>CM034537.1:56152180-56411302 GCA_020002185.1 Paraescarpia echinospica
AAAGGGGTGAGGGTCTGGTACAATATTGTAACACTTGTTCTGTTCTTTCTCCAATGTTTCCTGTCTACAGCCCCTGTCTCCATCTCCTCCAGTCTTATTTTATAGGGGTGAGGGTCAGGTACAGTATCGTAGCACTTGTTCTGTTCTTTCTCCAGTGTTTCCTGTCTACAGCCCCTGTCTCCATCTTCTCCAGTCTTATTGTATAAGGGTGAGGGTCTGGTACAGTAATGTGACAATTGTTCTGTTCTTTCTCCAGTGTTTCCTGTCCACAGCACCTGTCTCCATCTCTTCCAATCTTATTGTATAGGGGTGATGGTCTGTACAGTATTGCAACACTTGTTCTGTTCTTTCTCCAGTGTTTCCTGTCCACGGCCCCTGTATCCATCTCCTCCAATCTTATTGTATAGGGTTGAGGGTCTGGTACAGTAGTGTGACAATTGTTCTTTTTTTCTCGTGTTTCCTGTCCACAGCCCCTGTCTCCATCTCCTCCAGTCTTATTGTATAGGGGTGAGGGTCTGGTACAGTATTGTAACACTTCATCTGTTCTTTCTCCAGTGTTTCCTATCTACAGCCCCTGTCTCCATCTCCTCCAGTCTTATTGTATAGGGGTGAGGGTCTTGTACAGTAATGTGACACTTGTTCTGTTCTTTCTCCAGTGTTTCCTGCCTACAATCCTTGTGTCCATTGCCTCCAGTCTTATTGTATAGGGGTGAGGGTCTGGTACAGTAATGTCACAATTGTTCTGTTCTTTCTCCAGTGTTTCCTGTCCACAGCCCATGTCTCCATCTCCTCCAGTCTTATTCTATATGGGTGAGGGTCTGGTACAGTAATGTGACAATTGTTCTGTTCTTTCTCCAGTATTTCCTGTCCACAGCCCCTGTCTCCATCTCCTCCAGTCTTATTGTATAGGGGTGAGGGTCTGGTACAGTAATGTATCTCTTGTTCTGTTCTTTCTCCAGTGTTTCCTGTCCACAGCCCCTGTCTCCATCTCCGCCAGTCTTCACCACAAGCCCAATGCACAAGTATCAGCTGTCAACGAACGCCTGCCTATGGCCAACTAGCGCACATAACACACCGCGTATGCTGGCGCACAGCCAGCTGACAGCCAAAATAAACAAACCCCGCTTAACGCTTAACGCTCATACACTGCATAAAGTCTGACAGTACACGTCGACATACGATACCCCCGTTCGGCAGTGAGGTACGTGATGCTTATGTCTTAACCACTATTATGTGCTATGTGCTGACGAACATTCAGGAGCGCGCGGCGTTGAGCTACTTCTACGCCAAACGTCGCGTGCTCGACGACGGCGTCACTACGGCGCCGATACTCGTATAAACAACCTACATAACATAAGGACTATCCCTACCTACCTACCTACCTACCTAAGGGGTCACTTTTTTATCTCTCTTTTTTGTGTGTAAAATAAAAAAGGTTCAGGAGCCCCCACGACGGGGCCCCAAAACGCCCTACGGGCGTTTTGGGGGTGGGGGCTCCTGAACCTTTTTTATTTTACACACACAAAAAAGAGAGATAAAAAAGTGACCCCTTAGGTAGGTAGGTAGGTAGGGATAGTCCTTATGTTAGGTAGGTTGTTTATACGAGTATCGGCGCCGTAGTGACGCCGTCGTCGAGCACGCGACGTTTGGCGTAGAAGTAGCTCAACGCCGCGCGCTCCTGAATGTTCGTCAGCACATAGCACATAATAGTGGTTAAGACATAAGTATCACGTACCTCACTGCCGAACGGGGGTATCGTATGTCGACGTGTACTGTCAGACTTTATGCAGTGTATGAGCGTTAAGCGTTAAGCGGGGTTTGTTTATTTTGGCTGTCAGCTGGCTGTGCGCCAGCATACGCGGTGTGTTATGTGCGCTAGTTGGCCATAGGCAGGCGTTCGTTGACAGCTGATACTTGTGCATTGGG
This sequence comes from Paraescarpia echinospica, assembly GCA_020002185.1. Lineage (NCBI taxonomy): Eukaryota > Metazoa > Annelida > Polychaeta > Sabellida > Siboglinidae > Paraescarpia > Paraescarpia echinospica. Next base: position 56,154,107 of record CM034537.1, read on the forward strand.
CTTGTGGTGAAGACTGGCGGAGATGGAGACAGGGGCTGTGGACAGGAAACACTGGAGAAAGAACAGAACAAGAGATACATTACTGTACCAGACCCTCACCCCTATACAATAAGACTGGAGGAGATGGAGACAGGGGCTGTGGACAGGAAATACTGGAGAAAGAACAGAACAATTGTCACATTACTGTACCAGACCCTCACCCATATAGAATAAGACTGGAGGAGATGGAGACATGGGCTGTGGACAGGAAACACTGGAGAAAGAACAGAACAATTGTGACATTACTGTACCAGACCCTCACCCCTATACAATAAGACTGGAGGCAATGGACACAAGGATTGTAGGCAGGAAACACTGGAGAAAGAACAGAACAAGTGTCACATTACTGTACAAGACCCTCACCCCTATACAATAAGACTGGAGGAGATGGAGACAGGGGCTGTAGATAGGAAACACTGGAGAAAGAACAGATGAAGTGTTACAATACTGTACCAGACCCTCACCCCTATACAATAAGACTGGAGGAGATGGAGACAGGGGCTGTGGACAGGAAACACGAGAAAAAAAGAACAATTGTCACACTACTGTACCAGACCCTCAACCCTATACAATAAGACTGGAGGAGATGGATACAGGGGCCGTGGACAGGAAACACTGGAGAAAGAACAGAACAAGTGTTGCAATACTGTACAGACCATCACCCCTATACAATAAGATTGGAAGAGATGGAGACAGGTGCTGTGGACAGGAAACACTGGAGAAAGAACAGAACAATTGTCACATTACTGTACCAGACCCTCACCCTTATACAATAAGACTGGAGAAGATGGAGACAGGGGCTGTAGACAGGAAACACTGGAGAAAGAACAGAACAAGTGCTACGATACTGTACCTGACCCTCACCCCTATAAAATAAGACTGGAGGAGATGGAGACAGGGGGCTGTAGACAGGAAACATTGGAGAAAGAACAGAACAAGTGTTACAATACTGTACCAGACCGTCACCCCTTTACAATAAGGAAACACTGGAGAAAGAACAGATGAAGTGTTACAATACTGTACCAGACCCTCACCCCTATACAATAAGACTGGAGGAGATGGAGACAGGGGCTGTGGACAGGCTACGATACTGTACCAGACCCTCACCCCTATAAAATAAGACTGAAGGAGATGGAGACAGCGGCTGTAGACAGGAAACATAGGAGAAAGAACAGAACAAGTGTTACAATACTGTACCAGACCCTCACCCCTTTACAATAAGACTGGAGGAGATGGAGACAAGGGTTGTAGACAGGAAACACTGGAGAAAGAACAGAACAAGTGTTACAATACTGTACCAGACCCTCACCCATATATAATAAGACTGGAGGAGATGGAGACGGGCTGTAGACAGGAAACACTGGAGAAAGAACAGAACAAGTGTTACAATACTGTACCAGACCCTCACCCCTATACAATAAGAATGGAAGAGATGGAGACAGGGGCTGTGGACAGGAAACACTGGAGAAAGAACAGAACAAGTGTTACAATACTGTACCAGACCGTCACCCCTATACAATAAGACTGCAGGAGATGGAGACAGGGGCTGTAGACAGGAAACACTGGAGAAAGAACAGAACGAGTGTTGCAATACTGTACCAGACCCTCACCCCTATACAATAAGACTGTAGGAGATGGAGACAGAGGCTGTAGACAGGAAACACTGGACAAAGAACAGAACAAGAGTTAAGATACTGTACTAGACCCTCACCCCTATACAATAAGACTGGAGGAGATGGATACAGGGGCCGTGGACAGGAAACACTGGAGAAAGAACAGAACAAGTGTTGCAATACTGTACAGACCATCACCCCTATACAATAAGACTGGAAGAGATGGAGACAGGTGCTGTGGACAGGAAACACTGGAGAAAGAACAGAACAATTGTCACATTACTGTACCAAACCCTCACCCTTATACAATAAGATTGGAGAAGATGGAGACAGGGGCTGTAGACAGGAAACACTGGAGAAAAAACAGAACAATTGCTACGATACTGTACCAGACCCTCACCCCTATAAAATAAGACTGGAGGAGATGGAGACAGGGGCTGTAGACAGGAAACATTGGAGAAAGAACAGAACAAGTGTTACAATACTGTACCAGACCCTCACCCCTTTACAATAAGACTGGATGAGATGGAGACAAGGGTTGTAGACAGGAAACACTGGAGAAAGAACAGAACAAGTGTTACAATACTGTACCAGACCCTCACCCATATATAATAAGACTGGAGGAGATGGAGACGGGCTGTAGACAGGAAACACTGGAGAAAGAACAGAACAAGTGTTACAATACTGTACCAGACCCTCACCCCTATACAATAAGAATGGAAGAGATGGAGACAGGGGCTGTGGACAGGAAACACTGGAGAAAGAACAGAACAAGTGTTACAATACTGCACCAGACCCTCACCCCTATACAATAAGACTGCAGGAGATGGAGACAGGGGCTGTAGACAGGAAACACTGGAGAAAGAACAGAACGAGTGTTGCAATACTGTACCAGACCCTCACTCCTATACAATAAGACTGTAGGAGATGGAGACAGAGGCTGTTGACAGGAAACACTGGACAAAGAACAGAACAAGAGTTAAGATACTGTACTAGACCCTCACCCCTATACAATAAGACTGGAGGAGACGGAGACAGGGGCTGTGGACAGGAAACACTGGAGAAAGAACAGAACAATTGTCACATTACTGTACCAGACCCTCACTCCTATACAATAAGACTGGAGGAGATGGAGACAAGGGCTTTAGACAGGAAACACTGGAGAAAGAACAGAACTAGTGTTACAATACTGTACCAGTCCCTCACCCATATACAATAAGACTGGAGGAGACGGAGACAGGGGCTGTAGACAGGAAACACTGGAGAAAGCGTTCTCCGCCCAGTCCCTATATAAGCGCTTTGCACGCGGCCCACACGCGGCCCCCGTGAGCGAGTGCACGCGAGCCGCAAAGCAGCCGACTCTTACAAGGTTACTAAAACTGAAAACAATCTCTCGGTCAGCCTAGTGCACTAACAGAACGCCACTTTCATTTCCTAATATAAAGTTACCATAAGATTCTCTAGGCCCCCACTGACTATTATAGGCCGCTTAGTTTGCTCACATTTCACCTTTAACGGCCGTTTTAAAGACTTACAAACAGTTACATAAGCGCTTTATATAAACAGTGACGTCAGCCCCTTATGTAAGGCTATGGCGTACGTGTCTAGGGCGCAACACGTTACCGCGCGCAAAACAGCGGCGCAACAACTGCGCAATTCATTTCTCACTATGGAGCCGACCGATCAAGTTGGCAATTATGCGGCCGACTCTCAACAACCACAAACCAGGTACGTTTTGCTAACTTAACTAACACTGACTTTCCTCACTCACATTACTGCTTTCTTTTATAACGTTCACTAACTTAACTATTAACTTTTACCTTTAACATTTACCTTTATTTGCAGACGCCTACTTTCGATAAAGCCTATAGCTGCTTTTCCGTGCGCCCCACTATTTACAAACGCCCCACTACAGACTTAATGCTTTTTTTACAGGCTAAAAAGAGACGCGCCGTTACTTTAATACTTTTTCATACTTGCAGACGAAACATCGCCGGCTTCGACACACTACATATAGGGCGCGGGCAAACCCTTGCGAGGCCCTCGCACCGAAACGGCTTCATTAATAGATCTAGAATAAATTTGTCCCCCGATGATCTGATTATGATTGATAGAAGACCGCGCGCCGATAGGCCTGGGGGCACATTATACCTTGGACGTCGCCGACCACATCACACCCCTTAACACTTTTTCCTTCTCCACAGATATCGCCTATTGCTGGCGCCCGAACTTGTCAATCGGCTCCTTATGGGAGGTCACAACCACACTCATCGGAATGGACACCCGGCAGGGCGAGCCAGTAGTCGCCACCCCGATGCTAATTGAACTTTTCCTCCTTCCCCCAGCAGACACATCTACGTGATCGACCCTAGCCTGGCGCATCCGAAACGGCTTCATTCATAGATCTAGAATAAATTTAACCCCAGGCGATCTGATTATGATAGATAGAGGGCCGCGCGCCGATCGACCTGGGGGCACATTGTACCTTGGACGTCGCCGACCACATCACAGCCCTTAACACTGTTTCCTTCTCCACAGATGAACCCCGCGCGCCAGTAGTCACCACCCCGACGCTAATTGAACTTTTCCTCCTTCCCCCAGCCGACACATCTACGTGAACCCCGCGCGCCAGTAGTCACCACCCCGACGCTAATTGAACTTTTCCTCCTTCCCCCAGCCGACACATCTACGTGATCGACCCTAGTCTGGCACGTACCTTGGCGTCGCCGACCACATCACAGCCCTTAACACTGTTTCCTTCTCCACAGATGATCCCCCCGCGCGCCAGTAGTCACTAATTGAACTTTTCCTCCTTCCCCCAGCCGACACATCTACGTGATCGACCCTAGGCTGGCACATGGACGCTACAATATCGGGCGGGGGGATGACAGTGCACTACATAGGACCGGCGCCCAACACAATCACATTCACGCCACGACGCCGCCACCACCAGCCCCTCTTAGCCGTTGAGGGGCGCCAACGAGAAAAAGAACAAGAAGAAGAAGAAGAAGAAGAAGAGCCGGCAGAAAATTTCGACGATGACTACAGTGGGTTCACCGATTTAGAATTTCTAGAGACCGACAACACCCTACCAGAGGCGGCGGTAGAGACTTTCACACAGCCATTCTCCTTTGCCGATATATTTCCACGCCCCCAAATTCTCCCCCCTCATTTGCCCCACCCATCCCAGCGCATCTTTCCGTCCATTTAGGCTTTCCTCCACAACCCGCCGGCCGGAACGGCTTTGGCCCACCCCCATGACCCCCCTTTCCGTCTTCCTCTGTAACCAATAAAATTTATTTCTCACCGTTTATTGTTTCTGTGTTTCCTTTCGCCTTCCAACGCACACACGAATATAGTTCCACCTACACATTTAGCCCACTCCACCAGCCTTCCAAAATCACACACGAATAATTCCGCCTATATTGCAACACCAAACACCAGCGGCCGCCAAAGCCACAAGCTTAATACACGCGCACAGGCCAATATGTCAGCGCCGACCTCCAGCCGCCATAACGATATTGCACGCGCCTCAGATTCCACCAGTATTCCAACGCGCACACGAAACAATCCAGCGAACGCCAAAGCCACAAGCTAAATACGCGCGCGCACACAGGCCAATCTGACAGCGCCGACCGCCAACTGCAATAACACACGAATAATTCCACCTATATTAATACGCGCACACACACACAGGCCAATCTGACAGCTCCGATATTGCACAGCAATTGCACGCGTATCCATCAGCGGTGCCGCAGCTAGCACTGACAGGCAATATCCACATCAGCGCCAGAGCCTTATTACAAGCGCGCACCACGAAAAACATTTATCCGGCCTTCCGTGCCGCAGCCAGCACTGACACATCGGTGCCAGACCCTTATTACAAGCGCGCGCCCCGAAAAACATTTATCCGGCCTTCCGTCAAACCAATGCACATAAAATCCTACAGCCTGACATTCGACACCACCATTTGCCAGTGAGTCGTGAAAACCAGGCCACCAGGCGTAATCTAAACCGCGCGGCTCCACCTCCACCACCGCACCGTTCTAGAAGCTTCTAGAAGGTTCTAGAACCTTCCCGCGCGTCATTATTTTAAACTCGCTGATCTCCAGGGGTGTCACTTCACTCTAAAATATTTCCCACCTCCCGTGCACGTAATGAATACTAATTGGTCTCTATTTACTATTTTTTGTCGTTGCTAACGTTCTCCTCCGATAATTGCGCTACTCATTTGTTACTAATTAGTACTTAATTAATTATCTCCAGCGCGCCGGGGGTAATCTAAACCTCGATGATACCCACCCCCATCACCGCGCCGGTCTAGAAGCTTCTAGAAGGTTCTAGAACCTTCCCGCGCGTCATTATTTTAAACTCGCTGATCTCCAGGGGTTTTCCCACCTCCCGTGCACGTAATGAATACTAATTGGTCTCTATTTACTATTTTTAGTCATTGCTAACGTTCTCCTCCGATAATTGCGCTACTCATTTGTTACTAATTAGTACTTAATTAATTACCCTAATTAGTACCTGATTAGTCACTAGAGGTCGATACTAATTAGTACCTGATTAGTCACTAGAGGTCGATAATCACCCTATCTATTTCAGTGCTACCCTCTAGTGAATGCGCTACTCATAACCACCCTAATTAGTCACTAGAGGTTGATCCTAATTAGTACCTGATTAGTCGCTAGAGCTCGTCATTCACCCTATTTATTTCCTCTTTATTCAGTAGATGGCGACACCCTCTTTCTCATGACCCCCATCAATCACTTTTTTGACGTTGCTCGCTCATAGTTGAAAAAAACGTAGGAATTCTACTTATAAAAAACGAAAAAGCCTTTGATCTTAGGTCACTTCCGGGGATGGCGGACCTCTTACCACTACTCAGGTGTCACTTTAAAAAACCTTACCTTATGTTGTTGCTATAAAGAAACACTCTTGGGAATAGAATAGAATTATTCAAATATACGAAGGAATGTCCGAGTCCACCCCGTGTTCGGCATCCTTTTTTATATAACTTGTCGGAGATGTTGCTAAGCAACTGGTCACGTAATGGATAGGTTATTGTTCGCAATGTTCTGCTATGTAATTACAATCGTGGAAACGTATGTATGTAGGCTGGTAATTTGACGTTTTCCTCTTAATCGGCATGAACTTCGATTGCCAAACCTTTATGGATTACTCTACGACCGAATAGGACGTAAGACCTACATTTTTTTTAGCATATCCAATATATGTAAAGATTCTTACCTTTTATGGGGTAAATATATTGTTTGGAACTTATCGATCGCAGGAACTAAGCGTTCGCGACAAATACTTGCAGAAAACGGCCCCTGTTTTATGGACTTGACAACATGAAGTACACGCTGACACACGATGCTTATATCTACCCTCATGTCAATAGCATGTGTGTCACAGAAACCTGTTTCAACAGTTACATGACGACGGAATCTGTCGGTTTGGTAGGCTTCAGTTGTGAATGAAAGGACCGCGTGGATTAAGGAGGCGGAGGAGTGGCGTGTTATGTGGCCGAGACCGTTGAGTGTAATCGGTTACATGATATTGAAGATGCTGACCACGAAGTGATATGGATTAAAATTTAGCCTACGAAACTACAAGGAAAATACTCGTGCATTATTTTAGCGTGCATCTACCACCCACCAGGTGCTGACAATAGCTTTATGCGAGAGAACCTGATAACAAGTCTGGAAACAGTTTTGCGACGTAGCCCAGATTGTGGTGTCATTATAAGTGGGGATTTTAATTAATTCAAAGACACGTTTCTACGGACACATTATGGACACGAGCAGCTTGTTAAGACAATATTGTGCAATATTGAACAACGTGTGGTCTCACATGTCAGCTGTGTACGGCTATCCGACAGTGCTTGATGAATTGGGAACATCAGACTAAAAGATGGTCTTACTGGTCTCATCGTGGTTCCCAACACTTGACACGGGCATGGTCCAGTACAACGTTACCAGGCGCATGGGTAACAACGAACTAGCATTGTTCACTTCGGCTCTGTCACAGACCAGATGGGAGTATATGTACACATTGCCTACGTGCGAGGAACAGTTTAATCTCTTCCAAAAAACCATGGACCATTTACTGGATACGTGCTGCCCGAACAAGACTATGTCATGTCACAGCACAAACAAATCGTGGGCCACAGATGGCTTCCGTCACCGTGTTAGACTGAGGCAACGTGCTCGCAAGGCAGGTGACACGGAACGGGCCAATAAACTCTGGAATTTAGTGAATCGCACAGCACCTAAATTACGACACCCGTTCTATCAATCTAAAATAGCATCAATTGAGGAAACATCGTCACGCGACTGGTGGAAGCACATGAAGTCACTCATGGGAAACGCTTCTGGCAGCTAGTCGCAACTAGGTGCTGGGGCTACCAAATAAAGTTACTGGTGGAGATATAGACAGCTTAGTCGACTCCATGAATGCGTTCTTCGTGTCGGTGAGTGAAGACTTACCGAGATTGCAGTCTTCCCACCCGATCTTTGCCATTAAGGAACCACTGCCAGCTGAAATCACAATCTGCGTGATTGACCGTAGTAAGGTGAAAGTGAACAAAGCCACGGGTCCGGACAATGGGCTTTGAAAAACTGTTCGCGCCTTCTTGCAGCACGGGTTACTGCAATATTCAACAGCTCGCTCAGGGAAGTTGTATTGCAAAATTGTGGAAATCAGCAATCGTTATTCCGTTGTCGAAGAAATAGTGACAGTTGAAAATGACATTAGACCTATATCGCGTACACCAATTCTGACTAAGGTTTTTGAGTCTCTAGTGCAAAAGTGGGTCGATGTTTATGTTAAACCGCAAATAGACGACAAGCAGCTTGGAGGTATCGTAGGGACTGGTACCGCGTTCGCTCTTGTTGGAATGCTTCACAAATGATACGAAACCACCGATGTAACGGGCTATTTTGTAAGAGTTCTATTTCTCGACTACTGCAAAGCATTTCATCTAATTAATATGCTAATACAGAAACTGTTTGCAATGGAACTACCAGCACACCTGGTCCGATGGATGGCGGCGTCTCTACTAGACCGTGAACAGAGAGTAAAAATCGGCGACGCTGTGTCAAAGCCAGGCTACCCTAATGGGGGCGTTCCCCATGGAATTTTGTCAGGACCAAAACACTTTGTGGTTCATATCAAACATCTTGTTCTATGTATAAATATATTGACGATTGCACCATATTTGAAATATGCAAATAAGGTGCATATTTGAAATATGCAATCAAAGTATGATATATGTTATACAGGATTCTGCCAACATTATTGAGCGGTGGTCTAGTAATAATGACATGCGCACCAATACGAGTAAGACAAAAGAACTGGTTAGATGTTTCGGTAAAGATAGAACAGTTGTAGAATCTCTGCCGTATATTGATATAAATGGGACAGATATTGAGAGAGTTACTCAAGCAAAAGTTATCGGTGTAACTATATCATCGGATTTAAGTTGGAATCCACATGTAGATGAAATAGTTTCAAAGGCAAGAAAGAGAGTGTATATGATCTATCAGTTGAAACGTGCTGGTATCAACCAAAATGATTTGGTTAGAATATACGTATCTGTGATTAGACCAGTAGTTGAATATGCCTGCCCGGTATGGCACGCGAACTTGCCTAAATACTTATCTGACAACATCGAGATAATTAAAAAAGGTGTCTCAAAACTATATTTCCTGGTTGTGTGTACGAGGATATTCTGGAAATGGTGAACTTACCAACGCTGCACGATAGACGCAATGAATTGTGTAACACGTATTTCGCTAGAATGAAGCGTAGCGACCACAAAATGAACACATCTTAATGTTTAGTATGTTCCCGACAACAAAACCATAGTAGCTGAACTCACTACTGTGTTAAATGTCAACACACAGTGAAGTAACAACTTGATATATTGTTTTAAACAAAACTACGTTTCCAAGGCATAGTATTGTGTTGTCCTCATTATATATCACACTTTAGTGCTTAAGCTATGTTAGCACATGCCTACAGGAGGACTATTATGAGAGACCGGTGGTACCACGCAAAACACATTTCGCGTGGAATCTTATTCGCGGGTATCGATCAGCAAGTTAAATCGGTGTACCGCACCCGGGTTTGTAGTGCGAAGCATTTCCTTTTGATCAAGTATAAACTAAGTCAGTATCTGAGTCAGTCTCGCTGTGGTTTAACAAGATTTGACAAGATTGCCACCTAGAGAATTAACTCTAGGTAGCAGGTGGACAAGGAAGCCCTTTGGCTTATCGAGAGTCCGACCCTTTTATCTATGTGTATCCCGCCCTTCTGAGGTATGTGTCGATTTTATTTTTAAACGTATTCACGCTACTAGCACCCACACAATCAGCAGATAATCTGTTCCATTCATTTAGAGTCCTTTTGTAAAAATGAGAACTTTTTTATATCTAATCTACACTGCTCCTTTGCTAATGTAACTTCATGTCCTTTAGTCCTTCTATCTTTTTAACTGAAAAAAAAAATTATTTCAATATTTTCATAACCATTCATTATTTTAAACACGTCTATCTGATCTCCTCTCAATCTCCTGGTCTCTAGTGTTGTTAAGCCGCATTTTTTAGGCTTATTTCGTAACTAAGATCCCTCAGTTTTGGTATCATTTTACTTGCTCTCCTCTGCACTCTTTCTAGCATAGCTATGTCTTTCCTGCGATATGGCTTCCACGCTTGAAAACAATATTCTAAATGAGGCCTAACTATTGTTTTGTACAGTGGTATTATTAGCTCTTTTTCCTTATACGTTATGTTTCGCCTAATTAATCCAAGGATTTGATTTCTCCTTGAAGCTGCAATTCCGCACTGCTATGAAACCTTCATTTCAGCACTAATGGTTAACCCGAAATCCTTTTCTTTTACAGTAGTACTTAGTACAATACCCCCCATTGTATATTCTACCTCTTCGTTCCCATGTCCTGCGTGGAGGCATTTGGTCGTCAAGCTTTATATTATTAATGGTGATTATATATGTGCTAATTTATAACAGCATGTAGGCCCCCATATACTAAATTACATAGTCATACTGAATGACCTTGCACGTATGGTCGTAGGTGTTTATGCAGGTTCAGTGGACTTCATCCTACTAAATAACAAAGGAAAGGGTCATTGAGACGCGTGACGTGGCGCACATTTCGTCGACTGCTCCAGGACGGCGGCGTTAGACATGTTATTGTTGGTTTGGCCGGGTTGCGTAAGTTGCGAGTTTTTTTGTTCTCAGAGATACATGTATTGATAAGTAAACCACAAAACGTAACAACCAGCCGGGTACAAAACAATCGTCAATAGACCGTCACACGTCTTCAATACATGTACGTTATCGGCACCTCATATTTTCCCAGTGCTTATTAATGTGGTATGGCAAGTTAAATGCTTTATAAAATCAAAAACCTGCGCCTAGCAGGCCGATACCGCCCCCTGATGAAAGTATTAGAGGTCACTGCCGACAGTTAACAGTATGGCCACACAGCTGCTATGGTATGGACGTCAGTACGAAAGGGCGTGGGCGACTGATCGCCTCAATATTTTGGGTGGAGACGAGCCGGAGGGATATACGTAGCCCCAACAATTTCAGAAAGTAGGTATATATGGATATTTTGGTAAGCCTTGACATGGGTACTGAAACGAAGAATCTTGAACATTACACGCCTCGGCCCGATGAAATATCTCCGGCACTACACTCCATCGGCAAAGCGACAATCTTCGGCAATACACGCCGTCAGCACGACAAAAAATCTAAGGCATTACACGCCCTCGGCACCACGAAAAATCACCAATATTCCTTGCCCTCGGCACCACGAAAAATCCCCTCGGCATGGCGAAACATTTCCAACAGCACCCTTGCACCCTTGCACCCTTGTACCCTTGCACCTTGCCCCTTGACTTGTTTCTGGAACCTTTTTTAAATAACGGTATAATGCTTGCTTCTTTCCGTTCTAAAGGAACCACTCCCTTTTCTAATAACAAGTTGAAAACTGTTGCAAGTGGTACGTTAATTTGTTCTACAATTTCCAATAGTAGTTTGGGCGGAATGCCATCCACTCCAGGTGATTTATTATCCTTCATAGCCCTAATTTTCTTAGCTACCATTTCCGGGGTTACAATTAACTGTCCTATACAGTCTGATTCTTTCCCCTTGAACTTAGCCTCTGGTACTGGCAGTGAACTAATATCTTCCCTGGTAAACACTGAACTAAAATACTCATTCAGGTCTTCTGCCATTAAGAATCCCTCTGATATTATATTTCCAGCACTATCTTCTAGAGGACCAACTTTATCCTTAACTTTCTGTTTGCTCAGAACATATGCATAAAAACTATTGCTGTCTTGTTTTATATTTCAAGCTAATTTTTGTTCGTAGCTTCTCTTCGAATTTATAATTTCAGTTGTAGCTTGGTTTACTGCTTCTTTATAAATGTTGTAGTCTTCGTTATTTCCAGTACGTCTATATGACTTCCACATCATTTGTTTGTACTTAATTTTTCCAATGGCTTCTTTCGATAAGTATTTTTTCTGGTCCGTTTCCCTTGTTTTTTCAAGGGAACAAATTTATCGACGATGCACTCTATTTCACTCTTTAAGATACTTCAGCATTCTGTTGCTCTTATTCTTCAGTGTGTTGTTCCAGTCTATCTTTGCTCAATATTTCTTCATTACTTATATCTTTCTTTGTGGAATTTTCTGCTTTTTATTATTTCTTTCTGATTTTACTTTTATGTTAAAATGTATATTGTTGTGATCACTACTTCCCAGTGACTCACACCCCGCTCTTTAAGGGATCCTGTGCACTTTGCTTCCTAGAGAAGTCGAGATTTACAAGCACATTTACAGCTACCAATTTGTTTTCTTTTTTGCTGTATCATTACACCAGGCTACCAAAATATCTGAACACCCATTCGCCGTAATCATTCCTCCAAGGTACACAAAGCCGTCCACTTATGGCAATTCCTTGCCTCAATCCGATGTTAACGGGAAACTCTTCCGACATCCCAGAACCAGCCACACCTCTTCCTGTTGTTCTTTCATAAATTGCTCCCACCATCCTGGCTTCTGCTTCTGGCTCTCCCATCCATCTCACTGTTGCCAACACCATCTCTCTTGGGACTGTGTAATATGCCTTCTCTAGGTCCACAAATCCCACCCATATTATCTGATAAAAGTATATCCTTATTTAATCTTTTATTTCATAGTTGGCCCTGAGAACCAATCATCGTCTCTACCCGAATCTGAGGTAAAGCCCCCTACCGGTAACATTGGTGGGAGCTTAATAATCCAGGCCGTAGTGAGGGGCCAATGCTGCCACCTCACGGCGCCTGGGTAATCGAAGCTAACATTGCTTCCGTCGTCCCTCTGCCCCTTCTAAATCCCTGTTGTTCTTCCCCTACTTCCTGTTCTGCTCTCTTTCGAACCCTCCCATCCAGGATCCTCTCTAGCAGATTCATGATGTGACTTAGACGTGTGATGTCTTTGTATTTCCCTGGATCTTGCACATCTCCCTTCCTCTTCCATATTGAAACAATTAACCTTGTCAACCACTCTTCGGGTATTTTACCTTGCCTTATATTTATATCCAGCAGCCTCTTTGTCCAGCTGATTTCACTCTTCCTTGTTACCATTACCACCTGAACACGCATCTCATTGATACCAGGTGCTCTCCCCTTCTTCGTCCCTTTTAACCCAATTTGCATCTCTGTATCAGTAATATCAGCTAACTCCAGGCAGTGTGGTGTTTAACACAAGTCTGTGTGATGCGACTAGTGCTGTAGTGTAGTGTGTACTCTGTGCTGCATACTCTCGCTTTCAGCTATAGCCGCCATATAGTTCCTCGGGGCGAAAAGGGAGTCTCCCCTGCTGGTACATTTGCTGCGTTCCAATCACCTCGTGAAGTCGTATTCACCACTCGTGTTCACCACCACGCTTACCAGCAGAGCGTTCCTGTGATTGCACGTAGTGCGCATGCGCAGGTATTGTTGATATTAGTGACATTTTGTACGAGATAGTGGACCAAAATAAACATGGACATTTTTGAACGTTGTTGTGTAGTAGTCTTTGCATACTATGTCCACATCTTTACAATGATGAAATACGCTACGGCTATTATTAACGAAATCGAATGGCAGCGCAAGAGAACGAGGTATGAAACATTTATTATTGAACTTACTGTAATATCGCCCGTTTATATGTTCTTACGTACGGTCATTGACGTTGCGCGTCTTCTTTTTTCTTCAGACGCTTCGTTTACAATACAACCATTACCCGCATTAGCGAAATTATAAACTGTAAATGTAATGAGTCTACGCTTACTTAAACATTATTTTATGTGAAATTTTGAAGAAAAACAAACACTGCATTGACTTTGCTGTATGCATATTAACTACTATCCATTATTTTCCTAGTCCTAATTATTTTATGCGACAACCTAGGCCAAGGCAGAGCTACAACTGTATATTTTACTATAACATTAGTATTATCCCTAATTAGAACTCATATTAATATACATTAAAATTGCAGTAAGTTTTACATGGGTGTTAATAAAATGAACACCGAATTGCACAGGCTACAAAACATATATGTTAATATCAGATTCATTTGATTTACCTTGATAATAAATAAAATAAGAACATTTTGCTCTTTACAAATGTATTACTTGTGTTACTACAATTTGAATTATTAATTTAAGTGTGTAAATCCTTTTTTTCAGAAGATTGTTTGCTCTACGTCTACGAGAAGACTGGCATCCTGTGATGGTTGTGAAGACGGGTTCGTTCTGACCTGTTACTTGTGATGGACGAACACACCTTCAGCAAACACGTGTCTCAACAATGCCTAGTTCAAACACTTTGTGAACTTTCTTCTTGAAACAGGCCACAACACACCTGTTGAATATGGAGGAATGCCACGAATACCCTTTGAGAAGAAAGCTCTCGTATTCTTGTGGTATATGGCAAACACAAACACTTCAATTTTGGATTAATTTAACATCTAACAGCACAACACATCGAATAATAGCAAAGATAATACAGGACATTCCCCACTTTTCATATCAGCACATTCTTTGCCGGAACAGTATTCATAAACAACACAAACATATTCTCATCTAGTGGTATCTCAAACATCATTGATGCAACAGTTGGATGCCACATCATAATTTCTCGTCTGCAATGCCATGACGATGACTTTATTAACAGAAAGGGTTATTATTCTGTTCTTCTACAAGGTATATTTGATGAAAGTGCCAAATTCATTGATGTGTTTGTTGGTCCCCCAGGTAGAGTACACGATGCAAGAATGTTTCATATGTCACCCATTTACAGTGCCAGAAAGCATCGCCTGGGAGATAAATGGATAACTCCTTGGCGACAGTGCTTATATTTATCATGACTTTCCTTGCATTGTTACACAGCTCAGAGATAACAGAGCACTGACTCATGACCAAATTCTACGAAATTCAGCTGTATGTCGGGCACATTTTATTACATAGAATGCATTTGGTCGACTCAAGTGTAGATTCAGACGAATCAAGGATATTCAGAATGTGAACTTAATTATCATATTTCACGTAATAACTGCTGCTTGTGTTCTACATGACATGTTAACAGAGGATATGATTCAATGTAATTAACACCTAGATGGATGCCCAAGGTTTTATGACGGTAATGAGTAAATAGGAAGTCAATGAACATTCTGATTATACCTCATTTGTTTGAATATACATTTGAAATTTACCACTTATTCCACTACATATATCTTATTTCTTACTTAAAATTATCTTTGTAGTATTTTGTGTATTGTATACGATGGTTAACATCTCATAACTGGACAATCGAATAATATTATGGTTTTACCTTCAACGATTTATAATATTAACATTGTAATTTTCAAATAGACTGTACTTTTCAGACCTATTTATAATGTACTGTAGTTGGGTAAGAGTTCAGAAATTATAATTGTTTTCTTATGGACAATCATATATATGTCTACACAATACGTAGGAATTAATTGTTTAACTTATATTGTTCATATATGAATTGTCAAATA
The DNA here is from genome assembly GCA_020002185.1 of Paraescarpia echinospica. Classification (NCBI taxonomy): domain Eukaryota; kingdom Metazoa; phylum Annelida; class Polychaeta; order Sabellida; family Siboglinidae; genus Paraescarpia; species Paraescarpia echinospica. The sequence continues at coordinate 56,169,840 of CM034537.1, forward strand.
TAGCCTTGCCTAACATTACTTTCATTAACTTCAAATTTCACGAGTACATGGTTACTGTATTGATAAAGTGTAATATGTGTAAATGTGTGCATCATAATCTTGCATGTATAATACTACAGTACCTGGATTATTTCATGTTAAGATAATTTACGAACAAGTCTGTATGCGATAGACATGTAAATGTTCTGTTCACATTGCATGAACAGTGAACATGGGCACGGCTGGTTTGTTTGTAAAGAACACAATGATGTTTAACAAAGGTGATGGCATATCAGCGAATGTCACAATAAAATATCTGCACTAATTTTCAGACATTAATTTACCCATGTGTACTGTATCAGTGTATGTCTCCACTTCTTTATTTATGTGATATGTCTCCACTTCTTTATTTATGTGATATGTCATACATGACAGGTAGTTGCCAAAGCATTGTGGCATTTGGCTGATACCAAAATATACAATTAAGGGTCTTTATAATTGTGACAGTCACCCGCATGCAACACTGGTAATGAAGTGTAATATACATAACAGTCACACAAGTGTTTCAGTGTAATTATAATATTTTAATCAAATATTAAATGTTGATATATACATCATGCAGGTATACAAATACATATATGCTTCACAACAGTCATTATTGACAGAACTCCATAATTTTGACATTACTATTTTAAATTGAAAGTGTGAGCTGGCCTTTCATTGTAGATGGGGACATGCACATTTAAATAAATTATATACAATGTTCACAATTACGTATATATATATATATATACGTAATTGTGAACATTGTATATAATTTATTTAAATGTGTATATATATATATACATATACACACACACAGGTATGTATATATTATTAATGATGATGTGATATTACATAAATCAGTTATACTTATAAAAACAACCTATATTTCTGGAAACATTGATACTTGACATAACTGAAGTCATAACAACATTATAAAATATGTAATGTATGATTTCATGACAAGTAACAATTTATTTTAAAAATTAAAACGTTTTTATTCTACCAGATTTTCCAAAAATAGTACTATTTGTTAAGTTTTGTTATCTGTTATTATGCTGCTCATGTTTATGACAACTTACATATTATTAATCTTTGTCTACACAGCAAATCAGGCGACGTTAAGGTCAAATATGAAGAACATTATGATATACCACACGAATTGTTTATCCATACTGTTTACATGTTGCACGTGGCAATGACGTGGGCGATATTACAACAATATCAGTTGTCACACAAGAAATACAGCGAATCACAATAACTTAGCATGATCTGCATTCTTCTTGGCATCGGTCTTGCTTGTTCTGGCTTTATCATTGTTTTATTGTTATGGTTATTGTATCAATTTGCAAGATCACAAATAATTTGTACCCACGATCGATTTGACGTTCAACAAGGTGAAGGTCGCCCACTATTTACGACTCGTGAACTCGGGCACCTTCATTACTTTCGAGTTCACGACTTGTGAATACGACTTGTGTGGTGTCTGGAATGCTATTTACGAGTCTTGAAGTCGTATTCACGACTTCACAAGGTGATTGGAACGCAGCAATAGCCTCTCCATAGACAAGACTCTAGCACAACCTCCTTGTGGTACACTGCAGATACTGTTCACCTTGCGGACCCAGGCTAATGTGCTAGGGATTTCGGAGCAGGTTGGAGCCTTAAAGGTGCAGTGTGCAAGGCCCACCAGGGTGTGGATACGTCATAATGCTGTACCATACCAACTCCCAACTATGGGCAAATGGTACTGGACAGTTCACGCTCATTAGCAAGGTAGGCAGGTAATCTAGGAGAAGGAAAATTTCGAGTTTGAATGTCGGCACAATGAACGGTAAAGCTGTTGAGGTGGTGGATATGATGGAGAGAAGGCAATTGGAGGTGCTGTGCGTATAGGACACGAAATGGAAGGGGATAGAGCGAGAATGCTGATGGGTGGATCCAAGGTACTGCACGCAGGAGGAGATGGAAGAAGTAATGGAGTTGGAGATCATTGTATCAGAAGAGATCAGTCAGACGGTGGTTCGAGTGGAAAGATTGAAGGGACGCATAGTGATGGCATGACTGATGAGTATACGGGCCACAGACGGGAAGGACGGGATGCTTTGGAGAGGATGATGGGATTGGTGGAGCTGGAGGTGATGTTGTGTATTGAGGGAGATTTCAATGCATATGTTGGAGTAGCGGAACCACGTGAAGAGGAGAGTGTTGGCAGTGAGGAGTGTGAGCACAGTGAGGAGAAAAGCTGAAACTGGAGAGCATGCCACGAACAGCACAAGCCAGTGGTGTTCGTTGTGCGTATGCAGAAGAAGAAACAAACTAAGACCGTGGGCCGCAGGACTATTTAGTGGTGGAGGTGCAAAGGCGATGTCGCTGTTGAATACAAGGTGCGGGTGACAGTTAAATATGGAGAGTTCGGTGAAGAAGTTGGCAGTCTGGAGGAAGAATGGAAAAAGTACAAAGAAGCATTTGTAGGAACCGCCGAGGCGCTATGTGGAAGAACATCGAGAAAGGGCGGAGTGTCTAGATGTAGTAACCAAGAAGGTGGACAAACGAAGCTGTAGAAGCAGTGCGTGAAAAGAAGGAAGCATGGAAAGAAATAGAGAAGAGCAAGAAGAGGGGAAGTCAACCGGATGCAAGGCTGATAACCACATGCGGACAGAAGCGGAAAAGGTAGCTGTTGATAAGCCAAGGAGTGACAAGCGAAAGCAGATGTGTACAGCAAGCTAGATGAGGATGGTGGAAAGAAGATGATATACAGAATGGCCCGAGACAGGGATGAGCATACTAGTAAGGACGTGAAAGGTGGGAGGGTCGGTGATCAAAGACAGAAATGGTAAGTTAGTGACAGAACAAGAAGCAGTGTTGAAGGTCTGGGAAAACCGCTTCAAGGAGCTTCTAAACCAGGAAGAAAATAACAATGACTTGGAATTACCATCGTATGTAGAAGGGAAAGTGGAGTTAGCTGATCTAACATAACGATACCAAATCTGCAATCGCAGCCCTGTGATTAGTAGATATATAACTGATTGTGGTTTAGGAAGGCAGTTATGAAAAGTAAGGGGGTAATGTTAGCGTTTTGGTTATGTATGCAAGATATTAATTTCTTGACAAAATAATGTTGTTTTTGATACCAACACTAACTATGTAGCGCTGCAATTAGAAGATATATAGCCTATTGTCTTTGAGTATAGTGGTTATGAAAACTAAGGGGGGTAGGATTAGTGTTTTGGCTTTGTGTGTATTCGTTGTCTGATAAACTACTGGTATATTATTTGAAAATAAACTGGGATTGTTGCGAGATAAAAACAATTACCATGCACCATATGTGTAAGTAATGATTTGAACTATTGTACATCTTCGGTTACTAAACCAAAAGAAAATGTTAACACAATCAGAGTACATGTTCTGTTTTTCTTTCAAGTACGTCTGCAATATTGGCATTCGTATTAACTACAAATTCGTATCTTAATTTTCCAGACATTTTGAAGTAAAAATTAGCTATGAAGCTCTGCTAATAGTAGATATATAGTCGATTGTGTTTGAAGACGGTGGTTATGAAAAATAACAGGGTGAGGTTAGCATTTCGGTTTTGTATACAAAACATTACATTGTTTGTCAGAAAATCTAGTGTTATTTTATTTAGAAATGAACTGGAATTGTTGGGAGATAAAACACGATTGGCATGCACCAGATGTGTAAATAATGATTTGAACTAATGCCCACCCTTCATGAAACAAAATTTAATTGTTAATATATCTTAGCATACGTTGTGTTTTTCTTCCGTCTACAGTACTAATGTACGCATTAACCACAAATACATATTTCACCATTGGAAACATTTTGATGCAAAAAATGTGTTCTTGGGCGGTGGTTATGAAAAATAAGGGGGTAGGGTACATTGTTCTATATCTGATTGGAGCTGGGTACGTTGTTCTACATCTGACTGGAGTTGGCTACATTGTTTTACATCTGACTTCTTTGTTCAACATGATTGGAGTTGGCTACATTGTTTTACATCTGACTTCTTTGTTCAACATGATTGGAGTTGGCTACATTGTTTTACATCTGACTTCTTTGTTCAACATGATTGGAGTTGGCTAGTCTCCTACATATAAATTAAGTGGACTGCTTTGTTTGCTCCACATTAGATCTAGATGTTTTTCCTACTTTTAAAAGGACTAGCATTTGCAAGTAACCATTATTTAATCAATATGCATGCACACATAATATTCTTCAAATACATTGTTTGTTGAAATGTACAATAAAACATAATTTTACCATACTGTTTTATTCCCCACACAGTGCTTGTTGATATACACAACACTTCAATTCCTCGTTAAACCGTATATTTATCATCACATATACATACATGGTTAGATGTGCTCACAAAAATCGTTTAGAATTCCTACTTTAAAAAATCAAATCATCCAATGAGAGCCAATGAAATTACTTATAGACCTCTTGACTCATTGACAATAACTTAATGGTTATTTTATGAATGAAAAAAATTTTCACAAGCTGACACAACATTCAGTTATTACTCGATCATTTGCTATGTGGGACAATATGGCACTGCATAAGAACAACATTTGGCAGGCAGATCAATTCATTAGATAAGCGACATACTTGCAAGCTTTCACACACACAAATATCAAAGGCATTAAGTCGAGGTAAGGTGTGAATTTTTGTGTGACTAGAAGTAGCGTGTATAGTAATCACCGCACACATACAAGTGTTCATGCACCAAACCTTGTAAAGTCAAAATCAGGGCTTTGTTACGGAATATATTAAATGAAAATATGCCACTATGCTGTGTCTGTCCTATTGGGCTAAATCAAAAATAGATAAGCAAGTGAAAAACATGAAATTCTATGGTCTCTAGCACCCTCACGGCTCGTCCGATCCTGACGATCTTGGTATCATTTTAAAGGATGCACATTCTTTTATTCTAGCGTCATTTAGTTTCCTGGTAACGATTTACAGTACGCCTATAAACGGACCTACAATCATGCCGTTTTCGGTGTTTTGTACGGTTCCGAACGATGTTGGCAGCGGGTACTCAGTAACACTAATCTTCCAATTGCGGCGCTATTTTCCTCATTTGTGTAGGTTCAGACATGCACACTTCACAATTTCTTGATTCCATGTTATAAGGTCCACCCACTTTTAAACGGCAGTTATACTGACGTGCTTTGATGGCAGTGAAACCGATATTTCTACGTCGGCGTGACGTCACAATAACGTACGCCAACCAACGGAGGCTTAAATTTGTTGTCAAAATTTGTTGTGTTGGTTGGTTGATATATGTGATTGCGACGTTGAATATATCAGTTTAGCCGCCGTTTAAAATGGATGGAGCTTATAGCATGAAATCAGATAGTGGTGCCTCAATCGGGAGATTGGTGAACTGTGTCGACAAACCAACATCGTTCAGTGTCTCAAACACCGGAAATGGCACGGTTGTAGGTCCATTTATAGTTTATTTAGGAATGATTATCAGGAAACCAGTTATATGGTTGAATAGCAGAAAGTGTAAGCTTTCAAGCAATATCAAGATCGTTGGGAACAGACAAACCGCAATGGTACTAGCAATCATTCAAAAAAGCGTTTTAGGACGTGTTTAAAGTTGTTCTTTCGCTCGCTTATCTATTTTTGGTTAAATGTATCAACAAATTGGTATTATCTTCCAGAACTATTATCCCATCCACTCATTTTTAATAACTTGTTTATTCTCCTTCATTCATCATGCGTACAAAATGTTTAATGTAAATCAATTAAATGGTTTAACTCACCGCTACTTTATATTTCTCTCTTCGTAAGTGACATACCATTTGTAAGTAAAAGACACTGCCTGATGTTGTCAAAGCTCAGTTGAACATTACCTCTCCTTACAGTTCGTGCAAGTGTTGAAACAGTTTACCATATAGCAGTAGAAGTGTGTTAGCACACATTAATAATAATAATTTGTCTTATAATGCATTATTTCAGTCCTTTGTTCTGTTCAAAGCACTTTACACAAAGGTCTCAATAGATATCCTCAATCTAATCAGTGTAACTAATTTCACATGGACTTGTTCTAAATGCACTTACACATGTGGATGTGAAAAATGATGTACACCAATCAGTCAGTAAAACATCAGTCGGGCAGGAATGTATGCCGCATACGCCACCGGTTTGGAGAAAGTTCTAAGGGAACTTATTTCTGGTTTCATCTATCATTCTCGATTAAATGTCAGGTTACATTTTGTCTTGAATAAGAAGTTCTTTAAGCTTACATCTATGTATGAATCACACCATCATCCACACCATAATCTAGGTAAGGTATCACACACACACAAATTTGTTATATCACAAACTTGTCCCCTGTAAACAAGCCTTTTCTTGGAAGATGCAATTTGTTGTCATACATAAATGGCTGAACATACATTGAGGAGTGTCAACTTTGTTCACGTGACGTAGAATGTGGCAAGCCCAGGTGCCAAATATCCATTCTAACACTGACAAATGAACAAAGCACTGATACATCAGTGTGTGAAACTGTCAGCAATGTCAACACAACATTTCCCTCGTATAGTCCATATCATTATTGTCTGTCTAACAAGTTAGCTTCCATCTAGAGTATTAGCTCTGCAAAGATTTGTCCTGTTCCAGGCCTTGTTCCACTCATAGTTCACAGCCTTGCACTGCCTGGTGCATCAGGACATCAGGGCTTCTCCTTGTTGAGCGCTTGCACAAACTCTTCAAGTCGCTCCTGAATCGTTCGAACTTTCTCTGCAACATGACATGGCAGAGAAATCTGATGAACCAACCCGACTACTAGGAATAACAATTTGTTATATGTCATCAGTTTATTTACTTTTAATCAATAATCTCATTGTACTTGTGATGATTCTGAATGATTATTACAATTAAAACATGATCTGCATGCCATATATACAAAAAGCTGTTGGAGATCACTTGATGGGACAGTGAATGAAATATTGATAACCTACATTCGAACAGTAAAACATGGGTGTAATAGTAAGGTTTACAACCATGGAGGTGTATGATAATGGAGGTTATGATCATGAAGATGTACTGGGATGGAGGTGTACAAGCATGGAAGAGTATGACCATGGAGATGTATGAGGTGTAACAGCATGAAGGTTTATGACATTTAACATGACAATATATGACCATGGAGGTGTACTACAATGGCTGTGATGGAGGTGTACAACCATGGCTGTAATGGAGGTGTACAACCATGGCTGTGATGGAGATGTACAACCATGGAGGTGTGTGGTGCTGTAGGGAGGTGACAGCGGTGTATGTGTATGGTGTACATCCATGGAGGTGACAGTGGTTTACGTCCATGGAAGTGACAGCGGTGTACATTCATGGAGGTGACAGTAGTGTAGGTGTATGGAGGTCACGGTGGCATACGTGTATGGAGGTGACAGCGGTGTACATCCATGGAGGTGACAGCAGTGTACATCCATGGACGTGACAGCAGTGTAGGTCCATGGAGGTGACTGCGGTGTACATCCATGGTGGTGGCAGTGGTGTACGTCCATGGAGGTGAGAGCTGTGTACATCCATGGAGGTGACAGTGGTGTACATCCATGGAGGTGACAGGAGTGTACATCCATGGAGGTGACAGCGGTATACTTACTGAGATCCTCTGCGAGCTGCACTCTCTTGCCCTTGAGCAGCTGCTGCAGTCTCTCCTTGTCATCTCCGATCTCCTCCAACACATCCTTCACATTCCGCTCCAGCCTCCGCGCTGCAACATCACCCACTGCTACACCCATCCAGCTCCACAGCACACGGCTCACAGCAAGACAAACATCACCCACTGCTACAACCATCCAGCTCCACAGCACAAGGCTCGCAGCAAGAGAAACATCACCCATTGCTACAACCATCCAGCTCCACAGCACAAGGCTCGCAGCAAGAGAAACATCACCCACTGCTACACCCAACCAGCTCCACAGCACAAGGCTCACAGCAAGAGAAACATCACCCACTGCTACACCCAACCAGCTCCACAGCACAAGGCTCGCAGCAAGACAAACATCACCCACTGCTACACCCATCCAGCTCCACAGCACACGGCTCACAGCAAGAGAAACATCACCCACTGCTACAACCATCCAGCTCCACAGCACAAGGCTCGCAGCAAGAGAAACATCACCCACTGCTACACCCATCCAGCTCCACAGCACAAGGCTCGCAGCAAGAGAAACATCACCCACAGCTACAACCATCCAGCTCCACAGCACAAGGCTCGCAGCAAGAGAAACATCACCCATTGCTACAACCATCCAGCTCCACAGCACACGGCTCGCAGCAAGAGAAACATCACCCACTGCTACACCCAACCAGCTCTACAACACAAGGCTCGCAGCAAGAGAAACACATCTAGACCTGCTGACAACGACTAGGCATGTCTCACTTCTGCACATCTTCAGTTCAACATGTCCATCTGTGGCCCGTCACAGTGAACCGTGTATTAAGTGGCACTGGTCTGTTTTGGACATGAGCCAAAAATAGCTGTCTAGGTCATGTTGCATCAATGTTGTGATTTTGACAGAAATGAATAACTTATAACTTCCTCTTTCAATGTCCAGTTTATTTTCCTTCACAAACAATCGATAACTATTAAAATAGCGGCATTCACAAATCCAATAAATTAAAAGACAATAGACAGTATAGTGTATCACTTAAAATCATGGAGTTTCTAAAAATGCTGCTTTTTTAAGTTTACCTCAATTTTGCTATAAATAAAAAACTACTGAAGATATTTCTACAAATGAGATAGCATTTTAAAGCAAATGTGTGGAAGCCGAAAAGCTAAAAAAGTAAATTTTGCAACTTAATATCCACTTTGCTGTGATAGGACAGGTTCAGTTACTACACAGGTCTGAGTGATAGATGACAACAAATCAGAGGGTGTGACACGTCTTAAATTTGATCTTGCATGTTCAACGCCTTGAAAGTCTTCAAATAGGAATTATTAAGGAAGTCTTTAGTTTAATTCTACCAAACTTGGCCCCAGGCCATAAATTTACAAATATGGATTGGACATCATTTCACTGAGCTATATGTTTATTTAATAAAACGCTACAGTTTAATCACAAAATGCTCCTAAATTGTGTTTATATAGTTCTTTGTTATTGTGTATTGAACCTGTCATGGAAAATGATCTCAAATTTTCAAAGTACTTATCTTAAAAACGTTTTAATCTGATGCAAGTGAAAATTATATTATCGACGAGCTGCCTACCTTCGTTGTTCATGACTTGTTGTCTGAGAGCATTACTTGTCACTTGGAGCATTCGCTGGATCCGCCAGAACAGCACAACGTCATTGCACGCCAACTGTCAACATGAATGACAGCAATAGAAACACCTATCTTTAGTAAATTAACATTTCTCGTACTTTCTAGATTATAAGCCCCATATTAACTGCTTAACGACAGGCATTAATCTCACTAATGCAGGGGTAGAACTTCAGCATTTATTTTACTGGACAGCAGGACTAGTAAAGACAAAAGTTTATTAGTCCGCCAAAAGGTTTACTAGTCCTGAAAATATCAAAACAACACAAATTTAAATTGCAACAAATGCGTCAAACGGTCCATGGTGGCCGTTTTCAGCACTTGAATGGCTCGGTGGGCAGTTGCAGTGTTTTTCCAGCTTGCGTTTTTCTGCTGGTTTTGCAACCCCAGTCAAGTAATGATACATCATGCATAAATGTAGACTAATAAAGCAATGTAGATGTAAACCGTATTCGAAAACCGTGCATTTGAAAATGACCACCAATTGCACTCATTAGCCCTACCCCTCTACCAGATACGCTATACCAAACAAAACTGTCATTTCAGAATTCGATGTCACACAACAGCCAATCAAAAGCACTCTTTCACTGTCGCCTCATTACGTAAAGAATTAGTTTGTCAATGGTACGGATGGTGGCATCATGCAACATGCTGATTTTTACTAGACAGCCGGACTAGTTGGTAGGCGGATTTACTAGTCCGCCGTAATCTTTACTAGTGTACGGACTAGCGGACTAGTGGGTAGTTCTACCCCTGCTAATGGCAAGAAAAACAGAGGGAAACAGAAGAAACCATACACAAGCTGATCTATGAAGACCTTAATCTTGAAATGACAGACCTCCTGTCACTAATGAACAATCGACCTATATAGAAACGGCTCATCTATGCTCCGGCCATGGCCGACCAGTGATGATGGTGATGACAGTTCAATAAGAAATGAAATATTCCATCACCACGTCCACCTTCACAGTCCTGTTTTACATGCATGCTATTGCGATCTCCAATGACATGGTTCACATCAATTAAAGGCCATATCCTGGGATAAAATGTGCTGTGTTCCATAATAACAAATGATGCATGCACTTTTAAATGATGCTATTGAAAATATGTTTATGAATCGCATAAATTTGTCATCTTACGGAAACTGCCGAGTGACAGCATCGTGAGACTGTGTGACGTTACTAGTGGAACACAGCCGTCAGCCTGGACCGTCCTGACTGATTGACAGCCGCCCTGCGCGGTCCCTGCGTCGTGTAAACAACTTATAAAATGGCTGCCAGCAGGCTGAGAGCGGTGTCTCTTCTGTTACCGAGACCGATGCATACGAAGATCAAATACATTTTGGAGTCAGTGATGATGACGTTTGGTCAGTGATGATGACGTTTAGTCAGTGATGATGACGTTTGAGAGATTAATGTTGTTTCTGCTGATGTTAGATTACCTGGTGTCGGTGCGGGGCTATACAGCCTGTGGCATGAACCTTTCGAGAGAGTCCGGCAATTTACGACCGGCTGTTGACTTTGTTGTGCCTTGTGGTGAAAGGGCCAGTGGCATTGTAGTGGTATTCGTTTGCATCTTGACGCTTCTTTTGAGTCATTTTAAGGATAGTTGATTTATTGACATTTAACTTTATTTTGATGCTCATCTTCCACCTCATAAGATATATCCATAGGCAGATCTGCACCACAAGTGACGTTATTCGCCGTACGTGTAGCATGGATCCCGTCCTTCACACACACATGAAATATTCCATTTTCTGCCGACAAATTGGGTGTTTGGGGAAGATGTGCACCAAATTTCCAGTCAAACCCGAATTGCCACAACACATACCTTCATCAATTATAGATGTTAATGATAAAACAGCCGAAATATAATTATAATGAAATAACATTTAGCCGCGTAGACTGTATGTAGGCCATTCCACTAGTGACGTCAAGTGTCTGTGCCTTCGGGCATTTCCGGAAAATAGACATTTCCAGGTTTACACTGTGACCGGGCACTGTATAAGTCCAATTTTATCAATGTTTTGGCAAACATGTGGCTTCTGATTTGTGATAACACTGAATAACACATGTGCAAGTATATTTACATAGTTCTCAGAAAAAAACATTTGGACAGGATATGGCCTTTAACAACACAGATAAAGGACAACTCAACCTGTAACCACAGCAACTTACCCCACTTTCAGAGACACCCTGCTGGTAGTAGTAGAAGCCTTTTCGACATTCATTTGCTGTTGTCAGTGCCCTCTGGATGAAGTGTTGGCGATAGATTGGGAACCAGGTCTCACGAATCTACAAACAGTCGCTTAATAAGGACACTGTCTTCTGACACAGACACTCGGAGTGATAAAGTCATACTCTTTCATCTTTACCGTGTTACCTTGGTGGTAGAATGCTGAATGTAACATTGGAAACCTTATTTGGTTAGCATAATTATTTCCCCAGAAATCAGTCTTTCAAATACAACAAACACATGGTTTTGAGAAAAAAGTTGTCAAAAATAGGATTTACTACTTCATAGAGGCATGCTTTATTTGTAAATAAAAGTGATTTAGATGTATGTTATTGTTACGACTTAACTTTATTGACAGTAACGTACATAGTTATTGAAATATGGTGGTAACTCATTTTTAATATATTTTTCAAAAACCACCATTACACATACGGCGTGTCTGGACAAAAACTGTCTGCAGTAACATAAAAAAAATGTGACTTATAATGTGCTAAATAAAATTGCTGGTGGTGTTTTTGTCTGTAATGACAATATATATTTGGACTCTGAATGTTTTCGGACACCCTAAACAACAACAAAATTAATTATTTTGTATCCTTATTTTTTTGGAAAACCATAAAAATAATTATTTGCTTCTATGTAATTGGACACCAATTATTAGTGATCTTTTATGAAGCATAACTTTTCACCAATGACATTGCAAAGCCCTACTAATAGCGTGGGTAGTCAAATGAGACATTACATCAGGCTTCGCTCGTAAATATTTGGACAGTAGTCGGTGAATTCTTTTTATGGACTTTATGTTTTCGAACAGCTGATAATTTTATAATTTTGTAGATGTCAGAATACAGTCATTATAGTATGTAGTATATAATACATGTAGTCATTACAGTACGTAATAAATCTACATTTAGTGACAGAGGTTATATAAATGGATGCCTGCACTCACAAAATCATTGTTCACTTCCACACTCTGATTCTCAAGGTTCTTCCGGACGGTTGTAATCTCGTCATGTGACAACGTTGGCTTCCTCTTTTTCTGGCAAACACACACAACACATGTCTATAGAAGACAACACAGACATCCACAAACACACATCAACTGAAGACAACACAGACACCCACGAACACACAACACATGTCAGCTGAAGATAACACAGATGTCCACAAACACTCAACAACTGAAGACAACACAGATATCCACAAACACACAACACATGTCAACTGACGACAACATAGACATCTACAAACACACAACACACATCAACTGAAGACAACACAGATGAACACAAACACACAAGACACGTCAACTGAAGACAACATAGACGTACACAAACACACAACATATGTCAACTGAAGACAACATAGACGTCCACAAACACACAACACATGTCAAATGAAGACAACACAGACATCCACAAACACACACAATACACATCAACTGAAGACAACACAGACATCCACAAACACACACAACACACGTCAACCGAAGACAGTACAGATGTCCACAGAATTCAAAATGGAAGTATCTCGATTTTACACAAAGATGTGAACCTGCCTCAACTGGTGGCATATCCCTGCCACATCAACACATCAAACTGTTAAACCTATACTTCTTACGTATGTCATATATATTATAAACTGGCAAATGTCAAGAGTACTAATGTCTTGCATACCAAACTGACTGGTGGCATATCATAATTAGTATCCAAAAGTTAATATATTTTGATCACTACCCAGAACAGATGCCAAAAGACATCTGTTGTGTGCCCCTCCACCACCCACTGCGAGCAAACGACAAACACAAAAGGATCACACATGTACACTCTTAAAAAATACAATTTATCTTGATGTATGAAAGTGAGATGCCTGACTGACCTCATTAGAACCGAGTAGTTTATCGAGTTCTTTGACAACAGACTGTCGTTTCTGTTGGGTTGTGGTCTGACTGACCCAGTAGAGCCACTGGTCCTTCGTCCCCGGCCCAACCATCTCCTTCAAGATGTCCTCCGCTGCAACGTCACGTCATGATCCAAGTATAACTGATCTAGCATGTGTATGAATGTGTGTGCACGGATGTGTGCATTTTGTATGTTAAAATTTTCTTCTCACACAGCATGTATTGCGAGTGCCAAACTTTGTCAATAATTTGTGATTTTCTGTTTGGACATAATATTATAGACTATCCTTTATAAGACTGCTCAAAGTGTTTTACACTTCACCCCCCCACCCTTCCCTCCTAAGACTGGTTCATGCCAACACCAACTCAACATAAACATTTATGTTCAAGTATTATGGTCATGCAGTTAACATGCGATCTACAAACTCTCTCTCCCCTACAAAAAAAATTTGTAATTAATCCTTCCTTCTGTAGGCTTTGTGCTGAGAGATAAATGTTGACAGTAGTGATCGCTCCCTTACTTTGTTGTAGTTTCTCCTGGAGTGACGTCTCCATGAACCGGATGGCCTTGTCCCACTGACCCTTGTCATGCACCGACCTGTCCTCCAGTGTGTTGATCTGAATCACTCGCTGAAACAACCACCTCACCATGCACACACATCCTCACATACACTTGTCACCTCTCACTGTAAAGTGGACATTAAGTTGCACAATTGTGAAAAGGACTTTTGTATCTTTTTGGATTCCACAAATCATAAGCTTTAAAATGATCCCTCATTTGTTGAAATATCTTCAGTTTAGTTCTTGATTTATTGCTGAAATTGAAGCAAACTTAAAAAATCTAGATTTGGCCTATTTCAATGATCAACTGGACACTGGCTTGTGTTGGTCATTGCATAAATGTAATTGAGTTCATGTACGATTATTCAAAAACTGTAATAGGTTACACCTGATTACATGTGTACGACTCCTCCCATCTCTACACTGGCCTTGGACTTAGCCACAAGACAAAAAGAGGATACTCACTAAGCTGTCTTCAGCTTTCTCTTCCCATTTGTGCTTCTTCATTCCTTCATTCTTGACTGCGTCCTTCAGGTCATCAAAGATGTTATCGTGTTCCTTCCCGTTGTTGCTGTCCTCAAGGAGTTGAGTGAACTGATCCTTCAATGTCTCCCAGCCAATCTAACAACCAATCACCAAACAAATAAAAACTGATCCTTTAACATCTCCCAGCCAATCTGACAGCCAATCACCACACAAATAAGAACTGATCCCTTAACATCTCCCAGCCAATCTGACAGCCAATCACCACACAAATAACAACTGATCCCTCAACGAATCCCAACCAGTCTAGCACATAATCCCCACACAAATACGAAAACGTATTATCATGAACATCATACTGTGGACTGAGGCTATGATAGTATTAATACATCACTCTTTCGTACATCCATCATCATATCCATCTGACACATCGAAAGTCGCCCTTTCTCTCCTCTGAGACCACAAGTGACCCAAAGACTGACCTGGACACACTTTTTGGGCAGTTGTTTGTCTGCCCACTGCTTCAGCTTGATGTCCACCGCTGTGTTGAACGTCCTACAAGAGTCATGGGTGGCCACATCAGTCCAGAGTCAAACAAACGTATCTAGCTGTGTATTAGCGAGTGGTGGAATCAATCAACTCTGTGGCACCACATAACATGTGAAAATGTACACTGTTAAGTGAATGCACACTGGCACTATTGTGGATATTAGAACCAGGCAGCACGGTAGGTGGTATCTTGGTAGCCACGTAATCTACATTTAAATACGCTAACTTTGTAGCATTGTAAATCTCCTCTCAAGCGCCGAAGTTCACTCGCCTTTTTCATTATTAATTCACTTCCATTGGCCAGTGACCTACTAATTGGTGAAGTATTTCAAAAAATACAACATATTTAGTTTGGGTTTTTACTTTTTCATTTGTCAGACATTCTGCAGGTGCTGCCACTGGAGGTATGTTAAAATTATTATCAGATGAACGCAATGCCATAATTGGCAACAGCATTAATTAACCGGTCGTTGGAATGAGGTTAAATTCAAAATGTTGGTGACAATTGCTGCGCTTGGTCTGTTGCTCGATACAATAATGGTTATTAACATACATTCTCTACTTGAACTGTGTCATAACACTGTTGCACACCTACATGTTTCTAAATCTAGAAATTATTTATATTTTATAGTAATAATTTGGGGGGAAGGGCGGCTCAGATTCAGTATGTTCTGTATAAATAGGTGAATGTTGACAATAGTGAACACATTCTTAGTGACATAGCCACTGAGGCCATAAACTGACAGAATATTTGTCACTGGTATGTTACCAGCATGACACCCATACCCACCCTGGACTGTCGGCTTGGGACGCAGGTACGTAGATGTTCTCAAAGACATAGTTTGACATGTTCTCCCATAGGTTCTTCGCAAATGCCTCTTCCCTAAAACAATGCAACAGTATTCAAAGCATCAAGTCTTGCCATACTTTTGAACACAGTAACATGTTTTCTGTTGAATTTTTAAGGTACACAGTCCGATGTTTTTAGTACAAAATTGTGATACTGTACTAACTAAATATATTCTAATACCATTGCCACCAAGACGTGGTCTAATTAAATTATTGACAGCTGTCCGTAAATGCACTAAAAGGAAAGGTTGATATTCATAAAGAGATAATGATCAAATTATACTAAGACAAATTAAAGGTGTACAGTATATTTAACAAGATTTCACAATATTGCCGCCCAGGGCTACAAGCTCCAGACGGCATGCAAACAAGGAAGCCTGTGGCTTATCGAGAGTCCAACAATTTTCCAACTACGTACAGCCCGTCCTCCCCAGATAGCTGTCAATTTAATTTTTGAACATATTCACACTGCTAGCATTAACACCATCATCATACAACATGGTCTGTATGACAAACATGATGACACTTTGCACCTTTAGTAATACAATCAGCCACATCAATGTTTGCACTAAAAAATCAATACTGAAGAAAACTACAAAACAAAGAGAGTGTAGATATTATCAGAGTCAAATCAACAAAGTGCTGGGTACATGTTGTCACTACCATTCCGTCTATAAACGGCGCGTGATGACAATAACACTAAACCAAAAGATCACTAAACAGGTCTAATGTTTTGCAATTGTCCAGTTCACCCTACCACTGTTGAGGCGTCACTTGGCTCAAGTTGATGATTTCATCTAAGATCTCGCCTCGAGACTTCTCAAAGAGTTCCTCCTGTCAACGTACAGACAAATCAATGTGTTTTCTTCTCACCCATGTGGAATCAACATTTGTAACATATACAAGTAAAAGTGATATTCTTACATAGTGTGGTATCCGGTATTTTTAGGACTGCTAAGAGCTTATCTAATGAGCTAGCAGAAGTTTGAAATAAGCAGGACATGAAAGTAGGTTGGAAGAAATAAACAGCTGGATACTTGAAACCAAAATATATGATAAGGAGAAAGGAATGCTGAAGTGGTTGAGACAGGTGCATGCAACGAGGTCTCTAAATAACAACACAGCTTGCAATGACAACTATGTTTTATGACTGTTTGTTTCATAGTTACAGTACTGCCAGAAAGTCATTGGTACACTCACTTCGATTTTCATTTTTATACATCATTGTCTATCCATTAAGTGGCAGCACTCCCAATTGTCAATCAAATTTAATGTACTGCCCTCTAGAGGATTACTA
Organism: Paraescarpia echinospica; assembly: GCA_020002185.1. Taxonomy (NCBI): domain Eukaryota; kingdom Metazoa; phylum Annelida; class Polychaeta; order Sabellida; family Siboglinidae; genus Paraescarpia; species Paraescarpia echinospica. The sequence goes on from CM034537.1 coordinate 56,187,056, forward strand.
TTGTGTTATGCATCTGATATTGTCCTTAAAGGAAATAAAAATAAGGCATTAGCTAAAATCCTTTTTTCATATGTACACAAAGTTTAACATTGTATGTAACATTTGACAACATTAAACAAATACAGAAAAATACATTTGTAGTATAAATTCGATTTTAAGCCCGTCTGAGAAGCGATTCCAGCGGAAAATAAAATTTTAATGAGCTAGGCGATCACGTGGTATCGTGACGTCACTTATGACACACACTCGCATCAGGTCGACCCTTTCCATGCATTCAGAGCATGTTTACAAGGATAGCTTTTGGGTCGAAACGAGCGTCAGAATGAGTTATTGCGCAATATTTCGACGTAATGCAAACACTAATCGAATTTTATTTAAAACAACGAATGCGAATTGGCCTACAAGTCGACTAGGTTTTGCCGAGTTTGGGCTCGTTTTCAGAATAATTATATCGAATGCAACCAACGGGAGATAATCTACACCAATAAACATACATAGCAAACATATATTGTATCCAGCTACATAAAATAACGTGTATAATCTCATAATATCACTAGAATATCAATATATGAAGAAGTTGTACAATTTATCATAACATCTTAAATCAGTCAGTGAGTTACCGTTGGTCCCGCTAGCTCAGTGGGTAGGCACGTTGGTTACTTGTCGTTTATTTTACAATCGGGCGACGCCAGTTCAATCCTGACAGCATGCAAACTTTTGATTTTTTTAAACTTTTTTTGTTTATGTTTTCACGAAGTAATATAAACAAAATCATTTTATACTATAATGCACTGTTTGTAAATATTTTTTAATTTTTGTAGTAATTATTTATTCGCCACAAAAATTTAAATATGGTCATTATATATAACAATGTTTCTAAATTGTATTTATCCAGACAGATCTCAATCTGTTTTCACATATATAATTACAATATATTACCGTACAATATATTTACAATTAATAAATTATATATCCATTACATTATATTTGTTTGGATAAATAAAATTTAGAAACATCGTTATATAATGACCATATTTTCATTTTTGTGGCGAATAAATAATTACTACAAAAATATAAATTATTTACAAACAGTGCATTATAGTATAAAATGATTTTGTTTATATTACTTCGTGAAAACATAAAAAAAAAAAGTGTAAAGAAAATCAAAAGTTTGCATGCTGTCAGGATTGAACCGGCGTCGCCTGATTTACAATCAATAAACGATAAGTAACCAACGCGCCTACCCACTGAGCTAGCAGGACTAGGGGAAATTTTTTGACTGATTTAAGTTGTTACGATAAATTGTACAACTCCTTTATATATCGATATTCTAGTGATATTATGAGATAATACATGTTACTTTATGTAGCTGGATACAATATATGTTCGCTATGTATATTTGTTGGTGTAGATTATCTCCCGTTGGTTGCATTCGATATAATTATTCTGAAAACGAGCCCAAGCTCGGCGAAACCTAGTCGACTTGTAGGCCCATTCGCATTCGTTGTTTTGAATAAAATTTGATTCATGTGGAACCGTAAGACAACTGCTTGCTCCTCTATGATGACTAGTGTTTGCATTACGTCGGAATATTGCACAATAACTCGTTCTGACGCTCGTTTCGACCCAAAAGCTATACTTGTAAACATGCTCTGAATGCATGGAAAGGGTCGGCCTGATGCGAGTTTGAGTCATAAGTGACGTCACATCTCGGCATCCCGAAAAGCGTGCCAAAAATATGCATATTCGAAAATGTCCGGATGCACAGCATAAAATGTGGAATTTCTAATTCATTGAATTTGTTTGATTTTTTTGGCTTGGTGGACGTGGAAATAGATGGCAGGATGTAATATAATATGAATTCAAGCAATAGATGTTTTTATTCCCTTTAATGCATCACCCCCTGGCAGACATGTGAGATATCTTGCACACAGTTCCTAATGGCAACATGGAAAAAAAAAACGTACACACTTCCTAACTGTAGCAACATGGAGTGAGATAACTTGCACACAGTTCCTAACTGCAGCAACATGGAGTGAGATAACTTGCACACAGTTCCTAACTGCAGCAACATGGAGTGAGATAACTTGCACACAGTTTCTAACTGCAGCAACATGGAGTGAGATAACTTGCACACAGTTCCTAACTGCAGCAACATGGAGTGAGATAACTTGCACACAGTTTCTAACTGCAGCAACATGGAGTGAGATAACTTGCACACAGTTTCTAACTGCAGCAACATGGAGTGAGATAACTTGCACACAGTTCCTAAAGGCAGCAACATGGAGTGAGATAACTTGCACACAGTTCCTAACTGCAGCAACATGGAGTGAAATAACTTGCACACAGTTCCTAACTGCAGCAACATGGAGTGAGATAACTTGCAAACAGTTCCTAACTGTAGCAACATGAAGTGAGATAACTTGCACACAGTTCCTAACTGCAGCAACATGGGGTGAGATAACTTGCACACAGTAGCCAAAGGCAGCAACATGGAGTGAGATAACTTGCACACAGTTCCTAAAGGCAGCAGACTTGAACCCCAGAATCTCGCTATTGAATGTCCAAAACTCTGACACTATGCCACTAAGCCCCAAAGATATATGCAGATATCACTTACCCGGTCAAGTTCTCTTAGACGAGGAAATGTGTTCTTCCATTCGGTTTCTAAATTAAATCTCGTGGCTGAAATAACAGAAAACATGTAGGTAAGTTATCCTCATATAAAAATTACATTATTAAAACACATCTTTCTAATAGCTTCTTGAACCAAGTGTGTTCACATTAAAAACTAAGCAAACAACTGTTTCATTTTGGTGTCTATATGATAGATACTGCAATTTAATTTGTAACCTCACTGTAATAAAATGCTACTTTAATCAATATGGCACTGACAGCGAGACCAAAACTACAGGTATCAGAAAACAACTGGGTCTGGAATATGCAAAGTGACCTGAGAAGATAGAAAGAAGATTGGGGAAGAGATAAAAGAGACTGACATGAAGAAACACCTGAGAGGGATAGAGTGGGAGGGAGGGAGTGAGGGAGTGAGGGATGGAGGAATGGAGGAATGGAGGGAGGGAGGGAGGGAGTGAGAGAGGGAGGGAGAGAGAGAGAGGGAGAGAGGGAGGGAGAGAGAGGGGGAGAGAGGTTGGAAGAGAGGGAGGGAGGGAGGGAGGGAGAGAGGGAGTTTACAAAATGTAGAATAACTTTGTTAACCATTTCAGTACTACAGCCCTGACCAGCTGTGACCACTGAATACTGCATTCCCAGTGAATATGCAAGACAAAGGAGTACCTCATTTCAAGTCAAGATTTGAGCAACAAAAATGCATTTTATAAATAGGAATGTTATATATTTTCAGAAAGTATGATAATCAGCGAGTAAAATGAGCCATATAATCAGCGAGTAAAATTAGCCATATCATTTTATATTCAGTCATCATGGTAACCTGCAATCCAAGATGGCCACCAAGATTTCAATGTTTTTGCAGTTGCTGAACACAGTTGTGTACTAAGTTCGCCAACGTCGTTATTGTGTCGATCGTCAACATCTGACAAAAATTCTTCACTAAAACTATCAAATAATCTGTCCAGAACAGCTATCAGTCGCTAGTTGAAATAATACTGTTCGCCATTGTGGCCACTGCAGATTTTGATAATTCATCATTAAAAACCGCAACAATCTCCGTAAATTATTTGTTGTTCTCCTCGTCGTTCCATGTCTTCAGGGGTGAGGCTGGCTTGGATACGTTGACATTTTCTTACTCTTCCTCCTCAATGCACTTGCACTACTTTCTCTACCACCCTTTTCCATTCTCCTCGGTCTTTTGCTTTTTTCCTCCATGCCCTTTCCATCTCTCCAGGTCTCTCTTCACGTAATCCTCCGCCGCAGTCTCGGTCACCCTCGTCTTCTTTTTTCCTCCACTCTCCGGGCATCTGCTTTCTTTGCCATCCGTTCTTCTCCCATTCACTCCACATGTCCTGCCCAGTTCAACCGACTTCTCACCAACTTCTTCTTGAAACTTTCTTTCACACCAACATCCTCCCTCAGCTCTTCCACTCGCTTATCTATTCTCGTTACCCCCGTAATTCTCCTGATCCAGTTGTTTTCGCACACTTGTACCCTCTCCTGTTGTTTCTCTATCATTGCTATAGTTTCTAGGCCATACAGATAGGCTGGTGTCACATATGTGCATAGTACCTTTCCCTTGAGTTTTCGCGATATGTGCCTGTCTCTATCATTATATAAATTATTATTATAGTTATTATATAATTATTATATAAACTACTATTATTATTATATCTATTGTATAAACTATTATTGAGCGATAATAAATTATGACCACTGCTGAATAGCTAATTTATTCGCCTTGACCACTGTACACAAGTGGCTCCACATAGTGGATAATTATGAGTAAAAACGATCTGAATAGCAGACATCGTCAATGCCGAATAACCAGCCTGTCGCACTGAAGCATCACAGACAGTGCAGCTTGAAATCTGGCCTGTCGTACTGAAATGGTTAACATACATCAACAATTTTTATTAAACCGACGGTGCCTAATACTTCTTTCACACACTACACATTTGGAACCAAAGAACCTGATTTGCTGAAACCCATTAAGGAAGCAGCTGTGATATTTTATAATTACATGTGCCTTTGTGAGAGGCTCCTCACCTTTGAAAGCATCGGCCTGCTGTTCTATGGACTCGCGAACCATCTTCCAGAAGCACTGTGAAACAGCCATACTCAGGTTGGCTGTTGTCATCTGGGTAGGCTTCAAGGCACCCTCCCTGTCAACACACACAACTACTGTATGTCTCAAACCTACCAGTGGCCACTTGCCGCATTCTCCTCTAACTGGCTCTCATACCGAGAAATTAAATGATAGTTCAATGCCAAATTATCTGATGATTGTGTGGGTGCTAGTAGTGTGAATATGTTTAAAAATAAAATCGACACATACCTCAGAAGGGCTGGATATATGTAGATAAAACGGTTGGACTTTCGATAAGCCAAAGGGCTTCCTTGTCCACCTGCCATCTAGAGTTAATTCTCTGGATGGCAATCTTGTTAAATCTTGTTAAATCTTGTTAAATTGTTCAAGTCTTATAGTGATGCACCCCCAAATCTAAACCAACTGGCCTTGTGCTTATTTTTGCAACATTCTAGGCTTGCTACTGTGCTGATGACATAACTTAATATTAAATAAAGATGTTGACTAAGCAAAATGAAAAATTATACATTTGAACTCATTTCTACAAACAACTAATCATGGAGTGATTTATTCAATATAAAAATAATACATAAAATCTAAATGCAAAATACATTAAATATATAAGGATGACACAATAAATTATGGATTCAACACTGTCACAGTGTCATATACTGCTAAGAAGGGGGTGTACACAAACAATGGCATTACAGTTAATACAACGAATGCAGTATCTATATCAACTCATGATATATAGCATTATCTACCGTCCATTCACCTGAACAGCTTTGACCGACGGAAGAAGTTCTCTTCATAGCTTCTGATTTCTTCTATCGTGTCGCTTGTGTTGCCTGCAATATCATAATGTGCAATATTCAGAGAGAACATTTCAAAGGAAAAGGTTGTACTGGCAAAGTGGCATATAAAATAATGGTGAGTTGTAATATTATTTAGTTTCAATACCAACTGTGTGGTGACAGAGATTCACGCAACATTCTTTGAATGAAGAGATGCCAATTATTTTTTATAACGAGTGTTTCCTATGACAGCAACATATTTGTCTTAATAGGAGTCAATGACCCATTTTCACTGTTCCTTGTTTTACTACATTGTCTTTAATTAGTCTCTACAAGATTTGTTTAATTATAGTTGGTGTATAATATAGTAATACAATTGTACATACTGTACACTGTGTAATTTAATTTGGGGTCACATCTCTTTCTTTCTCTTTGCATTACGGCACAGCACTTTTCAAGCATCCAAATAATGTAAGCTAACACCAGATTGTGTAGTTCAAAGTTGTTGCTGTGATTAAACGTATGTTGTAGGCATCTATGCTGTTACATACATACAATACAGTCAGCCCTCGTTATAACGCGCCCCATTATAACGCAGATTCGGTTATAACGCGGTCGGTCGTGGACCCCAAATTTCTGCCACCAGGGGGAAAATGGGCGCTATGACAAACTATATTAACACGGTAATAACTGTCAATTGTTTTGTGTGAAGTTATCACCGACTTTGTCCACGACATGTGTATATATTGAACGACTAGTTGGCGGACAATAAATTTAACGTTGACGTACAACTGCAACGAATCAAGTGTGAGGCGCGTCACTACGTTGCCGTTGTTTATTCTGCACTGCCAATGCTATCAAAGGTATAAGTTTCTTTGACTATAATTATGGTCCATTTTAACTTTAGGAACAGTAAATGTTGAGCGAGGTATTGTTTGTTTTGCGCCGACATCAAACGAATCGTTTCCAATCCGCTAGCCATGCTCATGGCTTCCGCGGATCGCGAGTTCGCCTGGTTTCGTCGCCTGACGGCTTGTAAAATGCAACTGAAATTCACAAATACGCCTTGCTTAAGAATGGGTTAAATACGTTTTAATACAGCTTAGTAGGCAAGATCAGTAAGCTAACATTGCGTAACAAATATTAGCTTTTTGCTATGATGAACGCAAAGCTACTGGCTGCCTGTACTGGTGCGCCAAAATATTAATTCGTCAACCGCATATGGATTGGTGAATCGTAATATTGTTCGGCACGGTAAATGTGCTTTCTAAATTGGTATTTAGATATTGATTGAAAGACGAAGTTAAGCCAATTGTGAACGTACTTATAGCTTTAAATCCTTAATCAACTCTAACATAGCATTTGTCCAATCATTTGCGTATTCGGCTGCTGAGTGCCAGGTGATTATACGTCAGCGGTACCATATTATCGTTCAGTTGACCGTGGCTTGTTGGTCCATTGTTTATTTTAAAACGGTACACAATTCACAAATTTTATTCAGTTCAACAGTGTCCAACAGTGTATGACATTTAAACAGAATACACATTGACGTTGGCTGGCAGTTTAATAAGCTTCATAAACTGCGTATAGACTGCGTCACGTGCACACTTTGGCTTCGATGGCGTTCTTCGTGCAGCAGCGCCAGCGGTGTCGGTCGTCGTCGTAGCGCCCCTGACGGCAGATATGGGAATGCGCCACGTTTATAACGCGCTCCGTTTATAACGCATATTCATTTCGTGGACCCCGACTACCGCGTTATAACGAGGCGCGACTGTATGACACACTGGAATTTATTGCCCTGTGTAACAAAGGCACTAGCAAGAGCATACACTTGCAGAAGACCTGGATCAGTGACGCCACCGCAGCACTACGGTAGCACTATGGTAGCACTACGGTAGCACTAACGTAGCACTACCGTAGCACTACCGTAGCACTACCGTAGCACTACCGTAGCACTAACGTAGCACTACCGTAGCACTACCGTAGCACTAATGTAGCACTACCGTAGCACTACCGTAGCACTACCGTAGCACTACCGTAGCACTACCGTAGCACTAACGTAGCACTACCGTAGCACTAACGTAGCACTAACGTAGCACTACGGTAGCACTACCGTAGCACTACCGTAGCACTACCGTAGCACTAACGTAGCACTACCGTAGCACTACCGTAGCACTACCGTAGCACTAACGTAGCACTACCGTAGCACTACCGTAGCACTAACGTAGCACTACCGTAGCACTAATGTAGCACTACCGTAGCACTAACGTAGCACTACCGTAGCACTAACGTAGCACTACCGTAGCACTAACGTAGCACTAACGTAGCACTACCGTAGCACTACCGTAGCACTACCCTAACACTATTTCTATCAGGAGCAAGTAACATTTTGTGCAAATAATAGGCTAAGGAATTTATATAGTATTTTAAGTTATTATTTTCTCGTTAACTTCCCTATCGCCAGCCAATAAAGATGGAAAATAGCAGATATATATGTATTTTGTAATTATAGACTGTCTGTTCGACTGGTAGCTTCAATTATACATTTACACATCTACTTGCAGTTATATTGAAATTCATTGTGACTTCTGCCTTATCGTCAGCAGGTAGATATACCCACCTTTGCCAGTGACAACAGCGAAGTACCCAAGCGCCTTCATGGGGAACAGACGACCTTCGAGGATACGCTGGATCTACACACAATAAAGTACTCGTTATTTTCACAGTAAACTTGTTTTATTTCTACACTGTAAATATTCAATCCCTTTGAGTGTAAGGTATCAAAACCTTATTGCCAGTACTATGGAATTGTTCATCCCTCATAGTCATGCAGTGGTCTTGCAAAAAGTAAAAAAACGCAAATCATTACGTTAGTCATCTACATGTACTATGGAAGAAAAATTTACAGTAGCATCACCTACTGAGCAGAATAGATATTAATTCACACTGACACTATTATGGCTACCAGAACCAGGCAGCATGATCGGTAATATTGGTAGCGATGTCATGAAAATTTAATCCATCAGCTATTGGCTTTTGGAAGTCATTTTGGATCACTCAGAACTGGTACTTGTACACCGTGTATTGGTACTTGTACACTGTGTATTGGTACTTGTACACCATGTATTGGTACTTGTACACCGTGTATTGGTACTTGTACACCATGTATTGGTACTTGTACACCATGTATTGGTACTTGTACACCGTGTATTGGTACTTGTACACCGTGTATTGGTACTTGTACACCGTGTTTTGGTACTTGTACACAGTGTATTGGTACTTGTACACCGTGTATTGGTACTTGTACACCGTGTATTGGTACTTGTACACCGTGTATTGGTACTTGTACACCGTGTATTGGTACTTGTACACCGTGTATTGGTACTTGTACACAGTGTATTTGTACTTGTACACCATGTATTTGTACTTGTACACCATGTATTGGTACTTGTACACCATGTATTGGTACTTGTACACCATGTATTGGTACTTGTACACCGTGTATTGGTACTTGTACACCATGTTTTGGTACTTGTACACAGTGTATTGGTACTTGTACACCGTGTATTGGTACTTGTACACCGTGTATTGGTACTTGTACACCATGTATTGGTACTTGTACAGTGTATTTGTACTTGTGCACCATGTATTTGTACTTGTACACCATGTATTGGTACTTGTACACCGTGTATTGGTACTTGTACACCATGTATTGGCACTTGTACACCATGTATTGGTACTTGTACACCATGTATTGGTACTTGTACACCATGTATTGGTAATTGTACACCGTGTATTGGTACTTGTACACCGTGTATTGGTACTTGTACACCATGTATTGGTACTTGTACACAGTGTATTGGTACTTGTACACCATGCATTGGTTGGAGAGGATGGTGGTTCGAACCAATGCGAAACACATTGCACATTTTTCTGGGCATTGTGTACTTGTGAAACCAACCCACAGAAACTTACAAGATCATCAATTTGAATAATATTTTATGTTGATTTTCTCTGCTGTTCTCCTTGTGGACAGGAAAAGTGCTCTCTTATTGAAAGTGTTCCTTATTCATAGGGTGCACTGTTTGTGTAAGCAAACTGTACGTAAGGTCAATACCAGTACATTTAGGTCAGTCAAACTTAGTTTCTATCAGTTTTATGTTACAATTAAAGTGCTGGTTGATGAAAATGTTAATCAATGGAGAATTTAATTATATTGTCAATGTTCTTCTTGATATAACTATGAAGTTTGTTTATTTTCTACATTTTGACACCATCTGGTGAGCACATGATGAACTATATCCCCTATTATTCAGTTCCAATTCAATTCTAATTCAAGTTGGCAACATTAGCAAACAGTAGCTCTTTAAGATGTTTAATTAAGCATAAGCCAGGAAGTTCATAATAAAATGCCTGCTTTATTCTCAGAAGAGACAGTGCTAAGCAGGCCTTTTGCCCAGTACAGCAGTCTGAATGTTCTGAAGGGTTATGTTGACTCAAGTCAGACAAACCTGGACCAGTATCTAGTATGGTACCAACTTGCAGCCTGGCTAAAGAACAAAGGGAATGCTGAACTCTGGACATTGGCAAATGCTAATTCACCCCCTCAACAAACAATAATTTTTATCTGGTGGTCAATTAGCACTTAGCTGGTCTGTTCCATGCTGCTAATAAAACTGGGGTACATAGGGACTGAGAGAGAAGAGAACTGATAGACAAAGAATTGCAGCCATGTTTCGATCAATTCATACAATTCAGCTTACTTTGTGGGATTAAATTCCAATTCAATTCAAATTCATGCACTTTTTTATTAATTCAATTCCAATTCAATTACGAATTGAACCCGGGTCTGGTTGTCGTGCGTGAATCGCCCTAAGACAACATATTCTTTACGATAATTCAATTCTAAATAAATAAGCTTGGAGATATAGACAGACTCACCCTTTCAGGATTAATGAGTGAATTCTCTGCAAGGTCGACTTTTGTGAGAACAAAGATTGTTCTTTTACCGCTTGGGTCAATGCCACTGACCAGGTCAGTGACGTTGCTTCGCTCAGCATCCAATGAGCCATCTACAACAGGCCCCACTGTTTAACACCTCCAACAACCAGTGAGACATTAGCGATCCATCACATAAGCCAAGGATTGCTGTCTGTTTGTTACATCAGCATATTTCTACAACAATGTTATTTATGCAAGCACCAACATAAGTCATGAATAGTGATGAAAGAAGGCCAAATGAATGACGTTTATTAAGAGATTAAGTTAAAGAGAGAAATGTGGGCTCTACATCCCAAGGCCAGGCCTGTGACTGAGCCCATACTAGTCTCCTGTCCCTCAGGTTGACAGAGCCCACATTTCGGCATATACAACATTAGCAGTATTGTTATAGATATATACAACATCATTACTACTGTAATCACAGTAGACCTTAGGCACCGTACCGTACTAACCAAGCACACCATTCATTCACCTAACTATAATCCCAACTACCTGCTGAAGAGTTACATTGTATCAAGATTTAGCCTAAACCTATAAGTGGGGCCATTACGCCCCACTTACTAAAATCACCGGTGGAAGAGAAGCGAGCTGTCTCGGCGTTAAAACCCCGTGAACACATTGTCCACCTGCACTAAGAAAACGGGGAAAGCTTTGAGATTTGCTATCAACCCCTCTTCCACCAATGATGTACATGGTATGTCCCTAACGCTATCAAAAATTTGGGAGGGATGGGAGGGCCAAAATTGTTTGATGCGACCACTCCGTCTGCTTTCACAAAACGAAGTGACCAAGAGCTCGTTGTAATCTGTGACTGCGCGCCACTACCACGCGGTGATTGGCTCCTTGCGCCAGAGACAACGAGGTAATTAGCATAATAATTAGCATCAGACATTAGGCCAATCATCACTTGTCCTGCGTTGTTGCCAGCACAAAAACCCATATGCAGCACGTTGCCGTGGCCGCATATTCTCATTTATGCAAGCACCAACACAAGTCATGAATAGTGATGAAAGAAGGCCAAATGAATGACGTTTATTAAGAGATTAAGTTAAAGAGAGAAATGTGGGCTCTACATCCCAAGGCCAGGCCTGTGACTGAGCCCATACTAGTCTCCTGTCCCTCCGGTTGACAGAGCCCACATTTCGGCATATACAACATTAGCAGTATTGTTATAGATATCATTACTACTGTAATCACAGTAGACCTTAGGCACCGTACCGTACTAACCAAGCACACCATTCATTCACCTAACTATAATCCCAACTACCTGCTGAAGAGTTACATTGTATCAAGATTTAGCCTAAACCTATAAGTGGGGCCATTACGCCACCGGTCACCAAAACATGTGACCACCCCACTACAATATCGATACGGATTACAGTAGTTGCAATGTACTGATCTTCTTTGGTAAGAGAAAATGTCAAATTAATCACTGCAGTAGAGTGGAATCTCTCTATTAAGGTTATACTCAGGATAGGGGATAGGTGGCCATATTACTGAGGTGACCATAATTGCAATTTGCTGATGTCTTTTGGTTGAGTACAGTGATATGTACAATCTATTCATTGTTCGCTTTGACTTACGTAAAAGGCCCCAAAATATCACCCATGTAAGCAACATTACATGCCACATATTATGTGTTGGAGGAAACAAAACAAAATTATCTAGCAATGACAACTCATGCATTTTATTAACATTATCTGCGTTTATAACCTTCATCAAGGAGGTGTCTTTATACCTAACACACCATCGGGTTTATTATCATGTCTGTTTACTATTTACATCTATTATACTACAGTATCTCTGGTCAAAAGAAACAACTGCCCTTAGCACCATGGTTACAGTATCTAACTATAATCAAGCTAGCATGTGTGTATGCATGTGTGTGTATGTATGTGTGTGTGTATATGTGGGGGGGTATGTTGACATTCTTTCTCCTAGATAGTTTTCATCTCAGGTGCGAAACTTTCAGGGAATAATCTACGATCTCTCAGAAGAAAAATCACTCCTTTATTAAAAAAAAAATTGCCATTGATTAAGGGTTGTTACCCATTTTATGGTTCATACTGTACATTACATGGACACAAATCAATTCTTCATAACGCTAGGCATTTTCTGTGATTGATCCGAGGACATTTTACATAATATGCATTAATGTGGAAAGTTTTCAAAATTTACACCATAACAAGCGTCATCTATCAATACTCTGGGAAAATGTCTTCTGTATCTGTGTGTAGCGCCATCGGGACTAGTTCTGGTAATTCTCCGAGGTCTTGTACCCACCTTGTATACAGAGGATGATGGCATTTGGGTTCTCCATGTGCTGGCGGCAGATATGAGCAATCCTGTCCCGCGTGTCTGAGGCCATGTCAACTGTGACGGTCTGAGGGAAGAACATCAGCACTGAGTGACAACCATTTATAAGTTCTTATATAGCGCAGTATCCAGTCTGCTCAAAGCACTTTACACTTTACTCCTTGGCAGACTTGTTCAATCGAACACCATCTTGACTTCTCTGGTAAGCATTCAGCCATGCTGCTATTCATGCACGAAAACTACTTGTACATAAATATCCGCCACTGTCTATAATCAGGTACTCATTCATAAAGTTGAGTACAAAAGTGCTGATGCTCTACCACTGCGCCACAGCAGAGCATGTATATTTGCTTTCATTGCACTATTCATTAAATCACCAACACACAATACTCATTGATTCTATACGACACAAAATAAATATTAACATTTTCATGAAGCAAAATTAAATTAACATTAATTTCAAATATAAAGTTCCATTCTTCAATGAACAACGAAGGTTAAAATGTGTCTCCTCGTCTAATAAAGTTACACATATTTGGTAACATCGTCAGAACATTTAGTTGTCTCACGGAATGATTTAACCCCAGAAATTGTACATTTTCAATAGATCAACATTGATGCTGGTGATGCCATGTATTGATCTCTTTGCAATATTATAATAGTAATTTGATATTATATAATCATATTTATTTTTTATAAAGCTCCACTTCCTATCAAATCATAAATATGTGCAAAATACAAATAGAATGTAAATCAAGTAAAATCATGATATAGTAATTATAAGAACAGTTTATATGTTCTTAAAAATTATAAATTAATAAAAAACTATTTATTAAACATTACAAAAAATATATAAGATAATTTATAGATATAGAATAATAATTATTATAATATTTACATTACTTACAATCATACATAAAGTATGAATACATAATGTATGAATATCTATATTACTTGACTTAACTAATACATTGTATTACAGGGTAATCACTACTAACACTGATAATGCCAGGGAGATCAACCAGCACCATGCGTTGAATGCCTGGACCTTTCACAGTCATCGAAATCGTCTGCAAAAACAGAGAAAAGAAAACTTATCGCAACTCCACAAGTCATGCCAAAGACAGTAGTTTAATTAATCAACCAGCATAGAAATCTGCCATGGTAACAATGCTTTGTTTTCAAACGCAAGTGTTCAGATGTGTTTTTTACCATATTAGTCTAACTTGAAGAGCACAAAATGTGACATGCCATGACAGTTCAAACCCCCAGGTTCACTTTGGTACTATGGAGTTATGAGCACCAAGTAACAGTTCAAACCCCCAGGTTCACTTTGGTACTATGGAGTTATGAGCACCAAGTAAAAGAACATTTCACTGTTACAATGGCATTGTAAAAGTGGCATCCTCGTAAGTAAATTTGTTGCGAAGTTATGGATTGAATTCAAGTTTTGGATGACGTCAAAGTTAGGTCTTTACGTTTCAAATCATACGCCAATCAATCCAAACACACATGAAAAAACTTTTTCAAGATCATAAATCCAAATTTCATTATTCAAATCAGTAGTAAATTGTTAGTTGTTTCTATAAACACACCAAAACTAAAACCGATACTCTCACCCCTGTGAATGTATTTTGACTTTTGGTAAATGTATTTTTCGGACCGAACATGCATCCTGTGCATATGCTACAACCAGCCAGACATAACAAGTATGTTTACCTCTGCACTGATTGTGTCTCCTTTGCCAACGCTGGCCTTCATTCGGATTTCTACTTGTTTCCTTAGAGCCTCCAACTGAAACACACACATTACGTCAGTCGCCAAATCCACCTGCACACAAGGAAAATAGAACAGCACCTCAATATGTATCATACTTATTGTTCATCATCGTCATTGATCAGTCGGTGCCAGAGCTTATATAATATGTTTACTTATGGATCGGTCGAACATTAGGAATCGAAGGTCAACCACTTAATAATAATAATAATAAGGTAACTTCTTTTGAGACCAAATCCTCGGAAACCAAGCACAGAGGCGCATCAATACAAAAGGGTTAGTTAATATCAGAATCGATAAGCCATATTAAAGTCACCAACAGATGGATCACCAGGGAGCTAAGGTGGATATGCAAGGTTATAAAGGTAAGTTTTAAAATGATTGTGAAATTGTATATTATTTCTAACCGATCTAACACTAAGAGGGAGGAGTTGGCGCAGCAACAGAAAATGCCCTACTTCCAATATTAGTATTGACTCTAGGAACAAAAATGCAGGTTGCTTATATGAAATTGCCTGGTAGGTAATGGTACAGAACTTTAAAATAATATATCGGACAGGAAGCCAGTCCAGACTGTCTTGTTCTCTGTGGTAAACTAACGAATGAATGTTTTAGCGCGTCACTGATGTAATTATTGTGCAATAATCGTCACTAGTAATAAATAACAACTGCGCAAATGGGAGATCTACAAATGGCTGCTTTATTGACCTTTGAACCGGTCTGCTACAAACGAAGTGGTAAACTGCAGAAAGCTGCTACATGACATCTCCTTTTCTTTAAATTTAAACAAGCAACAAAAGGTCATACTGGTTACTAGTATTAGTATTGTTGTTAGTCTTGCAGTAAGAAAACACAACTAGCTTAACACAAACAAGTTCAAGTGTCCTCGACTCTAGTCAATACTATCACAACAGTAAACGTATGTCCCATAGCGAACAAACGCCTCTAGTTGCTATTTAGTCCATAAATCTGGTAGGCTTTTTGCTTTCACGGCCAGATCTTGTGATGTATGGTGAGCTGATCGTAACTGTCGTAGGGAACTCGACACCCACAGAGTTCGGTATTGCCATTGCTGGATCACGAATAGGATCATCTGTCAACTCACGATGTGCTGTATCGGTGATCTCAGGACGTTGATTCACTAATTGTTGTGATGCAGTCTCCTCTCGACTCGATCTGAGATCAAGATTGTTATGACGCATCTCGGTACCTTGGTGGGTACGAATGATGTAAGAACGCGGTTTGTCACTGAGATTAACAACTGTGGCATGTCTCCATGTTCCTTGTACCCTGGCAGTTACAGCCTTCCTGTCATGATAAGCTTTGGCGATGCTAGCTCTACCTTCAAACTTTTCTAGTTTCCTGTTGTAACTTCTGGGTAACCGTTTGGCAACTGTTACGATTGGTAAATTGCCTCTCAGTCTGCGTCTTTGCAGTAATTCCGATGGCGACGGCAAATTGCTTGACACAGGCGTATCTCGCAAAGCTAACAATCCTTGCTGGTAGTCTGTATTGTCCTGTGAACACTTTCTCAACATGTTCTTTGCTGTCTGCACCATGCGTTCGGCCTGTCCATTCGATCTAGGATATGCAGGACTAGAAGTGGTGTGTTGTACTAACCAGTCTCTCACAAATCGTCGAAACTCTTGGCTACCAAATTGTGGCCCATTATCACTGATCAGGACTTCCGGTGTTCCGAAATCAGCGAATATTCTCTTCAATTCTCTGATGACATCACTGGTTTTAGTGTCTGCTAGTGGAGCGATAGATAACCATTTAGAGTAATAGTCGACGTTATGCCATCTAACGCAAACAAGTCTGCTCCTACTTTCTGGAACGGATATTATGGGACTGGCGTTGGGATAAGCGGTTCATGTGCACTGATGTTCCGGTTAGCTTGGCATCTACTACATCACTCAATCAGATCCTGGATGTCTCGCATGTAACCCGGCCAGTAGATCGTGGTTTTCGCGCGTTCGGTACACTTCACGATTCCCAAGTGTCCTGTGTGTAAGCTGCTGATCGCTCGCTTTTGATAAGCGTAAGGTATTAAGATCTGTTCACCTCGAAACAGCATGCCCTCGTGCTCACTCAAGTCATGACGTACATTCCAGTACGGTTTGATTCGATCCGGGCACAGTCTTTTATGCTCTGGCCAACCATGGCGAACGGACCATGCTACTAGCTGTAGGGTCTCATCCTGTGCTGTTAGTTCACACAGTTCCTTCCGACATGACTCTGTTGTATACAGCATTGACGTCTTCATTGTCATTCTCATCAGTGTCATTGTCATACAACGCCGCTCTACTGAGTGTGTCGGCTAACACTAACTCACGGCCCGGGTGATAGACAAGTTCATAGTCATATGGATCAAAGCGCAATCGCATACGCTGTAATCTTGGCGAGATCTGCGATATCGGTTTCTTGATTATGCCAAGTAGTGGTTTATGGTCGGTCTCTACCGTTACTCTTTGTCCATATATGTACTGATGGAATCTCTTGAGTCCGAACTGGATCGCCAGAAACTCTTTCTCTATCTGAGCATACCTCTGCTGTGTCTCAGTCATTGAACATGATGCGAACTCGATAGGTTCTCCCTCTTGTAGTAAAGCCGCTCCTATTCCACGTTGCGATGCATCTACTGTCACCACCACAGGTTTGGTTTCAGTTCTATGTTAGCTCTGATCATCTCTTTGACTTTCAGCCAGGCTTGCTGATGGTTTGAGTCCCATGACCAAACGACATCTTTCTTCGTGAGATCTCTGTGGTGCCGCCACACTAGACAAGTTTGGGCAATACTTAGCTAGATATGTCACCATGCCGATGAATCTCCTCACATCTTCTTTGTTCTGAAGTACTGGCATCTCTGTCACAGCCTTGACTTTAGCTGGGTCAGCATTTACCTCTTCTCTGGAGATCGTATGTCCCAAATATTTCAGTTCCGACGTCTTGATCACACATTTGTCCTTGTTGAGATGCAAGTTTGCTTCTCGACATCTTTGTAGCACTGCTCGAAGTCGATTGTCATGCTCCTGTTCGGTAGCAGCATGAACCAGAATGTCATCTATGTATGTCTCCACACCTTCGAGATCATGGAACAGTTCTACTATTGTTCGATGGAACACTTCCAGTGCCGATTTGATGCCGAATGGCAAACACAAAAACAGGTATCGACCCGACGGCGTAGCAAATGTCGTCAGATAAGTGCTGTTCTCATCTAACGGAATTTGTAGAAAACCCGAAGTAGCGTCAAGAGTGCTGAAGTACTTGGACCCAGGTAGTCTCGCTACAATCTCTCCCGGCGTTGAGATGGAGTAATGCTCCCTTCTGATTGCTTTGTTGAGTTCGAGTGGATCTAGACAGATTCATAATGAGCCCAATGATTTCCATACAGTTACGATCGGATTGACCCATTCAGTAGGCTCGGTGACCTTGGTGATAATTTCATCACGCACCATGTCACTTATGGTTTGGTTGAACTGTTCCTGTAGACGGTACGGAACTCGACGTGCAGGGTATATCACGGGTTGGCAATCTGTTTTCAACTTGATATTATGTGTTTGTTTCAAACGACCTAGTCCCTGAAACACATCAGTGTACTCCTGCAACAGATCCAACTCCGTCTCCACTTGATTCACCCTCTCCACCAGTCCTAGTTCCACACTAGTTTGCAGTCCAAGCAGCGTTGGCGCTCTCTCGTCCACTACAACAAACTCTACTGGGTAGTACTTGTTTTTGTACTCTGCAGTATAGGTAACTTTACCTCTAACCGACAGATCGTGACCACCGTATGATCTCAACTGAGTGCGACATTTGTTCAAGCGCGAAGTTGGTTGAACTGTTGACAGTATGTCACAATCATTACTTGAGTTGACACTACACGATGCACCTGTATTGATTTTGACTCAGTCCCTTACCACCAATGTCTGACACAGCATGCCACTCTTTACTCAGAGAATTTTCGTTCACCGAATACACGATACTGTTCTTACTGTCATTGTTGTTTCCGACAATGTACACTGGCGCTTTGACATTCTTACTGAAATTGTCACAACATTTCGCATAGTGATTTTTCTTTCCACACTTATTAGTCTCTGCCATAAGCTGGACACTTTCTGGATGCATGTCTACCTCTACAATACTTGCAACACTTATGCCCCTGTCTGGGCTGACTGTGACTGTCTTTATTCAAACAAGTGTTCAAATGAGTTGCCCTCTGACCTTTCACTGCATGCACTGGAATGCACTCACTTGCACTCATACCCATCAGTAGTTGACCAGTAATTTCACTACTGCGACACAGATCTACAGCAGTTTTCAGTGTCAGTGCTTCCTGACCAAGTAGTTTCTCTCTCACTACATTGGAATTTACACCCATCACAATTTGATCACGCAGTATTTTGCATCTCGTCTACGTGATACTCACACGAACTAACCAAATTCTTCAAATCTGTCAAGAAACTTTCAAACGATTCTCCCTGTTCCTGCTTCCTTTTTAGAAACTTATACCGTTCATAGGTCTCGTTCACTCGTGGCGTGAAATATGCCTTAAATTTATCTGTGACCTTCTTTACATCATTTTTGTCAGCGTCTACTGCCCACTCAAACGACCGATAAATGTCCATGGCATCTGACCCTAACAATGTCAGTAGTATGGCCACTTGGATATCACTATCCTTCTTATCTTTTTCTGTGGCTTTCATGTAGAAATCATACTGTTCTACCCACTTTTGCCAACTGCCTGCCACTTCCGAACCAATCGGGTTGACATTTCCCGACGGTTTCATTCCTCCCATTTCGCTTGCCATTTTCGTTGCAATGACCGTCTTACCGCACTTCACAACGATCCCGATTTGACACCATGTCTTGTTCTCTGTGGTAAACTAACGAATGAATGTTTTAGTGCGTCACTGATGTAGTTATTGTGCAATAATCGTCACTAGTAATAAATAACAACTGCGCAAATGGGAGATCTACAAATGGCTGCTTTATTGACCTTTGTTCCGGTCTGCTACAAACGAAGTGGTAAACTGCAGAAAGCTGCTACATGACACAGACGTCAGAAGAGGCACTGAGTGAGATAACCGCGGAGAACGAGTCTCAAACCTAGCTAAGCAATTCTGTACATGTTGTAACCTAGTGAAATCCTTTTATAAGGGCAATATTGTGAAAAAGGGAATTACAATAGTCAAGCCTACTAAGTAACAAGTGCAGTTCTGATAGTTTTTGCAACAGAAAGAGGCAAATCATGGCGAATACTTCGTAAATCACGAATATGATAACAGCAGCAACAAGTCTGAGAAATATGCCATCTAAAATTCAAATTATCATCAAAGATTACTCTGAAATTGTTTGCTAAAGGTGCAGGCGTAACATAGTGGCTAAGCGTAGGTGTGGAAAAAAGAGCTTTTAATTTTGTCACACTGCCTCGGTGTAACAATAATAAGAAACTCTGTTTTATCAGCATTTAACTTTAATCTACTCACAGTCATCCAAACGAAAATGTCATTAAGACAATTACTGAGCTGATCTAAGGAGCAATTAGACAGACCATTTGATTTAGTGTGAGATCCAAGGAATTTTGTTACTATTTTTTCAAGTATCTTGAAAATGAAACTGAGATTAGAAACTAGTCTATAATTCTTGAAGTTATCATTAGGAAGGGACATCTTCTTGAGGAGGGGGTTTACATATGCATGTTTAAAACTGTGTGGAAAAATTCCCGAACTTAGTAACAAATTTATAATATTTGTAATTGTATCCAGAAGAGAGTTAGAACATGTTTTAACAGTTTAGTAGGTAGCGGATCAAGCTCACAGGACTTACTTGGAGATGCCATAAATATTTGTTTCATTTCATCAACTGTTGCAGTGTGAAAGTAGAAAGCAGAGAATTTTTATTTTTTTATTTCAATGTTAACATGATTCAAAAATTGGTTCGGAAATAAAGAATGAATAAGGCTAATTTTATCCTTAAAATAATCAGAAAACATATCACAGAGATTTTAGTGAATCATGTTTCGGTAGTGACGGAGCAGACTGTCTGTGAAGAAGTTTATTTATACAACTCCATAACTGACAAGAATTTTCCAAATTATTGGATACCACATTTGTAAAATAATTTGATTTTGTTTTTGCCATTTATCTATCACAATAGTGAAATTTTTTCGAATAACGTGACCTATCCAATGGGAACGAGATTTACGCCAAACGCGTTCAAGGTAACAACGGCATCTTTTAGACTGTAAAATTTCAGGTGTCATCCATGGGGAAGGTATTTAAATTAAATATTAATTATTAATTAGATAACATAAGACATTCAATGACTGGGTTAGTGTAAGTTTTTCTGTTTTGCTCAGTTTTTCTTGCCACGAGAGGGTCTCCACTTGTAGTTAACCTTTCTTTTTATTATTTATTTATGTCAGAACATTTCTGGTCATCAACATGTGAAGTTGTATTCTATGCCAGCAGCAAACACAATTTGTATATTTAAAAGTTTATCGTACTAAGTCTTACATGAGTGACATAGCCTATTGGCATATAGCATTGTTGAATGTCGTCACCGAACACTAATTATGAAAATTAGTTGTGTCTGGTTATGTAACTTTCCGCTAGTTGTTATTGATTGATGACATAAACGCTGACCTCCGACTCTTTGGTGAGGTCATATTCACGATGACCGTCCTTGAAGGCAGCGATGTGGTACGGCCCTTCACTCAAGGTCACCTTCACTGGAGCCCGGGTCATCATCTCTCCTGACCCCCTGCAGAAAACACAAACTGTAGCTGTGCAAGACAATACTAAATAAAACATCACACAATTCCTGCCTGATGTAGCAATCTGTCTTCAGTGAACATTCCATATCAGTCTATTTGTGGTCAATCATTGGAGTTTCAATGTTGTACACATGCAGTTGGTATATTTAGTTTAAAAATTGAACAACAATTTTTTTAATGAAAACAGTAATGGCCAAAATCTGAATGCATTTTTGCAATTGGATGAGATGGACTGGTGTAGCAATATGGCACGTGTTCACCACATGACACAGAGTAGAAATTATTATATATATAGAGAGTACGTCTCAATCTCTTACAACTCAGGGATAAAATGATGCAATGACGTCATGATGATAACAACTTACAGGCAGTCCGGTAGTCCGAGGCCTACCAGAAATTCGGTTGGACTACCGAAGTTGGTGTCAGCGGTAGTCTGACGGACTACCGCAAAATCCGGGAATATTTTTTATTCATCAGTCACATGCGGGAGATGTACACATACATCTAGGGACACTGATTTTCCGCGACTGCGGAAAACGGGAAGAATTCGGGAATTGGCGTTTGAAACAGAATTAGGCTAGCTTTTTCAAACGGAAATTCCGCGATCGCAAAAAACGGATGAAATCGCGGTATTTGCATTTTCAAAAGGATATTCCGTGATCACAAAAAAGAGCACAAGCACCGCCTCTTTCATCGATACTGCCTTAACTGGAGATATTTTGAACCAAATGTTTAATATGCAACAACGCAAGGCAAATCGTTGCGAAGTGTCATGGCGCCTGTGCTACCTCGTGTCAACCGACGTAAACAGGGACACGCGCAGAAGGCGCTAACAAACTGTTTCGCAATCGTTGCCTGGTTGTCCGCTAAGCGCATGGAAGACATGTTGCTAATTAAATGTAGTTGTCACATAATTAGAACATGCATAAGTGTACATATTCCGGCTTCGAACACAAAACGCGAAGGAGTAACAATAGCCTAGGTTACACTGGCTGAAATTGAGATAGTCCGCGTTTCGTAGTTTTAACAAATTCCGTTGGATGGCATCATATATAGCGCTAGATAAAAATGTAATGGTTGAACAAAATTATTAGTGAAACAGCAGTGATTTGAACATTCATAATTGTTAATATGATTGCTTGTATAATTTACAATTGCTAACTTATATATTAAGCACTGCTGCATTAGAAACAACCAGTTATTTATATGTAATTGTATGACAGGAATTATTTTATTACCTGAATTGTTTATGTACGATTGTTACTGTGGTGCAAATATTGTACAAAATGATGTTGTTAGAAAATTAAGCCACACCGTAAAACAGGATTATTTAGATGCAGAGATAATAACATTGTGATATTTTAGATATTTCACAGAACTTTTGAAATAAAATATTTCTTTTCTGAACAGAGATGGGCTTCTTTAGCCAGTATGCCATTTCTAAATGGAAAATGCGTCATTTGACACACAAAATATGTCATTTGGTGTTGGTGTACATATGTTATTGGTGTGCATTAAATATGTTCGATTTTCAAATTTTTTGTTCGGCGCATTAGTTTGCTAAAAATGTTGGCTATTTGTGGACTACCAGATATTTTTGTGGACTGCCAGATTTTCCAACCAGGTAGTCCTGCTGACTACCAGAATTTTTTGAGTTATTTCTACCCCTGAATAACAACTATTAAAGTATACTCGCCTTGGGAAGATTCTTGCCTTTGCTATCATCTCAAGAACGCTGGTTTTGCCTGAGCTCTGGTCCCCAACCACTACAACCTGCATGAGGGAAATTCTCCTGTAGAACATGTCAACAAACGTACAAAACCTTCCTTCAGGTGGCCACCAGGAGTCTCTTCCTTGTCTGTTGGAACATGGTGCACAATTGATGAGGTGTAAATTTACAACTTCATCTTGCAAAAAATGCAAAGACATTCGCCACCGAACAGTGCAAGAACTGGGTAGAATGTCAACAAGTGGTTATTAAACGTAGTCACACATCGCTTTACGATCAGCTTAATAGGACCAATTCTCAATTTGGTCAGTATGATATTACTTCCATAATAGTCAAAGTGTAAGATATTAGTGCAACTGATGCAGTCACCTCACTATTCACATCACATTGGCCAAGTCGAGAGGGTGAACTTAATAGTGAGGTTCCACATTGGCACAGTCTAGAGGGTGAACTTAATAGTGAGGTTCCACAATGGCAGTCTAGAGGGTGAACTTAATAGTGAGGTTCCACATTGGCACAGTCTAGAGGGTGAACTTAATAGTGAGGTTCCACATTGGCACAGTCTAGAGGGTGAACTTAATAGTGAGGTTCCACACTGTCAGTCTAGAGCGTGAACATAATAGTGAGGTTCCACATTAGCACAGTCTAGAGGGTGAACTTAATAGTGAGGTTCCACACTTTCAGTCTAGAGCGTGAACTTAATAGTGAGGTTCCACATTGGCACAGTCTAGAGGGTGAACTTAATAGTGAGGTTCCACATTGGCACAGTCTAGAGGGTGAACTTAATAGTGAGGTTCCACACTGTCAGTCTAGAGCGTGAACTTAATAGTGAGGTTCCACATTGGCACAGTCTAGAGGGTGAACTTACTAGTGAGGTTCCACACTGTCAATCTAGAGCGTGAACATAATAGTGAGGTTCCACATTGGCAGTCTAGAGGGTGAACTTAATAGTGAGGTTCCACATTGGCACAGTCTAGAGGGTGAACTTAATAGTGAGGTTCCACACTGTCAGTCTAGAGCATGAACTTAATAGTGAGGTTCCACATTGGCACAGTCTACAGGGTGAACTTAATAGTGAGGTTCCACATTGGCACAGTCTAGAGGGTAAACTTAATAGTGAGGTTCCACAATGGCACAGTCTACAGGGTGAACTTAATAGTGAGGTTCCAGTCCAGAGCGTGAACTTAATAGTGAGGTTCCACATTGGCACAGTCTAGAGGGTGAACTTAATAGTGAGGTTCCACACTGTCAGTCTAGAGCGTGAACTTAATAGTGAGGTTCCACACTGTCAGTCTAGAGCGTGAACTTAATAGTGAGGTTCCACAAAGGCACAGTCTAGAGGGTGAACTTAATAGTGAGGTTCCACATTGTCAGTATATTAGTAATGAACCTGTTGAAGTTGTGTCCAATTTTAAATATCTTGGCACTTTTTATGACAACAAGCTGTCTTTCACTGATAACACTGATCACATTGTAAAAAAGGCAAACCAGCGCCTCTACCTTCTAAGGAAATTGAGATCTTTTGATGTGAACCAAGAAATCTTGGAAATGGTGTATAGGAGTTTAATAAAGAGTGTTCTGACCTTCAATGGTGTTGTACGGTTTGGTAATCTGAACATGAAAGACAAAGGTAGGCTGTCACGCATTGTTAAAGTTGCAGGAAAAATTATTGGGTCAGGGCAGTACTCGCTGGAAGACTTGTACAATGGCGCTGTCAGAAGGAAAGCTACTACTATTGTTTGCGACCCCACCCATCCTCTTTTTGGTCAGTTCCAGCAGCTTCCGTCAGGCCGACGATATTAGATGCCCCTTGCTCGGAAGAATCTCTCTTTAAAAAATCTTTTATGCCAACTGCAGTGTCCATTCTCAACTGTAAGTGAATGTATTCTGTAGCAGTATTTTGATT
Organism: Paraescarpia echinospica; assembly: GCA_020002185.1. Taxonomy (NCBI): domain Eukaryota; kingdom Metazoa; phylum Annelida; class Polychaeta; order Sabellida; family Siboglinidae; genus Paraescarpia; species Paraescarpia echinospica. The sequence goes on from CM034537.1 coordinate 56,212,073, forward strand.
GCATTTAGTTTGTTATGTCATTATATTGTGCTGTTTGTGCCTTAGTGTCCTGCAGTGTATATGTCGTGGCTCCACATTTTTGTTTTGTTTTTAACTTGTAATGCCGGTGCCAGATGTCTAGTCATTGTAATGCCATTCTTCTTTTTATTTGGATTATTATTTAACTTAAGGACTGAATGCTCACTAAAAGAGTGCAGGTGTAAATGAATCTTAGCAATTTTAGGCATGACTATGACTTCATAATAATCTATTGCAATATATATGTGTTTAATTGAATAATTACAATCTGTGATAGTATGCTTACCATTTTATAATGTTTACCATTTTGTAATGTATTTACTCTGACCCCATGTATTAGCCTAATTGTTTATAGTACTATTTGTATGCTAGACATTCTCCTCCTGTGGTTTACTTGTTTACCTGTTTACTTATTTACTTATTTATTGTGGTTTACTTATCTATGTGCATATGATCTATCACTATATCCTATTGTGCATGTGATATGAATATTATGTGATAACCTCGCTCGCTCGCACTTAGTACTTATCTTAACCTTGTATACATACATATGTAAGATTTTATATGAACAAGCCTAAAGGAAATTTTCTGTAACCAAACAGACAATTAAGTTATTGTATTGTATTGTCTAGAACGTGAGCTTAATAGTGAGGTTCCGCATTGGCACAGTCTAGAGGGTGAACTTAGTAGTGAGGTTCCACATTGGCAGTCTAGAGGGTGAACTTAGTAGTGAGGTTCCACATTGGCACAGTCTAGAGGGTGAACTTAATAGTTAGGTTCCACATTGGCACAGTCTAGAGGGTGAACTTAGTAGTGAGGTTCCACATTGGCACAGTCTAGAGGGTGAACTTAATAGTGAGGTTCCACATTGGCACAGTCTAGAGGGTGAACTTAGTAGTGAGGTTCCACACTGGCATAGTCTAGAGGGTGAACTTAATAGTGAGGTTCCACATTGGCACAGTCTAGAGGGTGAACTTAGTAGTGAGGTTCCACATTGGCACACTCTAGAGGGTGAACTTAGTAGTGAGGTTCCACACTGGCACAGTCTAGAGGTGAACTTAGTAGTGAGGTTCCACACTGGCACAGTCTAGAGGGTGAACTTAATAGTGAGGTGCCACATTGTTATAGTCTAGAGGGTGAACTGAATAGTGAGGTTCCACATTGTTATAGTCTAGAGGGTGAACTTAATAGTGAGGTGCCACATTGGCACAGTCTAGAGGGTGAACTTAATAGTGAGGTGCCACATTGTCAGTCTAGAGGGTGAACTTAATAGTGAGGTGCCACATTGTCAGTCTAGAGGGTGAACTTAATAGTGAGGTGCACATTGTCACAGTAATGTATAAGTCAGTTCATCATACTACTCAGGAACTGTCACAGAAATCTGCTCTGATCTGCACCAGTTATTTCTGTGTATGTACCACACTTGTCAGACAAGAGTCTGACTAATCTACCCCCTCTGTACGAAGTCGTTCTACTGCAGCATGCCTTACTTATGACACTGTTGCTGTGACACAGCCACTTACCCGGGGCAGGTGATCCTGTGTGTTGTAACTGATGTCATAGTCTGTCAACTCGTCCAACACCTCCGAGTACATGTCAATGAGAGACCTCTACAACCAACAATGTCATCGTGAAGTCACCCCAAGATGTCAATGAGAGACCTCTACAACCAACAATGTCATCATGAAGTCACCCCAAGATGTCAATGAGAGACCTCTACAACCAACAATGTCATCATGAAGTCACCCCAAGATGTCAATGAGAGACCTCTACAACCAACAATGTCATCATGAAGTCACCCCAAGATGTCAATGAGAGACCTCTACAACCAACAATGTCATCATGAAGTCACCCCAACATGTCAATGAGAGACCTCTACAACCAACAATGTCATCATGAAGTCACCCCAAGATGTCAATGAGAGACCTCTACAACCAACAATGTCATCATGAAGTCACCCCAACATGTCAATGAGAGACCTCTACAACCAACAATGTCATCATGAAGTCACCCCAACATGTCAATGAGAGACCTCTACAACCAACAATGTCATCATGAAGTCACCCCAAGATGTCAATGAGAGACCTCTACAACCAACAATGTCATCATGAAGTCACCCCAACATGTCAATGAGAGACCTCTACAACCAACAATGTCATCATGAAGTCACCCCAAGATGTCAATGAGAGACCTCTACAACCAACAATGTCATCATGAAGTCACTCCAAGATGCCTCAAACACATCAGGCACATTGCTTGGTGGTAATGCATCAGCCGGTTAATCGCGAGGACGGGGGTTTGAAAACAGCTGCTGCTGTATCAAAAATTGCAGTTTTGTTAATCTGTTCTTTGTCTATTAGAAGGAAATCTAAAAGCCATTTGTCCCTTCATCCTGGTGCATACCAGAAGAAACAAAACATGCGCCGCAGGGGATACACCTGTAACCACTCGTTGACTACAGACCTAATGATCTGTTTCAGAAAAACTCTCTAACTATGAGAAAATATCCAACAATCAGGTCCTCTACAATGATATGCATGAGAAGTTCAACGCAACAAAGTATACTGCAACATGAAGGGATTTGACATGATTTAACAAGATAATTATGTAAATAAAAATGTTCAAGTCATGTGCTAAATCATGAGTTATAAAACAAGAAGGATTCACGAGCTATGCATACTACTCATCTGCGTCATCATTACATGGCGTGAGACATGTGTTTAGTTAAGAAGACTGAGAGTGTAGTAAACCTTCATCTTGCGTTTGTTTCCATGCTTCTGGTCCTTAAGCAGGAGCTGACGTCTCAACTCTCGGTTTTCCTTCTCCAGACGGTCAATCTCCCGCTGCAGACGGATCTGTCACACACGAGGTGTCACTCGGTTAACACATATATCCAGGCAGAGGGGCAATTTCATTACGGAATTGACCTTCAATTCCAATTCAGGAACTTAATTTGATGTTCAGAAGTAAAATTTGGTTTCTCGGTTGTTGATAGTGTACATAGTTACCTCTCAAGAAAGTTGTTTTTAGTGATCTGTATATTTCAGCCACCTCACCTCACCGGCCTTCTTCAGCAGACTGAAGATACAGTTGTGTCACATGACTTATATCAGTCGGGTGACGAAGGCTATGCAAGGTGGCCGAAATATACAGATCACCAAACATGCAGCAGCAAACATATGCCACTGAAATCAACTTATTCAAGTGATATGGATTGAATATTAATGGATTTTTTAAACCATATCTGATTAAATATGATTTGCACATTTTCAAGTGCAAATAACACTGTGTTAAAAATGTTGTCTTAGCTTTTTATGTTGAAATTGGAATTGATAATTTGGAACTGACTTTTTGCAAGGTGGAAATGGAATGGATTTTTTTAACCGACTAAAACTGGATTTGAAAAAATACAGGATTGACCACACGATGGCATGTTAACACATGGTACTACATGTTAACACATGGTACTACACACCTACTAAGTGTAAAATACATGATTCTTTACGGCTACTCTCAGTTACATACTTACAATTACAAATGCTAATGTAAGGACAAAAAGTAATGTACATGATACTACATTAATGGCACATGGCACTAGGATAACAGGTACGATAACAGGTACGATAACAGGTACGATAACAGGTATGATAATACGTAATCTGTACATATTACAATATACAAATTGTGCTTATAGTATATATGTTTAACATTAAGTTTACTTCAGTGTGTATGTTTGTGTGCACGCATGCGTGTTTGTGTATGTATATTTGTGCATGTGTTTGAGCATGTGTGCATGCATGTAGGTGTGTGTGTTTGTGCATATATGTGTGATGTGTGAGTGTGTGCACGTATGTGCGCTTGTGGGCACGTGCATGCATGCAAATGCATGTGCGTGCCTGTACGTATGTGTGTGCGTGTCTGCCAACCCTCCCCAGTCCCCAGCCTGCCTATCTCTCCCCCACCTGCACTTGCATCATCTCCTCCTGTAGCTGTTCTATCCGCACCTGTTGCTGCTCTGTCACATTCTCCTACAATACACAGTCTCACTCTTACACCAAGTGGCACAATATCAGCTCTGCACAACTACAAGATGACAAAGAACACAAGACACTACGTAAGTGCAGACAGACTACTGGATAACGTTATGATGGGGCAGAATCAAATGTACAAGTGTAGGTTGCTGTAATGACAATACTATCTTAAATCAACACATACATACTTTATACAATGCACATTTACAAATGCTAATTATTTAACAAAAGGATAGAACAAATTCATAACATTCAAATATTTTGAAGAGATAATTGCATAAATAAAAAGAAAGAAATCAATTAAAAGTGTAGCTGTAAATATTATAAAATGTTTCCACTTATGATACATATGGTTTGGACTACAAACTGTAACACAACTCCACTTACCTCAACATTGTCAGGACTACTCTGTACTAAACCCATCAGAGCCGATGGACCGACCACAAAAGCCGAACCGGCATCAGGAACTGAAAAATACCCAACAAAAACATGCATGGAAAGGCAGCCTTCAACTTGTTGTAAATATTAACATATTCTTCATACCAGGTAGATGTGATTTATTTCAGTTTATTATTATTCCATAATAAACGCAAGGTGTGCAGCTAATGTGCAGCAGTGTTTGGGTTGAAGCAGGTAGTCGGTATGCCAGCCGGTAAGGTGTGCCATGGCAAAATTACTTACTCTAAGCTCATAATTCTGAAGATTTTTGTGCAGTAGAAGTTTTTCAAATTGTATTATATATTCTACTGGTGGCCAAAACATGAAATGTACAAATTTCAAACATCTGTAGAAATATTGACAGTAATGATACATTCAGTACATTGTGATACTTGATGCAGCATAGCACAATGAAACAAAATATGTGCATTCCCTGTGCACTGCACTCTTTCTAACATTACTAATATATCCGTGCTTGAATTGCATTACTGGCTAGCATAATAGAGCCGAGATATTACATAGTACACACACAACGTCATGCCAGTTCCACGTGAATTCAGACAGAGTAAATTATATATTTCATAAAAGAAATGCCAATCAGTGACCGTGACAACAAAATATGTGACACAAAACACAAAGCTCCCTCCTCAAACTGACATCTTTTGAACATTTTGCTTCCGATTTATTTAAAAAAAAAAAATTATATTAATTTAGTGTCACTAAGAAGATGTTAGCTTGTTTGTGCAAGTTTTAGGAAACTATCAGACAAACCAATAAAATATTTTTTACCACGTCCTGACAAGAGGCAAATTTTATTAATCCGACCGCGCATATTACACAGACTATATTCACACATGACAGATTTGGATAACAACGCACCTGATTCACGACTGACAAAACTGTGTGAACTGCCTACTGTTGTTGTGGGTGATTATAATATTGTGTTTGCATCATAACAGTAACTGTGCACATTTGAGGTGACAAACTAAAGTGGGATAAACACATCTCTTTCCGATATGGATTCATAATTTCTATATAAGTAGATGGTTTAACAAATTTAGAGTGAATGAAATATTTAACTATTTAACTAAATTCAAGTGGGCGTATTAGACATCAATCAGTGCAATGTGCAATAACAACAATAGAACTAATAATTAAAAGTGTCATGGCAGTTAGTCTGAAAACAACCAGAAATGTTACTTAATGACAAAAATAAAGTATAGGAGATATATAAAATGAAAGCCTGAGATTAACCGATTTCAATAGGTTTTTTTGTACATTCCCTTGTTCCATGTTCGCTTGTTGCACTCCTAGTAACTACCTTTCCAGCAGACTGATATAAAACTGCAGCACATCAGAGGTTTTGCTACCTGTCAACCACTGATAATAAAACTAAACCCCATAAAATATTTGTATTTTACATCAGTGATCACCAGCCAGCTTAGCCACTTCACTGACAACACTGTCGGTGATAGTAGGGATATGAAAAGGGATATGAAATATTAGGTTACTAAATAACAATGTTTAAATTTGCAATTTAAAAAAAATATTGTAGCCATCTACATATATTGAAAACAATTCAACCGAAATTGTCAAAGTTGGTTTACAAAAGGAACAACGGTCAAATGCAACGTTTGTTTGGAACTACTCGCAGTGTCTGTGAAACCTCAAGTTTGACAAGTTTGCGTAGATACCTGGATTTCACTGCAGCTTATAGCGATGGATTATGGATTCTATTCTGCTGTTTTCTGCTACCAGTGGAATAATTTAACCCAAGGCTTTCGTTTTAAATGGAACATTGAATGATTTATCAAAGGTCGACAACAAACCTAGCTGGGTGAACAAGACATGTGAAACTGCACAAAGGCTCATACTAGTCATAGTGTACATGTTCTCTTCTTTCATAAAGTTACGTTACACGGGTATCTCATAAGTAGTCTTTATACATGGCCTTGATGACACAAAAGTTTATAAATACCCCTAATTGTTAGCAAAATGAACACCCGGTTTCATGCAGCAGGCAAACTGTTGAGGAAGTGAGCAACTGTAAGACCTCAGAGGTGGGTACTGGGATCAATCTTCAGGGTATTTCACTAACAGGCAAGATATTCTTGAACCCACAATTATCTCAGAAAAAAATCATAAATGTGGGTCTAGACAAAAATAATAAATGTGGGTCTAGACACTCTTTGGCCCTTAATAAAATGCCCTTCAGAAAAATCTATACCTGTCGTTGCGGATTCTTCCATACCTATACCTGCTGCTTTTTCACCAACAATCTACACACCTGAACCTTTGATTACCAGGGGCACCGCCTTCGCACCTGGAAGGCAATACATGCATAAAGAAATATGCAGCCAGAAGTTTATGTAGCAGAATGTAACAAGATTTCTCATCACCGTACAATTTAGCATGGAGGTCTCCCATACCATAACTTGTTTCAGAAATGACTGCTGACAATAATTTTCTAATGTACTGGTTATGTCAATTTAGATTAGCAAGTTAACATAACTGGTTTGGCCTAACAGAGCAGTACACATGCACATTAGACTGTTTTAGTAAATTTCTGTCTTACACTGTGTACACTAGATGCTGTTATGTCTTAACCACTACAGTTCTTTCAAATCACCCATGTAATGAGGTATGATAGCATAGAGGAACGAGAGACACAAGGCAGTGATGATACTGGTTTAACTGCACATTAACTTGAACAATGTTAACTCGCAGAATGAGAACACACCATTCAAACAATGGGTTTTTAATTGTTACTAAGTCATGGCGGATTAGTGCAGCAACTGCAGTTAATGTTTGGACAAATGACATCTTATAAGACCATAAATATGTCATTCAAACAGTCGAAAAGCACTCTGTTTAGGCTTCAAAAATATACAATGTTATTAGTTGGCAGTGCTGACGTGAAACTGGGTGAGAAGTGGTGTGGAAACCAAAGAATATGTCAAAATAAATCATAAAACAAAGGGCTAACTGATGAACAGTGATAACATGCAAACACATTTTATAAATACACTTACCCATGTACATAACTATATGAGCATATGAGTAATAAAGGAATGTGTTTGGTATTAACAATACAAATTGAATCTTTACAGCACATTATTAAATGGTTGTTGTGTATGTGTATAATTACAGTGCATGATGAAATATTTACAATGGAGAGATGGCTCCATCAAATGGAATCATTAACTGCTAGCCAGGTTCCCCATTAAATGAAATCTCATAGAAAATGTGAGGAATCCACCAACCCTCAGTCATCCATGATGGGTCTTGGTCTGTCATCTTGTCCAGCCATTTCCTAAGTGGTTCCAACACTGGCAGATGCCCTTTGAAGAGGTCCTGTTCAGTAGATCAAACACAGCAACTCAATCAACAAATACGATTATGACAGCACAGTTTTACCATATAATAAAATCATTATGGACAACCATATAATTATGCTAAAACACAAAAACTATAACAAAAAATATATCTACATCATTCAATGCTTCACCATGGTATGTGAAATAAAATTGATTGAAAGTAACATCTTTGGTAGAGAAGTATTGACATAAATTAATAAAATATTCAAATATACACCACAGAATCATGTTTTCAAATTTAGAATATAATATTATTTTTCAACTGATTCAAAAGCACAGGGGAAGCTATTGAGCACCAATAAAGCATATTGTTTTACAACTTGGCTCTTACGAAAAAAATGAACTATACTATTCGCATTATATGAAATAAATTCTAGAAAAAATTGTCCTCACTGCATTGATTGTGCAAATTTTAAAAAGTTTCCATAACCTCTTCCTCAGTGAGGTACTTACGTTTTGTAAACCTAAACTATACGATATACATTATATCAAATAAATTCTACACAAATTTTCCTTGTTGGATCAATTATGCACATCTTAAAAAGTTTACATAACCTCACCCTCGGTGAGAGACTAATGTGTTGTATACATGATGCCATCTTGAAAATTAAAATAAATCAAATAAGAAAGTAACTAAGAACCTGAAAATAATTTGGTAGGATTTGTGAATGTCTGTTGAGACTCGATCCTAAGGTAACTTTTCATCTTAGACTTAGTAGAAGCCCACAGGTACGCTACACCTGAGGTCAGTGTCCATACAAGTTACCATTCAGTTGACTACAGCTGACACAGACCTTAGGGATGGAGGGCAGCTCCACTGCTGTTGCGACATTGCTGCGGAACCGTCTCAACTGAGCACGCCAGTCATCTATCTCCTCATCACTGGGAAGATAGTCCCGCAGCCAGCCTAGGTCTGGCAGGCGATCCCTCCAAGACTCAAACGTCTGCCAAACAACCACTGGCATTATGGTATGTACAGCAGTGTCAGTACTTACTAATATATTACAACCAGATGCAGTCACATTCACATTTGTTGTACATGTTAGTACTATTGGCACAGGTTGCAGACACACAGCTATGTTTTTACATTTATAAATTGTCTTTGGGGAGCTTCTAACAGCCCTTAACATTCAGTAAAGTTGAAAAGTTAACACAACTGTTCAGATACAATTTACTGATGCCAATGAAGACCAGAGAGATACTGTGGTAAGTGCTGGTCACTGCAGCTTCCATATACTAAGGAAATATGAAAAATTGAAAACCAAGTGTAGCTACAGTAGAAATTATGTTTCACATCTTTAATTTTATAATTTATGTATTAACTAGTATGTAAGTATTACATGTTTTACTATTGTCATTCACAACTGAATAGCTAAAGCAACCATATTTTTTGGCAATGAAAGTTAAACATAAATAAAAAAATATGTCTTGTCAAATGTGTTCAGACGGAGTACAAACTTACGTTGTGCAATGAGACACCGCCAGCAACCGCAGATGTCAAGACGAGATAGCGCAGCTTTACAAGCCTTCCCACAAATCTAATCAGCATGCCCGTGGACATGGGGCGAGTCACCATTCTGCTGGGGATGAGGTATCGATGTCGACTGGCACCGAGTGTGACATCTCTCGGTATGCGCAGCCTCAATATGGTGTAACTGCGCACATAACATGGTAGCGCGGCGGAGGCTCGAAGAAACTTCGAGTGACATGTTAGGATAGTTCCAGAGTACGAAACCAGAGGGAGGGAGCGGGCCTTTGTGGATCCATGCAGGGATCTAGATGCCTTGCGAAGGTGTCGACAGTAGGGGCTGAAAAGGAAGCATAAGTGTTTTAGATTAACAGAATGATCAAACATGTACCACAGTCTTCGAACTACTAGCAATTGCATCATTTATATGATGGCCAGCAAGTACTTTAATGAAATCCTGTTTGTTCCGTTACTTGGAGTCATCACCTAATAGGTAGAGAACGGAGTTTACTGACCCAGCTACACTTCACCCCCTGCGGATTTGATTGTGGAAACCTAGGCAGTTGTGCCCAACTTCAAAGCTCAGGTCCGTCTCCCTTTGCAACAGCTGTGTTCACTATTTTAATATTTTGTATATAATCTGAACATCTTTTGATAAAGCCTGTAGCTAGGCTGTACCACTGTAATATAGTATGGACCTTTCCATTTTACAAAATCACAATTTTTTTCACTTTAGACAAGCATGAAGCATCTCTCTATTTGATATTCAAGTTGTGAGCACAGCATTGTCCATCATAAAAATTATGTTTGCAAAGTTTACGAGTTGTCAGAAGAGTTCAGGTGTCGCCTCATGTATCATTCAGTTGGTGTCAGTATGCAAATGAGCACTCTGAAAACACCAACAATTAACTTCAACTCAACAACACTTTATATTTATTAACACTAGATATTTTATGCTATGACAGCATTATTATTCATACACAAATACTAGACAGCATGTGACAGAGATACGTCATATACTACTTACTGTACATACAGGTCCACTTATTGGTACATTACCTAATAAATGTCCACCACCTTTTACCAAAGTGAAACTGAAACCATGCATGAAACAGATTTTCAGTACTTAGTGAAGGTAAAATATGTCAGTAACAGTGCAGGCACATCCTTGTAGATACGTTCTAGATAACAGTACAATATACTGTGTGCCATAAGATGACACCACATTGCTATCACTGACAGCTGCCTGTTGTAACACTAGGCTAGCCCCACCGTGTTTGGTGTTGACAAAGCAAGTGAGCTTGAATTATCAGATACTTTATTGTCATGATCGACATAAAATTCATGTCAGTTAGGAATGTGACTTGGTGTTAAAACATACATCAAACATACCATGAAAATACAATAAAAAATATAATTAAAAAAATAAGTCTAAAATTTTCTTTAAATATCCATTAAAATTGATAGGTTTAGCTACAACTAACACATAAAAGAAGTATCAAACACAGGTATGGCAAAATTAACATTCCATTGTCTCTATCTATCACTATCTATTAATTACCGACAAGGCACCCATGGCACAGGGGAAGAAATTGGCTTGGAAGCAATTTGTCTTAGCACGGATATTTCTGAATCACCTGCCCGAAGGGAGTAGTTCGAAGAAGTGGTGAGCGGGGTGTGTTGGATTCGTGATGTCCTCTGGTTAGCACGATGATTGTCTATTTTCACGTTTGTACTGTTAAAATTGTCGAATTTGCATTACACAAATGGAATCACACAAATGTGAACGATCCTACTGCCGCTACTGGCACTAGCTGTCTGTCTTCAGAAAATCTATGCATTTTTTATTAACAGACACACCAGCAAGCCTTCGCCACTGTCGACTGGGAACTGTATACCTTATACATAGTTGACTAGTATACACTGCAGTAAGTTGCACAACATTTTGTAACTGCAAACAAACTTATATTTAATGACCACCTTCATTTGGTTGAAGATTTAGTGGGGTAATCTTTGGCTACAGGAAAGAGAGAAGAAATGTAGTAGTATGATTTAGTGGTGTTAGGGGGTATAGAAGGGGAGGGAATGAGAGAGGTATCTGTGTAGATAATAGAATTCAGGGTATGACAGAGGTAGTGCTGGAGCCTGAACTAAAAAATCAAGTTGATTGCAAATGATGTGGTATGATGCGAATCGGCAGGCTGCAAAATAAGGCCCGTCCGATCGTCTCAAATGAGTAGTTTCACTGATCAGACTAGTACATGTTTAGAGAAGCAGTCCCATCGGACTTGCTGTGATTACCGTAAATTTCTGTGTATAATACTCATTTTTTCCCTTCACTTTTTACTCAAAAGTTGCGGTGTGTATTATACATGGTGCTAAGGCTAAACACAATTTTCTCTGACCGTTTTATCCAGACCAGGATAACGCTACTTGAAAACTAGTAATATTATCAAAGTCGGCATGGTGTCACAATCACATAAACCACCACAGCAATGCAGACGAAAGACAAGAATCGCATGCCCCATTGCCCATAACTGCCTCTCTAGCTCTAAACTAGCAGCGAGAAATGACAAAGACGAAAGCTCAGATGCCTGACAACACGAATAATACCAATGAGCGGGAAGCATACGCGATCGGGAAGCATTGCGAATGCAAATGTTGTGAATGTAAATAAAGACAAATGTAGCGCATGTATGCTTCGCAGTTGAAACTACGAGGTTTGCATGTAGCAATTCAGAATAGAACTTGGTGTTCATTTAAAAGTTAAATCAGAACAACACAATGTAAGTTGTAGCAAGCGCTGATTTAATCAGTTACGCAATCATCAAGCTACAACACAAGTTACGTAGTGCTTACTCACTAGTCACTAGCAAGTGACAAGCTGGCAGCAATTCCATAACTTGCGTTGGTGACATGCTTACGATTCTGAGATGGATTCATGGGTTTAAGCAAAATATTAGAAATGGGGAAATCGTGGATTGATGTCAAAGGTCGGGGTGTAGCATTTTATCACACGCAGCTAAATGTTCCGTACGACCGTCAAATAGGAAACTTGCTGAACGCAGAGAATGTAAATGGCAGCTGTTTACATCCGGTTAGAATAGGATAAGTACTGCCACCTAGTGACCATGAATGATGAAAAGTATAGCCTACTACTCTTGAAATCCCAACGGCAAATCCCTATTATCCTCTGGACAGTAACAGTCATAACCTAAACGAAACCACCAACAACAATACAACTAATAGCTAGAAAGCATATATACCGAAAAATAGACCAAACTTCAGATGCATCCTCATAAACTGCCAAAGCGTTAAAAAGAAAGCCTCAGACATCGAAGCACTAAACAATCTACACAACCCAGACATCATCTGTGGCACTGAATCATGGTTAGATCCCTCAATAAAAAATGGAGAAATATTCTCAGGCAACTTTAACGTCTTTAGAAAGGACAGAGAAACAGACACTACTGGAGGGGGTATTTCAAATATCAAAAGATGACCTCATCACAAGCCACCTACCAGACCTAGACACTAACAGTGAGAGCATTTGGACTGAAACCCAGATAACAGGAATGAAACCAATAATCATGTGTACCCTCTATCGTGCCCCAAATGACTCTCATGGAACTCAAATCGAAGAACTAGACCTAGCCCTTTCTAAATTAGGTAACAAGATCAACACACATAATGTCATCATTACTGGCGATTTCAACCTCCCTAACATCAATTGGGAAATTCACCAAGTCACACCTAACAATGGATACAGTACAACTGCTGCCAATAAATTACTCTCTCTTACAGAGGAACATGGACTGATCCAACATGTCAAGGAACCCATGCACAGACAGGGAAATGCCAACGATATTTTAGATCTTGTCTTCACCAATAGACCTGGGTTAATAAAGAAGATAAATGTAGTAGACGGAATAGCAGACCATAGCACAGTCATCATTGATGTAAACATCTCGCCCAAACGCAAACACCGTCCGAAACGTAAAGTCTTCATTAGAAATAAAGCCGACAACATTAACATCCAGAAATCTCTTGAAAACTTTAGACATGAATACTTCTCTCAAAACATGACAGTCAATGACAAGTGGAATCTTGTTTCCACGAAAATCATCAACATTATGAACCAATATGTACCGCACCGTCTTACTACTTCAAGACACAATCTTCCCTGGTTCAATAAAGATTTAAAGAAAATGTGCAAAAGAAAGAAACAGCTATATAACAAAGCAAAAAGAACTAGAAATCCAGAAGACTGGAAAGAATTCTGTGACATCAGGAGTAACTTGCATAAACACCTTCGTTCTGCTAGACTATCCTACATAAGTCAATTCCTGACAACAACAATAACAGAGAAACCTAAATCATTTTGGAGCTTCATTTCTAAACTTAGACAGAATAACCAGGGTATTGGGGACCTTAACACTGCGGGTAACATCATTAGCGACGACAAACATAAAGCAGAAGCCTTAAACAATCAGTTCCAAAATGTCTTTACACACGAAGGAAATTCCACCCTACCAGATAAGGCCAGAAGTCCACATGGAGAAATCCCCAAACTAACAATTTCACTTAAAGGAGTACTTGATCAACTTTCCAAAATTAACATTTCTAAATCGCAAGAACCAGATGGCATTCCACCATGGTTCTTAAACAGATATGCCTCTCATCTAGCACCAGTAATACATGACATTTTCCAATCGTCTGTTGACTCTGGACAAGTCCCCAATACTTGGAAAGAAGCCAATGTAATAGCAATTTTTAAGAAAGGAAGTAGAGCAGAAACATCTAACTACAGACCAATATCCTTAACACCTGTGGTTTCTAAACTTCTTGAACACATCATACATAGTCACATTATGAAACACATTGAACAGCACCACATTCTAACTGACCACCAACATGGCTTCCGTGCCAAAAGATCAACTGAAACACAATTAATTCAAACAATCCATGACATAAGCAAATCACTTGATGAGAAGAAATCTGTACACATGGCCATCCTTGACTTCACCAAAGCATTCGATAAAGTTCCACATAAAAGACTAATCCACAAACTCAAACACTATGGCATCACAGGCCCAATATTATCATGGAAAAATAGCTTCCTTACAGGAAGAACTCAACAGGTTGTTATAAATGGATCCAAGTCAACATCAACTCAAGTCATTTCTGGGGTACCACACAGGGCACAGTACTGGGGCCCCTACTTTTCCTACTTTACATAAATGACCTGCCAGACAATCTTTCCTCAAATGTTCGCCTTTTTGCAGACGACTGCCTGTTATATTCACCGATTAAAACTGACCAAGACACATCTGTCCTCCAAAACGATCTGCTCAAACTTGAGAAATGGCAACACACGTGGCTTATGAAATTCAACCCCACTAAATGTTATACAATGACAATAGCCTCAAGAAAACCGATACCAAATCTCTACACCTTCTGCGGACAACAGCTTAAATCTGTTGAATCACACTGTTATCTTGGCATACATATATCAAATACATTAAATTGGACAGTACAAAGCAACTCAGTCACAAAAAAGCACAACAGACATTGGGAGTTATTAGAAGAAATTAAAATAAATGCCCAACCCAAATCAAGTCCATAGCCTACACAACCCTTGTCCGCCCTATACTTGAATATGCGTCAGCATCATGGGATCCACATTGCCTAAGAAATATTAAACTCATAGAAAGAACCCAGAGACAAGCCACCAGATTTTGTAAGAACAACTATTCTAGAGAGCCAGGAACGGTAACACAACTCCTTAAAGATCTCCAGTGGGACACCCTCCAATCAAGAAGAAAAACCCAAAGACTTAGCATATTATATAAAATGGAACATAACCTCATAGATATCCCACTAGATCAATACATCAAACGCAACACCAGATGCTCACGTAAACATAATAAACAGTTAGTACAAATCAGGCACTTGACAAACATATTTGGAAACAGCTTTTTCCCAGTCACAAGAGTGGAATTCTCTACCTCCAAGCATTGTATCAAGTACATCACTGAATTTATTCCAGATTAGTCCAGCCCAACATGTAAAAAATTAATCCATAAGAAGAGCCACCATGCACACTGACGTGATGTGTCCATAGGACATTTTGCCAGTCAAAATACAGATACAGATACATATACTATAGATAGGTATGTCAAAAAAAAAATAGAATATGTTATATCATCATTTAAATGGTGCTACATATGTAGTTTACTACCCTTTTTGATTTTTTTTTATATCTTCAGTATTTGCGGTGCTATTCAACTTTTAAATCTTAAAATGGTGGCATTTTTTGTCTATTGGTTTTCAGTCCATTTCTTGTGCACAGCCTGCATGAGGACTGCATTTATTTGATTGGAAAATAGTAATAACATTGGAACCTTTTAACTTACGTATGTGAAATCAAAAATGGTGCAACATTTAAGGAAATGTCAATTTTTGGTGACCTTGACTTGACCTTCACAGTTGACCTACTTTCCACTTTTGACCTAGATTTGGTCCACAGCATGGGATTAATTCTTATTAATGGCATCGTTTAGCTGAAAATTAATTAGGTAATGAGCACTGTTAACGTTTGAAGTATGAATATTGCCAATGTAATGAATTTAATACTATGCAACCTTTAAACGGCTATTAGAACTTGACCTATTTATTTGACCTACATTCCACATTTGACCTATATACCTGAATTTATGGCATAATTAATTAATAAATGCACCCACTGGATGAATCATGATACAACCCTTTAGGAAATGTCAATTTTGGTGACCTTGCCTTGACCTTCACACCTGACCTACATTCCATTTTGACCTAGATTTGACCTACATACTGGGATTAATTCCATATAAATGACATAATTTAGGTGAAAATGAATTAAGAAATCGGCAATTATCATTTGGGTGCAAAATTGCTAATATAATTACTTTAATGCTATGTAAACTTGTAAATGGCTATTAGAACATGACCTATTTATTTGACCTATATTTCACATTTGACGTATGTACTGAAATTAATGGCGTAATTAATTAATAAATGTGCACATTTGGCGCCTCTGCACACACAGCTCCAAATTCACGGAACAAACCACCCAAGGTAAGTCCCCCCTTTCCTAGAAAGACAACCTTGTCAAACATACAAGACAGGAGAAGGTCGGGACAGAAATAGCGGTACTCAGCATTGCTGGTACACGCTTCTGACATGCGACGCACAAAACTGTGCCCAACGATTAGCAGCTTGGCCTTGCGTGCTACGGAATCCATTCTGAAAATAAAATAAAAAACATTACATTTTTGTAATACCACACTTTTCTTAGTGCACACAACATCGATATCACTTCGGTGTTGTGATTCACGACAGAAGCCACGTGGAGGCGACAGTGTGAACATTCTGTCCTTGTATGTGAGTATGCAAGATTGTCTGATATATCGTAACTTATCTTTATCTTCACCACCAGAATTCCTGAGTATTTGTGGCATGAAATACAAATCACAACAAGATATTGTGATTCTCATAAAAACACCACAAACAAAACAGTAAATATTATTAACATCAACAAAATGGATAGTCAACATGACTGTAGACTGAATTATAAAATGTGAATTCCAATAATATAGGAATACAGGTGATGTAAATTAAAGTGGAAATATTAACTGATCGTAATTTCTATCATAAAATACTGATACAGACACAATAATAATATACACGTATTACATTTTATTAACACAACTTACTAAAACTGAACTGTTAAAAATGTGGATTGTTCAGATTAAGAACGTATTCCTATACTGATTGAAAAGGAAGTAGAGCGCACGCACAGCCAGTCACAGATGTGACATCAATAGACATCGCCGTAAATGTCACTGTTTTCGAAATTTCGTAACTTGTCCTAAAAATATTGATCACTAGAAAACAGTATTGCATATATAACAAATATCCAATCACAACTTTCTAACATTTAACTGATAAAAGTGGGGATGGCACAGATTACAATGTCGATCGCGCATACGTTAGAATGGCGCCGCGCCTCGGCGCATACATTATAAACATCCGCTAATGCGCCGAGCGACATACAAAACGCATCAAACTGGCACGCTACCGGTCATCTAAGATTAGTCTTCCTTGCGCTCCGCATGGATATACAAGATTCATAGTTATACCATACGAAAGCTAGGATTCTAGTTTCACAAAGACACCTAAGCATTTTTAAGATACACGCTAAAATATATTAATATTTTTGTAAGTAAACACAACGCAAAGTTCACCAACCTTAATATTGCCCGGCCGAATACAATGTAACAGATTTTACCCGCCGAGCATCTTCTGATGGCATTCATTGGTCGATATAAATGTCAACAGTAAACAAAATTAGTATGCATATCGAGATCCACGACGTTTTCCGAGACCATGTGATCCAGCAGATCGACTGAGCGGCAAAAAACCTGCGCCATTTCTGGAACGCGTTAAACCGACGCTGAGCGGTGCTGCCGCCCAGCGGATGTTGACATACCTACTATAGACCAAATGATGCAACTTAGTCTTAGTCCGTCAATGTCAGTCCTTCATTGCCGTCAGCAAAGCCACTTTTACTATGACTATGTGCCACAAATGTCTCATATATATGATACCACAGTATGATGGTACACGGCACATTTATTTTTACGGACAAGTAAAACAAAATCAGGACTAGTTGTTTATGTGTCAGCCAGTCCGACGGACTACCTAGTACCTGCCAGGGCCAGCTAAAGCTACCGTGCGCCCTGAATCGGTCACGTTCTGTTCATAATTCTTGTCCGATTAAATGCATATGCATTATGACCACACCCTGCATCAATTCTAGACATGACGCACGTTGAAACAAGAATAAAAATAGCATGATAGCAGGCGTGCCCCAATAACCTAGCCAATACAGTCATAGGCAACAGCGATAACCTACCGATGTCATCCACCAGAAAGGGTAGCAAACAACATTTAACAGAAAGCACAGCTATCTACGAATTTCATTTATAAAGTAGTAACGGAATACCTACCCAAATGTTCCATTCAATATCCGGAACATTGCAGCATACCATAATTTCAAGGTCTTTTATATAAATTATCGCCCCAAACCAGAAACCATCTTTTTGGAAGGATTAACTGCAGTACGCGCGGATATATCCGAGTATTGATAATCTGCAGCGTCAACGAATTAATGCGCGCCTGGTTCTATTTTCGCTAAATATATAATTAATTATGTAAAACTTAAGCAATAAAGCCATAATGCAATTACTGAACTTATACTAGATAAATAAACAATAACTTAGCTGCGCGTAACATGGTGGGCGATAATTGATGGCGTAGGACCCAACATTTAATTTCATTCAAAAATGTCAGTTTTTTATATAGCACAATATCCAGTTTAATACGCTATCCAGAGCTACCAAGTCTCATGCATTTGGCATGAAACTTACACATTGACATCCATCTCATGGTCTCACACTGCTACCTGAAAAGATCACGTATATTGGACATTAAAAAAATATTAATGCAAATTAACGGGATTATTTTCATGCACATGTTGTTATATTGTTCATACATTGGCCAACTGAACAAAGCGTCCATGGAATCCATGAGGTTGTTCTTATCATTGTCAGTGACGCATATAAAATGTTGCCTTTGCCTGGACTTTGGGGAAATTTGAATGAATGTATGGTGTAATTTGGTGTTCTGTTGGGTAACTGGATGTCATGTAAATTTCCTGACATAACCTGGCAGCTGTGGTTACCACTATGACTAGAATGAAAAGTAGACGCAACCAAATTACACATTCAAATAATTGGCCACATCTTAGTTTCGATATTTTGCCTGATTTAGGATTTTTATGGAGTAAACGCCACTAGTCTTGTTTCAATATAAACTTTCTACTTCAATATAAACTAAACGAAACAGAACAACATCCCGAAATTAAAACATTTTGTTTACCTAACACTATACAAAAATGGTCATCATAAAAAAGTGTGTATCTGAGGTACAGCTTTCGGACGTAACACTGAATCTAATATATCAGAGATGAAACAGGATAGCAAGATCTATGCATGGCAATATACCAGCGCTTGGTCCACAATGTCGCTCTGGATAAGGTGGAGACAGTGATGAGGTCCAGGATCTCACAAAAAAAGAGCTGTCTTCTTTTCCGAATGCAACAATGATGCTTATATACATATTGTATCAAGTACTGAAATTAAATTCTTTCCACACAAAAATGTGGTGCTATTCTGCAGGTATAGCAATAAAAAGTATTTCTGTGCACAAGTGGAGCAGAATATCATAATATTAACCTGTAGTTTTAAAATTAGGGTAAAAAACACCCAGTGAACAGTTTGATGACATGCAAACAGTGATAAATATGTTGTGAGAAGTGGCTAAGTTAGTATTTCCTCTGTAAACTGAAGAACATCTTTGCCACATTTGAATAAATAATTAATCAACAAAACACATTTAAAATCACTTATTTTATTTTGAATGTCATATATTATCTAGATACCATTAATGTTTTCTCAGTTTGAACAACTGGGAAAAATCACATTTTCACATCGGATTACATCAAAATTGTAATTATCTATATTAAAAAATTAAATACAAACTTTCACATTCAGACATCCCGTTATCACACGCACAGATTTGGTTTGGTTTTTCAACTGAACAGTCTCACAATATCACCATACTCTATGTAATAATTGTACAGCAAGGCATCAATATTCATTAACAATTTATACAGTTTCAGTTGCATAGATAACATGAAACCATAACGATCAGACATCAATGTTTACATCGATACTCCTCTAAACCAACAACTGATTTGTTACAAAAGCAAATCTACACATATAAGGAACTTGAAGTGATGTAGTCTGCAGGAACATATACAGTAAACCTCGCCTAAGTCGGACTCAATCGGACCGAGTGATTTAATCCGAGTTACGCAAAAATCCGACTTAGACAAAGATGACATATCCCAGTGCCAAAGGCAACCCTCTAAAAGCCCTTAGGTACCTGTGAATAACGCTTGAAAGTGACTGGATACTGCGGTAATTATACATACGTTGATGTCCTCAAGCAACATACAACATTATGCAGTTTTGTGCTTCATTTTGGCACGAATCTCTAAGGTTATAGCTTAGTAATTATTATTGATTGTAAATGTCAGTCATCTTCTATCTCATGATAATGGCCTCTACTTGTCAGTCAATTCTTTGATTTCACGAGCATCAAACTAGAGTGTCTTAGTTTGCGACCATAAAACAGTATGTCTGCCACCGAGTTTTGTTATCTTATCTTCAGACACAGAGACTTCGTCGCCTCATCATCACTCAGTAAACCAACCGTCTGCTTCGGGGTGTTGCATGATTTCAATTATCTGCTCGTTATTTAGAGAAGCCAACATTTCTGCTGTCTCGTCCATGCCAACACAGTCGTCCATCGTGCAAACAACAACTTCATACATCTCGTGGAGCTTATTCCGTACGTTTCTAAACGAAGGAGCTGCTTCGTCTTCATCGTCTTGATGCTCAAAGCCTTGACGAATCCCGTTTTGTAGGAGTTTAGAAATGTTTCCGGTTTCAGTTTGTTCCACGCTGGTTTCAGGGCAATGATAACGTCCAACATAGTTCAACTTCTTAAGACTCTTTCTGATGTCTCTAGTCTCCTTGTGGTTAGGATGTACCGGTAATGGAACGTCATGTTCTTGGTTATACCAGCGTCCATTGGCTTGGTGATGCTAGTTGTATTAGATGAATGACGACGTGACGCCTACGTATGTTGCTGTAGCTGTCTGGATTACTTTTTGGAATAGCCGTTTCACTTTTTAGTTCATCTAGTACATATACTCCAAGCAACCAAGTGATTTTGTTGAATACTGCGATCCGACTTAGGCGAGGAAAAACCCATTATCTCGGATCAAATGGACCGACTCAGTTATTCCGAGTTAGGCGAAGATCCGACTTACATAATCCGACTTAGACGAAGATTTTTATGGGAAATACATTACAAATCAACCGTTCCTCGGAATTTATTCAACTTGAGTGAAGATCCGACTTAGGCAAATCCAATTTAGGCGAAGTTTACTGTAATAATTTTGTTTTGTTACAATCAATATACTAATAGGGCCATTTCAAGTATGCTCTAAGAACTTCTTAAAAGATCTCATTCTAATTTTTGATTAAAATATCTGTCTCAACAGGGATGTCACCTACTAGGGAAACTTGGGGGCCAAGTTCATTCAAGAACCTCCTTAAATGTTAGCAAGTGGTCCTAGTCATACATGTCAACAAAACCGTGATTAGAATAGCCACCTGGTATGTCACTAAATTGGAACAATTATCTGCTGATTTGTGTAAATGATAACAGCAGGAATACATTTATGAACAAAACTGACAATATCTGAATATCTCAGAAGGGTGGGATACACATAGATAGAATCATGTTGGATTCTTGATAAGCCAGACTCCTTCGTCCACTTGCTCTCTACTTCTGTTTCTCTCGGTGGCAATCTTGTTGTTGTTCATGAACAATAAGAAACCATCATTAGTTTTGTTTGCCTAACGTCAACATTAATTTCAAGACCGATTCAGGTAACCTTTGTTACACTCTGTGTCACTAGTGTGCAGATCACCTGCACTCTTAGTTTAATCTTGCGAGACATGAAATGCAGTTAAACCTACATTCTGTAGTGTCAGGTCAAAGGTCGGCCAGCCTTTCAGACATCCTGATTGCCACCCCACTGGTGCTCTCTAGGCAACGAATGGGGCAATTTAACATCTACCTACACCCGTACTTAGGGGGTCATCTCAAAACATCAATGTCGGATATTAGAAGAAATTACTTTCATTTGGGGGGCCAGAGGCAGTTTTGTCAGATGTCAGTCATTGATATCTTATACTTCGGACTTACACCCCGTCACTTTATTCGTGCATATAGAGAAAATGATTGCATCATTTCATTCTTCATTTTATGTCGTCATGTGATTATCCTCAAGGCAGGGGGGACTGAGGCCAGCTGAAAGTTACTTTCGTCTGTGGTAGGACATTGATATTCTGAGAGATGATACCCTAAGTGCACAAAAACGACAAGACTTTAATTTTAAAAAGAAACATTGCAGTGTATACTAGCACTGTAAACTGACTCACTGAATATTACACTAATATTCAGAGAATTTCATTTTGTTGATAATAATTCTTCACAGCTAAGTACCAGTAATTTAGATGGAAAAGTTTACAATGAACGACCAACAAGTCAACTGTGTTACCATGACAACTGCAGTAATACTCTAATGCATGGGCGTGACATGGCTAAATAACTGTTCATTCATTCTCAATACCCCAATTATAAAATTATTATCTCTTAAAAATAAATGCAATTAAAACTGAAAATTCACATTTCAGCTGTATTATCATGCAGATACTTGACAGACAATTCCTGCGTGAAGTCTTCCTATAATTGTTCGTTGGTGGTAGTTAACATATACTGACTTTATACAGCATAAGACAGCGGTCATAATTTATTAGGGGAGGGGATGAACCTGGGGCGGGTTCAGTTTTTAGTGCACATGATTTGGGGTGGGCTATATTCCAAGGTTGCAGTTTGGAGGCGTTTCAAATTTCAGTGCACTGAATTTTGTCAACAGTAACTTGGTTAATAATGTACAAAATGGCAGTCAGAATTCAGTACCTATAATTTTTGGGTGGGCCACATTCCAGTGCACACAAATTTTGGGTGGATTGGATTTAAAATCAAGGTGCGCTCCCTGATTCCTTTCCCCCCGAGAAATAATGACCGCTCCCCAACTCCCGTGAATGGGTATCCTCAGATCGTTAGGTGTTGTGGAGACACTGTGAAGATGCTGGTTGATGCCTCCTGTAGCTGCCAAGGTCTCCTGTAACTGTGGCCTCAGACTGGTCAGCTTCCTACCCCAAACTCTTCGTTCAGGGCCCGGACGTCTCGCGTGTCACACAACTTGTGCAGCTCTGGACGGCCAAGGAGGGACAGGGACATGCGCATGGTGGACCAGATGTTGTCAGACATGGCTGCCTTCTCTCCCTGCGGCCCGCAACTCTTCTCCTGCAGACTCAGGGTCGTCAGGAAATGCTCAACAGCCTCCCTGGAGCAAACAGATGTAGTAGAGGTAAGTTGTTATACCCCGCAATGTCCACAGTTAAAGGTGCTTTACAATTCACCCCTGACAGACCGGCTCAATCACTGTAATTATTGTGTGACGACTGTTCACATATATCCACCACTGTCTATTGCTAGGTACCCTTTTATATAGCTGAGTGAATGGAGGCAACAGAGTGATTGAAATTGCTCAATGGTGATTGGTACGTAATACTACACTAACTTGTCCAGTTAATTAGATACCGGATGCAATTCTTCATTTGATCATATGTTTATTAAATTCTTCATTTGATCATATTTAACATGTTATTTCTTCATTTGATCATACGGTTATCCAATATGCTATTTCTGCTTACTTAAGAAAAGACACACAAAAAACGAGGAGACCGATAATGATGATTTTTACTTATAAAAGGACGTATGCATAGTTATTAATACTACTCTAAATAAATTTTTATTTGTAATTCATTTCTTATAACATAGCAGAACTGTAATTCATGCTTTGTAATTCACCGCAAAGCTTACAAGTCCAATGATAACAAAGCCACAAACTGAGCATTTACGAATGATTGTTCAAACAACACACAATAGTTTAGCTGATTCTGTTATCATATGACAAATGATGCACTCACTTGTAAGCACCGAGATTGATACATGCAATGCCAAGATTGTAGCGTGTCCGGATGTATCCGGGTGACAGTCGCAATGCATTATGGTACGCACTGACGGCTTCCTCGCTGCGGCCGCCATTGGCCAGTGTCGCTCCAAGTTTGTTCCACAGCAGTGAATCCTGTGGTGTAACACATAGATTGCATCACTGATCAAACCACCAAACAATGTAACTATGAAACAAACAGTCATAAAACATAGTTGTCATTGCAAGCTGTGTTGTTATTTAGAGACCTCGTTGCATGCACCTGTCTCAACCACTTCAGCATTCCTTTCTCCTTATCATATATTTTGGTTTCAAGTATCCAGCTGTTTATTTCTTCCAACCTACTTTCATGTCCTGCTTATTTCAAACTTCAGCTAGCTCATTAAATAACTATAACAAAAATAAGTAAAAGACGACATTTATATTGCACCATACACCTGTAGTGCCACATTCACTTGGTGCTCTTTAGTGCTATATATTGTACTTTCATATAAGCACTGTGTATATATATATATATATAAAAAGCATAAGATATAAACAATAAAACTCAGTCTTCATTATCTTCTCCTTTCAGCATTCACTACAATAAATGGTTCTGCCAAATTCACCGTTACCTGCCACAATCGACAGCAGAACGAGTTGTCAATGCAATGATAACATCATGCTTAGATTACTGCAATTCGCTTCTGTTTGGCACTTCTGCCAAGAACATCGGCAGGCTGCAGCGACTGCAGAATGCTGCTGTTCGTCTAATAACTCGACGTGCGCGATGCGACAGTGCGGTACCACTACTGCGCCAACTCCACTGGCTTCCTGTCCAGCAACGCATTACTTATAAAATAGCTGAACTCACGTATAAGGCGTTAAATGCTGAACTATCGCCACCTCATATGCAGTCACTTGTGTCACCTTACAAACCAGCCAGACATCTCCGTTCTGCTGATGGTAATAATCTTGTTGTTGAAAGAGCCCGAACCAAAGCTGGTGAATGCTCATTCGTTCACGCTGCCGCTACAGTATGGAATAATCTACCAACTACTGTTACTTCCAAAGCCTCCCTGCAATCCTTCAAGGCAGCCTTAAAAACTTACCTTTTCATTATGGCGTATTCTGCTTGAAAGACCACAGAAACATTTTTATTCTAAGTTATTCATATTTTTATCTTGATCTTCTTAACAGCAGAAAGAACGTTTTAACTACTTACTTTACCATGAGAATTGTTTTCTTTTTAATCTATTTATGTTTACACGGCATTACTATCTTAATTGTTTTTACTTTTATATTTAATTTGTTTAAATTTTTTACTATTTATATTTTAGTTTTATGTAAAGCGCTATGAACGCTATGGATATGGCGCTATATAAAATAAAGATTATTATTATTATTATTATAACTGTTTATTACTAAACATATAATTGTACATCTTTTGTAATCCTCACATCTGAGATTCAATGAGTTTGAGATAACTGTTATGATAGACTGTAAAGCCGAATAAATTGTTTAAAATACATTTACTGATTTGGAAATAAATACTTATTGCATAGCAAATTGAAGTAACTTGCGCAAAGTGTAAAAGGATGTTTGAGAAGGTGCTTGCACACATATATAGCAGCTAATCTTTACTCCCCCAACTCATTTACTTACGCTTGGTTTAATCTGTAGTGCTGCATTGAAACAGTCGACCGCCTTGTCATATTCACCAGACAGATTAAACAACACGCCAAGACCAATCTGAAAGAAATAAACACAGAATGGAGTTGTTTTGCTTAAATATCTGAAAACAATACTTCTAAGATTAAACTGTGAGATCATGTTTACAATATAATTTCTGCCCAACTCCAAGACACCATTGCAAAACCAAAATCATTCACCCAAGACTGCATTTAAATATAGTTCTAGAATGCATGTTTAAGCAAATATAACAATTCACACTTTTGGTAATATTTAATGCAAAATCTAAATATTAATGCTCCATATAACAAAATATACCTGGTATACGCATCAAAACATTTGGAGAGTTGTTGTAAAGTGCTTTGTACAGACCAATGGATTGAAACAGTACAACACAGGATTTTATTATTATTATTATCATTGATTATTATATCGTCAACTATTACCTGTGTCTGAGCCACAATTCTGTTTCATATACAGTTGGATAGATACAGACTGCAACACTGAACAATTAACACCTGCATTACTTTATAATACTGCCTGTTTTACCATACCATAATTTAGACAGATTCATTCTCTATATGACCTGGCCCTATCAGTTATACATCGCAGTATCGGAATAAAGCTCAGAACTTGGCTTCTGCCAGGAAACTCATGCTGCATTTTGCGGCATAAGGGGAGGGCTGCCCACACAGACACTAGCTACCCTACTCACTTTGCACTACGTGTAGTGAACATGGTAGTTAAGGAAACAAAACAGAGGCAGGTGTTGTTGTTGTGGACATACCTGGACATCTGCGTCTATTTCTTCTCGCCTCTGTTGGACAGCGCTGATGTACAGTTCCTTCACCGACTCATGCATTGGACTAGAACAAGATGCCAAAGTACAATTGTACTTTAAAAAATGAAACACGATTGATGATTAATATATATACAGCCAGTTAAATTCTCCCAAATGGCTATTTGCTTAGGCCAACATCTTTAACGATTTTAAAAGATGTTCTGTATCCAGTCCTCAAGATTGCTCAAAGCACTTTACACTTCACTCCCTGGCAGACATGTTAAATCAAACACCATCTTGACTTCTATGGGAAGCATTCAGTCACACTGCAATTATTATGTGAAGATTTGTTGTTGTTTTCTACTTTCCTTGTTTGTTTGGGGTGAAGCTGATCTTGATACTGGCCCTCAATTTCTATTTTTGTTCTTCTCTCTTACTGTTCTTGCACTGCTGTCTCCACCAACCATCTTCACTCCCCTCTATCTATCACTTTCATCCTCCACTCCTCTCACATTCCTTTCAAATCTATCCTCATTTCCTTTTCTCTTCCACTCTTTGGGCATCTGCTCTCTTTGTCTCCCATTCACTCCACAGGGTGAGCATAATTGTGAGGTGGCTGTATTATAGAGGTGAGCATAATTGTGAGGTGGCTGTATTACAGAGGTGACAATAATTGTGAGGTGGCTGTATTACCGAGGTGACCATACAGCTAGTTTCTACTGAAATAATAAAACATAAATTCGTACAACTAAATGACACACAACGAGACTCTTACAGTGTTGTACCTTGTCATAGACATGTGTGGTTGACTCGCCTCCTCTGTGGCTACTTCAGTCTGCAGGAGATGTGTATACTTGGGGTTGTGATGCAGCCACGACCTGAGTGTGAGACACGCCTGAGAGGGCATCGCCTCATTTGTGTAGCTCACAGCCAGCGACATCAACGCCATCAAGTTGCTCGGCTCCAGGTCTAAACATCTGCAACATGAGCAACAACATCAACCAGGGCATGTCTCCGGAGTCATACAATGACTCACTACCACGTCAGCAACAACATCAACCACGACATGTCTCCAGAGTCATACAATGACTCACTACCACATCATCAACCACGGCATGTCTCCGGAGTCATACAATGACTCTCTACCACATCAGCAACAACATCAACCACGGTATGCCTCCGGAGTCATACAATGACTCACTACCACATCAGCAACAACATCAACCACGGTTAGTCTCCGGAGTCATACAATGACTCACTACCACATCAGCAACAACATCAACCACGGTTTGTCTCCGGAGTCATACAATGACTCACTACCACATCAGCAACAACATCAACCACGGCATACAATGACTCTCTACCATGTTGCAGAAGATACTGGGAGATATTTAAAAGGAGGCAGTCTGTTCCTAGTTTTTTATTTATTAATTAATATAATGTTATTAAGATTATAATAACTATGTTGAAGATATATTGTCCACCAAATTGTGTTTAGTAAGCCCATAATGTTCACAATTTGGAAGATACGCCCCGGAGCATGTTTAAATGGTAAACAAAACATCCACTTTCTAAACAAGCCATATTGGCAATATAGCTGAGCCGGGCTCAGTTAACCACAGTACCCTTAGATGTTCAACAATTTCCCATTTTCCTGTGTTCAACACAGCAGACTTCATGTTACAAATTATTACGCTGGCTAATTCTGGGCAGAGGAACAGACTGGTTCCCTTTAAACTCCGATCTTATGTGAAAAATGTAGAAAAGTGTATCAAAACTGCCAGTAAATGTAATAAAGCTAACAATACTTACACAGATGAATGCAAAGCCACAGGGTTCACCAATTCACACACTCTGTCCATATTTCATTAACAGGTAAAAAGCATATCAGGTGAATATGAGACTTACTTTCTAAGAGCAGCGATGGCAGCGGGCTCTTGTTCGTTGTCTGCCTGGGTAGTGCCTAGATACAGCCATGCCTGCAATCATGTTTTTAAGTGGTCATGTGGTAAATTATGACAACATTATTTCTGTGACAGAAGCCTAATGTTGTGAAAATGATCACATTTAGGTTTCCTGTTGAATTGTTGACAATTTTAAACATGGGTATGATTTGCACGTTGTTCATACTACTATTACGAGTAGTAATAATACTAAAATGGAGCCAGTTAGTGAATATCAGTTATTCAAAGACAGGCTAAAAATACTTCTAAAATTATAACTGTCTTCATATACATAAGGCTTAATTATATTATAAAATAATTTTGTTTTTTACAAAGACACATTTTGTTTTCAGTGGTTGAACTATTTTATGTCAAAATCGATATCTCTATTTTATATTAATTCCAGAAAATATTTTAATGGGTAGTGGTAAGGATTTACAATTTTACAGTCCTGAATGCACTCATCCACCTTTCCACTGAAGATACATACATATAGCACGGTGACCAGTCTTTTGGACTGTCAAGCTTTACACATAACTCTCTGGCAGACCAGTTCATTCATCCACCATCTCAACTTCTTTGGGAAGCATTCAGCCATGCTGCAATTACTGCATGAAGATTATTCATACACAAATATCCACCACTATCTATAGCCAGGTACTCATAAATACAGCCAAGTGAACTGGAGCAACGTGGAGTGAACAAACTTGACAAAAATTTGAAATGGCAGCAAGAGGAACTGAACTGAGATACTTTCGATGGTGAATGATGGTCTAACCACTACACAATCATGCCCCACTAAAGAGACGTTTCCTGTGCAAAGAGGACCGAGACGATCTCTCACCTGTGTGTGTTTGGGATCTGTCTGCACCGCTGCCTCAAAGAGGAGGACTGCATTGGGAATGTCGCCCTCGGCCAGTCGCTTGAGGCCCTCCTGGAAGGCACCGGGGTGGTCTCTCAGGGGGTTGTCCTCGTCAAACTTGTACTCCTGGCATGGTGACAACAACACCCGTCTAACATTTGTCACCCGACAACACCCGTCTTCACACTTGCCATACAACAATAATCATCAACAACCTGCATATTCACACTTGTTACAATCAACAACAACACACGTCTCCAAATTTGTCATACAACAACAATCAACAATATGTATCTTCACATTTATTACACAACGACAGTCAATAAAACACTCATCTTCACACTTGTCACATGACAACAATCAACAACAACACCTGTCTTCACACTTGCCATACAACAATTAACAACAACACCTGTCTTCACACTTGCCATACAACAATCAACAACAACACCTGTCTTCACACTTGCCATACAACAATCAACAACAACACCTATCTTCACACTTGCCATACAACAATCAACAACAACACCTGTCTTCACACTTGCCATACAACAATCAACAACCCCTGTCTTCACATTTTCAATACAACAATGAACAACCCGTCTTCACACTTGCCATACAATAATCAACAACCCTGTCTTGACACTTGCCATACAACAATCAACAACAACACCTATCTTCACACTTGCCATACAACAATCAACAACAACAACACCTATCTTCACACTTGCCAAACAACAATCAACAACAACACCTATCTTCACACTTGCCATACAACAATCAACAACAACACCTATCTTCACACTTGCCATACAACAATCAACAACAACACCTGTCTTCACACTTGCCATACAACAATCAACAACAACACCTGTCTTCACACTTGCCATACAACAATCAACAACAACACCTGTCTTCACACTTGCCATACAACAATCAACAACAACACCTGTCTTCACATTTGCCACACAACAATTAACTACAGCACCTGTCTTCACACTTGCCATACAACAATCAACAACAGCACCTGTCTTCACACTTGCCATACAACAATCAACAACAACACCTGTCTTCACACTTGCTATACAACAATTAACAACAGCACCTGTCTTCACACTTGCCATACAACAATCAACAACAACACCTGTCTTCACACTTGCCACACAACAATTAACAACAACACATGTCTTCACACTTGCCATACAACAATCAACAACAACACTTGTCTTCACACTTGCCATACAACAATTAACAACAACACCTGTCTTCACACTTGCCATACAACAATCAACAACAACACCTGTCTTCACACTTGCCATACAACAATTAACAACAACACCTGTCTTCACACTTGCCATACAACAATCATCAACAACACCTGTCTTCACACTTGCCATACAACAATCAACAACAACACCTGTCGTCACACTTGTCATACAACAATTAACAACACCTGTCTTCACACTGGCCATACAACAATCAACAACACCTGTCTTCACACTTGCTATACAACAATTAACAACAACACCTGTCTTCACACTTGCCATACAACAATTAACAACAACACATGTCTTCACACTTGCCATACAACAATCAACAACAACACCTGTCTTCACACTTGTCATACAACAATTAACAACACCTGTCTTCACACTGGCCATACAACAATCAACAACACCTGTCTTCACACTTGCTATACAACAATTAACAACAACACATGTCTTCACACTTGCTATACAACAATTAACAACACCTGTCTTCACACTTGCCATACAACAATCAACAACACCTGTCTTCACACTTGCTATACAACAATTAACAACAACACATGTATTCACACTTGCTATACAACAATTAACAACACCTGTCTTCACACTTGCCATACAACAATCAACAACACCTGTCTTCACACTTGCTATACAACAATTAACAACAACACATGTCTTCACACTTGCTATACAACAATTAACAACAACACATGTCTTCACACTTGCCATACAACAATTAACAACAACACATGTCTTCACACTTGCCATACAACAATTAACAACAACACATGTCTTCACACTTGCTATACAACAATTAACAACAACACATGTCTTCACACTTGCTATACAACAATTAACAACACCTGTCTTCACACTGGCCATACAACAATCAACAACACCTGTCTTCACACTTGCTATACAACAATTAACAACAACACATGTCTTCACACTTGCTATACAACAATTAACAACACCTGTCTTCACACTTGCCATACAACAATCAACAACACCTGTCTTCACACTTGCTATACAACAATTAACAACAACACATGTCTTCACACTTGCTATACAACAATTAACAACACCTGTCTTCACACTTGCCATACAACAATCAACAACACCTGTCTTCACACTTGCTATACAACAATTAACAACAACACATGTATTCACACTTGCTATACAACAATTAACAACACCTGTCTTCACACTTGCCATACAACAATCAACAACACCTGTCTTCACACTTGCTATACAACAATTAACAACAACACATGTCTTCACACTTGCTATACAACAATTAACAACAACACATGTCTTCACACTTGCCATACAACAATTAACAACAACACATGTCTTCACACTTGCCATACAACAATTAACAACAACACGTCTTCACACTTGCTATACAACAATTAACAACAACACATGTCTTCACACTTGCTATACAACAATTAACAACACCTGTCTTCACACTGGCCATACAACAATCAACAACACCTGTCTTCACACTTGCTATACAACAAATAACAACAAAACATGTCTTCACACTTGCTATACAACAATTAACAACAACACATGTCTTCACACTTGCTATACAACAAATAACAACAAAACATGTCTTCACACTTGCTATACAACAATCAACAACAACACCTGTCTTCACACTTGCTATACAACAAATAACAACAAAACATGTCTTCACACTTGCTATACAACATTTAACAACAACACATGTCTTCACACTTGCCATACAACAATTAACAACAACACATGTCTTCACACTTGCCATACAACAATTAACAACAACACGTCTTCACACTTGCCATACAACAATCAACAACAACACCTGTCTTCACTTGTCACACATAATAATAACAACTGTATTAATGGACCAATACCGAGTGGAAAACAGTGGAGATTAGGCTAAAAAACATTGCATTAAACAAACTAAGATGTATTTTATAAATGGACATCTGTATGTGGACTTTTTTGTGAATTAAACTTTATTATTATTGGAATAATTAGTCCATTTCCTTTACCCGGGTTATCATTTTCATGGCTACACTCACTTTGTAGTAGGAGTCTGTCTGGAAACTGTCAAAATCTGCCAGCCACGGATGGGAACTTTCTGATTCTTCACTGCAAAACAGACAGTTCTACGTGCCAGTTATATAATATGCCATACTAAATTATCAATTAAGACAATTCTTGGTTCCAATTAACAAATATATACAACATAGTCAAGTTTGCAATTTGTAGCATTACAATATTGGAATAAATAAACAATGGTATATAACGAACAAACAATAATAGTTAGGTATAGTCGATTCCATATCAAGTATAATGGATACAAAATAAAATACTATATCTAATAACAAATGCTACTAAATTGACAATGCATACTGCTGTTTCCCAATTCTGCAGTATGTAATAGAAAGTTCATCATCACCATCATCCATAGTCTAAATTTCTTACACACATTTTGATCAAATTTGTACAAACAAATTGTTAGAAGAGGTGATTAGAGAGAAGTATTTACAAATGTAAAACAATGAAATTCCCAACTAGTAATACACACCAGCGCCATTATCTGCATTATGTGAGGCAAGACACCAGTAATAATATATTATCTGTATGCAACGTTTTTGAGTATCTTAATCATATAAAGGTTCCAAATTGTGAAAAAAATCTTGGGCTTATTAATGCAATATGTCTGAAAATATATCTTCAATATATTTATTCTTGTAGTAAGGACATTATTTCTAAAAATGAGGAGTTTATTACTTGCATAAGATTACTTACTGTGAGATGTCATCCCATTGTCGCTGTAGTTTGTCCCAGTAGTCTATGTCCGCCTCCAACACCTGGTCTTTGTCATCACGACTCGCAAACTCCTCCGCCCACTTGTCCACCAGCGACTCCCTCTCCTGGGGAAAACATCAACTAATACACTTTTCACGGAAAACATCACAAAACATCAAATAACGTATACAACAAAGTAAAAATGTTTCTTATATCAGACCATTTTCACTGCTGCTTTCATTTTATGATTTACTATTGCGAAAAAGGTTGCAATATTATACATTTTTCTGTTCTGTAAAGAGATCTTGAATATCCCATGTGAAGACCCGTTGGACTCTTTCAATTCATGATTTAGACATAACATGTGCACATGGCATAAATCAGCTGTACCAAATAATAGTTAGTGTGGATGGCAACAAAACAACCTTTCCCGGCTAGTCCCAAAAATATGTCTGACAGCGTTTTATTTCAGTGATGATTAATCTAAAGATGTGACCCCTCACTCCGCAAGGGTCAAAGGTCAGAGTGTACCTGAAGGGAGGGGCCAGTGAACTCCTTCACCCATGCGTCAGCACGGGCGTTGGCCGCGGCGGTCTGGGGGCGTACCTCATTGTCCTCAATCAACACTTCACCCTCACTGATCTGTCGCAGAAACCTCATGAACTGTAACCATGGCAACAGAGGGTTGAGGGGCGACGCAACCGGTGTCTGTGTCTGGTCTATCACCAGGTGCACACGTGATGTCTTATGTCTGTCAGCTTGTACAGTGGAACCTCACTATTAATTTCACCTTCGGGACTGTGCCAAACTGACCTGAATGGAGAGGTGACCTGAATGGAGAGGTGGCCATATTATTGGGACTATTAAACTGTTACAGAAATAGTTATTCTAGGTTGACCTTAATTGCGAGGTGGCTGTATTACTGAGGTGACCGTAAAGAGAGGTTCCACTGTATTTTACAGAGCGTTTTCTTGGTGTTTTACATCTGTTATCGTGTAGTTTAAACAGGTTATGCTGTGCAAATATCATCAGATAGAATCAAATAATAATGAATATAATATATATTGAATAGTAGTGACAAATACACAGTATTTATGGTGTCAGCATTAATGTGAGAGGGAACAGATGCAATTTTGTTATGTTGCACACAAACACACACGTATGTGAAAGTACATTGGTGCACACACACACACACACACACTGGACATGGACACACACCGTCACACGGTCCGACTACCAAGGAGAGCTGTAGCTGTGAAACAACGAGACCACAGGAGGATGCAGCCTAGTTACAATGGGAAGATGTCATAATAAAGAGGGAAGTGGAGAGGGAGGTGGAGGACAACAAGTGGGGGACATGGAGAGGGATAACAGCCGGGGCCATGCACTGTTACTGGCATTACCCCTTTTTGTAAGAAAAAGGAAAGGTAAGTTCTTATACAGTGCAGTATGCAGTCCTTAGGACTTCTCAAAGCACTTTACACTCTACTCCCTGACAGACCTGTTTAATCGAATACACCATCTTGACTTCTCTGGGAAGCATTCAGCCATGCTGCAATTAATGCGAAAAGACTATGCATACACGACTATCCACCATTGTCTATAGCCAGGTACTCATTCATACAACCGAGTGAACTGGTGCAAGATAGAGTGAACAAACTTGCCCATGGCTCAAAACAACAGCACAAGATTCAAACTCAGGTCTTCCCAATTGAGTGTCCGATGCTCTAGCCACTGAGCCATGGTGCTCCTTGTAAAGGGAGTTACGATGAAGAGCAAACAAAATCACCTTAAATTCATAATAATTAAGTACCTTCGCAGCGGAATCAGCAAGCTTATCAAGGAAATATAGAACACCCATCCATTCACGGTGCCCACGTACTGATACTCTCATGGACATATGCAATGACACTCACCTCAGAATTGGCAAACTTTGGGTCATCGACGCTGTCAAGGAGCGAACCTGCCGTGGTTGCCAGCTCCTCCTGTTTCTTCCCCTGTGTCCACGCACTCTTCTCTGTCAGCGACTTCTCAAACTCCTCTGGCCTGCCACAACAACAAATGCTGATATAACCTTACCTAAGTTAATGGGCATACCGGTGCGATTAGCACTGAAGAAATAATGATCACAAACCAGCTGCTTGCAGATGACATTGACGCCCTACTAGAAAACAAACAAGAACTGGTCAACCGGATACACACCTTCACAAAACTCCTCAGATTATGTGATGGATATTAATGCAGTAAAAAGGTCATGACTAACAATTTCAGTGGCATCAATACATGGATATCAATTAGTGGTAAACAACTAGAGGCTGCTGCCTCATTCAAATTTCTAAATGAAAACAAAAAACATACACCAAATCGAAACCAGAAATCATTTCAAGAATTGCACAAAACTTTGCAAGACTTAAACCACTATGCACAGACAACATCACCCTGAAAACCCAAATAAGACTGCTTAGGGATGTGGTCATGTTGATCCTGCTCATTGCTTGCGAGACATGGACCCTGACAGCAGAGCTTAAGAGAAGTATATAAGTGATGGATATGAGATGCTTGATTCCCTGCATGGCTCCACTAAGGATACGAAGTCTCTACACACAGATGCATGGCTCCGCAAAGGAATCATTTCACATCGGCGATGTCCGATACCAGATGAAATTATTTTCATTTGGGAAGACGGGGTTCAGAAGCTGTTTCGCCTGGTATTAAATATTGATATTTTATGCTTCGGACCGAATCTTTTAATATATTGATATTATCATATGAATGTTCAAAAACTTTCATCTGAGGACGGAGGGTGGGGGACTGAGGCTTGTAATTTTGTTTGGTATTGGACATCGACGTTCTTAGATGATCCCTAAGTATATCAAGTATCTACATAAATCATGTCCATAACTCCTACCATGATTTTGCATCACTGTCAACAAGATACTCCTGAGCCCACTTTGTGTCGTGAAGCAACAGTGAGGCTGGTGGCATGGCGC
Source organism: Paraescarpia echinospica (assembly GCA_020002185.1). Classification (NCBI taxonomy): domain Eukaryota; kingdom Metazoa; phylum Annelida; class Polychaeta; order Sabellida; family Siboglinidae; genus Paraescarpia; species Paraescarpia echinospica. The sequence goes on from CM034537.1 coordinate 56,248,543, forward strand.
TGACCACCCCAGCAGGAGGGTAGCCAGTACTAGTGGTCAACTCATCCGTCCACTCTCCTGTGTCTTTCCGTCTGTCGCCCGATTCTGCTTCTAGATATTCGGCTGCCCACGTTGAGCCCGAAGTCGTAAGTTCAGCCACTGCTGGGGCTGAAATGGGCAGAGGGAAGGTGTGACAATGATGACAGATCATACACGTAATGTCCCCACTTAGTTCAAAGTGCCTCATGAATGGTATAGAGCAACAAGTGTGTGTTTATTACTTAGATGAATACAATGTTTCATAGTTGACTGATAACGATTAGTTTCAACAAAATCCACTTTTTTATTGTAAATGTTATGGCTGGTAGCAACATGACAGGATATTGTACACCATCATAAGATACATGTGGAATAATATGGAATAACTACTCAACATACATGAGTAAGTTTGAGTGTCATCTGTAAATGTCCTGTTTTTCTAGCACATCTTGGATGGGTTTTTTTGCTACAATAAATACACTACAGAAAGCCCGATTTATATCTTTAAATTACACATGGTTGAAAGTATGAATACGTTCCAGAAAAGTCATTCTGCAGTCAGGCTATGTAGTTTGAAGACATGCCATGACACGGCCGGCTACATGACATGGTCGGCTACATGACATGGCCGGCTACATGACATGGTCGGCTATATAATGTGGTAGACTACTCGACACATGATCAGTGTGAGGTGTGGCTGTTGCTTTAGTGCACTTTATGGCAGTCTACTCTCACTGTCTCACCTCTCTGTGGAGCCTCTCACTTTATGGCAGTCTACTCTCACTGTCTCACCTCTCACTTTACGGCAGTCTACTCTCACTGTCTCACCTCTCTGTGGAGCCTCTCACTTTATGGCAGTCTACTCTCACTGTCTCACCTCTCTGTGGAGCCTCTCATTTTACGGCAGTCTACTCTCACTGTCTCACCTCTCTGTGGAGCCTCTCACTTTATGGCAGTCTACTCTCACTGTCTCACCTCTCTGTGGAGCCTCTCACTTTACGGCAGTCTACTCTCACTGTCTCACCTCTCTGTCTCACCTCTCACTTTATGGCAGTCTACTCTCACTGTCTCACCTCTCTGTCTCACCTCTCACTTTATGGCAGTCTACTCTCACTGTCTCACCTCTCTGTCTCACCTCTCACTTTATGGCAGTCTACTCTCACTGTCTCACCTCTCTGTGGAGCCTGTCACTTTACGGCAGTCTACTCTCACTGTCTCACCTCTCTGTCTCACCTCTCACTTTATGGCAGTCTACTCTCACTGTCTCACCTCTCTGTGGAGCCTGTCACTTTACGGCAGTCTACTCTCACTGTCTCACCTCTCTGTCTCACCTGTCACTTTATGGCAGTCTACTCTCACTGTCTCACCTCTCTGTGGAGCCTCTAACTTTATGGCAGTCTACTCTCACTGTCTCACCTCTCTGTCTCACCTCTCACTTTATGGCAGTCTACTCTCACTGTCTCACCTCTCTGTGGAGCCTGTCACTTTATGGCAGTCTACTCTCACTGTCTCACCTCTCTGTGGAGCCTGTCACTTTACGGCAGTCTGCTCTCACTGTCTCACCTCTCTGTGGAGCCTCTCACTTTATGGCAGTCTACTCTCACTGTCTCACCTCTCTGTGGAGCCTGTCACTTTATGGCAGTCTACTCTCACTGTCTCACCTCTCTGTGGAGCCTGTCACTTTACGGCAGTCTACTCTCACTGTCTCACCTCTCTGTGGAGCCTGTCACTTTATGGCAGTCTACTCTCACTGTCTCACCTCTCTGTGGAGCCTGTCACTTTACGGCAGTCTACTCTCACTGTCTCACCTCTCTGTGGAGCCTGTCACTTTACGGCAGTCTACTCTCACTGTCTCACCTCTCTGTGGAGCCTGTCACTTTATGGCAGTCTACTCTCACTGTCTCACCTCTCTGTGGAGCCTCTCACTTTATGGCAGTCTACTCTCACTGTCTCACCTCTCTGTGGAGCCTCTCACTTTACGGCAGTCTACTCTCACTGTCTCACCTTTCTGTGGAGCCTCTCACTTTACGGCAGTCTACTCTCACTGTCTCAGCTCTCTGTGGAGCCTGTCACTTTACGGCAGTTTACTCTCACTGTCTCACCTCTCTGTGGAGCCTGTCACTTTACGGCAGTCTACTCTCATTGTCTCACCTCTCTGTGAAGCCTCTCACTTTATGGCAGTCTACTCTCACTTTCTCACCTTTCTGTGGAGCCTCTTACTTTACGGCAGTCTACTCTCACTGTCTCACCTCTCTGTGGAGCATCTCTAGTGCACTTTACGGCAGCCTACTCTCACTGTCTCACCTCTCTGTAGAGCCTCTTACTTTACGGCAGTCTACTCTCACTGCCTCACTTCTCTTTTGGAGCCTCTCACTTTACGGCAGTCTACTCTCACTGTCTCATCTCTCTGTGGAGCATCTTTAGTGCACTTTACGGCAGTTTACTCTCACTGTCTCACCTCTTTGTGGAGCCTATTACTTTACGGCAGTCTACTCTCACTGTTTCACCTCTCTTTTGGAGCCTCTCACTTTACGGCAGTCTACTCTCACTGTTTCACCTCTCTGTGGAGTCACTCACTTTACGGCAGTCTACTCTCACTGTCTCACCTCTCTGCGGAGCCTCTTTAGTGCACTTTACGGCAGTCTATTATCACTGTCTCACCTCTCTGTGGAGCATCTTTAGTGTGCATTTTACGGCAGTCTACTCTCACTGTCTCACCTCTCTGTGGAGCCTCTCTCATCCTCACATCCTCTATTTCCTGCATCTCCATCAGCAAACTGTTCATGTTGAATGTCGCTGGAGCCAGGTTCTGCTTTTGTTCCGACAGGAACTCATTCACCAGCTGAAACATTGGGCAAGAGTGATGCAAGTTCGTTTACAAACCAGTAAGACAAAATAAATTATTTTGTTACATATATATCATAAAATAAGGGAACAGATGCATAAGGAATATCTGTCGTTTTATTTAAGTGACTCCTACGATAGCGACCTGTTTTGGTAATTGTAGCAGTCTTCAGTCACACAGCAATACAGTGTATTGTCTTTTTTGTTGCAAAATGTACTATTTTGTTGATCATTTATTGTTATTAGAAATACAATATGAATGTCTGGATAATTTATATTGCTTTTCAATATAATTTATGTATGTTTTATATATATATATGGAACAAATCGTTATCTTATTAACATACATTGTGTAGTAGTCAGCAAATGTTCTTCCAAATATCTATGTAGATGAATAAATCTCATGAGTACGTGGTGTAATGACACTTACTTCTTCTTCAGTTGTCTCAATGAAAGGGCGTGCCATCTGAAATGGGAACAACAGTCGTCAAAGACTGCAAACAGTCTTAGCAAAATCAAAACATTAAACAAATTGTAAAACTACATTGTTATTCTTTAAAAAAATTAATAAAAATGACATCTTGTGTCAACAAAGGTCATGATAATCTAGACTAATATGCAGGTATATATAAAACAGCTACTATAACCAAATATATTGACCTAAATAAAAAAAACCATGTAACAACAAAGTATCTAAAAGTCAGAAAGATTTGCTGAAAACAGGGATGGTTGGCATAAAAGTAAGTACATTGACCCATCATGTGTGCTTTAAATATCTACCTGCACAGCAATTCGTTCACGTCGAAGGCCATCCTACAACAAAGAAACATTTTCTTATGTTTTACCAGGAATTGTATCATACAGAAACACTATACTGATAAGACACACCACATAATTGGTTATCTTTCATTCAAATATAAAAGTTAATTTAATAACTGATAAAGTATTTTATTTGTTTAATTATTTCTTTAAAATTTTATAAGAAAATCAGTCATTAATAAGAATTTGTTGTTAAATTTAGGGAGCGATTTCAAAATGAAAACAACCGCCACTCAATCACTGACAACACCATTTCGGTGACACACTGGCGAAAGTTTCCAGATGGCTTTCCCTGGTGTTGACCATTTTCAGTATACAAATCACTTTAATTAAGCAGCGAAAACTATTTTCAATAGGAAAATCGTGGTTATGAGCTGATAAGAATGCTAGTAAACTGGTGCCCTGATACCTGTAGATGAGGCTTGTCCTGCATGAAGTGTGAGGTGAGCTTCATGAGAGGGTTTGCCCCTCCACACTCCGGGTCAACCAGGTTACGCATCGCCATTGTGTTCTCAATTGTCCTCGATGGGTAAATGTTCTGAAAACAAGAATACATCAGCAGTGATTGAGTTTTTGAAGTAAGAGTCACCACTGTTTCTCTTTTAGATTTTTTCAGTTAGACCCTGAAGCAGTGAACCAACCGTACTACAGAATAGTTGGACTTGGCCAATGCAACACAAATTACTGAAGCATGTAACATATCGTGATATGGGTTAAGCATGGTAAATATGGCTCTCTATATAATATATTATACTTACTACCCGACAAAATGTGCCAGGTCAAAGATTGTGTCACTGAAATCTTGTGTTCTAATGCACTTCGCCAATTTTAATACTCTGCCCAATCTCCCAGTGATTCATGTGACACGCTCTGGCCATCTAGAGCAATTTACACAGCACAGATAGGACACTTTTTTTGACATAGATGTATTTTACAAGATTTGGATTTCGCTGGTCTATTTTCGTAAGTACTTCACTCAAAACGTTTCTAACTGTGTGTGTGCAGAAATTTGACAGAATAGGTGTTAGACATTTAGCACATACTACATCGATATCTTATGGAATATTTGCTGAACATTCTTCATTTTTATGCAAACGATTTCTTTTTGACATATCCAATACAGTTGAAGCCCAAATAGCGACCCAGTTTGCGCTGCTGCGGTGTGTCATGTAGCAGCTTTCTGCAGTTTACCACTTCGTTTGTAGCAGACCGGGTCAAAGGTCAATAAAGCAGCCATTTGTAGATCTCCCATTTGCGCAGTTGTTATTTATTACTAGTGACGATTATTGCACAATAATTACATTGATCAGTGACGCGCTAAAACATTCATTCGTTAGTTTACCACAGAGAACAAGACATGGTGTCAAATCGGGATCGTTGTGAAGTGCGGTAAGACGGTCATTGCAACGAAAATGGCAAGCGAAATGGGAGGAATGAAACCGCCGGGAAATGTCAACCCGATTGGTTCGGAAGTGGCAGGCAGTTGGCAAAAGTGGGTAGAACAGTATGATTTCTACATGAAAGCCACAGAAAAAGATAAGAAGGATAGTGATATCCAATTGGCCATTGTTAGGGTCAGATGCCATGGACATTTATCGGTCATTTGAATGGGCAGTAGACGCTGACAAAAATGACGTAAAGAACGTCAAAGATAAATTGAAGGCATATTTCACGCCACGAGTGAACAAGACCTATGAACGGTATAAGTTTCTGAAAAGGAAGCAGGAACAGGGAGAATCATTTGAAAGTTTCTTGACAGATTTGAAGAATTTGGTTAGTTCGTGTGAGTATCACGTAGACGAAAGATGCAAAATACTGCGTGATCAAATTGTGATGGGTGTAAATTCCAATGTAGTGAGAGAGAAACTACTTGGTCAGGAAGCACTGACACTGAAAACTGCCGTAGATCTGTGTCGCAGTAGTGAAATTACTGGTCAACTACTGATGGGTATGAGTGCAAGTGAGTGCATTCCAGTGCATGCAGTGAAAGGTCAGAGGGCAACTCATTTGAACACTTGTTTGAATAAAGACAGTCACAGTCAGCCCAGACAGGGGCATAAGTGTTGCAAGTACTGTGGAGGTAGACATGCACCCAGAAAGTGTCCAGCTTATGGCAGAAACTGGAATAAGTGTGGAAAGAAAAATCACTATGCGAAATGTTGTGACAATTTCAGTAAGAATGTCAAAGCGCCAGTGTACATTGTCGGAAACAACAATGACAGTAAGAACAGTATCGTGTATTCGGTGAACAAAAATTCTCTGAGTAAAGAGTGGCATGCTGTGTCAGACATTGGTGGTAAGGGACTGAGTCAAAATCAATACAGGTGCATCGTGTAGTGTCAACTCAAGTAATGATTGTGACATACTGTCAACAGTTCAACCAACTTCGCGCTTGAACAAATGTCGCACTCAGTTGAGATCATACGGTGGTCACGATCTGTCGGTTAGAGGTAAAGTTACCTATACTGCAGAGTACAAAAACAAGTACTGCCCAGTAGAGTTTGTTGTAGTGGACGAGAGAGTGCCAGCGCTGCTTGGACTGCAAACTAGTGTGGAACTAGGACTGGTGGAGAGGGTGAATCAAGTGGAGACGGAGTTGGATCTGTTGCAGGAGTACACTGATGTGTTTCAGGGACTAGGTCGTTTGAAACAAACACACAATATCAAGTTGAAAACAGATTGCCAACCCGTGATATACCCTGCACGTCGAGTTCCGTACCGTCTACAGGAACATTTCAACCAAACCATAAGTGACATGGTGCGTGATGAAATTATCACCAAGGTCACCGAGCCTACTGAATGGGTCAATCCGATCGTAACTGTACGGAAATCATCGGGCTCATTATGAATCTGTCTAGATCCACTCGAACTCAACAAAGCAATCAGAAGGGAGCATTACTCCATCTCAACGCCGGGAGAGATTGTAGCGAGACTACCTGGGTCCAAGTACTTCAGCACTCTTGACGCTACTTCCGGTTTCCTACAAATTCCGTTAGATGAGAACAGCAGTTATCTGACGACATTTGCTACGCCGTCGGGTCGATACCGATTTTTGCGTTTACCATTCGGCATCAAATCAGCACTGGAAGTGTTCCATCGAACAATAGTAGAACTGTTCCATGATCTCGAAGGTGTGGAGACATACATAGATGACATTCTGGTTCATGCTGCTACCGAACAGGAGCATGACAATCGACTTCGAGCAGTGCTACAAAGATGTCGAGAAGCAAACTTGCATCTCAACAAGGACAAATGTGTGATCAAGACGTCGGAACTGAAATATTTGGGACATACGATCTCCAGAGAAGAGGTAAATGCTGACCCAGCTAAAGTCAAGGCTGTGACAGAGATGCCAGTACTTCAGAACAAAGAAGATGTGAGGAGATTCATCGGCATGGTGACATATCTAGCTAAGTATTGCCCAAACTTGTCTAGTGTGGCGGCACCACTGAGAGATCTCACGAAGAAAGATGTCGTTTGGTCATGGGACTCAAACCATCAGCAAGCCTGGCTGAAAGTCAAAGAGATGATCAGAGCTAACATAGAACTGAAACCAAACCTGTGGTGGTGACAGTAGATGCATCGCAACGTGGAATAGGAGCGGCTTTACTACAAGAGGGAGAACCTATCGAGTTCGCATCCTGTTCAATGACTGAGACACAGCAGAGGTATGCTCAGATAGAGAAAGAGTTTCTGGCGATCCAGTTCGGACTCAAGAGATTCCATCAGTACATATATGGACAAAGAGTAACGGTAGAGACCGACCATAAACCACTACTTGGCATAATCAAGAAACCGATATCGCAGATCTCGCCAAGATTACAGCGTATGCGATTGCGCTTTGATCCATATGACTATGAACTTGTCTATCACCCGGGCCGTGAGTTAGTGTTAGCCGACACACTCAGTAGAGCGGCGTTGTATGACAATGACACTGATGAGAATGACAATGAAGACGTCAATGCTGTATACAACAGAGTCATGTCGGAAGGAACTGTGTGAACTAACAGCACAGGATGAGACCCTACAGCTAGTAGCATGGTCCGTTCGCCATGGTTGGCCAGAACATAAAAGACTGTGCCCGGATCGAATCAAACCGTACTGGAATGTACGTCATGACTTGAGTGAGCACGAGGGCATGCTGTTTCGAGGTGAACAGATCTTAATACCTTACGCTTATCAAAAGCGAGCGATCAGCAGCTTACACACAGGACACTTGGGAATCGTGAAATGTACCGAACGCGCGAAAACCACGATCTACTGGCCGGGTTACATGCGAGACATCCAGGATCTGATTGAGTGATGTAGTAGATGCCAAGCTAACCGGAACATCAGTGCACATGAACCGCTTATCCCAACGCCAGTCCCATAATATCCGTTCCAGAAAGTAGGAGCAGACTTGTTTGCGTTAGATGGCATAACGTCGACTATTACTCTAAATGGTTATCTATCGCTCCACTAGCAGACACTAAGACCAGTGATGTCATCAGAGAATTGAAGAGAATATTCGCTGATTTCGGAACACCGGAAGTCCTGATCAGTGATAATGGGCCACAATTTGGTAGCCAAGAGTTTCGACGATTTGTGAGAGACTGGTTAGTACAACACACCACTTCTAGTCCTGCATATCGTAGATCGAATGGACAGGCCGAACGCATGGTGCAGACAGCAAAGAACATGTTGAGAAAGTGTTCACAGGACAACACAGACTACCAGCAAGGACTGTTAGCTTTGCGAGATACGCCTGTGTCAAGCAATTTGCCGTCGTCATCGGAATTACTGCAAGGACGCAGACTGAGAGGCAATTTACCAATCGTAACAGTTGCCAAACGGTTTCCCAGAAGTTACAACAGGAAACTAGAAAAGTTTGAAGGTAGAGCTAGCATCGCCAAAGCTTACCATGACAGGAAGGCTGTAACTACAAAACCAGTATTACAGCCTGGTGATCACGTTCGTGCCAGGGTACAAGGAACATGGAGACATGCCACAGTTGTTAATCTCAGTGACAAACCGCGTTCTTACATCATTCGTACCCATCATGGTACCGAGATGCGTCATAACAATCTTGTTCTCAGATCGAGTCGAGAGGAGACTGCATCACAACAATTAGTGAATCAACGTCCTGAGATCACCGATACAGCACATCGTGAGTTGACAGATGATCCTACTCGTGATCCAGCAACGGCAATACCGAACTCTGTGGGTGTCGAGTTCCCTACGACAGTTACGAGCAGCTCACCATACATCACAAGATCTGGCCGTGAAAGCAAAAAGCCTACCAGATTTATGGACTAAATAGCAACTAGAGGCGTTTATTCGCTATGGGACATACGTTTACTGTTGTGATAGTATTGACTAGAGTCGAGGACACTTGAACTTGTGTGTGTTAAGCTAGTTGTGTTTTCTTACTGCAAGACTAACAACAATACTAATACTAGTAACCAGTATGACCTTTTGTTGCTTGTTTAAATTTAAAGAAAAGGAGATGTCATGTAGCAGCTTTCTGCAGTTTACCACTTCGTTTGTAGCAGACCGGGTCAAAGGTCAATAAAGCAGCCATTTGTAGATCTCCCATTTGCGCAGTTGTTATTTATTACTAGTGACGATTATTGCACAATAATTACATCAGTGACGCGCTAAAACATTCATTCGTTATATAATATAATAATAATAATAATTGCTTTATTCACAGACTCCATGCAACATACAAGTACATTATCATGGTTCTATAGTTGTGTTATAAACAATAGTTACAATGTACAGAATGAAAAATCACCCGTCAACAAAATGTATATACAGGGAATTGAACCAGTATTTCCATATTCTTGATATGTATTTCACGTCACTATTAATAATGTTACAAATCAATATGTTTTTTGAGAACTGCAGTCGGCATATAAACCTATATGTCAAATTTCTGATAACAGCAGCACAGTTAGGTAAATTATTGTTAACAAACATTTCACTAGCACTACAGTATCTGTCATAACCTAACACCATTCGAAATATATTGTTGTAAGAGACATACAATTTCCTGATTGCATAGTTATGAAAATTCCACCATAGATGGGCAGTATACATAGGTGAGCAAAAAGTAGTAAACAATGTCTTCTTTACATCATTTGAACACATATGAAATTTTCTTATGATCATGTTGCCTTGTGCATACAACTGGCGACATTGTCTAGATATATCATTGTCATCTAGCATACTATTTGAAATTATATGACCCAATATTTTACAGATTCTACCTCACATAGTTTGTCGTTACCAAGCATAACACTTGGAAATTTAACATTCTTACAACTCTTGTGTCTAATTATCATGACCATACTCTTTTTGGCATTGTACCTTATGTCATGAGATACTCCATATTGATCACAGACGGTGAGAAGGGTCTGTAATCCCCTGCTGGACGGACAAAATACTACAAGATCATCAGCATACATAATATTATTTACACAATTATATCCTACATAACATCCTGTATTGCAACTATTAAGTACTGTGGATAAACCATCCACGTAAACACTGAACAAATAGGGGGATAAAATACCTCCTTGTCTAACTCCATTACTTTCATAAATACTGTCAGACACATGACTACCCCATCTTACACACATCTGTTGGTTCGCATACCAAAACACTAGAATTCTAACAATGTAACCAGGAATATCTCTGTCTATTAGCTTTTTAAAAAGTACACTATGGTTTACACGGTCAAAAGCCTTAGATGCATCAAGAAAACACATAAACAAACAGCTATTTAAGGCTTGATATTTAGCAATAACCTCTTTTAGTACATAAATGCACATGTCAGTGCCATGCTTCTTTTTAAAACCAAACTGGTTGTCATTGGTTGTTAAAAAGTCATCCATTCTGCTGAGCAAGATTTTTTCAAAAACTTTAGTTTACCACAGAGAACAAGACACGGTGGTGCGTTACCGCATCGCGATACAGCAGTGTATGTTGATGCAAACCGGGGTGCTATTTACGCCTCAAAAGTGCGCTAACACGCAATACCTACTAATGCTATTCCTAACCGTAAATATGCCTGGGAGTGGGACAGTCACAATGTTGGTGAAAGTAACACACTGAGACTGAGTGAGGTATCAATGTTTCGCAAAACTCCAGTTATAACGGCGAAATTTAGGTGGATCCGGATTCGACACAAGTGTCACCCTATGCCCTACCTTGACAATGTTCACGTTGTAAAGCCGTAACGGGCATGCAAATAATCATCCGATCATGCAGCCTTTGGTTTTGCACGGGATCTCCACACGGTCAAGGGTCCACAGTTCCATATTACAACAATTATCGAAACATTACTAACAATTGTAATTTCGCTTCCGCTTAATTCTACTATCATTTATTGTCATCACGTTTCTGTGAACCACTGAATTATTATGAAGCATAATAGCTCCAAACTCAACAAAAACTAAAGAAAACTAGTAATAACAACTTATTTCTGGACGCTCCAGGCCGACGTCCTGTTACAAACCGAAACATCAAACCTCTAGGACATCTGAATTCACGAATGATCATACAGTCAATATTTCAAAATATACAAATAAAATATGCTTGATAAATATGATTACTGAAATAAATATGATTGTTCATTAAATATGATTTTTTTAATGTGAATTAAAACATATAAAAAATATTAAAATGTGGTTTAAAAATACGATCAATAAAATATAATATACAAAAATATATGATTGATAAAACTATAATAATAATTATATAACAAATGATTGATAGAATATGATTAATAAAATGTGATCGATAAAATAGTATCGACAGTGTATATGGTGCATGTGGTGCAAGTTGTGGCACAAAATCATGATCATTAATAAAGAATGGACAATCGAATTGAATGTGTACGTGGCGTGATCGGGATAGGAAGTTGGGATTGGGAAAATACTTGCAGACACTCTATTATTGCTTACATCAATTGAGCAGTAAAGTAACAATAACTACAGTATTTAGAATTGTTTCTACATATGTTCTATATATTTTACAATATGCGTTTTCTATAGTTCTAGTTGTTTCCAGCACTCGGCAACGTTCTATTAACTGACTAGTCTGTATATATTGTGGTTATATATGTTATGATCTTATGAGGTCTCATTCAACTAGTCAGCCTTTTTCAGAACATTATCGCCAAGCCACCTTTCTATATGCTGGCACTGAGGGTGGTCACTGCCAGGGTGCTTGTCGTCCTCAGTGGTTCTTTTACGTCCCAAATTGAGATGGACCGACATTAACGTGATCTCCGAGTCACGAGGGATACACAATCCCCAATGTTGAGAGCCAGGTTTTTACACCAAATATTCCATACCTGCCGGGTCCGGGTATTGAACTCGGGACGCCGGCATGTCAGGCGGATGTGCTAACCACTACACTATCGCGCGCCCCTATAAATTTCGTATTCATTTTCTTTCAATATTCTATATGATTCTATACTATATTATGATATTATTAGTCATAGTCTAATCTATTGTTATCATATTATTATTATTGCTGTTTGGCATAAGAGGCTGTAAAGCCTAAAAGCTAGGGTGGACCTATATTATTTGTTTCTATAAATGCCTTGTAAATAAAGATGTTACGGGTAACGTTAATTGATTTCCGGCTAACAACAATGCATTTAAAGCGAGGTTTAATATAGTTCTATATTTGTATTTGGTATTCTGACTACATTTGTAATAATATTATATATAAATTGTTTCTGTGTAATGTGTTATTTAACTGATGTTGCAAACATTAGCATTATGTTTTCGCCGTCAGTAAAAATATGATGAACAGCAATAAAATCATACGCGCCTGATTTCTCGGATGCCATTTTGGTTTGTTGACATGGAATTAATGTAAACCACGTAAAAACCTGAACAAGTGCCCATAGGTTTTGAGTGTTTTGTGTGATTTGAGTATTAGTTGGACGTACGGCACGAAAGAAGATCAGTAATGCAATCAAACGTCGATAACATTTTAAAAGGTTTCAAACTGTATCCTTGAAAATGCGACACCAAAGCAGATAATGCCAATCAATCGGCGATCGATCTCGAGACTGGAGTGGAGTGGAGCCAGCCGACTGGTTTACCCTTGCATTGCCATTGTGTCGTTTCACTAATCAAACTCACAGTTTGGCATGCCCACATTTCATCTAAGCATGTTCCAATGTATAGTTACTATTGTGTTTTAAGTTGTAGTTTAACCAAGCAGCAGTTTTCAAACTCTGCACATCCATAAATGTTAGTGTTACTACTTCTACTTCCAGTAGGCACTTCAACAAAAAATTAAATATCATGCTAGAACATTGGGAATGGGCTTAAATTAAAGGTAATAGGTTAAGGATCACATAACTGTTTATTTTATTAAGATACCTTTAATAGATCAAAAGATATTGCGATTTTAAGACGGAAAAACAGCGTCATTTTTGTGCCTCTCTTACAATGGCAAAATGGACTCATTTTTGTGTTTTCTATAGGTAAATATTTGCTTTAAAATGTAATAACTTTTTTATTTATACAGATATTTAAATACTGTCTTCAGGGTTTTCAAACACATTGACAAGAGTAACAAATTTATAATATTTAATATTTTTAGTACTAATTATAACCAAATTAATGCAATTAATTAGTTAATTTTAGTTATGTTGCATGCAAAACTCAACAGACCAAAACGCTCCAATTAAAGGCCATAATGTCCATGATTATAAAGATTTTATACATATTATGCAATGTGTATAACCACATTAATAATGGTAATAAATATGCAATAAAAAATAATTATTATTTAATTAATTAGTCAATATTGGGTAATTAGCGCACAACCTCGACAGACCAAAACATATCAGTAAAAGGCCATAATGTTCATGACTATGAAGATATTTATACATATTATGCAATGTGTATAACCACATTAATAATGGTAATAAATATACATTAACAAATTATTTAATAATTTATTTAATTAGTCAATATTGGCTAATTAGTGCGCAACCTCGGCAAACCGACACATTTCAGTAAAAGGCCATAATGTCCATGATTATGAAGATATTTGTATAATTTATGAAAGCAGTAAACCACATTAATTATAGTAATAAATGTACATTAACCAGTCATTTCACATTAACAGTAACTTAATTAATAAGTTAATATTGGCTAATATTAGCACGCTAACGACTGACCACTACATTTTGATAAAAGGCTGGAATGTCCATAATTATGAAGACAGTTATATAATTTATGCAATGTTTACCACCACATTAAACATTATAATAAATATACATTAACAAGTCATATATATCATTAACAATAACTTTATTAATAAGTAAATATTGGCTAAATAACACACAAACTCAACAGATCAATAGAGTAGTCATACTTCACTGTGTCTATGTGTGACTGTGTCCTGACAGGTTGGATGAATGTTGCAGGCTCAGTACAGTCCAGTAATAAATTGTCACTGCTTCATAATGTAATGTTCTGCATTTCAACATGAACTTGATGAAGTAATGTTCATAAATTGTTCACAGTATTCCGTCGCTGGACCCAAATGCACCAAATGCAAGACTGCTTTCTGTGTTACTCCCCATGGGAGTCAAGTCATGAAGAAGAAGTCTGGTGTGCTCACAATGCAGTCTTTTTGTAATATTGGCAGTTGATTGTCTCATAGTTTAATGCCAGTAGACTGCAAGATCTGTGCAGCAATGTTCATATTTCAGTATCTTGTAAAATAACGTTGTGTTCTTCAACATGATGTCTATAAGTAATATTCGTGTCATGTTGGCTAGACACTGTTCAATGTAGCTATCAGATATATAATCAGCCACACTAAATGTGTACCTATGCAGGCAGGTGATGGGTGTCAGACTCAGACGACTCTGTGGCTTGGTACCTTCACAGGTAAATGTCAGACACAGTTTTGTACGATGGATGCAAGTTATTCGGGCAGGTGAAGTGTGTCACAGTACTAGGACCAGATCTATCATGAGCGATATTTATGAAAAGGTAGTTTACCTCAGGAAAGACTTACCATGGATGGTCTATTATAGGAAGTTCAAGCTGTGCCAACAACTGATGCAAAGGTGTTCATCATTGGCAAAGGAACAAACGATCTATGCAGGAAGTTGTAGTATGCCAGATATCAAGACATGTACCAGTAAACAGATTTTTTTGAGATTTTTGAAGAAAAAACATTTTTGATTTTTTTTTTTAAATTGGAATTTACATACAGAAGTTAATAAAAGTGCAATTAGAAAAATTATAGAGAAAAATGGGTCGAGAAACAGTGCACATGAGTAACACCAGGAAAGTCACCAACCTCTACTGCAAGCATCGCTTAGCAGCAGCTATAGCCGCTCCCCTCATGTTATTCACGTATCTGGCCATGCCAAATGCACTCATGTGCACACCATCTCTCGCGTAATTTTTCTCTTTTGTCAACTTACGATGATGGAAGAAAGTTATGCTTTCCGAGTCAGCGATCAATGCCCGCACCTTATTCGTCACAATCTGACGAGCACGATCAAAATCAGGCCTAACTCTAAATTGGCCAAACTGTACAGGTATACGAGTTAATATCTCGCAAACTACTACTTGGGCCACAGAAGGTATTGTTAGCAGTTCGCGAGCGAATGCTACAATACCCTCTGCCAACTCCTCAGGTACCCAACCATTACCTAGATCATTTGTCCCAATGTCAATCAGAACAACAGTTGGTGCAACTGCCCGCACAGCTCCCAGTTGCTGAAAGAGGCCATCCAAAGTAAGACCCCCTTTCCCTTGGAAAACGACCTTTCCAAAAATACTGCCCAAATCAAGATCCGGTCGATAGTATCTGTAAATGTCTCCACCTACCCGACCGGCATGACAGGCACTGCCCATCCGTCGCACAAAACTGTGCCCAACAATCACCAAAGTTGGTCTTGTCTGCATGTCCTGGAAAAAAGATATATCTCATGAATATAATTACATATAATGGTTTTTGCTTGACATGGTTTCTCTTTGTAAAAGCTGTGCGACGACGTCAACGTGGAAACCTGATGCACAGTTTCTTCTAACACTTAATTACATACTGTGCACTACTATCACATCAGAATTGTTTAAATGTCAAAAATGTGAAGTGAATAAAAAATCTATTTTCTTTACATGTTATTTTTTGTAGTGAATTAAAGTCAACAACAGTCCTGATGAGATTTCTAAGTGACAAATAAATGTGTGTTGCGTTATTCATGTCCTTGTTTGCAGAAAGATATACACAATATAAAAAACCTTTGCTAACACTTACATCATCTTTACCAAGTACACAATTTTCAAATGTTTTTCTGGCATGCATCTAACTCAGATCTATTTAGGAATATTGCTGCCATACTTTCATTCACTCTTTAATCACACTATTTAACTAATGACGTTAGTTAAATAGTCACTTAACGTAATGTCCTTAAGTTAAGTTCTTAACTATCTTGACAAAACCTTTGATTGATACTTAAGATAAGAGTCACTGTGTTTGTAAGATCAGTCAATCTCAAAATATCTGAAATAACAAGACAGTCATGTATCATACAATGATAAATATCTTTATTCTACATGTAAAATCTTGATTGCAAAATCTTGTAAAATATTTTGATATCCCTGCCCTTGTTACTTATGGCTAAGATAACTGTAAAATTCTACGTCACCATCACAAATATAATGCATTGCATGCTAAACACATTGACAACTTTTGATGAATCATGGTACATAATTTTAATTTAAAGTGACAAACTGATTAAATAATCTATTTAATAAAACAATTAATTGATTGTTAGTTATTTTAAATATCAGCCTTTCAAAACAAATTGAATATTAACAGGACTGGATATAAAATTTGTATTTTCTAAATTCTAGCAAGCCTAACTCAGTCAAACTAAAATGTATAAACCTAACTCTGACTAACAAATACTACTAGTTGACAACATCATACTAATAATACTACGATTACTAGTAATAATAGTAATACTATATCATTAATTAATATTAATAATTAATAGTAGCAGAATTGGCTTGACCCGTATAACTATAAACATTAAATAAATTAATAACTTAAGTAATATTATTATCATTATAGGCCCTATCTTAAAGTTAAATCAGATACTGTTGTTTTTGTTTTCACTAAAAGGCACAGACATTAATTAAATAAGTCATGATCAAGGCGCTCCATGATCTCGGTCCGCGTCTCCGGTGACGCGCTCTCGGTCATATTGACACAGATCGCTCAAATGTCACATGTTTTGAATGGCGCAAAACCCACATTGCACGAGCATTTACGCCAACGAAATTTTCAACACATACTAATTTAATCCTATAGATCTACCTACAGACATAATCGTTCGATACAAATCATTACTAGACTATAAATTTTGCAACTGAAACACAGCTATGTCATCAAATCGATTAAATTTACCATAATTTTGATCAAATTTGAAAAAGAAAAGGACGTACAGAAAGTTCGACTTACCCGCAAAAGGAATCCCGCTGCGAATGACGTAAACGACCGGGAAAAGAGCGCGAAAATAGAGGTTGAAATAAAACACTACCCAGGTGCCGAGTAAACGAGACGGCGCTGCAGCGACGCCGCTGCGCGCACGTAAAAACATCGCGGTAGCAGGATTCATTGAAGTGCCTACTTCCAGTGTTAGCAGTTAGGGCCTTGCTTGGGCCTGGCCTTATGATTAATGTTTTATATCCAGTTAACATAATTATATCGGCCTAATTATATTTGTGTTAATAATTAGGCTGTCTCTTAATTAAACCATTGTCACAATGTCTGCTTAAATTAGTTATTGTACCTGCTAGTAATTAGACGGATAATCTGATTAGACTAGGATAAATCCGTCATAAGACACTCTAGAATTGGCAAGGATCCAGGCCCACCTAATGTTTACCATTATGAAGTTCTACACACTCGTCTGATTTGTATACCCCTGTCCGTTCATTCAACACCATTTCAGTCATTTATATAATGTCATAAAATGTTATGTTATGTGGCACTTTTGTTATCTAAATAAGGCTGCACAGTTCGCATCAACTTCTACTGTTATAAGGACACTTATTTTTTGCAGTCACAGAAAACAGACGATTTTCACAAAATTAATGCTTTGAAAGGGAAACAAACTGACTATACATTTAAAACAGAATTTGGCTTTTTGAAATGAAAACAAATTGTTAACTGAAATATAATTTACCTTTTCAGTCCTTTGGCCGAAGGTCCAAAGGACTATTGTCATCACTCTCCGTCCGCCGTCCGCCGTTAGCTGCCGTATCTCAGAAACCGTTCAGCAACTTTTTCTCTAATTATGCATAGACATATCTTAGGGCACTGCCAATATGCACGGTAAATCTGTATTTGATTGAATCATTTTAAGGGCTCCCTAGGGCCTCAAAGGACCCCAAAACTGGTAAAAATGTAACATTTGGCCTATTTTTTCAAAAACTTCAACTTTTTTTTAAATTTTGCATAGATGTATCTTAGGGTGCTGCCACTATATACAATAAATCTGTATTTGATTGAATCATTCTAAGGGCACCTAAGGGGCCCCCAAAGTGCAAAAGTTTTACATTATCTAGTGATGTGGCTTTGAGAAGGGCCCTTGAGACCACCCCAACAGTAGATTTTGTTTAATGTGCCACAAAGTCAACACCATGACTAAACTCTGCAGCCTAGTGCTACTGTTCCATTGAGACCTTGACTAATCTTTAATTGGTCACAGTGCCCAGGCAGAGTAGACACCCCCAATAGTAGATTTTGTTTAATGTGCCACAAAGTCAACACCATGACTAAACACTGTAGCCTAGTGCTACTGTTCCAATGAGACCTTGACTAATCTTTAATTGGTCACACTGCCCAGGCAGAGTAGACACACTTGACCCCTGTTAGACTGAACAGATGCCTAACACTTTTTATCTTCAAAACTATTGATTTTCTATAATTGCAAGTTGTGTTTATTTTGATGTTCATTTAATTAATATAAAATGGTGTGACTGTGGTGTCTATTGGTTAAAGATGTATTGTCTGTAGAAACCTGTAGGTGACAAACATAGAACATTAATATTCTGTCACCTGTAGGTGACAAACATAGAAAATTAATATTCTGGACAACTATAGAGTGAAATATCCTACACTTTATTGATATCAAATGCATTCTACTGTTCTGTTTACGCTTGCCATGCCTTGTGTAGACATGGTACTGTGTAAATCAATTGTATCAATATAGACTAATAATTACAGATTCACAATATAGTTGACACCTGAAATAACCAAATGTCAACCATTAGAAGAGTTGACATAGTTCCGCTATACACAAGCAAGAAATCTGTATTTGATTGAATCATTCTAGTGTCATCAACATATAGTAGAACATACATTTTCTACATTATCATCCCTAAGGTTGTTGTAAATTTCACCAGCTGCCATGTCAAGTCCGTTATAATTGTGACTAACAGTGTTCAAAATGATTCAGGTAAATAGCAAATAACAAAGGACACAAGTTTTCTCCTTGCCATACCTATACATCACATGAGAAGAAGGCTGACACAGCCTGGCCCTGATTTATACATGATTTAGCATTTTTGTATATGTTGTATACAACTTTCAACACAATACCATTAATACCGCATGAAATTATCTTAGACCACAGGGAGGACCGGTCTACTAAATCAAATGCTTTCTTATAATCGATGAAGGCACAATAAAGCCTTTTGCGTCGAGACAAATACAATTCAACCAATACCCCTATTTGAACACTGTCTGTTCTTCACCTATTACATTCGCTTTTTTAGATATGAGGTCAGTCTGGTGTTCTGAACAATCACTAAGGATTAATGAACACTTGTGCAGAATGTCACCCACTTGGCAGGTTTAATTGATCTATTCAGCAATGAGGACACTGCTTAGGCCTCACTCTGGACACTGTCACTCACAGTGTTGTTTATTGTCTTAGTTGGTGCATTGAGCTAATCTACTTGACCATGAATCAGTGGTGGCTCTGGTTGTGTATTACACCCAGCTGTGGAGCTAAGATTCTCTGCCTGCTATTGTTTGATGGAAACTGTGACTAATGTGTAATTGGTCACTGGCAGTAGCTTGTGTCAACAGACAGCATTAAGCCAGTAGACCCCTGTTAAACTGGACAGTTGCCTATAGGTTTTAAACTGTGTCAAACAGTGAGTCTACCTTTTGCTCTCAAATAATCTGTCCTCTTAGTTTTATACATGAAGACATAATCTGGCATAACTTGATAAGTCTTTGTAGCAGCACATTTGTTCTTCCAGTGTATCATTGCAACATAACATACATATTACATACTGTGTGCCACATTTGAATGTTGTGCATGTAATATTTCCATGCAATCCATTTGCATATATAATGTAAAAACAGCCGTTTTCTTCATTTTCACTTTTTGATCCCTACCATGTTCAATGCTCCATAATTTTGCAAATTTTTGTAGCAGTCATATTTTTTGAAACCGTGTAAAGCACCCTACCAAACCTTTACAAGGATGTAAGAAAACAATGTTACAATTTTTCCGACTTATCACTCATTTGGTCAGCCATATAAGACGTATTAGTCCAAAGGACTTCAGGGCCACTTGGCTCATTTTTTTAAACAGATTTTAAACAAAAGTTGCCTCTTGAAATAGAAGAAACCAACACTGAATACTGGTGCATCCTCACACCCCAGGGGGCGCTGCTGCTTATTACGTCAATGCCAGCCAGTAGTACCCCTGGCTGATCGCTTTGCGAAACTCAGCCTATGAAATCGCTCACTATATCAGTGGTTGGCGGCAGGTCAGTTGGTCATAATAAAAACTAATTTCAACCAATCGTGGCTTGTGTTACAAGTAATATTTAGGAAGTAGAAACAATTATTCGAATACAAAATATTGTTCAGCTGCTCGTGCGAACGGGTCATTATATTGGGATTCCCAGAAGTCGTTTTAAACGTCTTCAAATTGGGGCGGGTATTTGCGCTGTTCTCACAGGTGACATAGTCGCGACTGGCAAAGTCTATATTACTAGTTTGACTCAGCTAACTTCTGCACTTCGCGTAGGAGATTAGTTTTGCATGGCGAACAGCCCTGGCTTGCGAGGATGTACTGGTGCAAACCAGGGCATTATTTGCACTGCCAAAAGCACAGTATTCAGTAATAGTGTATGCTTGCTTGTTTTGTATCAAAAACATTAAATGATTGAATCAACCCTTTGAGATGTAAAAATGACTTAAGAAATTTCTACTTAAGGATGTTGTTAAAATGAGGTAGACGCAGATTCTAGACAAGGAATTTCAGGATTTAGTCCCAACATTTCCAATTGTGTAAAACATCAGTTCTAAATTCAGAGACCCTTGAGTAGAGATTAATTTATTGTTTGTAATACCTCTCTATTAAGGTCACTCGGGACTGGGCAAAAGTGACGTGAAAGGCGAGGTGACCACAGTAAGTGCATCTCCACTGAGACAGCGATATTCACTTCTTTCTGTGCTCATTTGCTTCCTTCAAATTCAACTTTGTCATCTAATTTACCCATTGGCAAATGGTGATGTATTTATAAAACACAACTTTAGGTTACATTTATTAGTTTGTATTGATAAGAGATTCAGGGTTGTTTGTCAGTGACATTTTGCACCAAGTTCCAGTTTTAGCTGCATTGTAGTGTGCCTTAACAACCGCCAACAGAAACTGGATGAACCTGAGAGATGCCGACACAGGGAAGGTGCTATGGCAAAGTAACGACGACTTGTAAGTTGAAATAGAACATATTTTCTGTGACTTTTACAGGTGCAGTGAAGAAAGGAGGTCTTAGTGTCACATAATATTATCTCGCAAGAATAAGATACCAATGTGAGAATAGTTTGTGAAGTCCTTTTTTTTTAAAGAATTTGGATCGGTGTCTATCTTGCTGACTGTTGGTCGTTATTATGAAACAGGTTGCAGATGCTCAAATTGGGAGTGGCATGAGTCAGTATGTAGGTTGACCACTGTGTCTACACATGACATTCCCAAAGTCTCCTATAAATGCACACATAACTTAGACATTTGAGTGTTGTCGCACAGAAGTATAATATAAGAAGTATTCATATCTTAATCACTAATAAAGATTAACCCTTTTAGTTTAATGTGATGGTACAGTTTTGATTGATAGTCAGAAAGTTTATCCTCAAAAAACACCTCGATTGTTCACATCGTTCCACAAGTACCAGTTTTGGACCAGCATTAGATATGGCCATGACATTTCATTTTTCTGTGGGAGCCAAGCTGGATTCCCGCTGTGGTGGCCATATTGGACAAATGCAAGATGGCCACCATCCGGATACCATCAGTGTCACGTGATAAGGTCAAATTTAAGGTCATTTTGGCCCAAAATATGGATATTTTAAGTCAAGAATGTACTGTAGCATATATATTCACCATCTTCGTGTCATGTTCCATCTACAGAATTGTCTTAGGTGTACCATAGATGAACTTGGAATAATTTTGGAGTAAAGGTCACTTCAGTCAAGGTCAAATTTGTTAATAAATGCATAAAAACCCATGTATATGTTGATTATTCAATTATTGATCTTATTCAGTTATTGCTTGAACAGGTTTTTTATTATAACGTTGGAACTGATACCGAAAGGTGAAGGAAGAGGTCATATAAAGAAGATCAAGGTCAAGTTCAATATAATCGTTTATTATAGAACCTTCTCATTATGTACAACTGGTAATGTAACCGAATCCAAAAGCAGGAACAATGTTATTATTCTAGAAATAAAAACCAACAATCACCCTTGATCCTTCTGAAACGTTAAAACCCAAGTTGCCTGATAGCTACATTATTGTTCCTCCTGACGAAATAAACAAAAATGACCTTTTCGTGTCCATACATGGCAAAGGAAAGGTTCGTCCCTGGTGCTAATAAAAAGTTAAGTTCTTATATAGCACAGTACCCAGTCCTCAGGACTGGTCAAAATGCTTTACAATTTACTCCCTGGCAGATCTGTTCAATCAAATAACATCTCGACTTCTCTGGGAAGCATCCAGCCTCGCTGCAATAAGTGCGCGAAGACTATTCGTAACCAAAGATCCACCACTGTCTATATCAGGTACTCGTTCATACCACTGAGTGGACTGGAGCAACATAAAGTAAACGAACATGCCCAAGGTTTGACACCTTAGCACAGGATTTGAACCCGGGTTCTCTCGGTCAAGAGTCCAAAGCTCTAGCCACTGCACCACTGCACTCCACAAAGAGTAAGGATGCAAAAGATGGCGCGTGGTTAACGCATGGTGTGGGAGTGCTGGAGAATGGTGAGCTGGAGAAGGGTGAGCTGGAGAATGGTGAGCTGGAGAAGGGTGATGTGGCATTAGTAGCAGTGTCACTGTCTCAAATCCACGAATTTGGCCATTTTAGTCAATTTGGCAAAACCCTAAAAATGGTCTCATTTATGGTTCTACTACTTTTGGTTCTCGAGTTATTGCACAACCTTACTCTGGACGGTGGCCATCTTGGATTTATCCAATATGGTTGCCACATGTCATGGCCATATCTAACGCTGGTCCAAAAATGGTGCTTGTGGAACGGTGAGAATAATTATATGATTAAACCCCCTCACTATGACTCACACTGGTAGTACACTGAGCTACAGGCATTTGTAGGTATAATACTTATGTAATGATCTCTGCTGTTCCTGTTGCAGGTCACAGCCTGGCGAGGAACACGAAGGTAAGACATTGGCTCACACTCCATCTCTCAAGTATATCTCACTCGCTTACTCAACCTTGACCAAGACGATCATTGAGGTGCACATCTGGATGATTTATCACTGTCTGCTGCCACCGGTCTCTGTCTCGTGTTGCTGCAGATCTTTGAGTGGCAACTCAGTCCATTCTGTGATGTTGACGAGCCACATCTTTCTCGGTCTTCCCCTTTTTCTCCCTCTCTCACGGTGCCTTGGAGTATTTCTTGGTGATGATGTTGTGGTGTGTTCGTTGGTCTTGTGCTCTCTGTGTGATATTTTCAAGATTCTTCATAAGCATTTCATCTCAAAAACTCATCCGTTTGAATAAATTATGAAATGGGGATAATGTTTGAAGCTGCATTTTTTTAGAGAATTTATACTAGCAAGACTAATACAATTATTATTTAATTATATATGCATACATATATGTTATGGGCTCTGTCGCTGTATTCAATAAACTAGTCAAACATATATGGAAAGTTTTCTGTAAAGGAGACATTTTCTAGCTTAAAATTTTTGACCACCTGGAGAACCAGCAAAACATACCAGGATACATTCTTAATGGCTGGATAAATATTCTTGCTTACTTGAGTACATTTAGATCTATGTTAGCTGCAATAGGTAGAACAAAATTAATAATGCCGTATGACACATTAAAGGTAAGAACTCCTACTAGAAATTCTGTCTCATATTTATCACTGTGTAGAATGATGTTGGCTTCAGAAAGCTTCACGTTTGTAGAAATAATTAATGCGTGAAATGTTTTTTGTTGCAGCACGTGTACCAAAGAAAATTCTGAAATGTCGAGCTGTCTCTCGAGAGTTAAACTTCACATCAAAGGAGCAGATGGAGAGATTTAGGTTAGAGCAGAAGGTTCTGTTTAGAGGAAAGTGTCTCGAAGGTATGTTGCTTGTATTTCTAGTTCTAGGTAGTTACGTTACAGAAACCTAACCTGTTTTCAGGAAGTTTAATAATTTTCAGTATGCCATTTCTGTGGAATTGTAACTTTGTTTATTGTACATTAATCATTTAGAATATACGACCCAGGGCTGGGTCAAATTATGTAACTGCATTTGTAATTGATTACAGACAAATGCTGTAATTGATTCTTGTTTCGAAATTATTACATAATTGTAATTTATTATTTTGTGTAATTGAAACAGTTACACCAATTACAATCAATTACAGTAAGTTACAGAGTTTTCTGACATCACACATTTTTATTAAAAAAAACTACTTAAAAAACAGTTCTCCCGCAGATTGTTTTCAATTTAGCCAATGCCTAAGACCCTAAGTTGAGATTCCAATGTGTCACTCACCAAATAGTATAAATTACCCTGGCAGAGTCCAACACTACTGTTTGCACAGAGGGTGCATTAGCACTTGTCACTGTCCAAAGGTCAATATCCTTTTTTTTCTTTAGCCACGCTGCAAGGTATCACTGCTAACTGGCTACAGTGGTCTGGGTCACTGTATTCTTCAGAAGAATATTTTAGTAGTTTGGCCCTCCCCCAGAAAAAATTGGATTTCTAGATGCTTTGAGAAGCGATTTCCCAGCATTTGGAGTCGGAAATCCCGCCCGGCTCATGGTGATCATTTCCATGTTTCATAGGAGAATGAATGACAAATGTAGCAGTCGGCAGGAAAATTGTAAACTTGCCTTCACATTTTAGAATAAATAGTCCGATTCATGGTGCAGTATGGTATCTTGCTGTGTTATTTTTCTTCACCAAGAAACAATTAATACTCGAAAGCAGGCTTCAATCCGGCAGTGTATATCCCGTTTAGCCAATCACAGAATAACTAGCATAAATGTCATCAAGTATGAGTTTCATTGCACAGAATGTTATCAACGCATGCACATTTCATGAAGAAGAAATTTTTAAATCTGGATTTATTTTGGGTACGTATATGTACCCTAGAATTATTTTTGGGTACGTAATTTCATCAACGTGCATATATATTTATACAGAAATATCTTTGTACCTCACTTAGTTACTTCAATTCAATTTGTTTTTATAATTTCATTCAAATAGAGACCATTTGTTTTTCAATAAATTCTACTTCATGATTGACCTGTTTGACCCTATGTACCTGTACATGTAATATCATTCATAACATTTTTGATAGGTACCATTAACACATCTCGGGTCTTGACGTTAAGATTTTGTATCCACTGGCCCATGGGGCCAGTGGATTTGAAAGGTTACTGGCCCGCCCAAAAACGTTACTGGCCCGGATTTGGTTAAAAAAAATATGTTGATACTGGGGTGCCTGTTGGTTGCTTTACAATAAGTCCACAATGCAAAGTTAAATGAAGATTTGTAATCGTATCACTGCTGTTTGCTATTAATGCAAAATCTGAGACATCACCGACCTATTTTCAACTCAGGGCTTGATAATTTAGCTAGCTGTCCTCAGCACATCAAAAGCATTTCTTGATTTTGGCAGTGCCTGAATCTCAATGCAAAGGCCAGTATTGCCAGGATCAGGCACATTATACCATAGTAAATGTGCATCTGAACGCCGATACCATGTGTATCATGTTATCATTATGACTGGTGATGACCCATGGTGATGTAAACAACACGTTGGTGTGCGACAATGTGAACGCTGTGTCCTGACATTTCTCTCTTTCCGCCCAAGGCACAGTTGTATTACAAGATCCACCACCGCAGCCATGGTCTTTAGCAATGCTATCAAATGTTTGACAGTATAACAAATTTTCTTGATGCCTTTCCATTATGGAATATTATATGCACTACCATTTTATGATGCAGACGACAGTTGAGATTGTCTGCCATCTTTAGCCAATGTGTAACAAGTCCGCTTATTGGGTGAATAATTAATAACCCCAGACAGTGGCCATTCGCACGGGCGGATACAAATGAGTTTGGCAGTGCATACATGTCATCGTATGTACGCATGGCTGAGTTTTAGTTGCTGTTATTTAATTAGTTATAAAAAATGTAACAAAACAAACATTAATTTAAATATCAAATAAAAATATTACGCTTTAGGTCTGTCCTATTTTTCTAGGTAGGGTCGGGTTACCGGAAACACGATGGTGATTAATCGGATTGAAACCAGTAGCTCGGTGGGCCAGTAAAATATGAAAACTGGTGGCCCAAACTAGCCTGACAGCCTCAAAAAGGCAGCGGGCCAGTGTTAATGTCGAGGCCTGTATCTGTAATTGTAAATGATTTTAACATTTTAGAAGTGTAATTGTAATTGAAATAACAAATGAAAAGTAATTGTAACTGTAATTGAAATGAAAAGTAATTGTAACTGTAATTGAAATAACAAATGAAAAGTAATTGTAACTGTAATTGAAATAACAAATGAAAAGTAATTGTAACTGTATTTGAAATGACAAATGAAAAGTAATTGTAACTGTAATTGAAATGACAAATGAAAAGTAATTGTAATTGATTTGATTTTTATAATTAGACCCTGATGCTACCACTAGTGTAGTTTCAGTATTGACAGAACTTCCAGAAATATGACGATTATTTTACAGGAAACAAATATCTTGTAATCAGCTATATAAATGTGCCCTGTACCTTTCCACTGTCACAGTCCTTGTTGCAGGTAATCCCATCATCACCAGCTGTCAAACTAGTAGCATCATTGAAGAAGCATAATTTAATATATATATATTATGCCTTTGTTGTATATATACTTGTTTAATTTTGAAACGTTGTCATATTTGCTGCACTTTCAGAATGGTATTTCGAGTTTGGATTTGTGATTCCTGATTCAACCAACACGTGGCAGTCAATCATAGAGGCAGCGCCAGAGAGCCAGATGATGCCAGCAAATGTCTTAAAGTAGGTGTTTCAGTCTAGATTGTTCCTATTTCAGTCAACTAACTTAATTAAAACTCATTTTGTGTGTACACTTCCATGTATAAATGTATGTGCTAGCATACATACACGGGCACACCCACACAACCACCTGATGTCTGTACAAACACTGATGCATATATACATCTACGTTGAATGCATAAACATGTTGGTTAGCATTGATCGTAGTTAGAGATTACATATTTTGTATTTCCTTATTTATTCTTGGATTTTAAAAAAATGAGGATTTTCATGTACATAATAATACTAAGCACTAGTAAAAGTTGCTCTTCATGAAGATATGGGTCACCAAGCTAGTTGTATCTGGAATTAGTATCCAGCAAATAGTTAAGAACTGCTATCAGTTATAAATCATTACACAAATTAGGCATTTTCATATTATCATGACATATGAACCTGTTTTTTCAGTGGCAATGTCATGATAGAAACCACGTTTTACGATGGCGACTTAATGGTGAGCACATCAAAAGTACGGATATTCTACGTCTAGTCGACAAGGAGGCGAAGGCTGCTCATAGGATCAATGGCTGCTTTCCCGATTCATCGAGGGAGCAGCACAACTAGCCAATGTTGTGATTTGTCAGTTCGACAGAGCTCAGTTTCTTTCTGTTTGGTCGATAGTACACTATTAATTAAACAAACTTGCAGCATCGAGCTGATGTCTTGTGGCATTCACTCAACAGGACATGTTTACCAGAAAGTCATCTAAAGCACAACATGGTAAAATGGCCAAACATTGGCAGGTTCTCCCTCCAATTCATTCCAGTGTCTTAACTTATTAGCGTGTTTGAACTTGAATGTCATACCCAAGGTGTGTCTCAAATACCAAGGTTATGTGGTAGTGGAATTGTAATGTGGGTCATGTGCAGAATTTTATTCTACACAGACGAATGTTGCTAGACGTTCTGCTTCATGCACACGTGGTTGTGAACAGATTACAGTGTTCAGACAAGATGTCTTATGGTTGTTTTTTCCACTGTCTGCCGGTGTTAGACTTCGCTGCTAGCTAGGAGAGTTGTTGGTAGAGTCAAAAGCGATATGTAGTCATGTTTGAAGTTGTGACATTAAAAACTTCACAACAATACATTTATGCTATTTATGGCCTATATTTACTGTTGTGTAAAGGAATTTCTGTGTCTGTTATTGCTATTTATATCGTCCTAGGCAGTTTACGCTGCACGTAGCCGATTTCTTGAAAGGTAGACAAAATCTTTTTAAAGGTAGTAGTCATCTTGAGTAATACTGTGAGTTCAAACTGCAGAATATTTATGACTGTGTCAAGTTAAATTGATCGAGAATAAAGAGATTTGAGGGTTTCATGAGGCTAAAATAGTGCATTCTTAGTATTACCTTTGACCCTTGAATTGCGCTTTTTTTTGCCCACATATGGAACTTGCAAGGAAATGTGAGTTTGCACTTAGCAGTATCTATTAATATTCCGAGGGTGACATCACTGGAGGAATATCTAGTGAAACTACAGAATGGCAAATGTAACTAACTGTAGTTTCTGTCAATATTTACTCCGAGTAGAGTGAAAAGGTGGCACCTCAGGCCTTTGTTTGAGATATGATAATTGCTGCTGTGACGTCCTTTTGTTTATAAGTGTTTATTTGTTCATGATTTGACCTATCCATGTGTAGCATCAAAAGCAGCATCACGTATTGTTAGCTGCACATTATGTTGCCCATAGATGTATTTATTGAGAAACGTAAATGATCCTTTGAAGTTCTATTGAAACCTGACGTAAGTCTTACTTACAAATGCAAAACCACATTTCGTAAGAGATGTAATATAATTTTGTTTCACGTGGAGATCATTCTAGCAAGAGGATAGTTTCTGTACAAGATAATTCTTGTCATTATGAAGCCTATTTCATTGTGTGGCTGCTGATTCCACTTTGTTTTATTTGCTTCAGATTGTTTGGTAGTGTTGTGTGCTGGGCACCTTGCTTACATAGCTGCACATTTTGATAATTTGTAAAAAAACGTGTAATATATCAGCAGGAATTACTTGTGAATGTTGTTGTGGTTAAGTTCTTTCTTGTACATTAAGAGTTACCAGCTTAACGGTTGTGCTGATCTTGTATTAAATTGATCAACGAGTCATTTCTGTGATATGAAACATTGTTGTTTTGGGAGGTTTGTAGTCTTGATTCACCGAATCATTTCACACAGGACAAACTAATAATCAATATTTTGAAAGTGTGTTGCTTTGACAATCGGTCAGTTTATACTTTACAATATTTTATAATAATTAGTAATTTAGCTGGTGTTGTGACTAGGATGCTTGTGCGAATGTTATTCTTATGCCTCTTGGTTTGCTAAAAAAACAGGCATTACACAGTTGTGTGTGGAATAAAATAATGGTTTCACTTTGCCTGGTTGTCGGCCATCTTAGATATTCACCAATGAATGTTGCAAGTGGCAACTTGTTGAGGAGTCCACTTGGGCTTGTTTCACTTTGCCAAAGAGTAGCCAGTCATGTGGAACCACTAACCTGGGCACCTGTCATGCGCAGTCACATGGAACCACCACTGTGGGCACTTGACCTCCGTGCGGTCACGTGGAACCACAATTCCTAAATTGTTCCCCACCCATGCCTTGTCCCATTATTAAAGTTGCTGTAATTGTTCTAAAAGTTGATTTAATTATCTTCTTCAAAAGTATTAATAACAATGTAATGCAAATCAGTTTTTTCAATATGACCCATAGCAATATTTTGTGAAATGCAGTTTTTCTTAGGTCATCATCATTTTATGGAGAAAACCAAGTTTATGATGCAGAAAAATAGTATATTCAAACTGATGACCAGTTTCATATACAGCTGGTTTACAAAATACTTGTAATCATACATCATTTCCAACTTCAGTAGTTTACTTTGTTGTGGTTTAATTTCCGAATCCCTGGTTGTTGCCATCTCTTCTGGATCCACATTCCAGCTTTGTGTTGAGACGAGAATGTGAAATAAATGCAGTCGTAAAACTCATGTGTTTCCATTGGGTAAACAAACCAAGATATCAGTTACTGTGGGGGTACTATTTGCTGGATTATTTGATGCCAAAAACTATCCGTCAACCGGACTAACATTAACACAATAGCCTACAAACTCAGGGTGACCATTACTGTACCATATTACAAGTATAATTTCCTTGCTAATCTTGATATAATCTGTGCTCATGCCATGAATTGATGAGATCAACACAAGACAAAACACAACTTCTCACTCAACATTAGCTAGAAAGTTGTTTATATTTCTTTGCACACATTACACATCATTCGTGTCATTTGTTTATTTAAAAGCAGACATGCTTCTGATGCACTGTCCCAATGCCACAGGGTGAGTCACTCTAACTTGACATCAGGAAACACCCTTTTCCGTCTCTCCTCGACAATGCGACGACACCGAGTGATGTATCGCTCTTTCAGCAGTAGTTTTTCTCGTAGCAACTGTTTGTATTTGTCCTGCCATGGTCCATTCAAGTATGTATATCTGGCAACAGAGTTTCCATATAAAAATAATTCAAAATTTTAGTTATATTGCACCATGATTCCGACTATAAAAACTTGTTCAAAGACACTCAAAATACATCATTGTTAAAACATAATCGCTATGATACAATAATTATTGTACATATTTTTGTAATGTATATATATAAATTATATATGTAATAAGAATATAATGCAAAATTAAAATGTACATTTATGAATAAATTACTTGCATAAAACAAAAACAAGACTTGACTAAAATTAACGTAAATAAATTGGTGATATACCTAACACTGTATTAATGTTTAAGTAAAGCTGCAACTTTTTGTGTGGAGTTGATACAAATGGTAAATGTATACACAAATATGTGAGATCATTTACCTATAACACATGTACAAAATAAAACACAAACCACTGAAGTGATAGGTACACCAGAGTGTACTCATATCATGTGCTCATGTTTTGTTTTTAAACACCATTGATTGAAAGTATATATAATAAAGGTGAAGATAAGTTCCTATATCATTACATCCAGTCTTTACACAACCCCCCTAGACAGAGCTATTCATTCAAAAACCATCTTGACGTCTATGGGTGGCATTCAGCCATTCTGCAATTACTGAGTGAACAATGTGGAAAGAATGGAGCTACAAGAATATCTGAAACCAGGTGCCCTCAATTGAGTCCAATGTTCCATCCACAATGCCCCCACTACACGCTTTTGGAAATAATTAACAAATCTACAAGACAACTGATTGAGCAGTATACAGATCCACATTGATGTAGGACGAATGCTTACTTTTTGAACTTGCGACTGTACTGGAGCGGCACGTAGTGTTCCTTGCAACGCCGGACGTAGTGGAGACCCAGCTGGTTGATACTGACACGTTCTCCTGCCTCCCCCGTCTCTCCAGTCTCCAGCAGGTGGCAGGCCCTGTCTCTCTCTGCCACCACGTCTAGCAGATTCTCCATGCTCTCTTCCACCTAGACGACACAGTCAAACCTGAGACAACACCACACAGTCAAACCTGCCACAACACCGACACCACACAGTCAAATCTGCCACAACAACGACACCACACAGTCAAACCTGCCACAACACCACACAGTCAAAGCTGCCACAACACCAACACCACACAGTCAAACCTACCACAACAATGACACCACACAGTCAAACCTGCCACAACACCACACAGTCAAACCTGCCACAACAACGACACCACACAGTCAAACCTGCCACAACACCAACACCACACAGTCAAATCTGCCACAACAACGACACCACACAGTCAAACCTGCCACAACACCACACAGTCAAAGCTGCCACAACACCAACACCACACAGTCAAACCTACCACAACAATGACACCACACAGTCAAACCTGCCACAACACCAACACAACATAGTCAAACCTGCCACAACACCAACACCACACAGTCAAACCTGCCACAACACCAACACAATCAAACCTGCCACAACACCACACACTCAAACCTGCCACAACACCACACAATCAGACCTGCCACAACACCAGACACTCAAACCTGCCACAACAACACACACTGAAACCTGCCACAACACCACACAACCAAACCTGCAACAACACCACACAACCAAACCTGCCACAACACTACACAACCAAACCTGCCACAACACCACCCAACCAAACCTGCCACAACACCACACAACCAAACCTGCCACAACACCACACACTCAAACCTGCCACAACACTACCCAATCAAACCTGCCACAACACCACACACTCAAACCTGCCACAACACCACTCAATCAAACCTGCCACAACACCACCCAACCAAACCTGCCACAACACCACACAACCAAACCTGCCACAACACCACACACTCAAACCTGCCACAACACTACCCAATCAAACCTGCCACAACACCACTCAACCAAACCTGCCACAACACCACACAACCAAACCTGCCACAACACCACACAACCAAACCTGCCACAACACCACACACTCAAACCTGCCACAACACTACCCAATCAAACCTGCCACAACACCACTCAATCAAACCTATCACAACAACACCACACAATCAAACCTATCACAACACCACACATTCAAATGTCACCTGTCACAACAAAGTGTGTATTAAGTTGCAAAATTGTGAAATTGAGTTTTGTACTTGTTTGGATTCCACAGATGAAGAGCTTTGAAATAATACCTCATTTGTTGAAATATGTTCAGTACGTTTTTTATTTATTGCTAAAATTTATGCAAACTTTTGAGAAACAAGGTAATCATAACCGATATTACCTATTGTTCATAACCTGTCGGTTCATAAATGCATCAATTTTTATTACCTTTGCATAATTTTCAAAAAAATAAACTGGAGATTGAAAGACGAGACTATACAATGTGCATTTCTGCAAAATCACTAAACTGATGGGAAATAACCTAGAAAACTATTTTTGGCTCGTGTGCAGAATAGGCCTGTACCACTTAATACCCGGTTCGCTGTGGCGGGTCACAAATACAGGCGTACATCATACTTATAGAATAATTAAATTATTGGTTTTAGCTGTACATTTGTTTTAGTATTTTTAAAGTTGTGTGTTTTTTACAGTGTCTCAACACTTTTTATTTTATTGGGCAACGTAAGCAATGCTTGCTTTTTTATAGTGCATATAATTTGTTTTTATATTTTAATGCACATAAGTATAATACATGGAGTGAGAAAGTCATATAAATATTGACGTACTCAACAGGTGTTGCCATAAGAAGCCAGGCAACTTTGACCAATCACAACTCTGAATTTTGTGTGGTCCAGTTTGCCAAAACATTTATTAATGTTCAAACTATTTTATATAAGTGGCACATTTAAAACGAGTGTCAAGATGGAAAATATAAACAAATTATATAGTTGTAGACTAACTTGATGCTTGCTACAGGGAGCCTGAGATACAGAACACATGTACCTCTACACACTTTACAGAAGAGTTCCACTCCAATGCGCAAGCTCTTCCAAATATAAAACAGAAGATTTGTTTAAACCTGACATTCCATAAAATAAAAGAGGTATCGCATGAACAATACATGTAACACGATCACTAAGAAACGCCAGATGACAAGTTGACAAGGACGCCACTATTGAGAGCAAACATTTTCTATGTCGAATATATCCATGAATTTGTTTAATGTTCGTGCAGCCGTCACTCACACCATCATTCTTGTAAATGTGAAATAAAATGTTACCTTTTCTAGTCGCTCCGGACTAGGAAACAGTTCACACTGTTGTCTGTATTCAGCCTCCATCGTCATAATAACATTTCTTTCTTTGAGAAGCACATACCTGTAGAAGGAACAATACATCACTGAAAAACGTTTTCATCTTCAATGTTTTCACAGACAGGCCTGATCATATTGATCTGATTTTTTCTGTAGTAGCTTATATGTATTACTACATTTGTCTCACTGGATATGTTATGGACATTCATCCACCAAGAAATCAACAGTGTAACGAACGACACCGTGTTAATATCAGAGATAGTTCAATTGGGACACGACGATACCTTCAGTTAAATTACCAATTACCCGGGGTAATTTCAACTCAGTTAACAATTAATGTTAATACAAGACAAAAACACCAATTAAGGGGCCTAACTGGAATGAATCACCACTGGAACAAATGTCTAACAGGGAATGTCTACTAATAAAGCACACTTACATTGAACATATATCCATAAATCTTGAAAACACATTTCGAGAATTTAAGTTTTGCCAAATTATGTTTACTTTTCACATTTACCTTTTGGGATTTTGTTATAAGATCATCAAAGCTAATTATATCTACTAGAGTTTTTAATTTAAATTAACCTCTTCCAGAAAAATTACTTAATTAAGTTAATGTCTCCTGAGAAAGTTAATTAAATTAATTTAATTAACAAATTAACAATTGAAATTAAACCATGCCTGATGGGTGGTACTGCGGTTAAATACGGTACAAGCTGTCACTCAATAAATAGTCTTTGAACAAGTGTGGGAAATTTGTACCAGACAGACTAAACATTTCACATGGCTGAGGATGTAGTCCCTACATAAAACATTTGTTTCACGAGAGATAGGGCCATTCATCCACTCAAAATATAGCTAGTTGCAGGATAATAGACAAGGTAACCATGGTGAAGTTGCCAGATTAACACCAGGGTAATAAGATGAGGATGACTTGATTCGTTTGTGTCCCTAAGTATTGGGACAGTGAATCTGAAAATAATTTTATGTATGTTTTGCGACAGCTAAAAATGTAATTACTCTTTAAGTGTCCCAATACATGGGGTCTTTACGGCACTAGTATTACCTTGGGGTCCTTGGGTGACACATTGTCCAGGCAAACTTGATAATAAAGCTGCAGATTCTTAGTTCTTACAAAATTATTCACAAGATATAAATCCACAACATATGGTACTAAACTTACAACTTTAAGTTAAAAGTAATTATTTATTTGGAATATATTCTGTAAATAATGTACCAATGGAAAGTATTATGTTAACATTTACGTACCAGAGCTTGTGTAAATCTGTATTGCTTTTTAAACGAAGTTCATCTAATTTCCATGGACGGCCTGAAAACATGAAATCCACAGCATATACATTAACTGTGCTTCCAGTGATATATGGCACCAAATCACACTTCTAATTACTATTTAGTATTCTAATTACAAATTACAAATTCTAATGACAGAATAAGTGATGAAACAGCGTAATAAACATAATGTACAAATATACAACTGGCTATAGTATGTTTGAAAAACTAGTTTACCTAAGATGATTTAATAAATTATCAAATAGTCCTGTGTAATTCTACCAGGATAACCAGGTTGACCCCTGACTCGATTTGTTTACTTGAAACACAACCGAGACGAGACTGAGATATATACTCACATCCAGAATATTCGGGGCAGGTACAAATTTGTGGTACTGAAATCTTGTGTTCTAACGCTCCTGGCCTATTTTAATACACTGCGTGGTCTCGCACTGATTCACGTGACATGCAAACAATTTACATGGCATAGATAAGACTCATGAATTTTGACGCAGGCGTCGTCAACAAGATTTGGATTTCGCCGGTATATTTTCGTAACTACTTCACTCCAAACAACTTTTGTAACAGTTTGTTTGTAGGAATTGTAAGGAATATATATTAGAGAATTAGCACATAAATATCTTACATAAGAATTTGATCAGGTTTTCGTCAATATGGCAAAACACGACTGGACCCACGAATACTGCCCACACCAGTATATGTATATTATTTTTAAAACAACAAAATCAACAAAAACCAATAAATACAATACAAGCACTCCCAATAGACATACATGAGATAGACACCTTGTAGACGGACCATATCAATCATTACGTAAATAGGGTGGCTCCTATGATAGCGACAATTATGTCTTAATAGGAGTCACCAACCCCGATTGAATAAGTTATGTGATTACATTCTATGGCGCATCAATACCATAACAGGTGTACATGCGTTTGTATGTATTTTCCAAGAGTATGTAGAACGTGTAACTATGTACGTATATGTACGCCTGTACAATGTTGATGTTTGTTGATGTCACTTCTTAAGTGATGTTCAGAAAAATCAATGAATTGTGTACCTACATGGGGTTAAATAAACGTTATGTTATGTTATTGTTACTTATTTAAGGATATCGGCGAAAGGTATGTGGAGATAGATAACTTTTGGATATCACATTATTAAGACAATAACCAGGCACATATTACTACCAGTTTTATGGGCTCAGTAAATGCTATCTACAAAAATATTATGTGTTGCAGACATACTCTCTTAACTGTGTGTGAAATGTTTTTTACATTTTGGTGATGACATAACTATGCATTTCAAGCAGAGCTTTGCTTGCTGTTAAAGTCGTGAAATCGATATAACAAATATTTACCATTAGGCTCACTTGAAACTGGAAAGACAGCTCAGCGGCCGTGTGCACGTATGTGATTGTTTGGCATCTAGATTTACATAATTTGGTATAACTGTAGAGGATGTGCAGAGTATTGCAGACTGGTGTCATCATGCTAATGATGACCAATGAGCATAATGTCAACCACAAAAGCTAGCAAAAAGTATGGAAACACCCATAAACTCCTTTTCAGCTTATAACACTCCAACTTTTTCAGCTTATAATACTCCTAAGTGTCTGTTAAAGGTAAAAACAAAGTTCTGCAGATTCTTAAAAGAAATAATTATCTAAGTTATTTTCACTAATACTTAAAAAGAAATGATTCCTTCCATCTTTAAAACCTAAAAATTTAAGTACACAAACTGAGCACTGCCTATTCAAATTATGGCCAAATATACAAATTCAGTCCAGTATCAACTTACCAACTTTCACAGAACTTTCGCCCCAATTTTCCTTGTCATCAAAGAATTCCATCAAATCCATTCTATGGCATGTTGTATGAAATGGCCGACTTTTCTGATTCTCATCTTGTGATCTATAAAATAACAATGCAATATATTTATTACTAACAGCTGACAGCAAAAACAATGTGTCCATGTATTCACTGTATTGTGCACATTAATTTTCATTTCTTAGGTGATTTACTCCAAACAGCCCAAACTTGAGCTAACGCAGGAGTTGTATGGTGCTTGTTTATGCGCATGCATTGTGGGTAGTTTGTTTGTTTATTTTATAGGCACTTTAGATGATTGGGTATGGTGAAAGGGAGGTTCATGATCGCTGTTTGAAACGCTATGGGGCTTTCTAGTTCAGTAATCGGTGGTGGAATCATATTCCAGATTCGAACTGCTCGGGGGTAGAAAGAGAACACTGCTGCATTGATGCGGCACCTAGGGGCTATGTAGTGGCCACGGTTTTTTGACTGTGTTAGAAGACCAGGTGGGGGTGTGAAGTTGATTATGTTATTTAATATTTTGTAAAATGTCATGGCTTGTTTGATAATGCGTCGTCGTTCAAGAGTTGACCATCCAAGGGTGGCTATTAGGTTTGCTGCGTTTGTTTGGAGGCTATGGTCATTTCTGACAAATCTGGCAGCACAGTGTTGTACTCTTTCAAGGTGTTTAATTTGGGTGGCAGTGTGTGGGTTCCATATGGGAGAAGCATACTCGAGTTTTGGTCGGATTAGCATGCTATAGGCTGTTTCTTTTACTTCAGGTTTGCATGGTTCGAGGGTTCGATTGATCATGCCTAGGACTTTTGAAGATTTGGAAGCTATGTCAGTGATATGGTTAGCCCAGGTTAGTTTAGAATCTAATTTTATTCCAAGATATGTGTGACTAGAGGTGGTAGAGAGTGGTATGCCAAAGAGTGAATATGAATGTAGTCTGGGTTTGGTTTTGTTTGTTATTGGGAGATGCACACATTTAGATATGTTAAATTCCATCTGCCATTTATTAGACCATGTTTGGAGTTTGATCAGGTCAGATTGGAGAGTTTCGTGGTCGGTTTCAGATGTGATTTTGCGATATATAATGCTGTCGTCTGCAAAGAGACGTACGGAAGATTGGAATTTTTAGTTATGTCGTTTATGTAGAGTAAAAATAGGACAGGTCCTAGGACTGAGCCCTGTGGTACACCAGATGTAACATTTGTTCTGTCCAACAGGGCTCCACTGACTGAGGCTCTCTGTTTGCGATTGGATAGAAACGATTTGATCCAGTTTTGTGTGTTTCCAGTTATTCCATAGAAAGCTAATTTGGATAGGAGGCGTTTATGGGGGACTTTGTCGAAATCGAGTAGGATGGCATCTATTTGTGTCTTATTGTCCATAGCAGTCATCCAGTCGTGGACTGTCTCGATGAGTTGGGATTCACAGGACAGACCTGGCTGGAATCTATGTTGGAAGTGGAGGATGATGTTGTGTTTGTGTAAGTGTTTCCACATGTTGCTTAGAATGATGTGCTCCATAACTTTGCAGAGGATGCATGTTAACGAAATTGGTCTATAATTAGCAGGGTCTGATTTGTGTTTTTTTGTGTGTATTGGTGTTACTAGTGCTTGGAGCCAGTCATCTGGGAGTTTGCAAGTGTTGTATGACTGCTAGAAAATGTGTGTGATGATGGGGGCAATTTCCACTGCAGTCTCTTTAAGGACTCTGGCTGGCAGTTCGTCGGGGCCTGTAGCTTTATTTTGGTTTAGGTTTTTCAGTTGCTTAATTACTCCTTCTATCCCGATTTTGAGGGAGGGCATGTCGGGATAGATGGATGGAGCTAGTTGGAGGATGGGGTAGATTTCTTGAGTAAACACGGAACTAAATTGGTTGTTAAGTGTATTTGCTTTGTCGTGATCATTTGTGATTGGTTGGTCGTTTGCTTGCCGTGTAGGGATGCCAATGTATTCT
This sequence comes from Paraescarpia echinospica, assembly GCA_020002185.1. Taxonomy (NCBI): domain Eukaryota; kingdom Metazoa; phylum Annelida; class Polychaeta; order Sabellida; family Siboglinidae; genus Paraescarpia; species Paraescarpia echinospica. The sequence continues at coordinate 56,287,692 of CM034537.1, forward strand.
CGTTTGTTTGCTTTACTGAATGACCAGAATTGTTTTGGGTTTGTTTTTAGGCTGTCTCCAATGTGATTGTTTAGATAGTCTGAGTAGGATTTGGTTGCAGCTTTAGTGGCTTGTTTTCGGATTTGCCTAAACCTTTCCCAGTCACTATTACGTCCAGTTTGTTTTGCTTTTTTATAGCTTTTGTTGCATTTTCTTTGCATTTTTATTATTTCACGAGTTATCCAGGGGAGGTGGGTTTTTGTTTTGGTGTTGCGGCTGGGAATATTATTGTTGACTAATGAAGTAAGATTATTCCGGAAAAAGTTCCAATTTGTGTTGACATCTGTTGAATTTGGGTTCGTGTCAAAGTATGTTGTTGTTAGTTGTTTTATGTCGTCTTTAAGCTTATCCCAGTTTGCAGATTTATATTGGAACACTTTGTGTGGTGGTTTACTGTTACGGATCGGATTTAGGTTTACGTTAAAGGTCACAGCTTCATTATCACTCATGCCGGGAGTGGTGCGAGTGTTAGCAATTATCGATGGATTAGAAGTGAGTATGAGGTCAAGGATATTGCCGGAATCAACTCGTATGGGTTCGTTGACCATGTTTTGTAATCCAAATTCTCTAATTACTTCTAGCAGTTTGTTATGCTTGCTGGCAGTTCTGTTGTCAGTGGTTTGCTGCTTGCTCCAGTTAATATTAGGAAGGTTGAAGTCACCTGCTATAACTACATTAGGAGATTTTTTTGTGATCTGTACAGTTTTGTTAGGGAAAAACACGAAGCTTAAAGGGAATAAAAACATCTATGGCTGGAATTCATATTATATTACATCCTGCTATCTATTTCCATGTCAACCAAGCAAAAAAATTCAATGAATTAGAAATTCCACATTTTATGCTGTGTATCTGGACATTTTTGAATATGCATATTTTTGGAGCACTTTTCGGGATGCCAAGATGTGACGTCACATATGACCCATAGTCGCATCAGGCCGACCCTTTCCGTGCATTCAGAGCATGTTTACAAGGATAGCTTTTTGGTCGACACGAGCGTCAAAATGAGTTATTATGCAACGTATAATCTTATAATATCACTAGAATATCGATGTATGAAGGCGGAGTTGTACAATTGATCATAACATATATATAACAATGTTTCTAAATTTTATTTATCCAGACAGATCACCATTTGTTTTCACATATATAATTACAATATATTACCGTACAATATCATCATCATCGTTGTTTAGAGGCGGTGTTTCCAGACTCTGCTGGGTTCGCCTTTCTTCCAATTGCTCTCTTCCACTTAACACGGTCCCGTGCATCCCGATGGTCGATACCCATTAGATTCAAGTCTGCAGACACGGAGTTTTGCCAGGTCTTCCTTGGTCTGCCGACGGGAGCTGTCCCCTCCACCACTAACTTTGTACAGCCCTTCACCCAGTCCTCATCGTCCTTTCGCTCTACATGCCCATACCACGTCAGCCTGCTTCTTCTGATCACATCCCCAATCGCCTCCACTCCTACTCTTCTTCTAAGCTCTGCTCTGGGCTGTCTGTCTCTGAGTGATGTGCCACACATCCATCTCACCATCCTCATCTCAACCCTTTCCATCCTTGTGTCATGATCGGTCCTCATGGCCCACGTCTCACACCCATACAACAGGCAACTTCTGGCCCTTCATCTTCAGGGAGGGCGCTTTGGAAGTCAGGAAGGGTGTTAACTCCCTGAACTTCTGCCAGGCACACCTCACTCTCACTGATACCGCTGCATCCACCCCACCCTTCGCACTTAGCATGTCGCCCAGGTAGCAGAAGTTGTCTACTCTGTTGTATGTCTCTCCATCCACCTCTAAGCCCTCTTCCGTCGCTTCTGCAGGTGGTACCTCTCCCCGACACCTCTTGCACACAAACGTTGCGCTCACTGCCTGCCTGCAGGCTGCCCTTCACACCACTGCATCTCCTGTGGACCCACTTCGTACACTGAAGCGAGTTTGCGGCTACACCCTTGCTACAGACTCCACATGGCCATGCAGCAGACTCTGACATCACTCCTCTGTCACCTATGCTGACCATCACTTTCAACTTCCCGGCGTTCACCTTCAGTCCTTTGGCCACCAAGCTCATGCGCCACTCCTCCAGCTTCCTTCTCAGTTCTTCCATGGTCATTGCCATAAGGACGAGATCATCTGCATACAGCAGCTCCCAGGGCAGTCCTCCTCTTGCCTCCTTCGTCACCACGTCCATCACAATGGCAATCAGCAGTGGGCTCAATACTGAGCCTTGGTGCACCCCACCTTCACCTCAAAGCTGCTGCTATCTCCATGCCCTGTCCTCACCATGGTGCTCGCCTCACTGTACAACGTCATCACTGCCTTCACCAGCCACTCCTCCACACCCAATTTTTATCATGGCCCATCTCATCAGCTTCCTTGGTACCCTGTCAAACGCCTTTTCCAGGTCGACAAAGGCTAGGTAGAGCTTCTTCTTCTTGGCCAGGTGTTTCTCCTGCATTTGTCGCATGATGAAGATGGCATCTGTCGTCCCTTTCCCTAGCATAAAGCCAAACTGCATCTCGTTGATCTGCACCTGCTCTCTCATTCTCACTTCTAGCACCCTCTCCATGACCTTCATGGCCTGCTCCAGGAGCTTGATGGTCCTGAAAGAACCACACTCTAGGGGATCGCCCTTCCCTTTGAATAGAGGGACTAGGATGCTGTTTTTCCAGTCGACGGGAATGCAGCCCTCTGCCACAATGTTGTTGCACAGGTTAGTCAACCATTCCACGCCCTTGTCGCCTGTTGCCTTCATCATTTCCGAAACAACACCAGATGGACACGCTGCCTTCCCTGTCTTAGTGTGCTTCAACGCCTTTGATATTTCCTCCTCTGTGATGCGGCACCTCGGCCCCTCCACCACGTCACACTCCACCTCACCATCCATCGTACTTTTTCCACACCTCCTTCATTCCTTTACTATCTGTCACAATGTTTCCGAGCTCATCCTTCACACAGCTTGTGCCGGTCACGTCCCGTCTTTCTTTCACCATCTGTTTCGCGATCCTGAAGAATTGCCATTTTCCCTCCTCGCTTTCCAGTTCCTCCGCAAACTCCTGCCTTTTGGCATCTTGTGCCAGCCACACCGATCTCCGAGCCGCGTGTTTCACGTCGAGGTACGCCAATCTGTCCTCCTCTGCCTTCGTCCTTTTCCACCTTTTGAAGCAGCTCCTCTTCTCATCGACCACCCTTTTCACCTCATCATTCCACCACGTCTCCCTGTGCCTAGGCGCACCTTTTGTCCACCCGCAGATCTCCTCTGTGGCCTTGAGCCATATCTTCTTCATCGTTTTCCATCTCCCATCTACGCCCTTCATTTCAGCTGCTTCCTCAGCCAAGTGGGCTACCTTCTCCCGGAACTCATTCCTCACTTTCTCTTCGGAAAGCTTCCACACTCTGAGCCTTGGCACATGTTTCTTCTTAATGTGCCAACCGCTGCCCAGGGTCAACAAGACAACGAGACGGTGCTGCGAAACACACTCCTCACCAGCAATCACCTTCACGTTCCTCACCAGTCTACGGTCCACTTTCTTCACCATCAGAAAGTCAATCTGACTTCTGCGTCCACCGAACTCGTACGACACTAGGTGCCTCTCTTCCTTCTTGAAAAACGTGTTGCATACCACCATCTCCATCGTGTCTCCAAACTCTAGGATCCTTTCTCCCTCCGCATTCCTCACCCAAAGCCCATCTCTCCATGCACACCCTCGTATCCATCTGCAGCTGACCCCACATGGCCATTAAGGTCCCCGCCCAGGATAACTGCTTCTCCTGTTGGTATCCTGGACACAATTTCAATCACCATATCCCAGAAAGCATCCTTCTCATCTTGTGTCCTGCCGACCTGTGGGGCATATGTTGAGATGACATTCACCAGCCGCTTCCCTACGAGCAATTTCACAACCAGGATCCGCTCGCTCACCCTCTTGACATTCACCACCTGGTCTACCCATTTCTCCGCGACCAGCTCTCCGACACCACCATTCCCATCAGCACATCCCTGCCAGACGAACTTGTACCGCTCACCACTCCTGCCCAACCACTTCACACTGCCCCCTCTCCACCGGGTCTCCTGAACACAAGCAACATCCACTCTCCTCCTCACCATCACGTCCACCACTTCTCCAGACCTCTTTTACAATGTTCCACGTAGCCACGTACAATATATAGATATATATATATACAGTTAATAAATTATATATCCATTACATTATATTAGTTTGGATAAATAAAATTTAGAAACATCGTTATATAATTCCCATGTTTTAATTTTTATGGCGAATAAATAATTACTACAAAAATTTAAAAAACTAATTACAAACAGGGCATCATAGTATAAAAATGATTTGGTTTATATTACTTCATGAAAACATAAAAAAAAAAAGTGTAAAGAAAATCAATGGTTTGGTGTCGGGATTGAACCGGCGTCGCCCGATTACAAAATAATTGAAAAGAAACCAATGCCTTTATTAACTGAGCTAGCAGGACTGACAGAAATTCGCTGACTGATTTAAGTTGTTATGATAAACTGTACAACTCCTCCTTCACACATCGATATTCTAGTGATATTATGAGATTATACACGTTACTTTCTGTAGCTGTATATGATATATGTTTGTTATGTATGTATATTGGTGTACATCATCTCCCGTTGGTTGCATTCGAAATAATTCTTCTGAAAACGAGCCCAAGCTCGGCGATACCTAGTCGACTTGTATAGGCTCATTCGCATTCATTGTTTTGAATAAAATTGAATTAATGTGGAACCGTAAGCTTGGTCCTCTATGATGACTAGTGTTTGTATTAAATCGGAATATTGCACAATAACTCATTCTGATGCTCGTTTCAACCCCAAAACTATCCTTGTAAACATGCTCTGAATGCATAGTAAGGGTCGGCCTGCTGCGAGTGTGAGTCATATGTGACGTTACGATACCACGTGATCGCCTAGCTCATTAAATTTTATTTTCCGCGGGAATCACTACACAGACAGATTTAAAATCAAATTTATGCTACAAATGTATTTTTCTCATTCTCGAATGTTACATACAATGTTAAACTTTGTGTACACATGGAAAACGGATTTTAGCTAATGCCTTGTTTTTATTTCCTTTAATAACAGTTTTGTTTAAAACATTTCTAATTAAATCATGCTAGTTTAGACTGTATAATTATTCATAGAAGAACAACAAAGTTTAAAACACAGTGTTTTTTATTTATAAACGCACATGTTTATAAGATGCCAGCAAGTGAAATGAACATAACGGATAAACAACTTTAATCTCATAAACTGTAAATCCATTTCAATCCCCTTTCAGCCACAATGCATTAGCTAAATATAATGTAACAACACTAAATTGAAATATAAAATAAAAACATAAGGGTCAGCCCATTTTTCTACCCCTTAGTAGAATGATAACTACTTTTGGCCATTTAATAAAGATTACAAACTATTGTACAGCCTAATGCTGTCCAAATCTAGTAGTATTAGCATAAAATTCAAAATGTAAATACCAAGTAAAGTGTATGCAGCAAGATGTTACATGCTAAAATATGATGGGTTAAAAAATAGTTAATCACCTTGTCATTTCATGAGTGTCATTGTTACAGGACCTATGTAATAACCTGTCCAAAGATCAGTGCATTTCGGCTTTACACAAAGTAGCCTAGGTAAAATTGCATTCATATGCTTAGCACGAAAAATTTAATTTAACAAAACAAGTAAAAAGTGTGATGACTGCCGTCAAAATAAGTATGATATAGCACAGTCACCAGTATCTGAAACTAGAACAAAAATGAACTGGCCCACATCATGCGGCAAAACTCTGAAAAATAGCATCTCGTCTTGACTCTTGGAAAACTGCAATACCGGTGGTGATGCCGCCGATGGTTAGATTTAGCGTTCACTGGTTTTGCTGTTGAATGTAACCATAAGAGTTCAGTTTTGACTAACTATTTATCTTGAAGTATTACCAAAGTTACGTTTACAGTGTCCTATAACTGAGCCTATAACTGAGTCAGGTCTACAAATTCTAACGAACTATGCATCGGATGCAGCCTAGCCATGTCCGCCGAGATGAACCGGCAGCATTTGTGAACCGGCAGTGTCGGACTGACAACTTGAGCATTTTGGTGAACTGAATTGGTGGGACAGATTTTGAATCGGTGACTGCTGATTCAAGGGCCTTAACCCATTAGACCCTGCACTTCTGAAAACGCCCAGGTGTTTTCTCTCTAGAGTGCATGGTGGACATAAAGCCTCTAGCGGTGGCCCCATCTTGCGGATACTTAAGAGACTAATACTGGCTGATTCCTTGATACCTGAGCAATGAATTGTGAGTATTTTCGACATGTGTTAGCATTGAAAAAATAGAGTTTTTCGTGATAGGATTTCGCCACCCGTGGACATTCAAAAGTGGCGGCACCTTTGACACCATAGTTGTTTACTAATGACAACGTTTGCACTATTATTTTGTTGGATGGGACAATTCTGACACTGAACTAATGGTAAGTTGATATTATGTTCGTAATATAACTGAGTGAGCAATAAAATGGATGAGTTAGGCTTTGTGTATGTTTTGTTGTCCAAGTTTGGTCACCGCCAGTTGGGTTTTTGGTGCTGTTTTATCAATATACTAGTAATCACAATGTCAACACTGACGTTGACGTGACACAGAAGCCATATGTAAGATGACAGCAACCAAGACAGAAGTCTTACTAAGCTGTGTTTGCTGTCTATATTCATACAAAGTGAACTGATTTACATTATCTAATGTCTAAGCAAGGCATAACAAGTGTAAATACACAGTAGAATGCATTTGGTGTCAATAAAGTGTATAATATTCCACTCTATAGTTGTCCAGAATATTAATTTTCTTTGTTTGTTACGTATAAATGACAACATTTATATAACCAATTAACACCACAGTCCACAGCCACAACATTTTAAAGATAATTTAATGAACAACAAATTAAACGAAACTTGCAATTATAGAAAATCAATAGTTTTGAAGATACAGCTTAAAACCTGCAGGTACCCAGAAATGTTGATATATGTGGCAGCAGCCTGGGGAACAGGGTCTAATGGGTCAATTTTGAACACTGGCCACAGTCCGGCACAGGCAACATCAACATTGGGGGCGCGCGATAGTGTAGTGGTAAGCACATCCGCCTGACATGCCGGCGCCCCGAGTTTAATACCCGGACTGGGCAGTTATGGTATATTTGGTGTAAAAAACCTGGCTCTCAACATTGGGGACTGGGTATCCCTCGTGATTTGGAGATCACGTCAATGTCGGTCCCGTCTCAATTTGGGATGTAAAAGAACCACTGAGGACGACAAGCACCCTGGCAGTGACCACCCTCAGTGCCAGCATAGAAAGGTCGGCTTGGCGATAATGTTCTGAAAAAGGCTGGCTAGTTGAGTGAGACCTCGTAAGATCATAACATTGTAACCACAATATATACAGACTAGTCAGTTACAGAACGTTGCCGAGTGCTGGAAACAACTAAGAAACAACTAGGAATCCAAGCCAACATTAATAATGGGCGATATTATGGAATGTCAAAAAATCATGTCACCGTATACCCATCTAATTACATTTTCATGAGCGAATTACTACATGAGCTTACATTAGTTGTTGGCAATGTTGTATTGGCCTTGCCAATGTTATTCTAGCTGTGATATTTCGCGCTATACCAGTGCATGACCGAAGAATCCTACCAACAGGCACCGCCATTACTCTTGAAATCACGTGATGCAAATGTGTAATAATCGGAGATGTATCCTGATATTATATTAATTAGTGATTCCCTAAATAACGCCACAATTGAATCTAGTGACGCCTTCTACGGTAATGCACGTAGACCTGCCTTCAAATAATGTATTATGTTCCTTTATCTAATAAATTACAACAATTCACTTGAATTGGTTAATATTTGTGGAGGGCAGTGACGCAGTGCTAGAGCATCATTCGAGAGAAGTAGTTCTAGTTCTAGTTCTAGTTCTAGTTGTTTCCAGCACTCGGCAACGTTCTATTAACTGACTAGTCTGTATATATTGTGGTTATATGTTATGAGGTCTCATTCAACTAGTCAGCCTTTTTCAGAACATTATCGCCAAGCCGACCTTTCTATATGCTGGCACTGAGGGTGGTCACTGCCAGGGTGCTTGTCGTCCTCAGTGGTTCTTTTACGTCCCAAATTGAGACGGGACCAACATTAACGTGATCTCCGAGTCACGAGGGATACACAGTCCCCAATGTTGAGAGCCAGGTTTTTTACACCAAATATTCCATACCTGCCGGGTCCGGGTATTGAACTCGGGACGCCGGCATGTCAGGCGGATGTGCTAACCACTACACTATCGCGCGCCCCCATTTTTTAAATAAGTAAATAAGTAAGTAAATAAGTAAGTAAATAAGTAAGTAAGTAAGTAATAATAATTGCTTTATTCACAGACTCCATGCAACATACATTAACATTATCATGGTTCTATAATTGTGTTATAAACAATAGTTACAATGTACAGAATGAAAAATCACCCGTCAACAAAATGTATATACAGGGAATTGAACCAGTATTTCCATATTCTTGACATGTATTTCACGTCACTATTAATAATGTTACAAATCAATATGTTTTTTGAGAACTGCAGTCGGCATATAAACCTATATGTCAAATTTCTAATAACAGCAGCACAGTTAGGTAAATTATTGTTAACAAACATTTCACTAGCACTACAGTATCTGTCATAACCTAACACCATTCGAAATATATTGTTGTAAGAGACATACAATTTCCTGATTGCATAGTTATGAAAATTCCACCATAGATGGGCAACATACATAGGTGAGCAAAAAGTAGTAAACAATGTCTTCTTTACATCATTTGAACACATTTGACATTTCTTATGATCATGTTGCCTTGTGCATACAACTGGCGACATTGTCTAGATATATCATTGTCATCTAGCATATAAATTTATTTCCTCATCCAGATAATATACAACACAATTCAAGAGCAATGTAACACAGATGAGGTGGCTATCAGAGAAGTATAACTTATCGAGCTGGTAGCTAATTAAATCAAACTCATATAGTGTACTCCCACACACATAATATTATCTATGCTAGCTGCCATTTCGATTATTGGCCAAGTTCATACACTCTACGTTGCTCCAGGTCATTCAGCTATATGAATGAGTATCTGGTTATAAACAGTGGTGGACATTTTCGTGCAAATAGTATTTGTGCATTTTTTAAGCATGGCTGAATTCTTCCCATATATTTGGAGATGGTGTTCGATTAAACAAGTCTGCCAGGGAGTTAAAGTGTCAAGTGCTTTGAGCAGTCCAAAGGATTGGACACTGCGCTATATAAGCAGTTACCTCGTATTATAGTCATCGCGAATACACATGAATGCTTAAACTAATGAAAGCTAGGGCTTCAAAAAGACAGTTCAAAACAAGTATAGAATATACCAAACAAAGTTTTCTACAACATATATTGTGTCATAGAATTATATAGAAACTAGCTAGTTTTCTATATTTTTCTATAAAAAAAATTATGTAGTTTAATTAGAACTGTATGGAATTTTGTAGAATTGAATGGAAGTTTGTAGAATATTATATTTTTTCTATAACGTTTTACTAACATTTTACATTTTGATAAGATAGAATCTTCCGAGAGCGTTGAAACTCAACAGAACAGCTATCGAATTGGTACCTTCAGCACAGAGACGGTGCAGGGCAGCCATGCGTACGCAAGGATATATTTTATAATTAAATAGGCCCCCATCTGTGTGGGGGCTGCGGGGGGATGTTTTGGGTGCCTCGAGAATGCATAGGACGTACTTTTAATATATAATTTAAATGGGGACATGCATTTGAAGGTTCTGGAGGTATTCTCAAGGGATGCAGTTACAGGTCTCAAGTGGGGCGCAGTTTAAGTTTTATTTTAACTTTAAGAGGAGTCAATGGGATGCAGTTGCAGTTTTTTTGTGGGTGCATCAAGCAGGGTGCAGTAGAAAATTTCAAGAGTGGATCGATGCATTGAATTCATTGTTTTAATTGGACCTTTTTGGGGATGCATCGGCAGTGCAGCTTGAAATCTCAATGGAGGATTTTTCGATACTCAGAATATGGCGGTACAGCTAAACGTTTTTGGAGCTTGCAAATTCAACTGGGAAAACGCATCCCAAAACAAATCTTACCAGCACAAATACCATCCTAAATAAACACACACGGCCAAACGTTGGTGTGTCTTATTATTAATCGACGTTGGCCGTTATAAATCCACGTTGGCCAAAAGTTGGCCCAACCCAAAAACAGAATAAGCTAAATGTTGACCCTACACAAAGGCCATGCACACATAATACGCATAGGCTAGTCCAACGTTGGCCCAGCGTAAGCGTATTATAAAGTATGTGTAAAGCGCTTTTAGTAACCTAAAGACTGGATACTGTGCTGTATAATAAGAACCTATCTTTCTTAAAATTAAACCGACGTTGGCCCAAACTTTCGCCAAAGTTTTGGGCTAACGTGGGGTCGATGAAAAAGATAATATTCACGTTGGTCTCACTTGTGTTTGTTATTTGGGTTGTCATTAGATGTTCTCGCAAATCCATAGATTGACGTGTTAAAACAACTATTTAAAAATATATATCTTATTTATATTATGGTGCACTGAATTGACCTATTATCTTACGAATACGAACACACGTACAATTGCGTCTAGAGGTTCATAAATGTTTCTTCAAAGATCGTGCCATAGATTGTTTTTGTTGAACAATCTTAATTTTATATGTCACAACGTTTCAGCACCTATTCTTCGCACTTCATCAAAGAGAAGTTAATTTGTTTGCCTTTGATTGATGGGTTGATTTAATTGTTCCCTTCTGAAAATATATTGTAGTTTATCATGGGAAAACGTGATATATCAGGGGCCGTCAACCATTTTGAATAGAGGGCCAAACAACTGACTTGAGTCAGCGGATCATACATGTATTATTGATGATCGTTAGCCTAATCATTGTGAGAACTGGTACATTGTGTTATGTTTGGAATATAAATACAAACAATCTTACTTAAAACTATTTATTGTAATTTTAACAAGATTGCCACCCGGAGAATTAACTCTAGATGGCAGGTGGACAAGGGATCCTTTTGGCTTATCGAAAATCCAACCCGTTTTATCTACGTGTATCCCGCCCTTCTGAGGTATGTGTCGATTTTATTTTTAAACATATTCACGCTACTAGCACCCACACAATCAGAAGATAATAATTATGTTCCATTCATTTACATCCTTTGTGAAAGTGAGAACTTTCTTATATATACACTGGTCCTTTACTAATGTAACTTCATGTCCTCTAGTCCTTCTACCTTTCTTAACTGAGAAAAATATTTCTACCAAGGCCGGGGTTAGTTCTTTGGGTGGTGTCTGATATGCTTGACAGCTTGAATCAAATCGGTCTATTAAACAGCACAGTTGCTGGCGCTACTTAATTGTGTCGAACCGTGTGGAGTAGCTCGGTAGTTTCTCAGCAGTTTGTAGAGCTCTTGCTGCCAGTTTTTGTCCATCCACTTTGACTGCTTTCGCAATGGTTTGCATGAAGCGTTCTGCTTCTGCATTGGCGTGTGGCCAAAGTGGTATGATTTTTAGGTGTTTGAACCCTAGGAAGTCCGTGAACTGTGCAAATTCGTATCCATTGAACGGTGGTCCGTTATCAGTTTTCACCACACATGGTATGCCGAACATAGAGAAGATCTTGTCAAGCACTGGAATTACAACGGCGGCTGTTGTAGAAGATGATGTTAGCAAGAAAATCCACCATGTGATCTTCATAATTAGTCTTTCTAATCATTTGCAAATCACCAATGTTAAACTCACTGGTCAGTAGCTCTCTGACTTGTTTCTCGAACCTTTTTTAAATAACGGTAGTGTACGTTTGCTTGTTTCCATTCTAAAGGAACCACTCTCTCTTCTAACGACAAGTTGAAACCTGTTGCAAGTGGTATGCTAATTTGTTCTACAATTCCAGTTACAAATTGTTACCAGTTACAAATTAGACATAATTATAATCATCACACATCATGCAACGTACGTCTAAATGTCAACAACTCTTGAACGTCACTAGGCCAAATAAAAAGCACCCATTATTCAGTAAATTTTCTTGGCGCAGAAATGTCATCATATCATCACTAGTTTGACACTTGGTGCAGTTGCAAATTAGCAATGAGCTTATAGCGTGTTTGTTCAGATCAGGAGTGTTCCGTCGGCAAATGCATGTAGTAACATTCTACACACGTCAATTCTGTGGCAGTAGCTTTGAGTGTCACAAAGCCGCATTGTCGTCCGGCGAACTCTATCCGCACAGCTTCAGACGCATCATCAAAAAACAAGGCAACTCCTCACTGCGACTACTAATATCGAAAAGACACCCAGCTTTGCGTTTCACAGTTATTTCCCACAGTAGCGACGTGATCTCGGAAGCGGAGACGAACTGAACAATCTAACTGATGAGATGTTCTCGCAAATCCATTTGGGATGTGAAAATTATGGTTCTTCTGGACCCTTCTGCTTCATGAACACCTTATAATCCAGTATCTCAGCTCCTAGAGCATTCAAACTTTCTTGGGGGATGATGCAGCTGTTACATTTGTCCTACCATGAAAATTGCAATTACTGTTGTCATCCCGCGGGCCGTATTGCGGACAATTTAAGTTTACAAAGCTCAGTAGTTAATTGAATGCATCCCATAACAGTCTGCTGCAACTCACTAAGCCGAACGTAGCCACCCTACGCGAGCCTGTAATTAAACGCCGAAGAACGTAACTTGCCAGTTACAGATAATGAATGAATATCCAGGCACACCGTTACGATGTTATCCGTGGTCCGCCCGTTATCCGTGGCCTGTCCTTTTTTATACAAACTTTTGTGATTGAATTAAACGCAAATTGGCAATGCATGTTTAAACTGACAAATTCGGTTATGTATTACTGTGAATGATGTATGCATGTCAATTAAACGGACGATTTATAGTTATATAGAAAATGCGGGTTTTCTGACAGTGCGAGATGAAGCGAGAGTAAGCGATATGTCACGAGACTTTACGAGCCATGTGCTTCATCTGACCAACCATGCTTTGAGCTGCGAGCCGAAGGTCACCAATTTTCGTCAGCCTGACAAGACAGTGCAAAATGGACAAGAACAAGTTGTCTGATTTAGCGGGACGGTTGCAGAAGGGTGGCAAAGGTGCCGGCATTGGCGCTGGGCTTATTGCAGCAGCAGGCGCCGCTATGTACGGCATCTACCAGTCATTTTATACAGGTAAAAATTGCAACAAACTACCAAATTGTTTAGCGCTTGGTTGATTGTTTGGTCGGGGTTCTACCTTGGTCGGTCACCCATCGACTGGACAATTCCACCCGGCGACCCCCTTCCAAAGTACTGACGTGCTTCCTAACATGATATTCGGTATACTTTTAAACAACTCGGGGGCCTAGTGTATTAATAATCCTAATGCGTGTGTCAATTAATCGGTGAGATATTACATTTATCTGTATTTATTTCGAGAAATATTCATCATTCATGATGTAACTTCGAAGTCGTGACAAGAAAGTCGGATACATAACCTGACCTAGGCTGGAGTTCTGTTTGACTCGATACTCACGCAATTTCGTCATCGCAGACGTCAACAGTAAAGCAATTCTGTGATAATCTACTTGCAACCTGAGTAATGTGTACAAAGGCTTAAGTCCTAATTTGTGTCACAAAATAATTTAGCAGTCACATTGATACAGAAAACTACTCATTTGCAGAGTGCGTGTCATTCACTGGTCAATTCAGTGACACCATTATGATTATTACAGGCAATATAGCATTGACGTTGTTCACCTTCAAAGGCTTTATTTATAATATGTTTCCAAATGAATCGGATGTCAGTGAACTTTCGATTTTGAGAAAACGGCACTAAGCCGTTTTTACGTTGCACTGTGATTTTTGACTTTTTGTCTCCAAATGATACTTTAAAGGGAAAAAAACGGCATTAGCTAAAATCCGTTTTTCAATGTGTACACAAAGTTTAACATTGTATGTAACATTTGAGAACAATAAAAATACACTTGTAGCATAAATTCAATTTTAAACATGTCTAGCGATTCATGTGGAAAATATAAATTTAATGAGCTAGGCAATCACATGGTATCGTGTCACACATTACATACTCGTATCAGGCCGACCCTTCCAATGCATTCAGAGCATGTTTACAAGGATAGCTTTTGGGTCAAAACAAGCGTCAGAATGAGTTATTTTGCGATATAACCATATAATACAAACACTAGTTATCATAGAGGAACAGTTATTTTACGGTTCCATGTGAATCCAATTTTATTGAAAACAATGAATGCAAATGGGCCTACAAACCGGCGAGGTTTTGCTGACCTTTGGCTCGTGTTCAAAATAATTATTCATTGCAACCAACAGGAGATAATCTACACCAATAAACATACATAGCAAACACATATTGTATCCAGCTAACCCTAACTGTAAACAACATGTGCTGGCGATAGGTTTGTCGTTAGGAAACATTACAAATTACTCGGATACTGTTGCGATAATCTCAGTAAACAGTTTGTGAAGTATATCTTCGATAATGAGCGTGCCTTGGGACTGTATTTCGAATGCATTGAACAGAGGAATAGAAGCAAAACGGCCGAATTCGAAATAGCATCACAGGTAGCAATGTTGGATCACTTGTTATAGCCTTTGATATCGGGGCCTGACCCTTGTAGATGGACGATTAAGTTGATAAAGCCAAGAAGCTTAGGTGTTATAATTATCTGTTTACAACAGTTACATAAAATTCCATTATGTTAATCTGTGTTGATGTTACGTTACGTTCTTGCTCGGTTGTTATACAGGGTTTGTGTGTGCAGGGATTATGCAATGTTATAAAAGGACTTATTATTTACTATAGTTATATACAACTTTTTGGTCGTAATATTATTAATATGTCACGTATTTGATTCATATGTATAATATGTTCGGACGATACCATTAGCCAACTCTGCAAAATTTCAGAGAAATCTGTTAAGTGTAACTAAGGTAATTGGAAGTATACATGTGTAAACATGTACATGAACTTCGACTTCTCAATTTGAACATTTCTATCTCAGTCGTGTTCTTGTGGCATAACTTTGGCTATGAGTGAGATAGGTCAATGTTTTATGAACTATTGGAAAGCCTATCATCTCTTTCCAATGGTATTGATAACTTAAGTTTTTCATTTTTGACATGACTCATTTTGTCAAAACTCGACATATTTGTCGAGTATTGACAAAATGAGTCATGTAAAAAAATAAAAAAACGTAATTTTTTTAATAATAATTATATATATATATATATATATAATTATTATTAAAAAAATTACAATGTTAGAAATAATTATATTCGGTGGAATAGCATGGAACAGTTACAAAACAGGCATATACATAGCATTCAGTGCAAGCTACACACATAAGACTATTACTGCAGTGTAGACATGTAGTTTGTTGCCTGTTTTGTAGCCCCCGAACAGAAGCGTCTGTGTTTTGGCGATAGACGGAATTGCCCAAATACGGCCGGCATCTGATTATTCATTACGTTGTTCTGTGATAGCAAATGTAATTTGCTTTTCTTGTTCATCTAACTTGTGAAGGAATGGGTTAGATCATAGTGTATGCATTGAAGAAAAACCTAACTTGGAACAAGCAAACCTTTGCAATTGTGTGCATACTATGTGTGTTGTAAAGGCTACATTAATACACTAGGGCTTTTGAAACCCACATGTCAGTTGCTACAATTTATTCACCGATGGACTGTTTAACTCTTGATGTAGTACATTTTGATTTACATTCTGCTGGATAATAAGACGATTGACTGTAGTACATAGAAATGTTTACTTGTTTCAGTGGATGGAGGTCACAGAGCAATCATGTTCAACAGAATTGGCGGAGTACAACAGGATATATATTCAGAAGGGCTGCATTTTAGGTGAGTGAACATTTTACTAGGTATGCCAATGCTCAGGTAACAGTGGTTGCTAATGTGGATCAATACAAAATTCAGACCCATATTACTTGTCTTTGTGTAGACAGGTTGAATGATAAGTGTTTTGGCAACACTTTTAAAGATCCTCTACCATGGAATTGGAGATGGTGTTCGATTGAACATGTCAACCAGAGTGTAAAGTGGTTTGAAGTCGTAATGACTGGAGACTGCACTATGAGCGCTTACCTAACTAAGAATTTACATTTAACACTTCTTACCTTGCAGGCATTTAATTCTGTGGTGCTTATTTGTTTTGTAGAGTTCCATGGTTCCAATACCCCATCATATACGACATCCGTGCACGACCCAGGAAGGTTACATCACCAACTGGCAGTAAAGGTATGATTTATTTAACCAACCAGTCCAGAAGTCAGCCGGACTGACCCTTGAAGTTGTCCAAACTAATCCAAAATTAATCATGTATATTACTATATTACAGTGGTGCCCTTTAGCAGATGGTTTTGAAAACAACACTTCTCTGAAATTGCTCCAAAGGAGTCAGTCTCCTGTGA
Source organism: Paraescarpia echinospica (assembly GCA_020002185.1). Taxonomy (NCBI): domain Eukaryota; kingdom Metazoa; phylum Annelida; class Polychaeta; order Sabellida; family Siboglinidae; genus Paraescarpia; species Paraescarpia echinospica. Next base: position 56,304,332 of record CM034537.1, read on the forward strand.
TATGTATTGGACATCATTAGTACATTACAATTTCAGTAATCTGTGCTTGTCACAAATTACAACTTAGTTCAATGTAAACGGAGTTGTTCGTCAGTAGGATGTCCCAGTTTTTAGTCACTTAGAAAGTAGCACACCGAACCTGTCTCTGCTGCCTCGTGATGACACAAAGGCGAGTCTGATCCCTGCGCCGCCACACAACTACGCAGCAGTTGCGGCTGTAGAAACAACCAGAGTATAACATTGATTGTCTGTAATCTTGGTGTGTGCTGCGGAGAAAGCGCATGCATCGTAAGGGCAGGCATAGACCTGACTGTCGGTCCAACGGGCACGTGGCGCAAGTCATGCCACTTGTTAAATTTCCGACAGAACAAAACTGTGACAGGTGTTGCCACCTGGTGGTGCCTGTTGCAGAGGGGGTGGGAACGGTTGTGTGTGTGGGCGCAGTCACGTGATTTTACTCATCTTTAGTAATCTGAAGGCTCGCATTTTTAAAAGATTGCATGTCATAATTTGGTGAAGGGAAGAGTACTGGGAATATTGGGAGTTCTGTACTTACAGACGTTTTCTTGCAGATTTGCAGATGGTCAACATTTCTCTGCGTGTTTTGGCTCGCCCAAATATATCGAAACTGCCAGAACTTTACAGGCAACTTGGCACGGACTACGATGACCGAGTGCTGCCATCTCTCTGTAATGAGGTACACTGAAGTTTCTTAAAGCAGATAGAGTGATTTACCTGTCCGTTACAGGCTCATAGGCAATCAGTGTCTACAAACACGTGTCACGTTCATCATATATTCCCAGCCAGGCCTTAAACTAACATTATTCTTGTCTGGACGGAAGTCCCTGTCAGATTTGTGCAATGACTGGCAGCGTATTAGCATCGAAATGATTGTGTTTCAAATCACTGCTACAGACTTTTGAAGGTGTGCCACCAGTTTTCATATTTTACTGGCCCGGTAGGCCACTGGTTTCAATCCAATTGACCACTGTCGTGTTTCTGGTAACCCGATCATACCTAGAAAACAGGGATGTCCCTAATGCTCAACTTTTTATTTGATATTTCAATCAATGTTCATGTTGTTACATTTTGGTTATAACTAACTATTTATCAGCATCTAAATTCATGTGTACATACGATGAGATGTGTGCACTGCTGAACTCATTTGTGTTCACCCACATGATTGGTCGTTAATTATTCATCCATTAAGCAGTCTTATTACATTATGTTGGCTAGAGAAAGCAAGATGTAGTAGTCTGCGTAATAAAACGGTAGTGCATATTCCATGACTGAAGGAAATTTGTTATGCTGTTAAATGTTTGATAGTGTTGCTAAAGGCCATGCCTGCAGCAGTGGATCTTGTAATGCAGCCTTGGCGGAATGAGAGCAAGGACTCTAGACAGCGTTCACATTGTCGCACACTGAAGCATTGTTTTCAATTACATCGTTCAGAGGCAAATTTGTCAATAGTATGATGTTTGCTTGATCATGGCAATACTGGCCTTGGCATTGAGCCTCACAGCCAGCTAACATTTCAAGCCCCCAAAGGCTCAATGTGAGAAGATTGTTTATTGCGAATAACGCCTTTGATTTTGCATTAATAGTAGCGTGGCACCATGATTAAAAATCTTCATTTAACTTCACGTTCTCACTTCATATAGTTGCTATCTTAATTTTGTAAACGAATATGCACAAATAAGAGATTCGGAATTGTCTGTATGACGTTGCTCCTAGCAAACGTATGTGGACTTCTTGTGACGGGCGCCGGGCACCTTGGTATCAGCATTTAAAAAAAAATTCGGTCTGGTGTTTTGGGGCGGGCCACTAATTTTTAAAATCTACTGGCCCCTGTTATAATCACCATCACGTGGCAGTATAATTCCTACCACAACCCATAACATGTAATCACTAATAGTCTAAAACTAGTTTCTGTGCATGGACAAATCTGTTAAAAACGCAGCAGTTTTTAACGACCCCACCAGAAGATGGACCGAATTCTAAAGGGTGTTGTGTTACATGCAGGTGCTAAAGAGCGTTGTCGCCAAGTTCAATGCGTCTCAACTAATCACGCAGCGTCAGGCCGTCAGTCTGCTGATGAGGAAGGAGCTCACCGATCGTGCCTTCGACTTCCACATTGTACTTGACGACGTTGCCATCACCGACCTGGCCTTCAGCAACGTCTACACAGCTGCTGTAGAGTCAAAACAGGTACGTGACATCATACACTGTTCTCTCTTGAGTTCACCAATGATTCCTGTCATTCCTACACACATTCGTTTGTATGTTCATCTTACTTATATCACCTTGGACAATACACTCTTCTAATCGAAACATGGTGGCAACATTTGGATTATGTATGCAGGGAACTGATTCACTGGCAGGCACATTTAGCAGCTATTGAAGACATGTTCAAGCATTCTTTTTGGCGGTGCATACTGTCCTTATTTAACCCTACAGGTGACCACTGGGCCAAATTCGGCCCATGCGATCAGTGCAAAACTGCTCCTGGCCGATTTTCGGCCCAATTCAGTATCACTCTTTTAAAAAAAATGTGTTTCCGTCACTAGCAACTGACAGGGGAACGCGAGGTATCATTGGAAAGCTGAATTATTATTCTTCCTGTGAAATTTTTATCAATGAGTTGTATCGCGTCATGATTCAGTAATAGCAAATCACAACCAAGCTTTAAAATGTTGTAGTAGTAGATGCCCAAATATGGCCGATTTTACTACGCTCTGCGTCAGGATTTTACATTCCCATTCATATGGTCTAAACAGGGAAATGGAGGTACCGATGGAAAGCCCAACGATTGGTCTATCCAAATAAATTTACGTCAACGGTCAACCAATCAGCGCATGACTCTAAAACGTCTTCTTGTTGACGTTGGTTTCATTCCATCACGACGAAAGTCCGCCATGTTTTTTGTCTCGCTTCGATTATATAAGTTGAATTATTTCAAATGTCCGCCGCAATATATCAGCAAAATACATGACAGTATTTGTAGATCATGTTATTATACTAGTTCAGACAGTTACACAGACTTTGGAGGCTGTTTTGAAGTGGATATTATGCAAGTTGCTGGCGAGCCGGACATCGCTGTCTTGCACCCGGACATGGGCCGATTCGGCCGGCCTACTCGGTCTGCCAGCGAAGAATACGATGCATTCAGAATTCAAATACAACATGTCCTATAACCTGATGACATATATATGTGTGTAATAAGGAACTGTAGGTATTACTTACTTTATTGATATGTAAGGAAATTTATAATAGATACGTCATGTTATCGGACAGGTGCGCCACGGCGCGCAACGGTAGGCTTATTGCCGTATTGGTTGTATTTGTATATTAACACGTCATACAAAAAATACAATAAATTGAAAAGTTCTGAATATATTTGAGTCTCGTTTTCATTATCACGCAGCTGAAATGTACAGCTACATTTGTCACACTGCATGCATGAACATACAACCGCACAATAATTATTTTGTCACTGGGCAAACTTGGGTTTCTACTTTACCCTCGTTCTGACGTTCATGAAGAATAGTCAAAATTTTACATGGGTCTACCTAAAAAATTCACATAAAAAAAACTTCTGAGTATATTTGATTAATTTTTTCTGTACTCATTAGCTTATATACATGGCTACATTTCTCTAATTGGACATTGACACATAACAACCACTCGGAAATTAGCTAGTAGTAGGGCGGAAAAAAAATTGTTTGCATTTATTTTATATAAACTTTAAACAGTTGTATCTTCATGATTATTTGATGGTATGCAAATATCATCACTGCATAATAATAAAGGGTCTTTTTGCCAACAAAATGATAGCTCAATTATATTGTTGCGGTACTTATTAGCGAAGTTGTGATTTTTAAAAGCACCCCTACAAATAGCTCCAAATTGTGTACACCGTGAAAGTTTACCATTGGCCACCTGCAGGTTTAAGACCAGGTTTTTTTTTAAATTGGTACATTCAGTTACAAGACTAATATTTATTGGTAACGGTGAGGCTTGTACTGAGCAAGTCAGTGCTGAAATTAACCGTTATGACTAGTTTTTGTTGCACTGAGACTTACCTGTGGAGGTGCTTTGGGATTCTAGTAAAGAGGTATATTGGTAGTCTAGGGGATATCTATTTAGAAAATGGAAAACATCAACCTGTGTTTTTTCTTACCATTTTATTAGAAGAAACAATTAATGTATGAATAAAATACGTAGGAAGCCTTTTCATAAGCATTGATTTTATTTTCATGAGCGTTTCTGTTAATCGAGTGTGACATTTTGTGAGGAAGGGCGCAGTGGTAAAGTGAGACTGCGATGTGTGTTAACAGGTGGCTCAACAAGAGTCCCAGAGGGCGCAGTTCATCGTGGAGAAGGCGAAGCAGGAGAGACAACAGAAGATCGTGCAGGCAGAGGGAGAGGCCGCTTCAGCCAAGATGGTATCCTTCACTGTCTTGGTCTAATGGGAAGTTGGGTTGACAGTCACACAAACTAAAACATTTTTAGAGACCATTGTGGAAAGTTTGAGATTAAATCTGTCCCTCTGGCTGGATAGCATTGATCAGCGTTTTCAGTTATAAATTTTATTTGCTAAATTCACTCAGTCCTCAGTTCTCTTCGTGCCCCAGGTGGCACATAAGGCGTCTTTGCTAAAGATGACAAGAACATCAAGTCATTTGATCGAGATAGTTATCAATAATTTGGCAGTTGTCAATAATTTAGATGTGTTGTTGACAATGGAGACAAAAAATTATAACTGGAAATTTTGTGATTTTAAAATTGTCCTTGATGGTGTTTGGACCAAACCGCATCGGAAGAAATCCCGACTTACTGTTGCTTTGCTGCCTGCTTCGTGATGACACAAAGGCGAGTCTGATCCCTGCACCGCCACACAACTATGCAGCAGTTGCGGCTGTAGAAACAACCAGAGTATAACATTGATTGTCTGTAATCTTGGTGTGTGCTGCGGAGAAAGCGCATGCATCGTAAGGGCAGGCATAGACCTGACTGTCGGTCCAACGGGCACGTGGCGCAAGTCATGCCATGTGTTAAATTTCCGACAGAACAAAACTGTGATGGGTGCTGCCACCTGGTGGCACCCGTTGCAGAGGGGGTGGGGAATGGTTGTGTGTGTGGTCGCAGTCATGTGATTTACTCATCTTTAGTAATCTGAAGGCATGCACCAACAGCTTTCTGATAAGTGTCACAGTTTTAGTTATCAGCATGGCATTTGGTTCTCATTGTTGGCTGAGACTCGGCGTTGGGAAGATGCACATGCTAGTTATATTGTTTGTTCCTTGATCAATGCCACAGATTGGTGAAGCCGTCGCTTCAAATCCAGGGTTCTTGAAGCTGCGAAAGATCCGAGCAGCACAGAACATTGCGCGCACGGTTAGTAATGGACTACTTTCCTACTTCGATTCTTGCTTCCTGTTCGGTCATATCAGACCATGTCATAGTTGACTCCTCACAGGGGTCAATAGCAGTATATGGATAGATGCTACTTTCGTTTTCCTGCTTTTGCTCACTATAAAATCTTGCTTTCATAATTAGCTATTTCAAAATTTATGTAATTTGATTAAAAACAAGTCTTGGGTAAATGTGATGCATTAATATTGATACTGAAATGTCTTCATATTTAACAGGGCCAAACAACTAAAGGCATTGTAGTGAAAATTGCTTTATTACTACTGCAGTGCAATGTACACTTGAGAAGGACATTGCATTGTATTTTTTTTAAATAATTTAATTTCAGTATAGACATACTATTGTTTATTGAGCTTTATTCAGAATAATTTTCACATTTAGGTTTGCCCCTTTCAGTTTCTTGAACAGCCATTGGCTAACGTTAGCGCAGTGTTGTAGTACACCTGAATTGTGTAGGTGAACATTTCTAAGGTTGACTTGATGTATGATAACCTGGTGAAACACATAGCCAATAATGTGGACAATATTAATTCATCACTGGCTACAGCTGTTTATGTTGCCCCTTGCTTTTGCATAACTGAGTTGCGCCTTGATGAACATTAAATCAATCTTTATCCGTCCACGCCTGGTGGGGACTTGCCCTCTATTAGTAATACATGGGTTTGCATAAAAGTTGTTAATAAGATTTTAGCTGCACTGTAAAATATAATAATAAGAACAGTTATGTAGCACCATGCATCAAGATGAATCTATTCAGAGGTGCTTAAAATACACAATTATGTATGCATAAAATTGATAAATTATAAAAATAATAATAAATTAATTCAAAACAAGGATGTATTACATTTTAAAATAAGTTGTATGAAAATAAATATATAAACATATAATGATAATTAACAAATAAAGAAGTGGTGTAAAAATTGATATAAAACATGTACAAGATAATTATAAAATAAATCAAATTAAAATAGAATGTTCAGCAAGCTAATAAACGGTGGTGATTGTGTTTGCAGATGGCAATGTCCAAGAATCGTGTCTACCTGAATGCTGGCACTCTGATGCTGAACGTGAACGATAAAGATTTTGACGAGAGTCTCCAGATTCTGGGCCAGAAGAAGCGATAATAGTGTTGTGATTCCATGCAACAACTGCCGCTGATTTGTGACTGTTGGAAACCTAGGTGATTTAAGCTTCCGGTATGTTGAATAAGGACTTGTACGTGAAAACATGTCTTGAATATTGGAATTGACGCTACGTTAGACCTACACACCTATTCTCGACCATCTGCCAGTGATGGGCGTGCTTACTTAGGACGGACGAGCACAAGTGATAACTTGGTAAATGCGTTCGAGAAACTTTGGTCTGTCTTGCTGGATAATGTATAGTAATTAAGCTGTAGAAACTAAAATTTATACCAGAATCACAAAACTGATGGTGATTATGTGTGGAAAAATAAATTCTGTAGTCTATAAAAAAGTCTTGTTTTGCATCTGTATATATTTGCAAATTATTTATTCTAATTGCACTGGTAATTTTTCATTGCCCAAAGCTGGAATTCTCTTTCTTGACTTTGCCAGTATCTCTGGCTGTAATGTCACAGCTCTAGGTGACACTGTGTCCTAGAGGACGGTCCTTGGATCACATGACACCAGACACGTGTGCACATGAAAGTACTGTATACGTGTACTCTATTACATTTACAGACTCCTTCAAATTCGCATGATTATGTTCAGTAATTGAAATCTCTCCCATAACTTGTTTTGCTGTTGCATAATTTATGTACAGTGTAATAACAAAGCCATGAGGTAATTCACCGTAGTTGTATGCTGTAAGGACACTGGCATATTAAGGAAGGTGGGCTACTGGGCAATATGTATATTACAATAATAATGTTTCTCCCCTCTCTAAATAATACCAACTGTTGTTCCTCTCTTTCCATTTCATAGATGTGATGCTCGTGTCAGACGGTAAACCATTTTTTAAATAGACGCAACAAGGCCTGCACCTTTCTCAGTGAAGTTTATTGTGCAATTTTACAACATGCATGTATTTATATAAATATAATGTGTAGTTTACATACAGTATATACTATGTACATAGGAAGACACCCAGCTGGATTAAGTGTCATGTTTTTAGTAACTAAGATAATAAATCTAATTTTGAAAGCTTGTGGTAGCTCACAAGCGTTCTATTTAGAACTTATGACACCAGTAATTTTTATTAGTCTGGAAATTAACCACTTTTTTGGATGCAGAAATACTGTCCAAATATGCCATACGATAAATTAAGTATTACAGTACAAAACAGAAGAATAACAGCAGTGAAGTACTAGTTGTTTCAAGTCGTATACCGTTTTATACATACAGTATCTCCGAGAATAGTTTCTAAACAAATCTCAAGCATAAAATGTACTTTACCTAATTAATATTCACACACAGAAATACAGTATGAATCGTATACATCACATGCGCACAATTTACACGCACAAATACTCGGACTTAACAACAACAGTAGATTACATATATAAATAATGATTTTACAGATGAATACGTCACATATCCTGGAATAATTGATGTCGGAAAACATTTTCCACTGTTGAAGATGATGGCCAATCAATGAGGATTGGCGTGTGCTCGTAATCATTAATTTATAGCCATTTATAATACTATAAACGATGTGAACAAATCCTCCTTGCTGGATATTTTTTTATTCCTGACACATCGCTAAAGCAGCTTTGGTTTCGTTGTCTAGTCCACTTTGCGGTTGTGACTGGGTTGTCCCACCGTCGCAGTTTTGGCTTACTGTCAATTACGTTTTCAAACAAGTTGGTATTTTGTTTGGGAACACTTATTTTTTATAAATTACATTTTTTTTAATTGATTCCCAAAATGACTACAAATTGTTTGTACTTGAAGGCAGGCAGTATTGCTGGAAGTGCTGGAAACAATTAAAATGTTTTCTACACCTCTTTCTCTGGCAATTTGGGTCCACGTGTAGGCCTACGATGAAATTGCATAACTATGATTTTAATGTAATGCCCCAACTTGCTTCATTTTCAAAATTACCCAGTTTTGTCTATATCAATAGTCTGACTATACGAGGGCGGTTTGTCCAAATGTTCACATCCTCCCAGACAGGCTCCATCATGCTGGTTTTGGGGACGGAGAGTTGGTGCTTTCTTACAAATACGGTCGTATGCCATGCGGATTTGTTTCAAATGGACAAATCGTGATAAATTATACATTTGATTACGTTTCCCGTATGACAATAACAAACTATGGTCGTAGAAGAGCAGTTGTTTTGGTGCTGCGTATATTTCAACAAGTTCGCGGGTTTTAGCTGTTTCGTAGGCTGGCAGATGGCGACACTGGATCTGAACGGTAGACATGGACCGGTAAACCATTGAACAAAATTGATTCGAATTTATAGGGCTGTATACACATTTGATATATTTCATGCGGAAAGTATGGATTTAAACACATAAAATGTGTCATTTATGCCTTCCGTTAATATCCACACAAGTTTACGGCTTTCCGTCCGTAACTTTATAACGGCAATTTTCCATACGTATTAAATTAATAGGTTCCTGTTGTTACCTTCTTTATCAGGTCAGTTGTCCAACACTAATGGTTGCACGGTTGATGCCAATATGTTCATATCATATTGAAATTTGTGAAATTGTTTGAACGAAGCCGCATTCGACCTGGCACGCAGCTAATTCATGTAACAGGGCCTATCTATCGTCTGTGCTATCGTACGTGCGCATTCATAATTTGGTTGGCATAGAAACACACCCACAGAATATTGCAATACACAGCGGCTTTATTGTTTTTGGCACTATTTACGTCCGCGATGCTGCGAGATTCGTAAATGATTTACCAACTCACGCAGACCGTCGATTCTCGCTACTTCGTTACTTGAGTCCTTTGTGTGCGTTCGTTATGTCTGTCAATCACGTTTGCTTCATATGAAGAGTTATTTCGTGTCTACCCATGGCAACAAAGCGAGCAAAATAATTCCAGTGTTAGTTCTCAACAGTTTAGGATATCCAGAAAACAGGTAATGGTCGAGTACCAGGATTGTAGTTTGAAGGACTAACTATTGCCTCTACAAAATATGCTACACCCATCTTCTCGAATACCTATTTTTATAGAGTAACGAGTTATTGTATACACGGGATTTTCGTTACAATGAACACATACGTCAGGACTTGGTCAAACTCTGTCCATATATCCGATGTTCCTTATAGGCATTGCACCATTGCCTTTGTCATCAGTGGATGCAAGCCTGAAGGGGATTTCATAGATATATCCCTAGAAGCCGATGTTCCTTACAACAACATTCAACAGTAGTTATATTGTTTCTTCACCAGAGGAAGATCGATTTTGACTTAAGTTGATAGCAGGTGTCCATTTTAATAAATCCTAGGAAGCTTCGGGCGGAAAAAGACGCCGTGGGACTGAACGCTTGCGTCACTGGGGGTAATTGAAGGGATTGGCGTACTGCAAAAGAAGCCCATGTATTCAGAATACAGATTGGGACAGTTTACCGTTCTCGACTTGGCTGTATGGAGAGTAAGTAATGAAGATAGGCATATAGAGAGTAACTGTGGGAACCAGAGATAATCACAAAGGATATTTGTGACCTTCCTCCAGAGGAGACCGATCTGAGTCGACAACCTCATTTTCATTTAGTAAGCTTTCGAAATCGGAAAGTTCCTGTGGTTGATCGGACGACTGCGTGTTTACGAATGAGTAATCGTCTAAATTGGGAAAATTGGAATTCCAACCTCTTCTAACAAAGACCAAAATAATAAACGTGACATTCTTTACCATTCACATTAGATGTCGTGCCAGATCATTACGAAAATAATGATAATAATTAATAGTATTTATCAATGCGCACTATTAGTATAATCCAGTTTGACATGGCGATGTTACGACACTGCTACAGGGCACTACGGGTGGAGAATTTGAAAGAACATCGAGCAGGAATTAGGCAAAGGACAACAGGGATCCAGAAAAGGCAGACGGATGGGATGGTTGCATCAAAACAAATGGTAGCGAAGAGGCTAGAGATGCAAGGGAACACGACTCTGGCGTTTGTTGACCCGGATAAGGCGTTCGACTCAGTCCCGGGAGATACGGTGACGGCATCAGTGAGAATGATGGCGGTGTTAAGATCAGAAGCCACGACGGTGGAATTGATGCATGAGAGAGAGAACAACATGAAGACCTGTGGTTGAATTCTGGAGACGGCCGAGGAGACATTCCTTGCAAATAACAGATCAGAAATTCAAAACTCGTCCGAAGGACTGCTTTCGTGATTTGTGTTACCTGCGCGCTCCCAAGTAGCTGCGCCAGTGCAGCGATCATACTCAACCATTATATCCCAGTCTGTACAATAGGTTCCCTTTGAACTGGTGCGGCAAATAAGCGGATGTTGACAAGCACACGGGTTCGTTTACGATCTTACGGATTTCTGTTATCAGCCTTACAGACGTGCAACACCCGGGATTGGCACCTGTGGACATTAGCTATCGACTTGTGTGAAGACATGCGTCCTTTGCTTGTTATATATCAGTGACGTCATCCGGATTCTTGGACAACAGCTATGTATTTCGCTTAAAAACTGCTAGTGAAACGCATAGTGCACACGCAACTTGGTGACGCATCGTGAATATGGCATCTGTACTCGTCACTCCGAGTGAGCATTGCAGGGCCATAGACGACAGCTATCATCGTGCGCCATATTGGCCAATATGACGAAGCTCTTCGCCCCCCGTACTCATTCGCCAGCTTCTCGCTTACTTGTTAAAGGGAATACAAACATCTATTGCTCGAATTCATGTTATATTACATCCTGCTATCTATTTCCATGTCCACCAAGCCAAAAAAATTCAATGAATGAGAAATTCCACATTTTATGGTGTGCATCCGGACATTTTCGAATATGCATATTTTTGGCGCGCTTTTCGGGATGCCGAGATGTGACGTCACTTATGACTCAAACTCGCATCAGGCCGACCCTTTCCATGCATTCAAAGCATGTTTACAAGTATAGCTTTTGGGTCGAAACGAGCGTCAGAACGAGTTATTGTGCAATATTCCGACGTAATACAAACACTAGTCATCATAGAGGAACAAGCAGTTATCTTACGGTTCCACATGAATCGAATTTTATTCAAAACAACGAATGCGAATGGGCCTACAAGTCGACTAGGTTTCGCCGAGCTTGGGCTCGTCTTCCGAATAATTATATCGAATGCAACCAACGGGAGATAATCTACACCAATAAACATACATAGCAAACATATATTATATCCAGCTACATAAAGTAACGTATATAATCTCATAATATCACTAGAATATCGATATATGACGGAGTTGTACAATTTATCATAACAACTTAAATCAGTCAGACAGTTTGCGTTGGTCCCGCTAGCTCAGTGGGTAGGCGCGTTGGTTAATTGTTGTTTATTTTACAATCGGGCGACGCCGGTTCAATCCTGACAGCATGCAAACCTTTGATTTTCTATACACTTTTTTTTTTTATGTTTTCACGAAGTAATATAAACAAAATCATTGTATACTATAATGCACTGCTTATAAATAATTTTTATTTTTGTAGTAACTATTTATTCGCCACAAAAATGAAAATATGGTCATTATATAACGATGTTTCTAAATTTTATTTATCCAAACAAATATAATGTAATGGATATATAATTTATTAATTGTAAATATATTGTACAGCAATATATTGTAATGATATATGTGAAAACAGATTGAGATCTGTCTGGATAAATACAATTTAGAAACATTGTTATATATAATGACCATATTAAATTTTTTGTGGCGAATAAATAATTACTATAAAAATAAAAAAATATTTACAAACAGTGCATTATAGTATAAAATGATTTTGTTTATATTACTTCGTGAAAACATAAACAAAAAAAGTGTATAGAAAATCAAAGGTTTGCATGCTGTCAGGATTGAACCGGCGTCGCCCGATTGTAAAATAAACGACAATTTACCAATGCGCCTACCCACTGAGCTAGCAGGACCAACGCAAACTGTCTGACTGGTTTAAGTTGTTATGATAAATTGTACAACTCTTTCATATATCGATATTCTAGTGCTATTATGAGATTATACACGTTACTTTATGTAGCTGGATACAATATATGTTTGCTATGTATGTTTATTGGTGTAGATTATCTCCCGTTGGTTGCATTCGATATAATTATTCGGAAAACGAGCCTAAGCTCGGCGAAACCTAGTCGACTTGTAGGCCCATTCGCATTCGTTGTTTTGAATAAAATTCGATTCATGTGGAACCGTAAGATAAATGTTTGTTCCTCTATGATGACTAGTGTTTGTATTACGTCGGAATATTGCACAATAACTCGTTCTGACGCTCGTTTCGACCCAAAAGCTATCCTTGTAAACATGCACTGAATGCATGGAAAGGGTCGGCCTGGTGCGAGTGTGTCATAAGTGACGTCACGATACCACATGATCGCCTAGCTCATTAAAATTTCATTTTCCGCGGGAATCGCTTCACAGACGAGCTTAAAATCGAATTTATGCTATAAATGTATTTTTCTGTATTTGTTTAATGTTGTCAAATGTTACATACAATGTTAAACTTTGTGTACACATGGAAAAAGGATTTTAGCTAATGCTTTATTTTTATTTCCTTTAACGTCGGACATGGACGTACACATCTCTGTGAGCCGTTGACCACATACCTTAATGACTCCAGGAATATGTTTAGAATATAGGTGCCGATACGAAGTCTTCAGGGAGTTTATCGCACCATTCGATGACACGATCTGTGAAGAAGTGTTTACGGGTCTGTGTATGTGAGTCCGCCTTCCTCACGTGATTACGATACAACTAAATGGTCATCTTGACATAAAATAGGGCCTATAATAACAATAATGATCACAATCATAGGAATTTTGGACTCTATCACTGCCAGTATGCACAATTTACATAAAGCAACCGCTGTGAACTTTAATTAGGATAGCAGTGTGTCGGCAACAGTGTATTTCTTTATTGACAAAAATAAAATCTACCACGACACCTAGATCCACTTTGTTGACTAGTAATCCCGGTGGCCTCTATGGTGGACGAGACGTGTTACCCAGACACGACAGCCCGGAGAAGGGCCTCGCCCGTGTTAACCCGTTTTACCAATATAACCTGTTTAGTACAGCGGCTAATAACCAGCAATTTGACGAATTATGCACTTTTTGACAAAAGCATGAACATTGGCACATATGTAGTTTATAATATGTATAATCATATACCCATCGCTATCGACATGGTACCTAGTCGCCATCTTGATTTTTAAAATGGCCGCCACGGAAATCCATTAGGCAAGTATATCAGCTTCTAAACAACATAGAAATATGATCATAGTGTCTAAACCAACATTTCCAGGGTCAAGGAATACATTCCTGTCATGTGCAGTATCCAAGATCGCCATCATGGAAATTCATCACCCAATCACTCAGCTTCTAAGCAACATAAAACATGTTCTTTGTGTCTAAACCCAGATTTCCAGGGTCAATGAATCCACGTCTGCTATATCCTCAGATGGCAGCCAAGTTGAAATTAAAAATGGCTGCCACGCATAAACGTTTTACGAACATCATTTTAGTGCCTCTTGATATTGAAGACTCCATATAACGAATCCATAGATGGTTCATATGTTTCAAGGTCAAGGAATCCAGTTGTGCCACTTGCATTATTCCCAGATGGCGGCCATATTGAAAACAAAATGGATGCCGTGGAAATCATCTGCCCAAATATTTCAGCTTCTATACAACATGGAAACATGATATTTGTGTCTATACCAACATATTCATGGTTAATTAATACATTTCTTTCACATGTTGTATCCCCAGATGACAGACATATTGAAATTCAAGATGGCCGACATCCAAAATCATATATTTTGGTTTAATTCAGCTTCCGTGCAACATAAAAACACGATGGTCACACAGAATATAAATATGGCTACCATGCATATATATATATACGTTCTAGGATTATGATCTGAATGTGTGTTGGGTTTAGGAATCCATACCTAGTTTATGGTACGTGTCTTCACGATTTTAACCTTTTAGGCTGTTGCCAAATTTTATTCAGTTATATTCTCAACCATAATATACCTCACAACATACTATAGTTATGAACAATGATATCTAAATTGGACTACACTTAGATTTGTAACCACAGTGCAGTAGGTCATGGCATAGCATCGGTGTCTCTGGGAGTTCAAGTCCAGCATGGTTTCCATACTGAATCAGGTGAACTCCAACCACAGTGTTAAAGACCAGGCAGATGGAGACTTGGCACAAGAGCTTGTGACATCACATAACCAATTTGACAAACAGCCCTTTTCACATATTGGTGCAATGCATGTTTTGTTTCTGGGGTATTTCAAGTCGTGCCAGATTCCTGGGCAAACAGCTGTTTCCTTGTTTCATCCACCCTGCTAAATGTAAATGTCTTAATATAAATGTCGGTGATCAATATCTCATTAAGTGTACATGAGTCGACTTCGACTTTATTTATGACATATACTGTTGCAAACTAATAACAAATATAAATAAATCCTTATCACACATCACTAGATGCAGCGCACGCCTGCTTGTGTTCCCGAGAACTAGCGACGGCAAACATATCGCCAAACCCAAGCCAAGCGTCGGCCGACATAATACTTCTGCCGTGGAATAGCGCAATCTATACAGTGCCCCTTTAAATGTTGACACTAAAGATGATATTTATTTAGCAAACTTGTTTTGTATGCCAGTGTAGTACATGTATGCTTTGTTGGGTTTTTTAATTGGCAGTTTGAACATTATCTTCCAACTTTCGCTAGATAACTGGTATATATATGGCCCTGTCACCATTCACCTCTTCCAGGATTGTGGATTTTCCATCAAACTTGCAGCATAACCGCCACTCTTTGACTTGTGATTGACACCGACACATTGACATCGGTGATTGACTTGATCGTGACACTGGCCTAGTGTTATTGTTGAAAATACATGTTGTGGTTTCTGCTCAACAAAATGTCCGTTCGTCAGTTGCCAGTAAACACCAAGACGTGTTTTCAACACGATGTTGACTTTGTTTTCCATATCGCTGACGTGAACTCGAAATGTGACTATTTGTGTTGTATTATATTTCTCTTCACCAGTATGTGCACTGCCATGTATCTTATGTTTAAGAATATAGCGCTAAAACAACTGCCAAAACGAATTGACATATTCGTGAATATATATGTATTCATATATGAACCACATATAGATTCCTCAACTTCAAGAGACACTAAAACCATGTTCATAAAACGCATACACAGGGCAGCCATCTTGAATTTCAATATGGCCGCCATCTGAGGATATAGCATGTGGCAGATATGGATTCCTTGACCCTGGAAATGTTGTGTTAGACACCAAGAACATGTTTTTATGTTGATTAGGTACCATGTCGATAGCGATGGGGACCTAGCTTGGAACGAATCTATATATAATAATCTACGTGTATGTGTCAATTTTCATGCTTTTATCAAAAAGTGCACAATCTACTAGTTCGAGGAGCCAGCGGGCGGCGTCTTCAGTCGTTCTTTGCCGGGTCCTCGATCTCATTCTGCGGTTGCTGTTGGTGGAGTGATTCGTCCATCTTCGTGAGGCTGCCGACCGAGCCACTTCCGGCGTACGACACGATGTGTGAGTACGCAGACAGCGGCTTGTTCTCGCCGCTGTGCCACATCCCGTAGCCGAAGTACACGACGAAACCTGCGGACACAGACAGTTGTTATGCAGTCACACTTCGCTTTACAGTCACCTCGGTAATACAGCCACCTCGCAATTAAGGTCACCCTATTACAGACCCAAATTATTTTCATAACAATAAAGTACAGGAAAATAGTCCCGCTAAGGCCACCTCGCTATTCGGGTCACGTTGGTCCAGTCCTGAGAGTGACCTTAATAGTGAGGTTCTGCCAACTAGAACCGTACCAGAAGACATTGATACTAACACCACGGGAAGGGCATTGCACGCATTCGGTGTATGCTCTTCGTCTTAACTAACCGCCCATGCAAATGATGCCGAACGTTGTTAGGAAAGCATGCTTTCATGTTGCAGCGCAGTGCCCCAGTGGCCAGACTCTCAACCGACAGAACCCGTGTTCGAATCATAGCCTACGGTGTCGAACCTTTGGCAAGTGTGTTCCCTCTTCCTTGCTCCAGTCCACTCAGCTGTATTAATGAGTGCCTGGCTATAGACAGTGGTGGGTATTTGTGTAAGAATAGTCTTCGCGCTGTAATTGCAGCGTGGCTGAATGATTCGCAGAGAAGACGATATAGAGGTGGTTTTCGATTGAACAGGTCTGCCAGGGAGTAAAGTGTAAACGCGCCTAACTTCACAATACATCATTTGAAATTAAATTATAAACACAAAACAAACGTTTGCAGTGATCACGAGGGAATTACCAAACACAGGCATCAATGTAGGACACGCAGGTCTACATTTACATTGCCAAAATAATAAGTGTTTGGTTTTCTCCGAATCATTATACTGCCTTTTAATTTTTTTGCGATTTTATGGGTTTGCCACACAAGTTTTTTTCAAAAAAAATCCTCAGATAAAAGTAATTTCTTGTATAGCCCTGTATTCATGTTGAAAGCACGTCACCCACTGATGGACCTGGCATTTCCAAAATGAACTCGACTTATTTAGGAAACATTCAGCTGTGCTTCAGTTGGGACACACAGTTGAGTTAATACAGATCAGTGTATTTAACCTGTACTCATTTATACATTGCGTGAGCTGAGGCAACATGTAGTGAACGAAATTACCCAGACTTCGAACCGGGTACTGTCGGCTCCCAGCTCGACTTTCTTACCGAAACCCTCCAGATAGATTATTGCACCGGCATACATACAAACTACCATCTAAATAAAATTATTTAAGGGGCTATGCATTAACGAAAATGCCCTATTGGTTTCGTTCCGAAATCCAAAATTATACCACTGCAATAAAATATACCATACATGTAGCTGGTTAACCGGATGCTTTCAGTTAATAGGACGCAATGCCACTGGGTACTCAAATAACGGAAGCAATCCGCTGGGGGGCGCTGACTCCCGGATGTGATGTAACTCACCGAGCGTCATCCACACGGCGAGTCGGATCCACGTCAGGTAGTTGAGCTTCAGCATCATCGCAATGTTAATGAACATGCTCAGAGACGGGATGAAAGGTACGAAGGGAACCTGAAGGCACAAACGAGGTGACCGTGTTATAATTCTAGATATGTTGGTTGCAGTGGTGATAATCACGGATTCTTGATGTTGTGATGATATTTGAGGTGGTCGCGATGATTGTTCTACACTACAGACGGTTGTTGTGATACTTCTAAACTCTAGAGGTGGTTGATTTGGTAGTTAGTAATAGTTTGATGTTGGTACTGTAATAGCTTTAGAGGTGGTTGATGTAATAGTTTTAGAGGTGGTTGTTGTAACAGTTCTTGAAGTGGTTGATGTGATAGTTCTAGACGTGGTTGATGTGATAGTTCTAAAGGTAGTTGATGTGACAGTTCTAGAAATGGTTGTTCTGATAGTTCTAAAGGTCGTTGATGTGACAGTTCTAGAAATGGTTGTTGTGATAGTTCTAAAGGTCGTTGATGTGATAGTTCTACAAATGGTTGTTGTGATAGTTCTAAAGGTCGCTGATGTGATCGTTCTACAAATGATTGTTGTGGTAGTTCTAGAAGTGGTTGTTGTGATAGTTCTTGAAGTGGTTGTTGTGATAGTTCTAAAGGTCGTTGATGTGATAGTTCTAGAAATGGTTGTTGTGATAGTTCTAAAGGTCGTTGATGTGATAGTTCTAGAAATGGTTGTTGTGATAGTTCTAAAGGTCGCTGATGTGATAGTACTAGAAGTGGTTGTTGTGATAGTTCTTGAAGTGGTTGTTGTGATAGTTCTAGAGGTGATTGATGTGATAGTTCTAGAGGTGGTTGATGTGATAGTTCTAGAAGTGGTTGTAGTGATAATTCTAGAAGTGGTTGTTGTGATAGTTCTAGAGGTGGTTGTTCTGATAGTTCTAAAGGTCGTTGATGTGACAGTTCTACAAATGGTTGTTGTGATAGTTCTAAAGGTCGTTGATGTGATAGTTCTACAAATGGTTGTTGTGATAGTTCTAAAGGTCGCTGATGTGATAGTTCTACAAATGATTGTTGTGGTAGTTCTAGAAGTGGTTGTTGTGATAGTTCTTGAAGTGGTTGTTGTGATAGTTCTAAAGGTCGTTGACGTGATAGTTCTAGAAATGGTTGTTGTGATAGTTCTAAAGGTCGTTGATGTGATAGTTCTAGAAATGGTTGTTGTGATAGTTCTAACGGTCGCTGATGTGATAGTACTAGAAGTGGTTGTTGTGATAGTTCTTGAAGTGGTTGTTGTGATAGTTCTAGAGGTGATTGATGTGATAGTTCTAGAGGTGGTTGATGTGATAGTTCTAGAAGTGGTCGTAGTGATAATTCTAGAAGTGGTTGTTGTGATAGTTCTAGAGGTGGTTGTTGTGATAGTTCTAGAAGTGGTTGTTGTGATAGTTCTAGAAGTGGTTGTTGTGATAGTTCTAAAGGTGGTTGATGTGATAGTTCTAGAGGTGGTTGTTGTGATAGTTCTAGAGGTGGTTGTTGTGATAGTTCTAGAAGTGATTGTTGTGATAGTTCTAGAAGTGGTTGTTGTGATTGTTCTAAAGGTGGTTGATGTGATAGTTCTAGAAGTGGTTGTTGTGATAGTTCTAGAAGTGGTTGTTGTGATAGTTCTAGAAGTGGTTGTAGTGATAGTTCTAGACGTGGTTGTTGTGGTAGATCTAGAGGTGGTTGATGTGATAGTTCTAGACGGGGTTGATGTGATAGTTCTAGAGGTGGTTGATGTGATAGTTCTAGAGGTGGTTGTGATAGTTCTAGACGTGGTTGATATGATAGTTCTAGAGGTGGTTGATGTGATAGTTCTAGAGGTGGTTGTTGTGATAGTTCTAGAGGTGGTTGTTGTGATATTTCTAAAGGTGATTGATATGATAGTTCCAGAGGTGGTGGTTGTGATATTTCTAGAGGTGGCTGATGTGATAGTTCTAGAGGTGGTTGATGTGATAGTTCTAGAGGTGATTGATATGATAGTTCCAGAGGTGGTTGTTGTGATATTTCTAGAGGTGGTTGATGTGATAGTTCTAGAGGTGGCTGATGTGATAGTTCTAGAGGTGATTGATGTGATAGTTCTAGAGGTGATTGATGTGATAGTTCTAGAGGTTGTCACAGGCGGATCCAGGTGGGTCTGGGGGCACGTGCCCCCGAGATTTTATGAATTCTGCGTGCCCGCAGACCTTTTATAATGGGCCAACACGACCGTGCCCCCTAGACCGTTTGAAAAGTCCCCCCGTTTAGGTTATAACAATAATAAGCTGAAGTTATGGCGACGCGGCGGCGAAAATGTTCAACAGCTCTCCCCCTCGTATTCCGATATCACCAGTCCAACCGAGACGGCGGAGCGGCTGAAGTTACGGCGGCGTGGTAGTTTCGACTACAACATTTGGTTCGGCCGCCATTGGAGGTTTTGTGCCCCCCCTAGACTCGATTTCTGGATCCGCCCCTGGTTATATTGTATTATGGCGAGAATGTGATAACTCCAAGTTGTGATAACGATTTGGACGATGATATAGCTAGCAAGGTGTTGAAATTTGCAGATGATACAAAAGTGTTTAGAAGGATTGAAAGTGATGGTGATAGACAGCATTTACAAGATGATCTTGACAGGTTGATCAAATGGTCTGAAAAGTGGCAAATGTTGTTCAATTTTGGGAAATGTAAATGCCTCCACACAGGACATGGGAACGAATATGTAGAATATACAATGGGGGGAACTGTACTAAGTACTACTGTAAAAGAAAAAGACTTAGGGCTGACAATTAGTGCTGACATGAAGGTTTCAGAGCAGTGTGGAATTGCAGCTTCAAAGGGAAATCAAATCCTTGGATTGATTAGGCGAAATATAGCATATAAAGAAAAAGAACTAATAATACCGCTGTACAAAACAATAGTTAGGCCTCATTTAGAATATTGTATACAAGCATGGAGGCCATACCGCAAGAAGGACATAGATATGCTAGAAAGAGTACAGAGGAGAGCGACTAAAATGATACCAAAACTGAGGGATCTTAGTTATGAAAAACGCCTAAAAGAATGTGGTTTAACAACACTAGAGACCAGGAGATTGAGAGGAGATCAGATAGAAGTGTTTAAAATATTGAATGGATATGAAAATATTGATAGAAATATGTTTTTTTCAGTTAAGAAAGATAGAAAGACTAGAGGACATGAAGTTACATTAGTAAAGGAGCAGTGTAGATTAGACGTGAGAAAGTTCTCATTTTCACAAAGGACTGTGAATGAATGGAACAGATTATCTGATGATTGTGTGGGTGCTAGTAGTGTGAATATGTTTAAAAATAAAATCGACACATACCTCAGAAGGGCTGGATATATGTAGATAAAAGGGTTGGACTCTCGATAAGCCAAAGGGCTTCCTTGTCCACCTGCCATCTAGAGTTAATTCTCTGGATGGCAATCTTGTTAAATCTTGTTAAAACTAAGTGCAAACATTAATAATAAGCAAGGACGCAGACTTGACGCTCACACCTACGATGACACTAAACACGACACGGCGACTTACTTGAAATGTTAAGTACATGCGATTGGTCTCGTGTACCAGGAGGACGCCGAATGAGGCGGCGATGCCAGCGCTGAAGACGACGAGACAGACAATGCTCCACCAGCGCGCGTGGGCCAGAGCGTCGTATTCGTGCAGCACGAGCAGGTTGAAGGCGATCATAAAGAGCGCCATCACGAAGACAGCCGACCCGGTCGCCACGCCTGGCGTGACGTCCTTGAGCACCGGAAGTGACGCGAACGTCTTGCGCAGCTTGCCGATGTCGTCGTGGCTCTGCGACGTCTTCAGGATCTTCTTGCGGTCAGAGTCCGTCTCCTCAATGTCCGCCTTGCAGCCGTCGTCGCACGCCCCGTCATCGTCCTCCGGGCGCAGCTCGAAGGGGCACTGACTGGCGGGCTGGTAGCGCAGGATGAGCACGCTCGCTGCGACGATCGTGAAGCTCATGAGGGTGCCGATGGAGAGGAACTCGACGAGCACGTCGATCTCGACGACGAGTGCCATCGAGCCGCCGGCGACGCCCGAGATGAGGATGGCCGCGAGCGGGGTCTGAGTGCTCGGATGGACGTGGGCCAGGCAGCGGAACAGCAGGCCGTCGGATGCCATAGCGTAAATGGAGCGAGGCATGGAGAAGAGGGCGCCGATCAACGATGAACTGGTGTAATGAAAACGAGACGTAGCATTGTCATAAATTGTGGTGAAAGCCTTTGACCACCTTTCACTGAAAGGTCTATATTTAATTACATTGTTCCTGACGTAAGACAGTCGGTAGATTACAAGTTGGGTTGAGAAGGCTACTGATAAGAAAACTTGGACAAGAACAAGAGCAGTGCAATAGTTGCAGCAGCTTGCAACAGCTAGATCTCACCCGTACACGTGCAGGGGCGTGTCCAGAGAGGGTGGTCTGGGGGGGACGAAAACCTTCCCTGGCGGCCGAGCCAAATACTAAATAGAAAATGTTTCGCTTCTCCGCCGTCTCGGCTCGAGACTGGTGACATCGGAAGACGGGGGAGGGGGCCGCTTTAATTTCAGTTACAGGGGCACATTAAAAAGGGTCTACAGGGGCACCGTCACGGGGGTCGTACAAAAAGGTCTGGGGGCACGCCAAATCCCAATGGTCTAGGGGGACACGTGCCCCTCAGACCCCATAGACACGCCTATGACTTGCAAGGCGTGTCTATGGGAAGGAACAACGAGGAAGAACGACACTTTCATCAAGAATAATGATTACGCAGCGCGACTTTGTGCAGATATACATTTCGATCATTGCTTGTGGTTTAAGTACCATTCACAGAAAGCACAATGCAATTGCTCCCAACGTCACTTTGGTTTGTTCGCACGGTGCTAAAATGTAGCATCTTGTTTGGTTTCATGTGGCTTAACGTAAGGGGTACTCAACTCAACTGGCACTCACCTGATGCCGAACATCGTGCCGACCGCGATGATAACTCGGGCCCAGTTGAGTCCGCGTTGAGCAAAGGCTGTCGGGAAGGGAGCAGCCAGGTCGACGTCATAGTAGGGCACGAGCAGCGTGAGAGCGACGGACGAGCCGAAGTAGAGGATGGTGGTGACGCCGACGGCCAGCCCGGTGGCGATGGGAATCGACTTGGCCGGCTTCTCCGCCTCCTCTCCGGCCGTCGCGATGCCCTCGAAGCCGATGTAGGCGTAGAAGCAAGTGGCGGCCCCGGCGAATACTCCGGTGAAGCCGTACGGGAGGAAGCCGCCGTGACCGGGATTCGTCCAGTTGTCGCTCTCGGCCATCGACAGCCCGGCGAGGATGATCGCCATGATGACGGCCAGGTTGATGACGGTGAAGACGGTGTTAACGCTCACCGACGCCTTCGCCCCGCACGCTATGAAGACGGTGAGAGCGAGAACAACGGCGAGGGCGACGACATCCGGGTACTCACTTAGCCACGTGACCTCGATGTGGCCGATGTGAGTAAGCGTCGCGTTGCGGATGGCGCCGCTGAAGATGGCGTCGAAGGAGCCGCTCCAGGCCCGCGCCACCGCCGCGATGCCCAGCCAGTGCTCCAGGATAATGTTCCAGCCGATGACGAAGGCGCACAACTCTCCTATGGTCACGTATGTGTACGTATAGGCGGACCCGGCTTTCGGCACCCGCGACCCGAACTCGGCGTAGCATAGCGATGAGAAGATGGCGGCGATGCCGGCGAGCAGGTAGGAGAGGACGGCTCCGGGACCAGCCACGTTGTGTACAACCGTACCCGTCAACACGAACAGACCAGAACCGATCATATGACCCACGCCTAACAAGGTCAGGTCGAAGGTGCTGAGGCAGCGTCGCAGTGGAGTCTCCATGACGTCATCATGTAGGAGTTTCTTGCGCGTCACTTTGTCGAGGAGTTTTAAGGCGGACGCCATCTTGTCGTCTGCTTTTGCTCTTTATGTCCTGCTGTTGCTACTCCTCGATAGGTCGATCAGTCAAAGAACGGTCCCGTGATGTCGGTCTGGAAGAGTGACCATTACTGTGAGAATAGAAGCATATTTTTTTCATTTAAAGATAATTTGTGTAGCAAGTATATTTTTCTTTTTTCATTGCAGCAGTGTTGGCATAGACTTAGTATACAAACTGTGATCTACGCAGACCATCAATAATCGAAAAGCACGTACAGGTGTACTAATCATGCATGTCTACCATCTTACTTCTTTTATCTACCATCTACCCATGTTTGACCTACACTCTTCATATCTCTGGTTTATTGTTTACTCTTGTGTTGGTTTCCATCTACCCATGTGTTGTCTACCATCTACCTGTGTCATATATATTCAGACAGTTAATGTCTTATTTACGGGGAAAACCGAATACTCACGTTTTGTGTACCATCTTATTATTATTATGTGCACTTTCGCGTGGCAGACGTGATGTAGTTCGCGTTTGTTTCGCGTGTGCCATTCCGCACGAAATGTACCATCACAGTTCCTTTGTAGAAGTGGAATAAATAGATATATAAATAAATTAAAATATTTAAATGAATAGATACATGTATAATTAAAATGTCCATCTACTCATGTCTTATCTACTTTCTACTGTACTTCATGAGAACGGTCTGTGTTTGTTGTATGAAATCCATATACAATATGGAATGCATCGCCAGCGAACATTTCGCACATCTGAACTGACGTGTTTTCCCAACGCGTAAACGTCGACAAAAATCAAAAGGTCGCGTATATGACACGGTGCATATTGTCAAATCGTTTGAGCCTAATCACACTTTCAATCTAGATAATCTGCTTATATAAGGATTCGGATTGGGTCTGATTACGCTCTAGTCGCACGTTGCAGCCATGCTGGTCCTTCGCTGGAACTACGAACACACCATAACGTGATCGTGGACGAACGTTTTGAGAGAGTAACGCACACATGGCCACTTGCGAGCAGACGGATCAGTGGCGATAATATAGTTATCAGCAAAGGTCGGACAGTACACCACCTCTTTTGTATAATCAAAACAGTCTCTCAAGACTGGTGTTCTCCCATAGCAGGTTGTACGCAGGAATATATTATAATGAGAGACCCATCTGGCTGGCAACAGGACACACTCCTTCTTCTACATAATACATTTATTTCCACATTTTGTCGTGTTTTTTTTCGGGGGGAGGGTTGATTAAAGAAAATAAACGAATTGTACAAATACGATTTAGTGAGGTGTGAGGAAGCAGACAGGAAGGGAAGGGTGGGTGTTTCAGAGTTCTTGTGTGACGTTGAAGCCTGGTGTCAAAACAATCCAGGAATGTCGCAGATACAAAAAATTGGGGCAGGCTATTCAGTTCGGCTACGGTGAGTGGGGAAAACGATATCTTCGGATACTGTGAACGGTGGTAGGGAAAGTAGTACCCTATGTTATGTTACAATACTCTCCTTTATGTTCAGATTGCGTGGACAATATAGTGTGGGTAGGTAGGAAACCTACTCCGAGTTGATTGTGATGTTCCTATGAGGTTGCTATAGAGTAGAATACGTATGACCATACGACCTGTTCACGTCGTCGTCGGTCGCCTTTGGCAGGTGGCAGTGGTCGACCTACCCTGGTTTTAGTGTGAACCGAAACATGCTGCGAAATGGACAGAGTGACCTAAACAGACCAGCCACTATAAGGATGGTCGTACGTTACACATCGCTGCACAACGACGTCGATGTCAACGCCAATAATAGCGTCCACGCAGCGCCAGCAGACAAAGGGAACAGCCGCGTGACACAGTGCGCGGTGAGAACAGAACGTTACGCAGTGCCACTAATAAACAACACCACATCGATTTTATTTCAACCAACGCGTGATGTCTATAGACTGTCACTTCAATACAAACAAACTGTCACGTTTGGCCGCTTGAATTATATTAGGAGGGAGGGACGGATGGAGAGAGAACAAGAGGGAGCGAAGGAGGGAGGGTGTGAGTGAGTGAGTGAGTGAGTGAGTGAGTGAGTGAGTGAGTGAGTGAGTGAGTGAGATGGGGAGGGTGGTGAGAGAGAGAGAGAGGATGGAGGAAAGAGAGAGAGATGGGAGGGAGTGAGGGAGAGGGAGAGGAGGGAGGGAGAGAGAGACAGAAAGAGAGAGAGGGGAGGGAGGGGAGGAGGGACAGGGAGGGAGGGAGGGAGGGAGAGAGAGAGAGAGAGAGAGAGAGAGAGAGAGAGAGAGAGAGAAATAGGTGGGTGGAGAAGAGAAGAGGAAAGGAGAGAAAGGAGGTGGGAGAAAATTCACCAGACATTTCTCTTCAAGTGTACACCATATGACCCCACAACAGTTCGACGTATGGTAATTCCAATCATTTAGTAGAATACTATTTGTGGTCCTGTCCAAATTAACAATATATTGCATGTTTAATGACGCAGGCAATATAGCTCATCTTGTCTTAACCAGTTTGCCTGAATTGCTCTGTAGCAAACGTGATTGAATTTGTGTACACCAAGTGACTGACGGTGTTGTTTTCCTGGTTTATGTCAACATATCACATTATCTTTAGTTATAAGTAGTTTAAAACAACTAAAGCAGCCAACGGGGAACTTCTGAAATGCCAACGTATTGATGTCCAGTTATACGACCTTATTATCTCGTGTAGATAAAATATAAATCGATTTTTTTCAAACATTTCGGCTACGCGATGCAGCCGAAATAGTTCGAGTTTCTTGTAAAGCAATCCGTAGTACTGTTGAAACAAGCCACGAAAGTGGGAAAACACGCCACGAAAGCGCGGCGTCCAAGCCGTCATCGATCCCTTAGTTATATTTATTAAGATTTCTGTTGTTGGTTTAGGCGATGAGCCTGATTAGTGGAAAGATCTCAGATATCAGAGCAGCAGAAAGTGCTGAAATTGATCACGGAAATATATCATATGTCAGAGCAGAGCAACAGGAACCACGGAAGAAGATACTGTTTTCGAACGTCTTTGCAGAGGCGGCAGACAGGAGGGACGCCGTGTAGAAATACAAGGCAAAGCTAGATTGGTAACAGATTTTCAGAAAGCGCGTCCACTGAAAGAGAAAACCGACGTGATGGTGACATGATATAAAGACGTGCAGCCTATCTATAGGTAGTTATCGACGAAGATATGACACAGCAACTTTACAATTGGAGATGAAAAGAATAAGGCTGTGAAAAGCAGCAAGACAATGGAATGTGCGGACCTTGAAAAATTTCCCCAGACAGATGGTTCGAGCAACGAGCAGACCCAGGATTTGGAAATGCAGCTACGAGACACCCCATGAATGACGTACGTAACCGATCTCGGTCCCTTGTCGCTACTTTCGCTGCTGTATTACGTCACCCAGCACGCGCCTACTCAGAAATCAGACAATATCTTATAACGTTGATTAAGATGTAACTTGACTTCCGCATAACACGATACAGCGGCCTGCAGGCACTGCGTCGCATGTACTACCCGGGAACAGCAATAGAATGCTGTAGCCAAAGTAGGGGCCTACATGTGGTCGAAGTTATCCATCTTTCCATGGACAGCCAATCACTGCAGACTCGCCATGTTTGCCTTTGATGGTTGTGATCCGTATTTTTGATTTGAATTGTCGCCTAAATCCGTATATATCTGTATAATATTTTGCATCAGTTAACCGTCCTAATTCATTCATATCCCGTGTCACAAACTAGGCCCACTAGAGTGCGAAATACACCTATACCAAAATCCACAAATTTACATATTTCGGCAGTGTACAATAACAAACAAAGGAAGAACATGTGAAGATGTCAAATGCAGGATCGGAAAGGTCAGGCATGCATCAGTTACCTTGAAAACAATGAGGAGAAATACACCATCCTTTCCAACAGGAATATTCAACACGAATGTGAAAAGAGTACTGCTTTATGGCTTGGAGACACGGAGAGTTACAAAGGCAACAACCCCAAAACTATAACGTTCATCAACAAATGCCTCATAAACATTCTAGCAATGAAATGGCAAAACACAGTCACCTACATAGAACTTATGAACAGGAGAAACCAAACATGTATAAAAAATTAATCCAAAAATATAATGGACATGGAAAGGACACACAATTCGAAAAGACACTAAAACAGTCACAAGACAAACACTGGAATGGAATCCACAGATGAAACGAAAATCAGGAAGACCGAGAAACAGCTGGAGGAGATCCATAGCCAAGGAACTGAAAACGTAAGGAACCACCTGAAATGAAACAAAAAAGACATTCAACATCAGGGTGCGTTAGAGAAGCGTCGTGTCGGCCCTGTGCTCAGAGCGAAGAGGATTAATTAAGTAAGTAAAATCACTAGGTTTCGCCGGAAATGATCGACTGCCACCACCCCTCACTATCAGGGTATGAACTATACCCAAATCAAACCAAATCCACTAGTTCGTGTTTGAAATCCACCTATCATCAAACGTATTTATCTGCGACTGATTCGTTTGTCATTCTATGTGATACGTGTGTGGCGAATGTAGAAAAACATAGGCCTATTATTTATGACGATTTTTCCATTTAAAGCGAATCGTCATTAAAACGGAATACGGTCACATTTTTCTCCTAATCTAATAAATCCTAATCTAATCCACACTAGACACGGGGAATTCTCGTATGATGTGGCAAGTCTGTCACTGGTTCACATAGTTGATGCATTAATTGAGTGACATGACAGTCCTATAGTGCACGCAATCGACGCAGCGATTAAGAGATCACCGGTCAAACACAGACACATTGCATAGCTGAATGTACATCTGCAACCGCAGTTCATGGATTGTCTCTCTCGAGGCTTTCCTGACAAGATTTTGGTATTGTAAATTTCTGTTCATCACATTGGCGAGGCAATAATCGTTAAGGCGAAACGGAAACAACATTCTTCGTCTGAATAGCTACTTCGATTACGTGAGCGCGCCTCAACGTATTCATGCAGACGCAACAGGGAGTCTGCATGAATACGCCACTGCGTTGTCTGCATCTAATCATTTTCGTTTGCTGCCATCGATTTTCTTGCCAATCCACCATTAAGGACGACGTGAAGTATGTAATCCAACACGGAAAGGAAGCATGTTCTCGTACACAGAATCTGAATGTTCGTGAATGAAGAATGCGGATATCTTCGAATACGACCTTGTCAATGCAATGGAATTATTGTTCTTCTTCATGGTTCCCTTCTTATACGCGTATGTGTGAGGTTTAGGTCCAGTATAGTTGTACTACTCGTTCTGTTGTTTTATGTGCTCCACTACTCCCTATTAACCCATCTCTCCATTTTCATCTTCCTCCATCTGTCTAAAATCCGTCTTCATATAGTCCTCGTACAATTCTAATTAATTATATGTTATGCCGTTTCTTTAAAGATAGAGAGGGCGCTGTACCAGCTGCTGCCAACTACAGTGTAGCTCCCAGGTTACATAGAGGGCGCTGTACAAGCTGCTGCCAACTACAGTGTAGCTCCCAGGTTACATAGAGGGCGCTGTACAAGCTGCTGCCAACTACAGTGTAGCTCCCAGGTTACATAGAGGGCGCTGTACAAGCTGCTGCCAACTACAGTGTAGCTCCCAGGTTACATAGAGGGCGCTGTACAAGCTGCTGCCAACTACAGTGTAGCTCCCTACCTGTAGCTGCTGCCAACTACAGTAGAGGTACATAGAGGGCGCTGTAGAAGCTGCTGCCAACTACAGTGTAGCTCCCAGGTTACATAGAGGGCGCTGTACAAGCTGCTGCCAACTACAGTGTAGCTCCCAGGTTACATAGAGGGCGCTGTACAAGCTGCTGCCAACTACAGTGTAGCTCCCAGGTTACATAGAGGGCGCTGTACAAGCTGCTGCCAACTACAGTGTAGCTCCCAGGTTACATAGAGGGCGCTGTAGAAGCTGCTGCCAACTACAGTGTAGCTCCCAGGTTACATAGAGGGCGCTGTACAAGCTGCTGCCAACTACAGTGTAGCTCCCAGGTTACATAGAGGGCGCTGTACAAGCTGCTGCCAACTACAGTGTAGCTCCCAGGTTACATAGAGGGCGCTGTACAAGCTGCTGCCAACTACAGTGTAGCTCCCAGGTTACATAGAGGGCGCTGTACAAGCTGCTGCCAACTACAGTGTAGCTCCCAGGTTACATAGAGGGCGCTGTACAAGCTGCTGCCAACTACAGTGTAGCTCCCAGGTTACATAGAGGGCGCTGTACAAGCTGCTGCCAACTACAGTGTAGCTCCCAGGTTACATAGAGGGCGCTGTACAAGCTGCTGCCAACTACAGTGTAGCTCCCAGGTTACATAGAGGGCGCTGTAGAAGCTGCTGCCAACTACAGTGTAGCTCCCAGGTTACATAGAGGGCGCTGTAGAAGCTGCTGCCAACTACAGTGTAGCTCCCAGGTTACATAGAGGGCGCTGTACAAGCTGCTGCCAACTACAGTGTAGCTCCCAGGTTACATAGAGGGCGCTGTACAAGCTGCTGCCAACTACAGTGTAGCTCCCAGGTTACATAGAGGGCGCTGTAGAAGCTGCTGCCAACTACAGTGTAGCTCCCAGGTTACATAGAGGGCGCTGTAGAAGCTGCTGCCAACTACAGTGTAGCTCCCAGGTTACATAGAGGGCGCTGTACAAGCTGCTGCCAACTACAGTGTAGCTCCCAGGTTACATAGAGGGCGCTGTAGAAGCTGCTGCCAACTACAGTGTAGCTCCCAGGTTACATAGAGGGCGCTGTAGAAGCTGCTGCCAACTACAGTGTAGCTCCCAGGTTACATAGAGGGCGCTGTACAAGCTGCTGCCAACTACAGTGTAGCTCCCAGGTTACATAGAGGGCGCTGTAGAAGCTGCTGCCAACTACAGTGTAGCTCCCAGGTTACATAGAGGGCGCTGTAGAAGCTGCTGCCAACTACAGTGTAGCTCCCAGGTTACATAGAGGGCGCTGTACAAGCTGCTGCCAACTACAGTGTAGCTCCCAGGTTACATAGAGGGCGCTGTACAAGCTGCTGCCAACTACAGTGTAACTCCCAGGTTACATAGAGGGCGTTGTACAAGCTGCTGCCAACTACAGTGTAACTCCCAGGTTACATAGAGGGCGCTGTACAAGCTGCTGCCAACTACAGTGTAACTCCCAGGTTACATAGAGGGCGCTGTACAAGCTGCTGCCAACTACAGTGTAACTCCCAGGTTACATAGAGGGCGTTGTACAAGCTGCTGCCAACTACAGTGTAACTCCCAGGTTACATAGAGGGCGTTGTACAAGCTGCTGCCAACTACAGTGTAACTCCCAGGTTACATAGAGGGCGTTGTACAAGCTGCTGCCAACTACAGTGTAACTCCCAGGTTACATAGAGGGCGTTGTACAAGCTGCTGCCAACTACAGTGTAACTCCCAGGTTACGCGCTATTTTGGTTTGTTTTAAGTGTACAGTGACGCTAAGTTTTGAAAGAACATTTTGTGAGTATACAGTTCGTACACTGGATACACGTCTATGCCAGAATTGGTGAAAATAAATGTGAATTCTTATGATGTACGTTGTGAGTTTCCTGGCTCTGAATATCGCATGCCTACACGGCTTCAACCTGCACGGTCAACGCCCAATTGCCTTCTGTTGTGTTTGTGCGGCCACTGACTTCAACAACCATTGTTGTCCGGAAACCTGCAGCATACTGGTTACAATGACTGCAGTGCCAAGCAGGCCTAGACCAAAACAATACAGCAATGCAGAACTGTGGTCTATGAAACGTGGAACATCTACTATCGAATCTGATGTTTTTACTACTCTTAAAGATTTGGGCATCTTGCATTTGCGCAGTCGTCGGGGTGGTCATCACATCAGACGCACAGGGTAGGACCCGACTCAACGTAGGTAGGACCCGACTCATTCTGACTTAGCTTCTTGTTTATTAACTTTTCAAGCGGTCAGGGGCAATCGTCCCCGTTCAATGAGACATAAACAGACCGGATCAAACGCTGTCAACCTGGTGCCCTGCAAGAGTCGAACTGAAGAGAACACTGCCGAGTCTATTTCAGCAGTGGCACCAGTTGCAGTTGCAGTGACAGCAGTGGCACCAGCGGCGGCTGCAGTGGCAGCAATGGCCCAAGCGGCGGCAACAGTGGCACCAGCGGCGGCTGCAACAACAACGGCGTCAGCAGTGGCAGCGGCGACAGCAGCAACAGCAGTGGCACCAGCGGCGGCAACAGTGACAGCAGTGGCACCAGCGGCGACAGCAGTGATAGCGGCGACATCATTGACAGCGACGACAGCAGTGGCACCAGCGGCTGCAGCAATGACAGCAGTGGCACCAGCGGCGACAGCAATGGCACTAGCGGCGACAGCACTGGCACCAGCGGCGACAGCAGTGACAGCAGTGGCCCCAGCGGCAACAGCAGTTGCACCAGCGGCGGCAGCAGTGAAAGCAGTGGCACCAGCGGCACCAGCGGCGACAGCAGTGGCACCAGCGGCGGCAGCACTGGCATCACCGGCGACAGCAGTGACACCAGCGGCACCAGCGGCACCAGCGGCACCAGCGGCTCCAGCGGCACCAGCGGCAACAGCGGCACCAGCGGCTGCAGCGGCACCAGCGGCACCAGGCACACGTCAACACAAAAACAGAACTGATGAAAATGTGACTCCTACCCTGCCAACGAAGCATCCACGAATGGTGTTAATGAATGCGCAAAGTGTCAGAAACAAAACACTTTTGATAAACGAATATGTTCTCGATGACGAAATTGATGTTCTGGCGATCACTGAGACGTGGTTGAACCGAGATGGTGATTCTGCTATAATCACAGAGCTTGCTCCCGATGGCTACAGATTCGTCAGTGTGCCGAGGCAGCGCGGCAGAGGTGGAGGCGTCGGTTTACTCCACCGAGATCTCTACTCGTGCAAGCTACTCGCAATACCACGTTTCAAACATATGGAACTGCTGCGTGCTCGCCTCACAGGAAACAGCGTGCGGCCTTTCGATGTGTACGTTCTGTACCATCCATCGGCAGCTAGCAAAAACTCTGGCACAACCTCAGATTTAATTGATGAACTAGAAATATTGTGTAGTAACATTACCCTCTCCGTTGTGCCAGCACTCATTGTTGGTGACTTCAACATACACTTTGACGATCCATTAAAAGCTATCAAACTGGTAGATCTGTTGGACACATTTGAACTAATTCAACATGTTAGGGATCCGACACACATACACGGTCATATTCTGGACCTAGTGATTAGTCGCGCTGTGGACCAGTCAGTGACGTCAGTGACGGTCAAGCCTATGTCAATAGCCGATCATCACTGTATTGACTGTGTGCTGGCGGTGAGCAGGCCATTAACTCTCCCCACCGCCATCCTTGTACGTGACTTCCGCCACTTCCAAATTGATCTTTTTCGGGAAGATATCGCCTACCAGTGCGAACAAATTCTACTTAGACACCCAGAAAGCACGCCAAACATGGTTAACATCTACGATACAGTATTGCGTACGGTCTTGGACAGACACGCTCCAATCAAGAACAGAGTAAGGAGAGGGACTAAGCCATGTCCATGGTACAACAAAAAGGTGAAGGAGGCTAGAGAGAAGAGACGCCAGACAACATCGTTGGAGGACGACCAAACTCGAAGTTCACCGGCAGCTTTATGTCGAAGCCCGCAATGCTTCGACAGTTGGCATAGCTAAGGCTAAGAGTAACTACTATCAAAACGCTTTGCAGAGAGCTGACAACAAATCGATGTTCCGGCTCGTGAGGTCCCTCGGGGCTGAACAGAAGAACATTTATCCGGACTTTGAATCCACTGATGATGGTTGCAGTAAGCTCGCGCAACATTTCACTAACAAAGTGCAACAGATTCGGGCAGAGTTAGAAACGATGTACCGCTCAAACTCACCAGTGAGAGAGAAGGCATGTTTCAATCAACCTCTCGTTTTGCTCGTGCCAACATCGGAAGATGAGATACACAAGATTGTGTCTGGATTAACAAAGAGCTGTCAACTCGATCCTCTGCCAGGCAAACAAATGCAGCAGTGCCTGTCATCATTGGTACCAGTTATTACCTCTATTACCAACAAGTCATTTGAAGAAGGAACAGTGCCAGCGTCCTTAAAGGAGGCTCGTGTTTATTGAAGAAGCCATCTCTGCTACATAACTACAGACCTGTCAGCAGTCTGTCTCATCTGTCCAATGTTATTGAGAAGATAGTAGCACAGCGATTGTCTGATCATCTTGACTCACAAGATATGAATGAACCTTTTCAGTCGGCATACAAAAAGCTTCACTCTACAGAAACCGCATTGTTGAAAGTCTGCAGTGATGTCCGGGTGGCCTTGGATCGCAAAGAAGGCACTCTGCTCATGCTTCTTGACCTGAGTTCAGCTTTTGACACGATTGACCACACTACTCTACTCAATCGGCTCAGCAAGCGCTATGGTATTCAAGGTTACGCCCTCCAGTGGATGGATCTGCAAGACCGCAAGTAGCGTGTTGTAATTGGCCAGAGTGCATCTGAACATCACATTCTTAAAACAGGAGTGCCGCAGGGATCCGTCCTTGGGCCTATACTGTTCTCTCTGTATGTCCAACCAGTTGGCGATGTCATCAGAAGGCACAGTGTAACGTTTCATCATTATGCTGATGACCTGTAGCTGATGCGTGCGTTTGCGCTTAATCCTACGGCATTACTCGAGGCCCTACATCGTCTTGAAGCCTGCGTCATGGAGATTCGGGAGTGGCTGACCTCTAATTACCTCAAATTTAACGACCAGAAAACCGAGTTCCTTCCGATTGTCCCAGTTTCTGCAAAGAAGTTAGTAAACGATCTCAGCATCAATGTTGGTGGTTCTCTCATCCGAGCTGTGCATCAGATTAAAGACCTTGGTGCCGTCTTAGACTGTCATATGGACATGTCTGCCAACACATCAGCGATTATCCGGTCCTGCTATTTCCACCTACATCACATCAGCCAAATCAACAAGTTCCTGCCAAGACAGACGAGGGAGAGAGTAGTCAACGCATTAGTGACATCAAGGCTCGACTACTGCAACTCCCTCCTGTACGGCACCATGGACAAGAACTTTGTACGGTTACAGCGTGTCCAAAACTCTGCAGCCAGAATGGTCGTGCGAGTGCCCAAATACGCAAGCATCACGCCAGTGCTCCAAGACCTACATTGGCTGTCGGTACGAGAACGCGTTCGTTTCAAGGTCCTTGTATTCGTGCACGGAGCTGTCAACAAGTGTGGGCCCGTGTACCTGAGCGAGTTTGTCTGTCTCTACGTGCCCACCAGGTCCCTTCGGTCAGCGGGAAATCGTCAACTTGCGAGACCGCGAACAAGATGCAAAGTCGGAGACGCGAGTTTTATAGCAGCAGCTCCGGACCTCTGGAACGATTTACCCACATCAATGCGTGAAGTAAACAATGAAGCAGATTTTAAAAGCACATTAAAAACACTCTATTTTAATCGATATTTTAACTCGACCAGCCGAAGCAGTCCCGGATCTGCGGAGTGATCTACTTGTTTTCAATGCATGTAATGAACACTGAGACTTTTAAGAGCACTTTTAAACACTCTCTTTTAATCAATATTTTAACTGCTATTGTGACTTTTAGACTTGGCATTAAGCTTTTATCAATTATCTTTTGTTTATATGACATGATAATACTAATATTTAAAGATACTTTTTTAATATCATTTGTTTATTTAATTAATAACTTTTTTGATTTATTACTATTATACACGTAAAGCGCCTTGAATAGTTTCTAACTAGAGTTGGCGCTATATAAGTATATTTATTTATTTTATTTATTTATTTATTTATTTAAACACACGCGGAAAAGGGCACATCTGTTAGAAAGCAACGTTGATGTTCGCGTACTTGTACGATTAAATACAAGTTGTAACGATGAAGACGCAATGTTTCTCTAAAAAACCTGGTGCTTTTTTGTCAGATACATATCTTTGTATAATGTACACCAATGGTCTTAGTTACTCTCTGACTTTATTGCCCGCCGAGGTGGCATGCTTTTGTGGGACCAGACTACATCAAATTGTTTCATCTTTTGAAACATGTGTTAAACCATATTAGAAGTCTTCAAAATGTAATACTGGATCAGAGAAAAAATATCAACGTTCTCTGGTTAGTATTTACCAGATATATATCTTAATTATTCATAGGATAATTTCAAACAAACAATCAAGTAGAGTGCGTTACCAGGACAAGAGGTGTGCGCTAATCTAATACAATCTTACCATACTGGATAGAACACATTTAGCAACGGCGCCGATGCACTTCACACTACGCTCGGAGTAACCTTTTTGTAGCTATCTGAACATGACGTAACGCTGACGTCAAGTTATTGCGATGGTTCCACGACTGGTAGACGTATACAATGGTTCCACGACTGGTAGACGTATACAATGGTTCCACGACTGGTAGACGTGTACAATGGTTCCACGTCTGGTAGACGTATACAATGGTTCCACGACTGGTAGACGTATACAATGGTTCCACGACTGGTAGACGTATACAATGGTTCCACGACTGGTAGACGTATACAATGGTTGAAAAGAAAGCCGATTGTTGCACGTGATCATTTAAATATAAAAAGTAATTTAAATCAAAATTGTCAACAACGGTTCAACGCGGGACTGTGGCAGCACACAGATCATATTATTATTACTGTCACCGGGCGACATGTGTGCCGGCCTTCCCATACGACTGGTGGACACACATTTAGAGTAAATAATTTATATGCTTTGGCTTCGAGCAGATGTAGCGATGGCGGAGTAACAAAATGCGAAACTGTGTTCGTTTGCCAAATGTGGCCGAGCACGTATCTAGGTCTTTGGAAGCCACTGTCTGTGCTGCTTCCGTCGCGGAACACCAGCAGAGGCCTGCAGTGCAAGAGTCGACAGCTACCTGCGGAGAACAGCTAATCATATTACAATCCCAACGCAGGCTGCGCAGCTAATGTAGTCGCGGCCATTGGGTTCGCCAAACATATGTATGGGATGGAACGGGAAATGGCCGAGTATGATTAATACCGGCGACAATAGTAATCACGTAGACTCGTGCAATACACGCAAACACGCGCAGATCTCCGCTGTACATACCTTGCGTTGGGCTGATCTGTAACCTTTCATTCGCACGTCGCCAATGTTGTCGCAAATGTGCCGGGCGGCGGGGGCGGGAGGCAGGCGACCGACGCACGCGAGAAGAGAGCAGGCCAGCGTCAACAGGCAGGTCCTGTGGCTATGCTAATATAGAGACAGCATAAGAGCCGCCACGCCACATCTTATTACTGCGCGCAAGCGACGGCCAGACCAGCGTCTTCTCTGCAGCGGCTCCGGCAATCACTGCGTTCCCACCTAATACATGGTGTGAGCCGCCTGTCGCACACAGTCTGGTGTGGGTGGTGTGTCGGTTTCCGGACTCGTCGACTCGTCGCTAGGGCTAGGCCGCCGTGACAGTGCAACCGCTGGGTCAGCGCCACGTCTCGCAGGAATACGCCATGAAATCCCCCGACAATAGCGGAACCCAGATAGATGTGACAATCACTCAGCAAGAAAAATTACTTAGACGTTCAAGCAGTCGGTTACGTTCCAACCTCTCGCAATTATCGAGGTAATTGTGCCTTCCGTCAACATAATGCACATTAATTTGGCATAGCCTGCATTCACGATAATGTTAGCAGCGATCTGACAACACCCTCGTGGTAACATAATATATCCATAAAACTAGAGCTATGCTATTTTATGTTTCTAACAGAGGAGATTGTGTCATGTCATCAGCATCTCTTGGCAGGACATTTTCCTGCAACGCAAGAAATCGTTTCTCACTTGATATTTGTCCCAGAAGATGAATACTAGGAGAACACGTGATATGACATATCCAACGGAAAGTATAATTGCATAGTATATGATGACTACGGACTGAACACGAAACGGCAGTATCATAAGTGCAATCACCGTTAATTGCACACATTACTAACTGTATATGATTGCAATCGAAACAGGAATGGAATAATGTTTTAATTGCACCTGAAGCATACTATGAACACATTTACTGGTATACTGACAGCACGTCACAATTCAGCATCTTGTTAAATTAGCGTTGATATATTTTGACGTCATTTTAGTTTGGCGTCCAGTAATATTACCGTAAATTGTAAAACACGCTAAATAAACGTCAAGGCAATATTTCTGGATTTCCAGTATCATGCTTTCTGATTGATACGTACGCCAAGATTCTCCTTTTACAGTTCGTCTGAAAGGGAATAAAACCACCTATTGCTTGAATTCATGTTATATTACATCCTGCTATCTATTTCCACGTCCACCAAGCCAAACAAATCAAACAAATTCAATGAATTAGAAATTCCACATTTTATGCTGTGCATCCGGACATTTTCGAATATGCATATTTTTGGCCGCTTTTGGGATGCCGAGATGTGACGTCACTTATGACTCAAACTCGCATCAGGCCGACCCTTTCCATGCATTCAGAGCATGTTTACAAGTATAGCTTTTGGGTCGAAACGAGCGTCAGAATGAGTTATTGTGCAATATTCCGACGTAATACAAACACTAGTCATCATAGAGGAACAAGCAGTTATCTTACGGTTCCACATTAATCGAATTTTATTCAAAACAACGAATGCGAATGGGCCTACAAGTCGACTAGATTTCGCCGAGCTCGGGCTCGTTTTCAG
This sequence comes from Paraescarpia echinospica, assembly GCA_020002185.1. NCBI lineage: Eukaryota > Metazoa > Annelida > Polychaeta > Sabellida > Siboglinidae > Paraescarpia > Paraescarpia echinospica. Next base: position 56,342,629 of record CM034537.1, read on the forward strand.
AATAATTATATCGAATGCAACCAACGGGAGATAATCTACACCAATAAACATACATAGCAAACATATATTGTATCCAGCTGAATAATCTCATAATATTACTAGAATATCGATATATGAAGGAGTTGTACAATTTATCATAACAACTTAAATCATTCAGACAGTTTTCGCTGGTGCCGCTAGCTCAGTGGGTAGGCGCGTTGGTTTCTTGTCATTTATTTGACAATCGGGCGACGCCGGTTCAATCCTGACAGCATGCAAACCATTTAATTTCTTTACACTTTTTTGTTTCCTTTTAGCACGCGAGTGGCTGGCGTGGAGGCCAGTCACATCAATCACAGCAATTGATGGCAAGTTAAATTTTGTTCAATGACAAACCAGTTTCATATGAGCCATTGTTTTATTAATATCAATCCATTGGATTTGTTCCACTACCAGTTGTGCCAATGGTAGTCATTAGTGTGGGCCCCTAGACTTGGAACAATTAGTTAATCTGGTGGCCACCTGGTCCCATCTAAATTATAAACTAAATTCCATCAGTCTTATCAATTGTAATTACCTGTCTTGGCTAGTCATCTGCCAGTCTAGAGGACAGGCAGACGAGTCTCTGGTTAAGCCCCTGGCTGTCTTGCCAGAGCATGACTGCGTCTACGTTTGTTTAAGTTGTTATATTTAATAACAAATTGTCCCATTTATGAACACTTCCGGTACTATTTAACCTCTATCAAAACACGTGTTTATATTGCGTCGGAATATTGCACAATAACTCATTCTGACGCTCGTTTCGACCCAAAAGCTATCCTTGTAAACATGCTCTGAATGCATGGAATGGGTCGGTCTGATGCGAGTGTGTGTCATAAGTGACGTCACGATGCCACGTGATCGCCTAGCTCATTAAAATTTAATTTTCCGCGGGAATCGCTTCACAGACGGGCTTAAAATCGAATTTATGCTACAAATGTATTTTTCTGTATTTGTTTAATGTTGTCAAATGTTACATACAATGTTAAACTTTGTGTACACATGGAAAAAGGATTTTAGCTAATGCCTTATTTTTATTTCCTTGAATAACTAATGGTGTCAATGTCGTCTTGCTGAACTGCTGCCGCTTTGTCGTTACCTCATAAATAACTGGTTCCTCCAAATTAATCTTTCCACCCACCATCGAACTCTCCTCCCTAAATGTAAGCGTTCTTTAGGATTGCTTTCCATTCTCTAAAATTTGCAGTACTTTCTCCAGTTAGTAACATACCCCCAAAATGTCCATCCGAAAGTATGTGTCGCCACTAGTTGGTCATATATTCGTTAGTTGGCTGTTACCCAAGGATTCTAATTTTGTCTTGCATTTTAATGAATACTCACAGAAGAATATACATTACGAAAGCTAATCACATTTAATTATGTAGCCTTTGACGTATCTTCTATCTTGGTTAGCGGCAAGATCACCGTCGTATCTTGTCTTCGTGTACTGTACATGTCGGATAAATCTTCTTAATCATCAAATACACCCAAACCTGTATTCGCCTCTTTCTGCTACGCCACAACTCGCCATATCCAACTTAACACCTGATTATATGAGCAGTTTTATTCGATTTTATCGCACAACAAAATCATATGTCATAACTGGATAAAAGTCACTCGTGTAAAAAAAAAACATCGCGTGACTGTTCTCACTCAAAAGAGAGTAGAGAGCGATTTTTGACGTAGTGACCAATCAATCAGCGACCGTCACGACCGAGAGGTATTACGATCATCGCCTTTAATCGAAACCCATCTTCGAACGAATCAAAAGACGTGCATCACAATGTCGATACACGTGGCTCGTGTAAACACACACACACACAATTTGTCTGTGCGTCATCGTACGACATAATTGGACAAACATCGTTTGTGTATACGAGCCTTTTTCTTTTTTCCGGTGCGTCCGTTGTTCTGTTCGTCCCCTCCTCGGCCTGCGTTTAACATTAATCCTTGCATTACACGCACTACTAATTACAAACTACCAACAGACACGGTATTTTTCCTAGTGTTGTCACCTTATGTTTGCTCCTTATAATCAATGCTAAACCACACGGTTTGTTCTTGAGTAGGTGTGTTTGTTATAAACTACTAAGAGTTATATATACAATGTGTGTATATATATATATATATATATATATATACAGTGTATATACAGTACTGGACAAAAAATAACTGGGACAGTGATTATGTTACGCAATATTCACGACTTTACAGTAAATAGACGTCGTTTTTTCAGTTAATAGGCAATATAATCTGTTTTATTTTATCTTATTGAATGAGACAAAGTTAAGGATTTAAGAAATTGTCATTCTAATTTGTTTTCCATTCTTTATTTGTAGCATATATCAATATCGAGTAGCACCTCCTCTGGCTGAAATAACAGCCTTGACACGCTTAGGCATTGAATGGATTAGTTTTAAGAGTTCGGCCTGTGTTATATTCTGCCAGGCAGTATTTAGCTTCTCCCAAAGGTCATCAAGGAACTTGGCTTGCAGTCATGGACCTGCACTTTCAGCTTTTGCTACAAATTCTCGATGGGGTTTAGGTCTGGAGATTGGGCAGACCAGTGCATTACTGTGATTACTTTTTCTTAAAAAGTCCATGACTTTCTTTGTTTTGTGGCATGGCGCATTGTTTTGTTGAAACATGTAATCTCTGCCACCGTGCAGCTTATCTTCGGATGGTAACATGCTCTTTTTAAGGCGTTTGATGTACTGTGCTTGGCCTAACGTGCCGTCGACCCTGTGGAGGAAACCAACACCTTGGCCACTAAAGCAACCCCATATCATTTGTTTGTCACCACCAAACTTCGCAGTTGGACGATGCATTGTTCACTATATCTTTCTCCCTGTCTCCTCCTCACATAAACTCTTTTTGAAGAGTTGAAAAGGTCAATGCTGATTTCATCTGACCACAAAACACGTTGCCAGTCATCATCAGACCAATGTATTTGCCTCCTTCCCCATTGCAACCGTGCCTTTCGGTTCTTGGCAGAGAGCAGGGGCTTCTTAATTGCACCACACACCCTTAATCCTGCCACTTTTAATCTGTCCCTAACTGTTCGACTAGAAACGTTAAGTCCACACTCATCTTGCCAATGTTTCTTTAAGTCACTGGAGGTCAAGCGACAGCCAATCAAGGACTTACGGATGAGTCGACGATCTTGCCGTTTTTTAGTTGATTTCTTTCGGCCTCTCCCCGGAAGATTTTTCACAGTGACTGTATTCCGGTGCTTCTGCACAATGCTAGCAACTGCATTCTTGGAAATTCTCAATTTCCTTGCAATTTCCCTCATGCTGGCTCCATTTCTGTGTAGTACCACAATCTCAAAGCGTCACTCATCAGTCATTCGATGGTTTCCGTTCATCTTTTCTATTCACGAAACAAAAAATCTTATGTTATTTGACAAATCTTTGTTCTATATTGTATTTGCAACCATAACATTGTATTTTGCAATAATATTATTCATTTTCTCCATGAAATTTAAATAAATAAATTGTATTTAATTTTTTTAGTCAAATAATCATTAGGTATGGCATATAACCTCTGAAAACAAGGTTGATAGTAGTTGAACTCATGAATCAGCATACCAAGATCACATACTATCACCCACGTATACACCATTTTAACATAAACTGTTCTATCTGTACACTCAAAGTATATTTTACCTAGAGAGACTCTAGAGTACTCTGTAAATCTATCACAAGTGCAAGATTCTGTCAATAAACACGTCAAATATCGATAGTTTACTTGAAAAACTGTCCTAGACTTACCTATACAATGATGTTAAATTATTTGGTGCTGGAAAAGATCAAACTTAATCGAAGTAAGGAAATCATGCAATTTTCAAGTGTACCAATTAATTATTTCCAGTACTGTATATATATATATATATTTATATATACACATATATATATATATAAAATATATATATATATTATATAATATAATTATATATATATGTAATATACATATATCTTATATATATATATATATTATATGTATTATATATATATATTATATATCTTATATATATAATATTATATGTATGTGTGTGTGTGTGTGTGTGTGTGTGTGTGTGTGTGTGTGTGTGTGTGTGTGTGTGTGTGTGTGTGTGTGTGTGTGTGTGTGTGTGTGTGTGTGTGTGTACATCTTTACATCGTCTTTGTAGTCGTAATAAGAAAAAATTATAGTTATCAGGACAGAGCCCAGAGAGAACGTTGCATTCGAACTCTTAGTAATGACGAAAACCACAGCGCATGATTCCAGAGAGAAATCAACTGCTCAAACGATATTCATAGACTGTATTGATTCGACAACTAAGAGCGTTTCACGCGTCAGTCGGCTCTACTGTGATGGTGAGATACATAGTTACTGTAGTTGACGGGCGGTGCCGTGGAGCGTAGTCAGCAATATCTCAATGTTAGATGTATTGGAGGAGCTGCACGCACGCACGCACGCACGCACGCACGCACGCAGTGACGGAAGAAGCTGTCATTAGTTGACAAGCTTCGAGACGCCTCATCTGTTCATATTTTCTTCCGATTACTGTAGCGGTTTTTCACATCCACATGACAGTAATATTACACTTAGCTCTCGTAATAATACGTACTCGCCTTGGTTGCTGACGGTTTAGTGTTTCTATCAGTAGCTGAAGACACGTTTTGTCATCAGAATATATGATTAAAAATAAACTGTGCAAATGATTTTTAAAACTTTAGGTAATTCATTCAAAGATGAATTGTTAACTGCGAAGGACATAAGTGAAGCGATGCAATATTGCATAATGTGTTCAGCATAACACTCAAGGTTTTCAAATGAGTCATGACGAGACGATATTAGCAGGGTGATAACCGGATAACTTAGTAAACTGCACTTTAATCAGTACCATACACGATGTCTGAACAACCATAATGTGTGGTCAGAGTTACAGTCTTGTTCACAATTACGACGTTGTCACCCGGAATATGATCTTTGTAAACTGTAAGCTCCGGACAGAGTTGCTAACTGTCAATTACCACGACGATAACGCGCTTTGCGGCGGACCAGGGTGTCGTTTCTCAGTAAGTTTCCGTATGATGTATATTTATGTATGCATGTGTGTGTGTGTGTGTGTGTGTGTGTGTGTGTGTGTGTGTGTGTGTGTGTGTGTGTGTGTGTGTGTGTGTGTGTGTGTGTGTGTGTGTGTGTGTGTGTGCAATTTGCACTGGATAGGGCCAGCGGTTCTCAAACTGGGGGTCGTGGCCCCTGGGGGGTCGTTTGGCAATTTCAGGGGGCTGATTTGTGTACTATTACAACGGCTAATTTGTGTACTATTACAACGTACCTTTACTCGAGCATGATAGTCATAAAACGCGCAAATCAAATCGTTATGCCACTGCAGTGTCAAGAAACCTCACACTATCGGAGAGCAGTTGATAGCTCCTTGTCCACGACCATGATTAAACTTCTTTTAGGGGAGAAGGGTGCCCAAAAACTTGGTGTCATTTCTCTTTCCAATGATACCATCCGCCGCAGTATAAGTGAGCTTTCGTTGGACATCAAAGAACAGGTGATCCAGGAAATAAAAAATGCTGATTTGTTCAGCAACCAGCTTCATGAATCGACATATGTTCAGTCCTGCTCCAAACTGATGGTGTTTGCCAGGTACGTTCATCACAATGGAGACATGAAGGAAGAATTCTTGTTTTGTGATAACCTCGAGTTAACATCCAAAGAAGGAGACGTGACGGACAAACTGGCTGAATTCCTTGAAGCCGAAGGCCTTGACCGAAACAATCTATGTGGTGTCTGTACCGACATGGCCCCTGCAATGCTTGGATCTTGATTAGGATTTGTACCTCTCGTCAAACCAAAAGCTCCACGTGCCTTTTCACTTCATTGCATGATATGCATACAGGCCCTTTCGTCAAAGACACTACTCCAGGCGCTCCTGGAAACCCTTTACGCAGTCATAGAAACTGTGAACTTTGTGAAAGCAAGTGACCTCAACTCATGCCTGTTCAAGAAACTTTGTCAGGACATGGACTCTGTCCATGAAACCCTTCTGTTCTACACACAAGTCCGCTCGCTCTCCAAAGGCAATGTTGTCTGACGTGTGTTTGCTCTCAGAGAGGAAATCAAGCTCTTTCTCACTATCCAGAACAAAGTGGATCTTCTTTCAGCCTGGGCAGAAGATGGATGGGAACTTCGGCTAGCATCCCATGTCGACTTCTTTGGACAGCTCAACAATCGGAACGCTGAACTTCAGGGGAAAGAAACCTTGATCACTGATTTTGTTTAAAAAAAATCAAAGTTATCATGCGCTGGAGAATAGGAGGCGCAAGATTGACTTAGACAACTTCGCAGTGTTGGAAACGGTATCAGAAGTCGCCGAAGACTGCGATGACACAACGCAGAGTTTGATATTTGAGCACCCGATTCTTAGTCTCCAGGAGGATTCAGGTGCCAAGATTAAGTTCGAATCTGAAACTGTCACAATGTTCTGGTCATTCATGGAAGTTACCTACCCTAACTTGTGTTACTTTTCCCTGCGCCACCTGCAACCATTCGCGTCAACTTAGTGCTGTGAGGCTGCGTTCTCTGGTATCGTGCACATTAAGATAGAATGTCGCAACAAGCTAAAGGTGGAGAATGATCTCCGGGGTACACTCACTATAACGAAACACAGAATCAATAAGATTGTCGGTTCTTTGCAGCACCAGTAAGATACGACTTTAAATAATTTACAATCAAGATAGACGGGCGGCCAAGGACGAGAACAATTCTCCGAAAAAGTTTTGTAGGTATTTTTTTTACAAGCGGCCAACCAGTTTAGATGTTTTATGTATACATTACTGATTATGGTATGGGTTGTTGGACTTTCTGATTTTGAATTTTTGATTTTTAGGTCAGAATACATGTTTTTATATAAAATTTGACAAAAATTTGATCAAAACCGTATTATGGCTCTATAAGACATAATAACAATGTTACATGTTTCTAAATCAGCTTAATGTTTGTCTACCAAGGGAACACATTACTCATTCAGTGTTTTTTTCGAAAAATGCAAAATTTGACCAAAATGTACTAAAAGCAACTATGTTTACTATTATTTTTCAGAATGTAATCAGTGGGTTACAACTTTCCAACAGGCAGGCAGGCAGGCAGGCAGGCAGGCAGGCAGGCAGGCAGGCAGGCAGGCAGGCAGGCAGGCAGGCAGGCAGGCAGGCAGGCAGGCAGGCAGGCAGGCAGGCAGGCAGGCAGGCAGGCAGGCAGGCAGGCAGGCAGGCAGGCAGGCAGGCAGGCAGGCAGGCAGGCAGGCAGGCAGGCAGGCAGGCAGGCAGGCAGGCAGGCAGGCAGGCAGGCAGGCAGGCATGCAGGCAGGCAGGCAGGCAGGCAGGCAGGCAGGCAGGCAGGCAGGCAGGCAGGCAGGCAGGCAGGCAGGCAGGCAGGCAGTAATTTTTATCAACCATTTTAGATTTTGTCCACATATATCACCGGTTATCGTTCATGACGTTTGATAGACACAATTTGGATTTGTTGGTTAATTGTGGGTCATTTTTTGCTTAACATCAAATTTCATACAGAATTAGTTTAACAAGTACATGAGGCCTACTACCTACGTTAAAATCGCCAACTAGGCATTGATTCTGTATATACGTCACTAGTTACACTGTAGGCGGTCAGATTTAGGGTTTTTGGTTAAAGATGGGTTATTCAACCAAATAACCACATTTGTGGTTGTATGACTAATTATCCATTATATTTCACGGTGTAATCGGTGTGGTGCAACCTGCCAGTCATATCATATGGTTGGCCACCTGTTTCAATGTTTAAAATGCGGGAAGCAAAATTGCCTCAGTGGAGGGGTGCGTGCGCACCCTTTGCATCCTCTCATATCATACGAGCCTGCATTGGGCTACTCCGACTGCAGCTGCAGGAGACAGTACTGTATTTGTATTTGTTTTAAGTCTTCTGCTATCGAAAACCGCTCTGATAGTATATTTGCAAATTTTGTTTAGTGGTCCAACTTGATCGCAAACTTCGGTTTACTCATTGACATTATTAGGTCCTATGCATACAACTCTTATATGTTTGTATTGCATGTGTAATATGTTTGTATTGCATGCTATGTTTCGTTCGTAGTTTATTTTGGATTTTGTAATTTTAGTCGTAGAGTGTTTCTTTGCGTCATTTCCTATGCGTACGCCCTCCCCTGGTTGGTTCTGCCGTTGAACGAGAAATAGTATAACTCGTTTTATTGCTGGGCTACGCTGCCACCTTGCGAATGTTACTAAAACTAAATGTTTCGCGATGTGGCAATTTTCCATAGTAGTGGAAGCCCCATATCCTCAGTCATTTCAAGTTGTTGTAAAAGTTTACTTTTCGATACCGCCTGATAGGTTGGTGCGTAAATAACATTTCTGGCCCGAGTGTACAACGAACACCCCTCTTGGGGGGCCACCTTTGAGCAACAATTTTGAAAAAGCCCTACATTTCGAACCATTCGTCCCACATCAACATGTTATGTTTCCATGGATTTTTGCATCGAAAAAGGGTAGAATCGTGTAATTGTTTACGACAATTTTCGTAACTATTTCCACCCTTAGCCAATCAATTTAACTCTAAACATCGCCTAACCTAGATACAATTACAAAAGAAACCTCGAACTCCTGTCAAGCAAAAAAGAATTGACACTATATGGGAGAAAGTAACTGATTTGTGCATTGGTATTATGTTATAGCAATATCAACATTACGCCACCTGGCAGATTTTTTCGTAAAACGGCCTTAATTTATGAAACGTTCATCCTACAGCACCGTGTGATGTATATAGAGATTCGAGATGATGAGTAGCAACTATTAGATTATGTATTTTGTGTGTTTTGTTATTCTAATGCTATTAATTTCCTTCACAATATATTTCAACCCATAGCCGATCAATTTAAGACTAAACATCGACTAACCGAGATTAAATTGCAGAAAAAACATCACGCTCCTTCCAAACAAAATATAAATAATATAAATTGATAGTATTTGGGAGAAAGTGACTTATTTTCCATGTTTAACAAGATTTAACAAGATTGCCATCCAGAGAATTAACTCTAGATGGCAGGTGGACAAGGAAGCCCTTTGGCTTATCTAGAGTCCAACCCTTTTATCTACATATATCCAGCCCTTCTGAGGTATGTGTCGATTTTATTTTTAAACATATTCACACTACTAGCACCCACACAATCATCAGATAATCTGTTCCATTCATTCACAGTCCTTTGTGAAAATTAGAACTTTCTCACGTCTAATCTACACTGCTCCTTTACTAATGTAACTTCATGTCCTCTAGTCTTTCTATCTTTCTTAACTGAAAAAAACATATTTCTATCAATATTTTCATAACCATTCAATATTTTAAATACTTCTATCTGATCTCCTCTCAATCTCCTGGTCTCTAGTGTTGTTAAACCACATTCTTTTAGGCGTTTTTCATAACTAAGATCCCTCAGTTTTGGTATCATGTTGATGTATGTCGTGGGGTATACAGCAACGTGTAATGTGTACGTGGATTCAAAATAAAGAGTAGCAGTTTAACTTTTATGTTAGATGTGGTATGTGCGTTGAGGTAACTATATTGCAGTTATTTATGAATACCTGTAAAATCATGTCATTGTAGTTTTGTTTCTCATTAAAAAACATACAAATTATGCAGTCAATACGGCTTGGTTTTGCCCGGTTTATATAATTTATTCTGTCAAAGCATGTTTTGCATCTTAAAATAAATATGCAATAAAAAAATAAAAAGCTACATCTATTCTCATGTAAGAGAGTGGCAGATCATGAAGCAATTTCCACATTCCGAGGGTCGTTCCCTCACGATTGTGAAGAGTCGACTACAGAAAACGTTGTACGAAGATCTTCTCCGTGCGTCATGTTGCAATGCTAAATATGTCTCTTCCATGCTTACGAACTTGAAGTGTGAGCCTCCTCTTGCAAACTGATGTGTTATTATTTATTATTATTATTCAGTAATTCTCTCTTGTCGCTTTTAATTAGTATTATTTTAATTAATTAATTATTATCCTTACCTATTTATCAACACGTCCCAATGCAGCTGGTGGATCAACCGGTTTAAATCATTGCCAAGGAAAATCAATTAGCATTCCAATAAATTCACAGTGACTACACGTTTGTTGTGATGCTAGGAGGCAAGCACCTTGAACTGGCTTTGTGGGCCACCGCGGCAGGTGTGCTCTAGATGGCCGGCTGTTCTGGCCGAAGCCAGGATCACTAATAATGTGTTAGCAGCCATAACCTACCTTCGTCAAGTGATAGTTATTGTACTGGATAATCTTGTAACGCGGGTGCACAAGGATAGTGGAACTGAATTGCCTCTTGAAGATAGGATCGCCGTGGTTGCCCGAGAGAGTTATATAGGCATACCACGCTAGCTACTGGTGCACAAGTTCAAACAGATCATCTTCATCTTCGTCCGAGCACACCGAGAGAGGAAATTCAAGCTATGGTTGACACACTGGAGCTGGTCGCTCCTCCGTTCGTTTCTCTCGATCACCAGAATTATGTCCGGTGGATTCCTCTCTTTATTCGAGCCCTCGATGTTTTTCTTCCGAGCTTGCAGAATGAGTGAGATGAGGGTCAGTAGACGATAACGAGGAGCAGTCGACTGTTTTCGATCATACCGATAGACCAAGCCCATGAGCATGCCAACAAAAGGGCAAAGGGAATTTGCGACGTGAACGGCCTTACTCAGCACCTGTTAAAATGCTGGACAGTGGCTGGCCTGGAGATCAGCCGAGTAGTTGGGTAATTTACCAGTCATAATAAAGACGGCGAAGACAATGAAGTGCTAGGAAGACGGCTGTGCATATCCAGGAACATAAGAATCCGCTGGAAGCCTTAATGAACAGAGAATATAATTTTGAAAAAGAGCGTGAGGACTCAATTACGTTGAACAACAAGGTGTGCGTCGCGTATGTTGGTGAGATTGAATCGAAGGGATAGAAGTAACACGACAGCTTCGTGGAAAATGTGCTGAATTCGAATGCCCACCCAAACCACTATTCAATAACACAGATAGCAGAAAGTTAGAGCGATCGAGAGGAGAATACAGCACTTGACAGATCACGTTAACCAATACGGGCAAACTTTCATTATGCGTGAAAGCCGAGGAGAATACCTGGAGGAGTTTGTTCTATTTTGACATGAATCTACCCCTACCTCCTGCATTGTCCTATCAAGGGAACCTCAATTGATGCCCCAAGTTTGACTTTTTGGCATGCATTCTCGAAACCAGTAAACGTCTCACGTGAGTGTGACCGGATTCTTACAACGTTTTGTCTTCGATGGTGGTGCACTGGTCCATTCATTCGCCAAATTGATGTGTGGCTTTGTTTCTGAGGCAGGTTGTTCTAACTTTTATTTGGATTGCATGTTTAATATGCAAAACATGAAATGACACAATATATAAGCAGGGCAAACTCAAGCAGTATATCAGTAAATTTCATGATGTTACGGATTTTTGCAAATAACATCGATATGGTTGTATTTACGCACATATTACATAACCTAAACATTGCTACTCTTCATTTCGAATGTCTAGATACATAATACGTTGATGTAGGACGAACGGTTCATAAATTAGGGCGTAGTGTTGATATTGCTCTGACATGATAGCAATAAACTTGCAAAATTGGTTACATTCTCTCAAATAGTGTCAATTATTTTGCCTGGCAGGAGTTCGGGGTTTCCTTTGTAACTTTATCTAGGTTAGGCGATGTTAAGAGTTAAATTAATTGGCTATGGGTTGAAATCGTTAGAAAATTGTTGTGAAAATGAGAGAGAGAGAGAGAGAGAGAGAGAGAGAGAGAGAGAGAGAGAGAGAGAGAGAGAGAGAGAGAGAGAGAGAGAGAGAGAGAGAGAGAGAGAGAGAGAGAGAGAGAGAGAGAGAGAGAGAGAGAGAGAGAGAGAGAGAGAGAGAGAGAGAGAGAGAGAGAGAGAGAGAGAGAGAGAGAGAGAGAGATTAACTGTTCAGTCCGTTTTTTTTTATAGATTTCAACAGCATTCCAGCGATCGTAATTTTGGGGTGTACATGCCGGCGTTACGAAGCATGACAAGGGGTGGGGGTCTCAAAAATGTACAAATGCGTGCAATGTTTATGTATGTTGATGCGTGAATTTATTCGACCTATTAGTAGTCTCACTAATAGTTATAACAATATGTTTTAATTGTCTCCGGCAGCTACCTGCTTCTTCCGCTTCAACTACTAACTATATCCCTACTGGCTAGTATTTATGATTCACACCGTATCGGTGGGGTCACTGCTCCGTCCTGCATACAGTCATATCCCTACTTTATATACCGCACTAAAAACCCTGTGTACACTACTGAAACTTAGTGTAGAGGAAAACGCCTGCGCAAAACCTCGTGTACCCACCTGGACCAGGGAAAAGCGTCAAAGAACTATATCTTATTTAATCAGTCTTCTGCCATAAATTATACATACGTACATACACGCGTTGTACATGGAGGAGGGTGGGTCAAACAACTACTTATTAAACCATGAATCCACATAGCAGTCCAGGGGATGTAGCTACCACGTTAAATTACGCCCACTGTCGTAATTCTCTGCATACCTCTGCCTCCCTTGTTTATTCCATACGTTGTTCATCATCGTCATCGGTCGGCCGGGGCCGGAGCACAGATGTGCCTTTTCCACATGAGTCGATCGTTCACCAGAGATGTCTGTTTCTTCAATATGAAGGTTTTCGCAGAACAGCTTGATGTATGTTTTCTTCTGTTTCCCTCTGTTTTTGTTTCTTGTGTGGGTGTCCACATGATGAATGTTGACACTGTTTCTTTGGTATTACGATAGCAATGGTAAGCTAGTTGTAGGCGCTTCCTGCGAATCTTGTGTGTGAGTTTGTCTACATGTCTATATATAGTTCTTCATTTGTAAGCACATTGCTCCAGTGGACATTTAGGCACTTTTTTAACATTCTGGTGTAACTTCCGTTTAGTTTTCTCTATTTTTGTTAGATGGTTCAGGCATCTGCTCCATACAATAATATACTTTCAACGCAACGGTGGCACTGAATATTGACAATTTAAGAATTCTTCTCGCGTTGTTACTGTCGCATAAAATATCGTTTTCGCCATTGCATGTCACAAACATACACTGTACGTTTTCGTCAATATCGCTGACAAAAGGTTTTATTTTGTATGCTGCTTAACTATGCCTGTATCTGCGGTGTGTAATTGTTTTTTTAATAAATGTGTCTTTTTTTTTCCTATCTGCTCCAGTGGTGCCCCCGGAACCTCAGGGTTCTGGGGACACATGTCTCAAGTTGCCCCTATGCTAATCCGCTACTGCTTATGACGGCGGGTTTACTAACAAATTAAAATAGTTCACGCAAAACTCTGTCTCTCAATATATGAAACTAAAAACACATTACGGTGAACGATTATATATAAAAAATATCATTAGCTTTAAGAAAACCACGAGGCGCAATTGCTCAAATATAAACAACAAATGTGTGTGTGTGCATGTGTGTGTGTGTGTGTGTGTGTGTGTGTGTGTGTGTGTGTGTGTGTGTGTGTGTGTGTGTGTGTGTGTGTGTGTGTGTGTGTGTGTGCGTGCGTGCATGCGTGCGTGCGTGCGTGTGTGTGTAGTGTGTGCTTCCGTGCGTTCGTTCGTTCGTGCGTGCGTGCTTGCGTGTATCTCAGTGTCTGTGTCCGTGTCCGTGTCTGTGTCTGTGTCTGTGTCTGTCTCTGTCTCTGTCTCTGTCTCTGTGTCTGTGTGAACGCACAAATAAGGTACCATAAAAATACGTTTACATCTACAACACGCTTCTGTGTTTAAATAGGAACCAACCTTGTACTTCTGTTTTCCTTGGTTGTCAGACGTACGTCCCTACTTGCCAAGGTGTTGTTGCGTGTTTCAAAAAGCCTGTCTCGCTCGGCCAGTTTGTGCAATCAATCAGTCAAACCTGCTGAAGGTTTGTTAACATGACTAGTACGTGTGAACTGTGCATTCTCTCAACGTGTTTGTTGCTGGATGCACGCCACGTACGTCTATTACACTTATAGCAAACACGTGACAACAGGCCATCCATAATGTAATTGTGAAACTGTCGAACAAATACACTTCGGATTACATCTTTGCGCGTCATTTGCAACGCACGCGCAACCGCTCTATATAATACTACTTGGCTGATTGGCTCCAGTTGCCTTGGCAACCAGCTGCCCGATCATCCGGCTTCGCTATGTCCGTTTCATTCACAGAGCGACTGGTGTAGGCGTATTGCGTACAAATGGCGCGGTAGAAGCGTTCTCTCTCAGAGACAGCGAATGTTCTAGCGCATTTTGTACGGTTTTTGACACTGCAGCAACTACCGACGGGCTACGGAACAGTGAGTAGTCCTGAATTAAGGATCCGCGGATCCAGACAATTTTCTTAGTAAACATGGCGTCGCCATTGACAGTCTGCGGTGAGAGTTAATTGATCAGGTTCCACTCGGCGTTGAATATAGCGCCAGACGCTAGTCACTATACGAGACTGACAACTCTGTTAAGATCGATATCATTGTTGGGAATGACAACCACACCGCAGCCGATCTAGAGGCGAGGCATTTCGTCGTCGAGTCTGACAAATTAACACACGTAGCCCACAAATTCACGAAGATGGACAAGCTGTTTCTGACATTCGGTGACATCAAAGACCCGCGTGCTGGAGGCGGCGACAGCTTCTGTGACCGCCTCAACTGCAGCTTCACTGTGTTCGTCCTCATCATCTTCTCGGTCCTCGTCACGACCAGGGTCTACGTAGGGGACCAGGTGAGCTGTTGGTGCCCGTCTCACTTCACGGACAGTCATGTGGAGTACACGAACAAGGTGAGAGAACGCACGTATGGTCGAACCTCGCTTAATTGTCACCTCACTCTAATACAGCCTTCTCGCAATCAAGTGTACCATAACACAGTATTTACACACACACACACACACACACACACACACACACACACACACACACACACACACACACACACACACACACACACACACACACACACACACACACACACACACACACACACACACACACACACACACACACACACACACACACACACACACACATATACATATATATTTTGAAGTCAAATATATATATTTTTCATATATACATATATTGTATATATATATATATAATATATATATTATATAATATATATATATATATATACAAATATACATATCTTTTCATATATATATATATATATATAATTTTTTTTCATTTCAAATATACATATTGTTTAATATATATATATATATATATATATATATATATATAAAATACACTATATATATATATATATATATATGTATATATATATATATATATATGAAACATATGTATATTTGACTTGATATTCCCTATTAAAGCGACTTCGTCTGTTTCGTTTAATACCCGGAATCATCTTCTCAAGCCAGGATGCTAACAGCATTAGATTGTCTCTGGTATATTGCTAACACAAATGTACGGAAGTTTGTTGAATCGATGGTAGTTCGATAACTTGTTCTCTTCGATCACTTTCTGTCTTCGCCAGTCTTGATTGGGAAACCAGGTGGCATCATCATACAATTCTAGGAACTTTCTATCACCCCGCCTCCCTTCGCAGTTACCTCGTGTTCGTTATGTAAATGCGTCGTATTCAATATAAACGTTTCATGGGCAACACATTAAAATTGTGTACAATGCTTCGGTCTTTTTAAACGCAATTTGGCGGGCAGTAAACCTTCAACACATTTATTCATAATTGACGAACAAGCAAGGTCGTTATCATCCGTATGTATCTGAATAACATGTTGCATTGGTTAAGCGGTTCCATTCCGATCGAGTTACCGTCTGTCTGACTACGAAATATGTCTACTTAAACGCTAGGTTTCACCATACGTTATCGAGTGCCACCGTCTATCAGGCTAATAAATATACATATAGCCATAGGGCTTGTCTACTTCAATCCAAGTCCACTAAGTGTGGTCGGCATACTGCCTAGCATCTCAAATGTTGTTTTATTTTCGACTGCTATACGTTTACGTTTGTTTGAAGATATGTTACTTAACATAGTATGTTCACATAATACAAATCCGTGTTAAAACGAGACGTGCCGTTTCCTTCTGAACTAAAAAAAAATGTATATTGTTATGCGAAAATCCGTAGTTTGCGACATGTTTGCGAGAATGTGTTGTGCATGTCCCTGGTGCATGCCTGAGGTGAGACACACCTCAACACTGGTGCTCCGTGCTTTCCTACATGTGCGTGAGGATATTGGCTAGGGATCCTCTTACACATACATACTCTTTGATACAACACAAAACGATCGATATCAAATTAACGATGAACCGTTTTGAGTAATTAAACTGTAAGTACTTGAGCGTGGATGTGCTGATAAGCACTACGTATGATTACTTCAGATCATCTTGCATCGTGCATAACTTATACGATGGTTAACACACCGGCTGTATCGTATGCCATGCAATGCACATCCTTCTGGAGGTTTATTTCGCCGCAATGCTCTTATTCCCGTAGGACCATGGTTCTTCTTTTCTCTCAGTATAACGATAACAATTCTTACAGCGGAGACATATACACGCCTCATATCTGTGTCTTACATACCGAGGTATGTTTTATTTAGGATCGAAGACTGAAATTATGTGTTCACCTGCAAAGTAATTATGCTATGACCAATCAATAATTACAATGTATAAATAGCGTCGAACGTAAATATTATAAATATGTGTCCAGGAATAATATGTTGTTGCCAGGCTGTTTCTGGCGCAAAACGACGTACCAAGCGGTATCTGGTTATGTGGCTATGCACTCAATTGACGAATATCTACATGGTTATATTCGAAGTAGGTTACAAAATAACCTTATAACTGCTTACGAAATTACACGCCTAATATATTTTGCTTATTGGAGTATCCACATGTTCTCACTTGGAGTGATCAAAGGGCGATTAAACGGTCGTGCATGGTAAAAGACAGATGAATAATTGAGACAGCAACAACGTTTTAAGCAAACTGTACCTAGGTGGACCAGTGAATGAAATCTTCCCCTGACATCTGCTGGTAGCAATATTGGACAGATGGCAGTGGTCGATAATGTAATCAGATGTGATAAATGGAGAAGATTATTTGGGAGAATTTGTGGGTAGGAAGCCACGTCCTCCATCTATTAATATTATAATCCAAACGATACCGCAAGATCTGGATTAGCAATTAGTTAGACAACCGATCAAATTGCTTCATTTCACATATCGCCTAGGGCAATATTCTTATAATAGAAATATATTAATATAATGACTTATATAGCTTCTTCCTTAGTGTGATGCCAAACCTATTTTATCATATTGAATTTGCGCGTTTTAGACACACATTTCTCATAACAAACACAAAATATCCAATGGTTTAGTTTAAATGACTGTCTTAGTACTAGTATGTTAGTTTAATGATCATGACGTATGATGTATTGTAAAGCGCCACGAACAACTGTGTATCTGGCGCTATAACAAATTTAATATATTATTATCATTAAATAATAAAGGTAGTCATTTCGAGTTACTTACTTTTTGTTTTTTATAGTTATTTACTTTTCACTTTGGGTGAATTGAGTGATAATCCTCTCTAAAGAGGGTGCTCTGTGGTCTCACGTTCGCTTTGGCGACGGTATCATATTCGCTGCCCATTGATCCTTTTTTACGGAAAGATGGTTGGTAAATATCGGTCAACACAATATCTACTCTGTTTGAAATTGTAACGACTGTTGTGTGTAATTGTGTGTACTGGTGATAAATCTTGGCCTTGGTCTGTTATGTCGTGGACACGTGTGACCTAGTAGGTAATAACGAAATATTGAAATGTGCACACATCTGTTCATAATGTTTATTGCAACTTGTGGAATTAGGACTCCTTTTAAATCTAGTTGTTCTATGGGTGATGACATTTGACATCCGTTGCTATGTTGGTGGCCTTTGAAATATTCAGTTTATCTGTGTGTCAGTACTCATCTATAACTTTGTGTTTGCTTCTCATTTGCCACCTTGGGACGTAGGCATACTTAGCAGTTATAGTGAGGTCCTGGCACCACAAATCCTTTGATCTTTTGACGCAATTGTGCTGCCAGGACCACACTATAATTACAATGATTCACTGAACAAACAATCAGAGGCGTAATTGAATAGTTACCTAGCTAGGTATTATTTTATGAGGATTTCTCAAGAAAATGTGTAAAATTCCCCGTTGCTCCTGGGTTACCTCATTTTGCGCCAGCCTCGATGGATACTTCACTTCTGTGTACCTTCAAAAAGATCGCCACTATTTGTACCATTTTATATCCTAAGCTAGGCGACGTATTCTACCTGAGATTGTTTATTTGACTAATAATCGGTTTGTTTATGATTTCTGATATAAAGTCAGGAATATTACTTTACGCCCGGTGCTCGTCCATGATATAGGATATCCTTTATACAATGTTCGCTACTAGGCGGAGTCTTCTTTGCATTCATCACTCGCTATCTTGTAACTCATCCTGACATGTTGGTGGTATCGTATGGAACGTTGCGTCCCTAAGTGAAGCCTATTAGCAGCTGAAATTTGAAAGCGGTGTTCACCAGTTACCAACACTGGGTCGACCTTTTCTTAAAATATCCTTGTGTTTAAAGTAGAGAAAACTATTTTTTGAACACACGAAGTAGTTAATGAATGATACAAACGGCGCACAGAAATATATATATACATATGGAAGTGATTAAGCCGTACAGAAGTCTCATGTTGCTTACGTTGTAATTTATGTTCGCTTTCTTATGACAGTTATATTGGTAGTGAAATTGTATACCTCTGGGGTAGTTAGTTGAGTGACAGCCACGCGTGGTCGTGCGACGTACCCCCAACTTGCCTGCAGGTGCACACTTAATGCCCGCTAGCGGACGAGGAAGCATCTTCACAAACCTACCTAGGCCTGATACATACACTTGGTTTAGTGAAATCAATTTGCGGAATGCAACGAAGTATTGCGGTATCGCTTTATTAGTTTTTACCTTGAGGTGTCAATCATCTGAGAGTGTCGAGCGAACTGTGGAATGATTCGCATTAAAAAGACACTAGGAATACACAAATCGAAGGGACCCAACATTCCATAAAGTTACACATGGATTGTGTTTCTGTGCGCGAGGACATTACGTTGAAGATACGCTCGACAAGTATCCTGTCATCATCAAAACGTGTAATGTAACAAGACACAATGGATCAATTCTTGGCGACAATCGCCGACATCCGGGACTCTCGCGTGGGTGGCGGCGACTGTTTCTGTGACCGTCTCAACTGCAAGTACACCGTCTACCTGATGGTCGTCTTCTCGCTGCTTGTCACCACTCGGCGCTACGTGGGGGACCAGGTGAGCTGTTGGTGCCCGTCTCACTTCACCGACAGTCACCGTCAGTACGCCAACCAGGTCAGTAGGCACACACCTTGCCTTTTATCCTGGTCCTGTAGTTCAGGGATGAGGCTTAGGTCCTGTGTTCTTTCTGGTATTGCTCTCCACTGCTCTCTGCCACCAGCTTTCGTCTGCCTACGTCTTTATCAAATTCGTCAACACGCAGTCCGCCCTTCTCACATGAGGCATTACCTTTTTATAGACTCATTGGTGTTTACTTGTCTGTTTTAACAAGGCCTGACCAGATTAATTAAACACGATTTATAAAAAATTAACAACACTTAATCAGTTATAAACACAAGTAACAAGAGTGCCATCCCAAGGAAACACGGATTACAAAGATACACGAAAGCAAATGGCTTATCGAGAATCCAACACAAATCTTTTAACCAGCTTTCTGAGATATTTGTCAATGTTGTTTTAACCTGTTCTTAAAATTATACACCCCCATGTCACAAGATAATCTGATTCCGTCTAACCGTCCTTCGTCATATCAAGTGTAATCCAAGTGAATCGAATCTTTTGTTGTTTTAGCTGTATCTGTGGAGTTAGTGAGTTAGTGATAAATGAAGCAGGGGAAATGTAATTTGATTGTGACAAAAATCGACCTGGTTATCTAAATGATAGGAATGGCGACACACTCGCCCTGGTTGACGTTATATGTTATGATCCTTTCTTATTATTAAAACCATCGTGTGGTGTAGATCAATATATTCTGGTTTATCCAGATTTTAAAATTATACGCCGAACAGTCTATCGATGTTTCCGAGAAAGCTTTCGCCAATCTGCTTCGGGGATCACGTGTGGCATCTGGTTTTGCGCAGAATGTGTCAGCATTGAATTAGTCATCAGTTCTTGGTTGGGTTCCCGAAAACAAGACACATGCCGCTTGCGTGCGTGCGTGCGTGCGTGCGTGCGTGCGTGCGTGCGTGCCTGTATGTGTATGTTTATGTGCACACACACTCACGCATATTTCTACACAGTTTTCTATTTCTACATAGTTTCTTTGTTCATACAATGCTATCGATTGGTCGAACCCTGCCCTATCACGCGTTCCTAGTCACTCATACATAGTGTCTTCACATGTCCTCTGTGTTGCTCGGCACCATGCCATGTTTACTCAAAGAGTTGATGTAGCAAACAACATTGCCAGACAGTGAATAACGACTGTGTATAGCTAGCAGACAATATTTATATGTTAGTCTCCCGCTGCTAGTGACACTCAATAACCGAAGCGATTAAACGACAGTGAGGCATGGAGAAAACATTCAACATTTGTTTGAAATCGATTTTTCGAGGCAGCGAACAGGGGGTGGGTGAGAGAGTAGACGACATTTACAGTCTCGCATCACGCTAGGATATTTCGAGGTGAATGTCACGTACATCGACTGATTAAATGCTGTGACAACCAATAAACGAATGGACCCACAGACAGTGAGACGTGGGAATTCACGCAACACTTGTTTGAATTCGAGCACGCAAGCAAGTTTTTATTTAGATTTTGGTAAGGCATCAATAAGGCCCCTTCAATGGTTCGATGACGACGAATAAGCTAGGAATATTCGAAATGTTTTGATATGATGAGGTGGTTTGGGGCGTTGGCACTGACCAAACGCGACGGCTCGTTGTTTAGCAACAATTACCAACATGACAGATAAGCTTGTAAATGCGTTTCCCATTAACAAAATCCTTTCTCAATTCTGATACTCCACAGGCGTCGGAACGTGATGAATGTTGGGTGGGTGGGATGAGCCGGAGCCGAAGCCAAAGGTGGAGCCGAAGCGTCAGCTCTTCGCTGCTGCAGGGCATGACCTCGGAAAACGTTTGGGGAGTAGTGTTAGAGATTTGAGGGGGCGGTGTTAGAGATTTGAGGGGGTAATGTTAGCGATTTGTTGCCGTTCGAGGAAGGGTAGTGTTGGAGAATTTTCGGAATTTTCCAACTGCATCACGCTTGGAGCTTACCAAAACACCAACAACTTGAACTAAATATTGGGGGGTTAGCCACACTCTAAATATTACGGGAATCAGCACCCGAAGCCCCCCCCCCCCTGTTCCGACGCCTATGTATAGTAAATTCTTAACCCAGTTGTACGGTGGTGTAAGGTGCGTTACTATGATATGTTTGTATATGACAAAAATAGAACGCTCACAGAGCCTGGGGGCCGGGGCGGGGAAGTTATTTCATTGCGGGGCACGGGGCAAACTCTGTGATTCCGTGCAGTGCTGCCCTGCCACGCGTCCAGGTGTCACCTTGGGGTGGCGTGTGCGGAGCCCCCTCTCCAAATACTATGACAGCATAGCAGGCTCACCTTTAATTATTTGAAGGCATGCCTTTAATTAGTTCGCGCATTTGTTAAGTACGCGCATTTGTTACAATTAAATATGCGTACTTAATTAATAAAAGGCATGCCTTTAACATTACATACGCATACTTAATTAATTAAGGCCATTATCTTATTGATGCAACCACGCCTTTAACTTTACATACGCGTATTTAAATAATTAAAGGCATGTTTAAATAGCTAAAGGTGAGCCTGATATACTGTCATAAAATACGCCGATGAATTATTCAAAACGATCGACAGGGTAATCAGCAATTACTGCATGTGCGCCATTGTGCGGTAACACGATGTGTCTCAGTTCACTTTAGACTAGGCGGTTTATGGGTTTCTGTGATGCCTTCGTAGCCGGTCGATTCCAATTCTGTTTCACTCACACATCAGTGATTGTAATTGGCTTTCTATCGTCCCATGCGATTACCACTGACAGCTGCAATAAGCAATCCTAATAACACGTTAATTAATTAGATAAAATGAAACAACATGAGCCAGCGGCGACCTAGTCTAAACGGTGTTGTGTGGGCTGCGGCCCGTGGTGTCACTATCATCAAATGCAATCGACTACAGGCCGGGGATTGTGGCTAGGCATGCGAGGTATTGACCTTGCGTTGCCAAGATACCGCAATATATTAGCATTCGGGCGATGTTCTCGTCGATATTTCTCGGGTACACCAGAGCAAGGCAATAGCATCAGCTGCGCGATTCGGCGACCACCTAGCTGTTGAATTCATCATTCCAGGTCAGCATCATTATTCCACATAATTACACATCAGTGCTGACATTCAGGACGACATTCAAAGACCTGTATGCGCGATTCAGAAGCAAACCAGCGGTCGGCGTGGACGTATCGCCGCATTGTATCTAATAATAGACGGCTGATTCAAACGGGATGTGCGCTATCCAGGAAGTGTAGCGGCGTCCCACGTCTCGGTTACCAGGCCCGGCTTGGGTAGATGCCGGGCGCCCGACGCTAGACGACCATGGATAAGCTGTTCTCGACGTTCGGGGATCTGGCTGACAGTCGGGCGGGAGGAGGAGATAGCTTCTGCGACAGGCTCAACTGCAAATTCACCGTGTTCGTCCTGATCATCTTCTCCATACTCGTCACCACGAGAATGTACGTCGGTGACCAGGTGAGCTGCTGGGCGCCGTCTCACTTCACGAGCAGTCACCGCGACTACACGAACCAGGTGAGCCCCCGGCACGGTGCACGGTCTACCCCTTGAAGTCGCCCTCCCAGCTCTGCTATCTGATGTAAAACACGTGTTGTTGCGCGCAGCGTGTAGTCTTGGTTACCCGGACCCCGTCAGGTGGCGCTTGCTGTCTTCTATGTTCTTGCGTGTCAACCGTCATTAACATACAGAACCTCTGCCAGAGTGATTCTCGTCCTGATAATTAACACCAAAAGTGCATTTGTCCATAACCGAAAAGAACAATGAACGATGCGTAATGTTTTATATACACTTAATTGTGATTATCGCTTCACTGTTAGTGAACCGTTCAACTATTTAAACCAGATCTGTTATTTAAACATTCCTCGATATGGTCCTCGAATTTTTACTTTCCTTCGTGTTGCCTTCTCTGCTCTCGTACTGCCGTGTCCACCAACCGTCTCCACTTTCGCTCTCTAGCTGTCGTTCTCCACTCCTCTCCCGTTACACCCACGTGTTTCTGAGTTTGGGGTATCGTGCCGATATACACTCGCCTTTTTCTATGTTCAAGTCAAGTCAAATAGTGAACAAATCAAACATGCTGAATGAACAATTAAATATACAAATTAAATATACAAAGGAAATTTATGAAAAGTTTGAAAGGAGAAACATTAAAGTAGAAATACTTTTGAAGTCATGTTACTCTTTTGTCGATATGTTATAGCAGCTTATCTCATTAGTTTAGTTTTATAAGTGATATATATATATTATATATATATATATATATATACACACACACACACAGAGAGAGAGAGAGAGAGAGAGAGAGAGAGAGAGAGAGAGAGAGAGAGAGAGAGAGAGAGAGAGAGAGAGTGTAAGTATGAGAATGCCAATAAATCCCTGAATGATGGAAGGAGCTGCGGGGATGATGGTATATCACCGGAAGTGCTGCGATCTGGACAGTATCATAACAGAGTTTTGCAACAAAGCTTTGATTGAAAGGAAAATATCAATGTGGACAGTTCTGAACATTATTCCTATACCTAAGAATGGCGATTTAAGCATGACAGGGTAATACAGTGGCATTAACCTGAGTTACATTGTGGCAAAGACATTCAACAGGATGAAATTGATCAGAATACGTCATGAAATTGACCACCACCTAAGAGACAATCAGAATGGATTCCGGACAGGGAGGACAACAGTAGATCATATACTAACCCCGAGAAGGTTAATAGAAGGAATTATACAAATCATCTTCCAGCAATTATAACTTTTATTACTATTTTTAGTTTTACATTGTTATATTGCATTTACATTTGTTTTATTTGTGCTATTACATTTTAACCAGACTCAATGTAATGCCGTCGCAGTCGGGCGAACATTTATAACCACAACTAGTAACGGTGCGATTGACCTCTTCCTTATCAATTGGTGACAAGAACATTGACCGCTCATTGCGTTTGCCCGTGTACTGAGGAACTGAAACGCCTGGTGGAGTTTCAATATGTTTTCCTAACTCCGGCCCAATGTTTGTAAAATACTTATTAAACGTGTGTGCTATGGTAGGCCTGTCACTGATAATAGTACCATTGCTATCAAATTCTATAGGATAACTGTTCTCAAGTAGAGATTTTCCCATGCTTTTAAGTAAGATTTTCCAAGTCCAGGTTAAGTTGCCTCGATGCTCTGACAATAACTTTCTATAATAATATTGTTTTGCGAATCGTAAAACGGCTGTTAATTTATTCTTGTACGATTTATACCTCAACCCAGTAACGTCGTTTCTATCCGAAAGAAACTGTTTGTATAATTTTTTTCCGACACGCATTTTTGAGACCATTAGTAAGCCAAGTTTTTTTGTTCACACTTTCTTGTATTATCAACGCGGCAAAGCGGACAGTGTTAATTATTCAATACTGTGAACTCGTTGAGAAAATCGTTGTATGCCTCAGTAATATCAGTGTGACTAAACACCGAGTCCCATGGATGCGAGTTCAACGCGGCCTTTAAGGCATTGACATTTTCCACACTAGTTTGACGCTTGTATCGTGAAGGGCAACTGCGACTACATAGGCCACCGTCACGTTTACAAATAGCAGAAACAGGCAAATGGTTACTTATGTCGGTAATATGTAACCCACTTGTGATATCACTGGTGATGTCATTTGTAAATATATTGTTAGGAAGTGTTGCCGATACATTCGAAATTATTGTAGGCTTAGTAATGACTGGAAACATACCAAGGCGGAACATCAAATCTAGGAAATATTTGGTACCACTGTGCAAGTCATGTTTCAATAAATCTACATTGAAATCGCCACACACGAACGTAGTTTTCTTAATCGCAACTTGATTAAATAGGCGGTCAATGTTGTCACAAAATAAATGTACATCAGACCCGGGTACTTTGTACACGCAAGCTATTATTATGTTTACAGCTTGTTGACTGTAACTCAATAGTAACCCATTAAAACAAATAATTTACAGTTATTGATTTACTCGATATAATAGAACAATCGAGATAATATGTGACGTATAGCGCCACACCACCACCTTGTTTGTAATCTCTTACAATGTGAAAGGACGAGTATCCTGGTAATTGGAACCGGAACGTCTGATCAAATTTAGCCCAGGTCTCAGAAATAGCAATAATGTCAAAATCAATATTAAGTGATTCTAAGTAATTACAAATGTTTTAGAAATTTGCATTCAAACAGCGCGACTTAAAATGAACAAAAAATATATATTTCTATCAAAATTACTATGTGACATATTGAGAATTTCGTTAAATTTCTGATCAGAATAAAATTTACAGTTTGATTAGATATGATTATAGAAATTATTCTCAGGATCAATGCTGCTTTCTTGGTCATTGATTCTATATATCAGAATATTGGAACGAACGAAAGTTAAACTGATCGGAGACATGTTGGCAAAATTCATAATCAGACTGCTTGAACATAAATTCATCATCACAGATTCCCGCAAACAGAAGTGTATCTAATAGGTCCATAGCCATTTCTAATACCTGAACATTACAGAGTTCAAATTCTCGCAAGATCTGCGAGAGTTTTCACTTTCAGTCGTTGGTCGTCCTCTCGAATGTTGATGAAGACGCTGCAGTTGTTGTATCCACAAACTGTGAATCTTCCGGTCACGCTTCAGTTGTTGCGCTTGACGAAAAAATTCGCTGTAGTGCGTTGAGAGGTGGTCCTTCAGATAAATATCCGTTCCCCTCAACGCACCTCGTTTCATCATTAGTTCGGCTTTCCTGTCAGCCGAGTGAAACTGCACGACGATGGGACGTTTCCCATCACGCCGCGGCGGAAGGTGGTGGATCGTGGTGATGTCGTACGTTGAACTTCTGTCTGGCGAAGTTAACGAAGTTCGTTCTCATCGTGGCACTCTCGGAGACAGTCGGATTTTTTTCGGTGGGGGTTGATGTCGAGCTCCGCGTGTGCGGGTAGACTGAAAAACGAAAGAGCTGTCTAGACAATCCATCAAGGCTGCACGTCCGGAAATGGATAAGCAAACCCCCCCCCCCCAACACAAGAGTAAAGCAACAGCATCACCTGTGCGATTCGGCGACCACCTACCTGTTGAATTCATCATTCCAGGTCAGCATCATCATTCTGCATATTTGAATGTCACCCTGAATGTCAGGCGCTGACATTCAGGAAGACATTCAAATATCTGTATGCGCGATTCAGAAGCAAACCAGCGGTCGGCGTGGACGTATTGCCGCGCTGTGTCCAAAGACAGACGTCTGATTTACACGGGGTGTGCGCCATCCAGGAAGTGTAACTTGGGCAAACGCCGGACGCTAGACGACCATGGATAAATTGTTCTCGACGTTCGGGGATCTGGCTGACAGTCGGATGGGCGGAGGAGATAGCTTCTGCGACAGGCTCAACTGCAAAAACACCGTGTTCGTCCTGATCATCTTCTCCATACTCGTCACCACGAGAATGTACGTCGGTGACCAGGTGAGCTGCTGGGCGCCGTCTCACTTCACGAGCAGTCACCGCAACTACACGAACCAGGTGAGCACCCGGCACGGTGCACGGTCTAACCCCCTGAAATCACCCTCCCAGCTCTTTTGTGTGATGTAAAACACGTGTTGTTGCGCGCAGCGTGTAGTCTTGGTTCCCCGGACCCCGTCAGGTGGCGCTTGCTGTATTCTATGTTCTTGCGAGTCAACCGTCATTAACATACAGAAACTCTGCCAGAGTGATTCTCGTCCTGATAATTGACACCAAAAGTGCATTTGTCTATAACCGAAAAGAACAATGAACGATGCGTAATGTTGTATTGTACTATACACTTAATTGTGATTATCGCTTCACTATTAGTGAACCGTTCACTATTTAAACCAGATCTGTTATTTAAACATTGAACTGTCACCAACCACGTGGGATTAAATTCAGCGGTAACAGAAACTAGACCCCCAGTGGCCGACACGAGTGAGTGAGTGAGTGAGTGAGTGAGTGAGTGATTATATATATATATATACTTTGGTAGATTATTATTATACTGTACATCGCGACATTAAGTATGCATACAATAAGTTTCACGTAACTGTTTTCTGTAACGTGCTTTAAAACCGGGCAGTGAACGAATGTTGCTAAAACTGACATGCAACGAATTCCACAGTTTGGTTCCATAGACAATTAGTGGCATGTACCTTCTATTGGTTGATGCACGGATACCTACAAATTGATGTTATGTTCGTGTGCACTGCTTGTTAACATTCATAACAAATAACCTTTGAATGCTCGACGGAAATTCATTTCTATGAGTTTTATACATGAATGTTAATATTCTAAATTGTACCAAATCGGTAAACTTTAAGATGCGTCCTTTGTTGAAGAGTGGTGTTGTGTGGTCGCATCGCTGTGCGTTGTGCGTAAGCCGTATCACCCTTTTTTGCAACATAAATATACAATGATGAATTGTAGAATACGTGTTGCCCCATATTTCTACACAATACAATAAATACGGCAACAACATAGTGGAATATAGCATGTACAAACTATGGCGGTCAAGTACTTTGCTGCATCTGTGTACAATACCAACATTTATTGATAGTTTTGATTTTACTCGACTGATTTGGTCTTTCCAGCTTAATGATTCGTCGATAAGCACGCCTAGAAATGTCGTAACTCGTACTCTTAATATCTGCAGATTTTTTTATCTTTATATTTATGTCATCTGCGTATTCCCCAGAAAAAATGTGAAAGTGTTCAGCAACGATAAACCGTGGTTCACCAGTGACCTGACATTCAAGCTGAAAGAGAAAGAGGATGTTTTCAAGAGTGGAAACCGCGCACTATACAAGAAGGCCAGGTACGATGTCCTAAGAGCAATACGTGGAGCAAAATCTGACTACAGGAGAAAGCTGGAAGGCCAGTTCCATTCCAACAACACCCACGCTCTCTGGAATAGCCTGCAAAGTGTTACTGGCTACAAACAAAAGTCCTCCACTCCTGGCTTCGATTCTGTAACACCAGACAACCTCAACTTTTAAGCCCGCTTCGAACGTCAAAATTCGACGCCTGTATCGGTCAACCCGCCCCGACCCTGTAGTGGCGGTCGAGGCATAACTGTGAATATTCAGGCCTGTGACGATCACTTTGTTTTTTCGAATTTTGCTCCAGGTCGGTCACTTGTGCCTCCAACTTTGAAATGCGCTCGTCTTTCGTCTTGACGATCTCCAGCAGCTCGGTGATACGCTTGTCACTGTGGTCTGCTTCTTAATATCGTCGAAGGAGTTGCGTAAAAATTCAAGAGAACGGTGGATTTCGTCCGTCTCGGATTTGTCCTGTTTCTGAGTTCGTTCGTTTCATTGAACCATCGGCGTCTTCTATTCTACCAATCGGTGTTATATAAAACAGTAGTCATTTAGAGTGATTTTCGAACGTGTTTGCTGTATGTTTGCTGTATGTTTGCTGTATGTTTTTTTCCTGTCGGAGAAACGAAGTAACAGTGAGTTGTAGGAACTCTCCAGAGTGCTCGCCACTTTACGTTCGCTTCACCAGCAGTAGAGAGATCTTGTGAAATCGATGGATTGTTTGTGTGAAATTAAAACACGTGATTCACGAGAACAACCTGTTTGTTGCCTATACGTACCACTGCAATCAGTACGGACTTCTTCTGTGAAATTGTGAATCTGACAGAAACCATTTTACTCTAGACGAAGTAAACGTATAACATCTGCGGTGGTAAACATAATTAATGTCCTTGAATTCTCTTGCTTGAACAGTGTCAATATTGATTCTGCTAATACATACCTGCCGTCACGTTGTTCCTTTGTATTTTATGAATAAATGTCCCAACGCCGTTTCATGCCAAGTAGTTCACGCAAATTCTATCTCTCGTTGAAGAATACCGCCATGTTTATGCATAATGACTAGGTGTCGTTTTCCAGACAATAACAGCTTTAGAAATAAAGCGTTTCTTTCATGCGAGTCGAGAGCTTTTGTTCGGCCACGATATCCTCAGTAGCTGCGTTTATAGCCAGTTCTGGCATGTCCGGTGAATAAATGCTGAGAGCACCTAGCTTAGACGTCTCGGCCCAGTTTGTCGACGAGAACATGTTGGAAGTTGTTGCCCGAATAATCGAGGAGCTACGCGTCTGTAAATGGATACGCTACTAGGTGCTATTGTTCACGTCAGAGATTCTGGGTCTTGCGACACGTTCTGTGACCGTCTCAACTGCGTGTACACGGTCTTCATACTCGCAATCTTTGCCTTTCTGACCACCACAAAAAATTACGTCGGTGACCAGGTCAGCTGTTGGTGTCCGTCTCACTTTACCGGCAGTCATCAAGACTATGCAAACCAGGTGAGCCTCGCAGAAACCGCTCTCAATGCATCTATAAACATTACGGGGCAATATTGAATGCACGTAAGTGCAGTGGATTTTCAATGTGGTGTTTTCGTCACATATTTATACTATTTAATTACTAGTTTGCTTTTGTAAGCAGATAGTTGTCTCTCCTCGAAATCGTTGAGGTACAGATGTGGACGTGGCGAAGAGTCATGGTTGTGGTCAACGTGGGCGGATATCTGCGTTATATTCTAACTTTCCAATGTAATGTGTTGGTACAATATGTTTGCTGATTGTAAGCATACTTTTGTTGAAGTTAATACTAAATAATGCCTTATCGTGAGATATTTGTTTTGATAATTTCCGGCTAATGTTTTTGTTTTATTAATAATTGAATCTTGCCTGGCGGGACGATCTATGGAGTGCTTTAGATGGTATTATGTTTACATGATTCCTCCACGCTCTCGTTGTATTGCAAGTAAAATGTATAAGGTTATATGGCTAACACAAAGCGCATGCATCGCTCTGCCGAACATAAATAACAAAGTATACGTCGACATTGATAACACATATTTAAATGCGTGGATTTCGTAGTCAATTATATAATCTGTCAGTAGTATTATAAAGTTTCACAGCCGTGGAAATAATGGCAGCAACATTATCCGAGTGGCTTGACCTTAAATTTTATGTAATGCAGGTCAACCGATTAAACTATTGTGTCGAGAGGGCGTCTAACGCTAGTTCTGACATGCCCTGTCGGCGCAACGACGCAAGGCACACACGTAGACAGCAAGTTCGTTGGATGCTACACGAGGTTCGGCAGTGATGCTTCTGAATGGATAAACTATTGAACACTATCGTGACCGTCGGTGAGGCCCAAGGCACTTCGAGCGATACCTTCTGCGACCAACTGAGCTGCGTGTACACGGTGTTCCTGCTGGCAGTGTTCGCTTTTCTCACTACGACTAAGTACTACGTCGGCGGGCGAGTGAGTTGCTGGTGCCCGTCGCACTTCACGCGCAGTCATAAAGCCTACACGAACCAGGTGAGGGTCCGACATGCTCTCAATACAGTATTTGTGCCATGTGTGTACAGTCATTATACTATCCGTTGGCGTAGTGGTTAGAATATCGGAGTCTTTGTGCCATGTGTGTACAGTCATTATGCTATCCGGTGGCGTAGTGGTTAGAATATCGGAGTTCAGTCGAGAGCACCTGCTTTCGAATCCTTTTACTGCCGTTTTGAAAGTTGAGCAATTCTTTCCACTCCACGTTGCCTCAGTTCAGTCTATGCATAGACGAGTGCTTGGCGAAGTCAGTAGTTAATATGTCTGAACGCAAAGGATTCGCGCGATACTTGCAGCGTGACTGGATACTTCCCGACAAGTCGACACGGTTTTCGAAATACAGATCTGGCATGGGTGAAATGTAAAGATATTTCAATAGTCCTAAGGATTTACTATGAAAATAGATATCAGATCAGTGAGAGCAGATATAAATGTGTCATGCACGCATGCACAGCTGGACGTTTGCACCACAACGTACGTACCCGCTTCGCAGTGGGGTGGCTCTCATTGATATGTTGGATTGCCACGTAGGATTTTGTCGTCTTTGCCCTGGGTGAGCCTAACATCGAGTCTCGTATTCTTATTACAATGTCGCATGTTGTAACGAAAGGTCAAATATTGTCTGTTAATGATGTCACAACAGCTACTACTTAACACGATCTTAGATATGTCTTATTTCACGACATCAAACAACTGGAGCTATCTGCATTTATGCACTTGGCGGCAATCTAGTTCAGTCTTTCTATGCTAAACTGGCTCAGAACTGGCGCAGTTGTTCAAATTGAGCCATTGGTTTGATGCTATGGTGTGGTATGCCGTTCGAGGTACACTGTCGTACACGAGGTAAATGTGTAGCATCCCTGAATGTGTACACTGTAGGTCCCTATCAGGACACACCAACGGTGTGAGTTCACCCGACTCGATAATACTCTACAGTTGCATTACATAGAGGTCACATATAAAGGTATGAACTGTAATGGAAAAACGAGGACTAGTAAAAAAGAATTGGTCAGTGTTTATAATCATATTTGAATGAGCTGTAATCTAAGGAGAATGAGACGACGAAGTTTTTGTTTTCCTCTTTCCCTGAATTTCTGGGGTGAGACTGGCCTTGGCAAGTATACTCGATTTCTGTTTTCGTTCGTTTCCCCCCCCCCCCCACTGTTCTTGTACAGCTGTCTCTACTACCTCCCTTCTCAGTCTTGGTCGTCCTCGTCTCCTATTATGTTCCAATTCCAGGGTATCTGTTTTCTTTTCTTACCGTACTTTCCCAATTTGCACCTCTTGTCCAGCCCATTTAGCGACTATTGACCAACTTCTACTTGAAACTTTCTTTCACACTAACTTTCTCCCTCAGCTCGTCCATTTTTCGTTTGTCTACGAAGAATTGGTTAATAATTAAAATGATTATGGTCAGCATCAGACAATTCAGTTATTCCAATATGTTTGCATATTCAACCTGCTGTGACCTACCTTGCTAAAGACTTTGATGTCCAAATCTTACAACATGTGTAAGTATGAAGACATATTTGTTTGAACTACCCACTATGTCATTGTACGGTATATTTCCTGCAACCGACAATGTTCTGCTCTTCTGCCAGTTAGCGACGATCCTTTGAAATGTGATAAGGACATTTGTTGAGATCGTATAAAAGTTATGTTCTCCCTTATGAGAAGCGTGAGAAATAGCTAAGCAGTTGGTATTACAAGGTAAATATAAGTTTGGGGAGCCATTCATCCACTTTATTAAATGCAAATAAAAGGCCTAAGCAGAACATCGTAATAACAATAATTTATTTATTGACTAAGGCGTATTTCGAGCATAATAAGCTTTGAATGAACCTTTTGCCGTCTCAGTATGTGCATGAACAGTGGGAATTACTACTACTCTAACTCAATGGCGTTTGTATTGGTACGAGACGACGTCTCCGACTAGTCTCGACATGTTTGCTCCGTGGAAGATCGGAAACCATTCCTTGTGAGACGTTGTGATACGTTTGTGCTTTTTCTTCGCGACCAGATTTGTCGCAAGATCGTTGTTGAATGGATACACTAGTTAGTACTATTGTTGATTCCGGGGAGTCGCCGGGATCTTGCGACACGTTCTGTGACCGTCTCAACTGTGTGTACACGGTCTTCATGCTCGCAATCTTTGCATTTCTCATAACCACCAAGAACTACGTCGGAGACCAGGTGAGCTGCTGGTGTCCGTCTCACTTCACTGACAGTCATCGCGATTACGCGAACCAGGTGCGTGTAGACATTGGTCTTCATTTCTGGAAAGCAATATAAATAGCCGGGCAGTATATGCAATACTTCACGGGAATGCATAATTAGATTTTTTTATTGGAACCATGGTTATACACACAGAGGCGTTACTTTAAATCACCATAACCGTAGCTTGAATAGTTGTCTGGAATATATTACTAAAGAGAAGGTGAAAGAGACATGACGTATTTCGTCAGTTATGTTATATGTGAAGATGTTATTCACCGTTGAATCGCATTCACATTTTAATATACATTTTAAAAACAAAAAACATGTAAGCGGCTATGCGTGTGATTAATTTACCCTTATTGGAACACAACGAACCACAGGCATGGGCACAATATCCCACTGTTCTAGTAAATAACACTCCACTAGTCGCCATATTTTCGTTGCAGTAAAGGCTTGAATTTTAAGGTCTTTGACCCGTGGCGTGCAGCTGACATTATGTTGTGCTGCACAGTAATCAATACTAGTTCGATGTACTCAGTTATTCTCCGTCAGACACTATTTATCATAATATATGGGCGCCATAAAATCATTGATTGCCGTCACTGTATTTGACGGTGTCTCTTCTGAATCGGAATATTTTTGCTGCATTAAATTGCACCATGTTAACTACTATATTGCCATTCCTTTTCCATGCTCTGCTCTGGTAACGGTGTTTCTGTTCGGTTGAGAATCAAATATATATTTAAATATATAATATTTGACATACGACAGTTAGAACTAAGACCATCTGCTTTATATGACGGGCTAGTGTAGAAATGAAAACACCACCGTCTGTGCTATTTTATCGGCTAGATTCTGAGCTAGGATCTGAGCTTGTGTCTGATATGGTTTAATATTACCTGGTGTTTAATATAAACTAATAAACTTGAGTCTTGTTTTCATCCCCATTAGCACTAGGCATATGAAGAATGCTTAAAATACGACCAGAATAAACATAGGTAATTACGTATGTTTATAATACGAAAATAAGTCATGATATCAAACAATTTATATATCTGCAATCCCGGACGATCAACATTTAGGCTTTGTTAATTACACTCGACCCGATATGGCTGCCGTAAGTTTTATGTTCGGGTCGATCATGACTGATTAGAGAGACGAAACAGTGAGTATGCATAGCTACACTGAGCCTAGCCGCACACGGATACATATTGGTGTTAACATGGTCATCTTCATCACCATCATTGTCCAGTCGTAGTGTCCCGTGATTGGGCGAAGGCCTCAGCATGTCTTTTCCAAATCTGCCTGACTTGCGCTATCCCGTGCCAGAATGTGCTCTATCTGTACTCGTGTAGTTCCGTCTCTCCACCGTGTAGTCGATCTTCCTCTAGATCGTTTCCCTTCGTAAGATCTCCAGGTTGTGTTACGCGATGTCCATCGGTTATCTCGTAGCCTACTGATGTGCTCTGGCCAGGTCCACTTCTGTCTTCTAACATGGTTATCACAGCTATATTACTTGTGGTAATCGTCGCACCGCGCTATACAATGTGCTCAATAGCATATCAACATGGTAACACATGCACAGACCGTGAGAAGACGTCGTGTCTTCCCTGTCCGTGTGTGTGCGT
The DNA here is from genome assembly GCA_020002185.1 of Paraescarpia echinospica. Lineage (NCBI taxonomy): Eukaryota > Metazoa > Annelida > Polychaeta > Sabellida > Siboglinidae > Paraescarpia > Paraescarpia echinospica. The sequence continues at coordinate 56,377,368 of CM034537.1, forward strand.
TCCTGTGGCCATATTGTGTAGATATGGCCTACATATATTTATAACTGATACCAGAACCGAGCAAACTTAGCTATAAGAACATCTAAAAGGATGAGGTATACCAATCATGTACACAATGATATTAACAGGAGATCAAACGGATGTGTTGTTAATACATTGCGTGGGTATGAACTTATTGATGTAAGCATTTTCCTCAGTAAAGAAATACAACTACAGGACACGAAGTAACGCTAACGAAAGAACATTATAGGTGTAGATTAGATATAAGAAATTATTCATAGATATATAAAACATGAACGGCACACATTATCTGCTGGTTGTGTCTCTATAAGCCAACGGCCTCCTTGTCCACTTCACATCTCATGTTTTGCTTTGGGTGACAATCTTGCTCAATCTTGTTAAATCATGTTTGCTCTGTAAATGCGGATGTCTTGCATCTATCTTGCCGTCTATTTGTCATGACAAACGAGGTCCGTAGGATGGTAGAAGCATTCAGAGGGTCTACTAAAAGCGTCAGTTCGGCTGTACATAATCACTTTGATTATGACATTAGTGTATCGTATGGCATGCCCGGTCGGAGCTGAGGAATTTAACTATGTATGTACTGTGTTCATGTTATGTCAGGGAATGTGGCTCCGTGGAAAAACAATTTATCTTTGGCATGATAATATCAATGGCATCATTATAAACACATACATATCCCAAATCGTTCCAATACTGGAGACTATGTTGTCTTAGTTATACGGGATAATCCTTTTAATATTTAGGCATGTAGCTCTATATATATGCTCTGCATAATATTATACTACTAATTAAATTAGCGTCTCGTCTTCAGGATATGATCTACATATTTTTGCAGAATGGTAGGCAATATATTTACCGATAACTTGATTTTATGTGCACAATTGCAGACACCGAGGCACACCAACAACGTTGGTTCGCGTACTCTGCATACGGCAACACATAGCGCTCGATTCATTGTACAATGTGGTCCGCCGTGTAGAGAAATGTATACCATAACGTTAGGAATCTATATGAGGGACGTCTATGCACTATACCAAAGGAAAAGTCAACAAAATAGATCACTGCTGTTGGTTCTGTCAATAAGGATGATATATTACCGAGAACCTCGAGACCTCCGTCGGGCGTCGGGTGGCTAGCTGGTTCTATAATAATTATTAGTAGCCGAAATAGCGGCAGAGCAGCAGGCGGCGCCGCGCAGTGCCGTGAACGTATAAAGCATATACGAGACCACACATCTGCCGGAGTCATTGGCCAAAAACGTCAGCCTAACCGGAACAACCACAGGAGGAACGACGCGTGAATTCCCCAACTCCGCGGACGATATCATATATCAGGATTTCCAACTGTCCAGCGCAGTTTTAACATGGCAATCATCATCGGAGGCTGAAGAAAGCACGTTTTCGACGAGTAGTTATCCAACAAATTTCACGCCTGTTCGATTAAAAGACAACGGTACAAGGCGATTTCGTCTGAACAGCTGCGTCCATCAGAATGCCGCGGAATGCCGTCCATCTCCCTGACGGCTCGCGCCCATGTGTGTAGCACACAGCGCGACTCACACCCGACCGACAGCCTGGCTCCGTCGCCACCATGGACAAGCTGTTCTTGTTCCTGTCAGACGGCAAGGACGCGCGCTCCGGCGGCGGGGACAGCTTCTGTGACCGCCTCAACTGTCGCTACACTGTCTTCGTGCTGACGATAGCCGCCCTGGTCGTCACGAGTCGCGTGCAGGTCGGCGACCCCATCCGGTGCTGGTGTCCGTCTCACTTCACGTCCAGCCACGTCGCCTATGCGAACAAGGTGAGCGCGGTGGGAGACGACGTTTGGATCGTTGGTGTCAGCGGAAGCGAGAAATATGCGGTGTCTTTACGTGCACGAGCAACGTTTTGTAAATGACCTTGTATGTTCATCAACACTGTTCTTACTACTATACTGAATATGTTGATGTCATACACTCCCGGACAAATTGTTGTTACTAATATTGCAGTCTGAATATTTTTGCCGACGAAACATTCAATCTGTATGCGAAACATTCAAGTAATGAAAACATAAGTTATATCAGGCAGGCGAGGTTCAACGCTAATTCGTGGAATTGTTCGATGAATTTGGGCGGATCCCACAATCAAGTTCGGCGGTGACAGTAAGTGGGACTAAGTAACATTTATGCAGCGAGCGAATTTTTCGCCGTCGTCTCTGAACCATTCCGCCGTCGCGCTGTCGGATCCTGACTCTGGTATCTGAAGACGGAGAGGAGGGGGTGGGGCGGTGCTACTGATTTCTTTTGCGGCGATATTCACAATTTTCGAAGGGGGACATGCAACGGAGGTACATTCGAAATGTCTAGGGGGCGCGCCACTCTAGTGCAGGCATAGCGGTCAAATTCCGAAAGTCTAGGGGTACGTACGCTCGGGCCCCCTGGATCCGCCTATGAACTGTTACCACTACTGGCTCTAGAGGATGATGTATACGCGTCCAGGATCTATATGAGGTAGACAACGCGAAATAAACAACAAGAATACCGTAGTTGTGGTTTGCCGTAATATAGATGTATATCTAGTACGAGATGACGCCATAACAGTATTTTGTGTAAATGTAGAACTGGGTAGCAACGTTGCTAAAGGGATTCTTCGTATTTTCCGACCCGCCATTTGTGCCGCCGTTAGAGTAAAGATATAATTGTTCTGGGTCACGTGACAAACAAGGTTCACCTTTCCCTTTATATACGACTGCCCACGACGGAGTCCTGACTACTGACATGACTTCTGATGTTCGTTTTATGGATGTACTGCTGTCAAAGTCAGACAAATTAGTCATCAAGACATAAACTATTACCTTATTTAAACGACATGGCCAACTGCCCCGACTCGTCTACAAAACAGCAGTTCAAACCGGATCACCGTTGCACCGTCTGTAAATAGGGATTATGTATTGCAAGGAATACCATGTCTACATGACGAGTCTATGGCGATGATTGCCATAGCTCGATGTGCATACCAACTACATACTTGCAGAGAGGCGTTCTTCCAAGTTCAGGACGTACGTCGTTGGGGCTAGGACTACTGTACCATTCTGTCGGAGACATTAGATGCACACTCGCACCGGAACTGGGGCAGTCGCAGAACACAACCCCGGAACTGGGGCAGTCGCAGAACACAACCCCGTGGTCGTGAATGTGCCGAGTTCTCCGATTGCATGTTCGTATATATTATATATACCAGCAGTCTGCAGAGAGATTGCCTGATTCGTGTCACGCCGCTGTGTGTACAGGCAGGGGCATAATCAGCCGATGGAAACATGCGAAAAAAACTGAAACGAAATCCACCTTCAATGATTGGTAGACAGCATGCAACTGGGGTGTTATCCAGGTGTCGCCTTCGGGCAATTGATACAAGATACGCTGGGGGAGGGCAGAAAATCATCTCACAGCTGGGCGGTCATCATCTAAGGAATCCACGTTCTCTGTGGCAACACAGGACGACGCTAATAGCATAAGAAGTAGCGTGGGTGAGACTTTCGAGAAAACTCATGGATAAGCTTCTGTCGTTCCTCTCTGACGGGAAAGACCATCAGGCGGGCACGGGAGACAACTTCTGCGACCGCATCAACTGCAGCTACACAGTCCTCCTGCTGTCGGTGTTCGCGCTTCTCGTCACGAGTCGGGTGCAGCTAGGAGACCCTATTCGCTGCTGGTGTCCGTCCCACTTCAAACCCAGCCACGTTGCGTGCACGAGCAGGGAGATGTGTCGGTGTACACTAACAGGGTGTTTGTTTGAGTATACGAACAAGGTGATGTAGGGTAGAGGCATAGGTAGCGGTTTCGCCATTTAAGGTTACATTTAAGGTCCCGAAACCATGAGCTGTACTACATATGTGTGATCCCAATCATTATCCTGCGCGAGGTTTTATTCATATGCGCTCTCGTTTTAGTTGGAGCCGGAGAAGTCATATTGGTTCTTAGCACCAAAACCAGTGATATGATATGTTTACGCAACAGCAATTAATGCATGTTATCAATTAGATACTTCCCAGGGGCGATAACCGGTACATCGGCACACGTCATGTTCGTATTCAAATTATAATAGCTCGGTATGATGTATATACGTTACAACTACATAATTGATCAAACCAATGTAGTGCTGATTGATAAAGTGGGTGTTGTGCAAGGACATATCAGTTTGTGCATATACATGATATGAAAACGAATGTTCAAGATATTTGCAAACCAAGCGATGAAAATGTATTATTTAGCTAACGGATAGCGCAAACTTGAACAAATACAAGCAGCAAAATAGGTTCGCGTGAATAGTGTATGTGAAACCCCCAGACGCTCAAGCTGGTGAGAGCGATTGTGAGTCATTGCAAGTAGCCTTTATGATACACGCCCTCCGCTTGCACATAGAACGTGACTGCTTGCGAAGTGTTCCTTTTATCAACAACAAACGCAGCCATTCATTAACACGACGTAGCATGCTATATATAATATTATGCAAAATATTTTCGAGTTGGCATAACTGAGATGGGATCAAATAAGCACTGATTTTTCGCTTGGGTTGAGCCAAGATTCATCCGCCAATTCTAGTATTGCCATTACTTCTGGTATTAGTAAAAGGACAGCCAATGGACAAAATAAGTCATTTATTCTATTGAGTATAATTAACATGTTATTTAGTAGAAATTGCTCAAAGTACTGAAGGCCTATACGTTGTCGCAATTCCACAAATAAGAATCGAGGGATATTTGTTTTGGGCGGATCAGATCATCTTATTCACCAAAAAAACAACCCTTTTGCACAAACTGTTGAGATAGGCGGATACCGATCTCGCCTTTGGTCCGCGCAGAAGCCTAATAAAAAGAACGCTAACGGCAACATCAGGTGTGGAAGTTAAGTGACGGTCTATTCCGGGAATGTACAACAGTTCCTGAACAGGATGTAAACAGCTGCAGTGGTGGGTAATTGCACTAAGTAAGTGTCCGTGAAAAATCGTTTAAATCACTGATCATGTCTTGGCACGCTCGCGCGGGCATAGACAAATCACTGCTTGACGTTACTTGTTTCCCACACTTCCAGGTAAAATTCTACAGGCTTACTTGAGCGTTTTTCAACTTGGCCATGCATGGACAACAATGTGGTATGGTTGAAACATCTGGGTAGTCCTACAAAGTTTATATTAGATTCATGTTTTATTAGAGAGAGGGAGAGCGTGCGTGCGTGCGTGCGTGCGTGCGTGCGTGCGTGCGTGCGTGTATACCCGACATAATTCATCCGATGGTTGACGACAGTACTGTGTTGTAATGTCAGACATAAACACGTACAGATGCATATCTAAAAAACACGAATAACACGATCGGCATAGCGTCATGTAAATAAACTCATCATTGGAAGTAAATACGTCTGTGTGTGTGTGGGTGTGTGTGTGTGAGTGTGTGTGTGTGCGTGCGTGCGTATGTGCGTGTGTGCGTGCGTGCGTGAGAGCGCGTGTGCGTGCGTCCGTGAAGCGTTAAGAAAATTCTTTGCCGCTTCCTGAAATCGACCTATGTTCGACCTGATATTTAAATTAGAAAGTTAATATTTTATACTTTGGTGGTTCGTTTCCGCCATAGATACAGCCCGAAACTTGGGCAATTTCGTTCACGCCACTTTGCGTCTTTGAGGAGAGATACCAAGAGCCTTCGGTCCCTTCTACATGGTGTATGTGCCATGGGCAGTAAAATATCACACAGGGAATAGAAACAGCTTGGACGTAGACTCATAGTGCCAATGATCTCAACATACAAAGCTGCTGCCAAAACACTTGATTTGGTAATGGAATAAACGTCATGAGCACTTTGTTTAGGCGGATATTGGCGTTATATAAGCCCGTGTATTATTATTATTATTGTCATTATTATTATTCTAACAGCTTCCTCTTCTGTCCCTAGGTGTGCTGGACGACGAACACATACTACCTACCGTTCAGCCAGGACCGGATCCCGAAAGAGAACGCCCCGCACGGCTACATCGGCTACTACCAGTGGGTGTCGTTGATCCTGTCCTGTCAAGCCGTGCTCTTCTACCTGCCTCGGCCCATCTGGCGCCTCTTCAGCAAGAAGTCGGGTATTGCCGTCAGCACCATCACTGATGCCGCCATCGAGTGCCAGCGCAAGTCGGACACCGACAGTCGCGACAAGACCATCCGCTACATGACGAAGCACATGGGGCGCTTCCTGCTCGAGATGAGTCGCAACGAGATCGTGCCCCCGGCTCGCTGCAAGGGATTCCTGTGGGGCATCTACGGCAACTACCTGATCGTGCTGTACATCTTCATCAAGCTCGTGTACATATCGAACGTCATCGTTCAGATCTTCCTGCTGAACGTCTTCCTCGGCATGGATTACTCGTGGTACGGCTTCAACGTATTGTCTCGCATGCTGCGCGGCCAGGAGTGGACGACGTCGGACCGCTTCCCCCGCGTCACGTTGTGTGACTTCAAGATACGCGAGCTCGGCAACATCAACCGTTACACTGTACAGTGCTCGCTGCCCGTGAACCTCTTCAACGAGAAGATCTTCATCTTCCTATGGTTCTGGTTCGCCTTCGTCGCCATCGCGACGACGGGCAGCCTCGTTATGTGGCTGTGCTCGTCCTTCGTCATGCCGGCCCAGGTGCGCTACATCAAGGCGAGACTCATCTCGATGGAGACCATCAGCTACAAGTCTCGCGAGGCGAAGGAGGTCGACCGGTTCGTGCGCACGTACCTCCGCCGAGACGGGCTCTTTCTTATTCGGCTCGTCTCAAAGAACGCCAGCGACATCATCGCCGCCGAGCTCATCGCCGGCCTGTGGGGACACTTCCAGGAACACAAGCCAGCCCTCGACAAACTCCGCCGAAGAGCCACGCTGAGCTCTCCTGAGAGTGACGGGACCATATTTGACACGGAAAACGTAGCACTGGCGGAGGACGAACCGGACAAAGTGACAACCAAATTTAACTTGTCATAACCAGTAATTTTTATGAAGAAAAACAGACATCTATATTATAAGTATATGCTGGCAGTGTGATCGCACCGAACCTAGACGGCAGTGCCGCTCCCGATCGTATAGGATTATTTTATATGTATATATTGACTATGCTTTGACGTGCATTTAGGTATGTAATATTTAAATACAGTATGTATAACGGGTTGAAGTGTATGAGAGGAAGTCGTTAGCACAACTACGAAGAACGAAACGTGTGAAGAATCGTGAATGCAGAATTGTTTTATACTATGCAGCTTTTTATATTTGACTTTTAAGAAAACAGCCCGTGATGGCTCGTTCAGCTGTAGTTTCAACATGTAATGTGTATTTCGCGGAATACTTACACTTCATTCAAAGACATAGTCCGCGTTTCATATATTACATCGAGTGTTGTCTCCTCGCTACGTAACACATGTACATTATAGAATATAGAACAATTGACTAAGATCTAAATTTGCTGAGTACTCCACACGTGGTATCTTCTGACGTCAACTAAATACATACGTTTGGTAACGGGCACGGTGCTTATTTTACGAGTCTGTACACAGAGTCCCTTTATACTAGTCGTAAAGAGGAACATGACTGTCAAGTCGATAGTTCAAATCATTCCACTCAAGATACCCTGGCTCAAACAAATAACCGCGGTCTGGTTTCATTAGAAACCAGACCGCGACTGGCCTATATTAGACATTCTCCAAGTTTGCACCGACACATGACTAATGCCATTTACAATGTTACCTCGTTAGTCCGGATCCAGATAATCTGGAAACCTCAGCACCCGGACATGATTTCACAAGAACTGAATTTCCAAATGCTAATATGCTATACGCCGTTACGTATATGATTCGTACTGTTTCACCCTAGCACACACTAGGGAACAAAACGTCCGGACTAACAATGTTCCACTGTATTCATTTGGAAATTAGCTTACCAGCGTTTGAAATTTATCTTGAACGTAAATTTGGGAGTCACAATAAGCCATCAGTATATGATTGTCCACTTTTACTGCCTCATCCTAAGTCTGTAATCCGTGTCCTTTCTCCTATACCTACCTCCTTAGCCGACAGCTCCTCAAAGTCAGGTGCCAGTAAGTCAGGTTTCCATGCCTGTTCACTGGCGGGACACCAAGACAGCGTCGGATTTAGGACTGTGGTTGTCCTGGACAATGTAAAAACTGGGCGGATGTTTTAAATCGAATCGCTAACAACGATGCATTTTGTGACCCTGGAAGATAGACGTTTACAAGTACACTTATATTATCAAAATTAAATTAATCAAATGGCAAGATAAATTATTCATGAAGTACACCAGCTGCTTCTAACTTCAATGTTGTAGCGTAGGCCTATAGTACGCGGTAGTAGTTAAAATAATTAACAAAAAGTGGATTTTCAGACAGTTGAAGACGACATAATAAGCTAAATATGGATGAACGCATAACATATCATGATACATTTTTCTAGATGAACACGGAAAACAACTACCAGGGGCAGCTGATCGCAAAGGAACACATTCAAGGGTAAGTTACTTGGCAAGTTGACACGGTATTCACGTTTTATTTAGGGCCTACCGCGGCAGGTATAATAGGCAAGAACACGGCACATATACACACACATAATTCTATAGATTATATGTGTATATATATATATATATAAATGGAAACCCGAGGCAAAGTGAAACAGTGCCAACACAGCAATGTTGGTGCCGCCATCTATCTGTTACTGTTATCATGAGAAGGTCAGGTGATGATGTTGTTTGTGGTGGCAGTCATTTGCATTTAACAAGATTGCCACGCGAATCACTGATAGTTGGTAAATCGGCGGTAATGTCTGCGCGCGCGATACTTCCGGTAGCGTTAACTTCCTTCCGGTTGGAAGGGAGAATTACCTGTGCGCGCGCAATCCCGATAACTTCCTTCCGATTTGAAGGACAATAATGCCTTCTTGTTAACGCCCGCCTTTTTCAAATATTGAATCGACTATGGCATTTAATAAAATTATTGGATATGCCCATGTCTCGTCTACCTGTTTATTATACACTATATTAGGTAGTCTCTTTCCTCAAATACGCTTCGATAATTTAGCCAACATTGAGACTTTGGATATCGAATTGCGCTTATTTGGTAACGAACATGCATGGTGTGCCAGTGTATTTGAAATCGGACGACAATAAATGCGTATTGATTGATTTGAATGGTGTAAATATTTGTTTATTATAAACTATATTACGTAGTCTGTTCCCTCAAATACTCTGTACGCTTCGCTAATTTAGCCAACATTGAGACTTTAGATATCGAATTGTGCTGATTTGGTAACGAACATGCATGGTGTGCCAGTGTATTTGAAATCGGACGACAATAAATGCGTATTGATTGATATGTAGGTAATGATTGTAATCAATATTGACTGCGGTTTTCTCACATTAGTCGCATTCAATTGATTTATTCAGTACATTTTTATTATTCACATGTATACATTTCATTTTTTATTGAACACTGATATGATGGTAGCAAGCTCTCGTATGAAAGAGTTGTGGCTCTGAAAAGAGCCGTTTTTTTATATATCTTGCTTGGCAAAGGCGATCACCACGCTGTCACCCCAATGTAGCTGTAGCGTCTCACAATTTCGTCCTTGTTTAATATCTAGAACAGTAAACACTACATTAGCTATACATTATTAAGTCAATAATTAGTAATAAAAAAATGGTCACATCTTAATAAATAATTATTTTTTTAATTCACTGGTCTGTCTACTAACTCCTGGTCTGACTACTAACTGCTGGTCTGAGTACTAACTCCTGTTCTGACTACTAACTGCTGGTCTGACTACTACCTGCTGGTTTGATTACATATCTGACTATACCAACTCCTGGTCTGACTATACTAACTCTAGGTCTGAGTAAACTGCCTGCAGGTCTGACTATGCTAGCTCCCGATCTGACTATACTAACTCCTGGTCTGACTATAGGTGTGAGTATACTGACTGCAGGTCTGACTATACTAGCTCCCGATGTGACAACACTAACTGCAGGTCTGACTAAACTAGCTCCCAATCTGACTACACTAGCTGCAGGTCTGACTAAACTAGCTCCCGATCTGACTACACTAACTGCAGGTCTGACTATACTAGCTCCCGGTCTGACTACAGGTCTGAGTATATTGACTGCAGGTCTGACTATACTAGCTCCCGATGTGACAACACTAACTGCAGGTCTGACTAAACTAGCTCCCGATCTGACTACACTAGCTGCAGGTCTGACTATAGTAGCTCCCGGTCTGACTACAGGTCTGAATATATTGACTGCAGGTCTGACTATACTAGCTCCCGATGTGACAACACTAACTGCAGGTCTGACTAAACTAGCTCCCGATCTGACTACACTAACTGCAGGTCTGACTATACTAGCTCCCGATCTGACTACACTAACTGCAGGTCTGACTATACTAGCTCCCGATCTGACTACACTAACTGCAGGTCTGACTATACTAGCTCCCGATCTGACTACACTAACTGCAGGTCTGACTAAACTAGCTCCCGATCTGACTACACTAACTGTAGGTCTGACTATACTAGCTCCCGATCTGACTACACTAACTGCAGGTCTGACTAAACTAGCTCCCGATCTGACTACACTAACTACAGGTCTGACTACACTAGCTCCCGATCTGACTACACTAACTGCAGGTCTGACTATACTAGCTCCCGGTCTGACTACAGGTCTGAGTATATTGACTGCAGGTCTGACTAAACTAGCTCCCGATCTGACTACACTAGCTGCAGGTCTGACTATACTAGCTTCCGATGTGACAACACTAACTGTAGATCTGACTAAACTAGCTCCCGATCTGACTACACTAGCTGCAGGTCTGACTATACTAGCTCCCGGTCTGACTACAGGTCTGAGTGTATTGACTGCAGGTCTGACTATACTAGCTCCCGATGTGACAACACTAACTGTAGATCTGACTAAACTAGCTCCCGATCTGACTACACTAGCTGCAGGTCTGACTATACTAGCTCCCGGTCTGACTACAGGTCTGAGTGTATTGACTGCAGGTCTGACTATACTTGCTCCCGATGTGATGACACTAACCACTGGTGTAGCTACACTAACCACTGGTGCAGCTACACTAACCACTGGTGCAGCTACACTAACCACAGGTGCAGCTACACTAACCACAGGTGCAGCTACACTAACCGCTGGTGCAGCAACACTAACCACTAGTGCAGCTACACTAACCACTGGTGCAGCTACACTAACCACAGGTGCAGCTACACTAACCACTGGTGCAGCTACACTAACCACAGGTGCAGCTACACTAACCGCTGGTGCAGCAACACTAACCACCAGTACAGCTACACTAACCACTGGTGCAGCTACACTAACCACAGTTGCAGCTACACTAACCACTGGTGCAGCTACACTAACCACAGGTGCAGCTACACTAACCGCTGGTGCAGCAACACTAACCACTAGTGCAGCTACACTAACCACTGGTGTAGCTACACTGACTGCTGATTTAACTGAACTGACCTCTCACTGAACTACGTTAATTCCTGGATTAACTGAAGCTTTTTTTGTTGTAAACGTGCTATTGCTAACCTATTAAGTTTGTAGGCCAAAATGTGAGAATTTTCTGAAGCTACCTCACTTATTGTCAAACCACGTTTCTTATGCAGAGATCTTTCCCTCCCACCCCATCTTTCTCTAGCATTATGTGAAATTTTGACCTGAGGTTGGTAGGGGTCAGCCGTGTTAAACACAGGGAATTTCAACTCATAAGCGTTACTTTTTATAGACATGGGTCCTCCTTTCCTCCTGAAACCTGCATTATGGGATGTCGTAAAGGGAGTCTACCTGGGAAAGATGTTGGGGCTGCTGGTTTCTCTGGATCATGAAGAAGTTTAAGTAACTCACCCTTCTTAGCTGTTGTACCTCTATTTTAGTTGCCTGGTGAGAAATTTGCAATAATGACTGGATACAAATGAAAACTTTACCGCGACCTTGTAGATTATTTCTAGCGGGGAACAGTCTAGACAAACCGGGAGGTATTTTAGGGACAGAAGCAAAATACAGTTCTAACAACTTTAAACGGTCAAGGCAATTATGGGTTGTTGCTAGCACTGCATGTAAATGCTTACAAAATATGGCTGTCCTTTGTGAACAAAACCTAAGCATGTACATATGTTAAGAAACTTGTTGACAACGTAAACGCCATCATCTGGTGCCGGAACAGGAAGGTACTGAGCAACATCATGGAATGTCTTAGCAGCACTAACATTTAACTGTGTAAGTAAATTTGCACTAGCTGTGTTTATCGAATAACCATGATCATTACCCGATTGTTTTTGGTCTTCTGAAGTTACAAATGCCCACCCATGTTGTTCCCAATTTTGAATCATTCTGACTTTTCCTGCCTGAACCAGATCTATACCTTTCATAATACACTTCAATAATTTACCCTTTCATGTATTTACCTGATTTTGGAATTGTGCTAAATTAGTTGCACCATGCACAGTGTTATGTGCATGTCTTGGGAGAGTTCTATCAATTAATGTTTGAACTTCTAATGCTAGAGATTTATTCAGATGATTAGCATTTTCCCCTTGAACAATCAAACTGATTTTCTGTAATGTTATTAGTCAGCAAGAGTGGATTTCGCCTATCTTGTTCCGGCACCAAAAATGCTGTCTCCGCTGTAAATGTTGTTTGCCATGCACATAGAAACCAGTACGTATTAAGGTAATGTGAAAAGCTAGTTTTTGTTTGTGCGCTAACGATATAATGCGGAATACTATTTAGATAGTTGAAAAATGAGTGCACCATGTTCGTCCGGACACTTTCATGTCAACTTCGCACACAACTTTTTAAAGCAGTTAAAATTGGGTTGATTACTATTTTTAGATCGGGATAACTCGTAATCTTTTCTTTTAAAGCCTTCAGAGCATGAAAATTACACAAATCTGAATTCAAAGTTAAATCGCCACATGCTGTTTTTATGTCCCATGCCTTGTCGTGTTGCACTGCTGGGTGAATTGGTGAACCATTTATCAAAGTGCATGGCCTAAGATGGAGAAAACTATTGTTATCATCAAAAATATACAAATGTCTTTCATGTTTACAGTTTCTGTCATTATAAGGCATGTTTGCCATAGTTATTTCTAAATGCATCCTATGTATAATAATAATAATTCCGTTTTTTAATATAGCACTTTTTAAGTAAGTAAATACTAATCAAAGCGATTCACGTACTAAAATGACGTGTTCACTAAATGCTAAAATATAAATTAATTAAATAAATAAGCTAAGATATAAAAAATAATAATAATAAAAAAAAAAATAATAATAATTAAAAAAATAATAATTAGGGTGTAAAAATAAAATTTCAAACAATGAAATTAAAAACCAATCAATACTATAAAATAGAAACCAGTGTCAATTAGATGTGGCAGCAGTGCTTGCATCAAGGCATGTAGTGCAGGCGAAATAGATGGTTTTTAAGTTGTTTCCGGAAAGCCGCCAATGTTCCAACCGATCGCATACACTTTGGCAAGCTATTCCACATATGTGGGCCTGTCACTGCAAAGCTGCCCCGTCCGATAGTTCTCTTAAACACCGTCACCGCGAGAAGCGTTGCGTCACTCGCCGATCGCAATGCACGTGTGGGCGCGTTGCGAGGTATCGCACAGTTGAGATAGTTCGGGGCTAAGCCATGCAGGATCTTAAATATGTAAGTACATATCTTGAAAGTAATTCTCATTCTGATCGGCAGCCAATGCAGTGATTGCAGAATTGGTGTGATGTGATCTCGCCGTCTGACGCGGTTGATGAGGCGAGCGGCTGAGTTCTGTGCTCGTTGAAGTCGGTTGGTCTGTCCATTGTTCAATCCACCGAGTAGAGCATTACAGTAGTCGAGGCGACTTAGCACAAGACAGCGTACTGCAGCATGGCACGCGTCTCGCGTCAGCAGGTGACGAATTCTGCCGATCAGGCGTAGATGGTAGTAGACCGAAGAACAGTAACTGGAGACGAGGCGGTCTAACTGCATGTGTCGGTCGAAGTAGCAGCCTAGATTCCTCGCTGCATCTGTTGATTGCAAGGTAAGTCCAGGTAGTTTCAAGCTGGGGCTGCCACAAACACGTAGATTGTGCGGTGACTGCAGCACGATAAACTCAGTTTTGTTATTGCTGAGTTTAAGTTGATACATCAGCATCCAGGCTCTAATCTCGGCGATGCACTGGATGCATTAGCGTTTTCCAGTTCGTCAGGCACCATAGGGTTATAGCTGACATATAGCTGGATGTCATCAGCGAATCGGTGGTAAAGCACATGATGTTTCTTGCAGATGTCAGCAATGGGTGTCGTATATGCGTTGAACATCACTGGTCCAAGTACTGAACCCTGAGGTACACCGTGGTAGATGGGGATTGCGTTCGAAGAAGACGAACCAATCGTGACACACTGAGATCTGCCGGTCAAGTATGATCTAAACCAGTCAAGTGCCATACCGCCGATGTTGAATCGTGAAACCAGAGTGTACAACAATTCGTCAATGTTGATCGTGTCGAATGCTGCGCTCGTGTCAAGAAGAACCAGCATGACACAACGTCCCGAGTCAAGGTTGCGCACGATGTCGTGTTGTACTTTCATCAGAGCTGTTTCAGTAGAATGAGAGAGAGAGAGAGAGAGAGAGAGAGAGAGAGAGAGAGAGAGAGAGAGAGAGAGAGAGAGCCGATTGCATTTCATCATGCAGCTTATTCGTTGCCATGTGCAGATTCAGGCGTTTGAGGACGACTTGCTCGATCAACTTTCCTATGAAAGCGAGGTTGGAGATGGGACGATAGTTCTCCAGTTCTCCACATATGATATATCACAGTTACTAATTGCTGCCATACATATTCTACCCCTATTTGCTGAATCACAGTAAGTTAAAATACTGGGGCAAAACAAGTCTGTCATCCAAATGAATAAGCAGAATTGTGACACACCATTACAAACAATGATTATTTATACAGATGGAACCAGAGATTAAGGCCACACCTACTTCATGGAACCACCAATGCATGGTCTTGTAGCACAATCAAAACACACTCACTGTTGTGTGTTACAAAAGCCTTGAAAAGGACCACGTAGTTGGCTGAAATGCAATCGTACATGTAGGTGCATAACTAGATACAGAGGTGTTAGCCTAGCCCTAGGCCAGGGCTAGGTGATGACAGACAGATGCATAATATCCACTTACAGGTGTGTCTGATCCATGCTGTACTCAAAGGCGATAGCACTCAATCCACATGGTCTTAACCTCGGTTGGGACTGTAAAATCACACATAAACAAACAAACACACAAACAAACGACAACATAACTGTCAGTGTTTAGACTGTGCTTCCCTTGATCCATGCTGTACACAAAGCCGATACTGGCCTTGGTGTGAACCTAAAATCACAGGAAAACAAACAACAATATTACTGCCCGTGTGTTTTGACTGCTGATTATAACCGTGCTACTCTAAATTACGCCTGTGGAATTATGCAATGCAAGACAGACTACCACCAACTGTCATTACTGCAACATCCCTGTCAATTTTAATCCACTGGAATTCACTCCAATGCCCACACTTCGAAAAACATTACGATTTATTTACTATTCACTGCCATTAGATGTAACATGTGGCGAAACGATTTATTGATAGTGTGTATAGTGAGAGTGTGCATATAAACAACAGTCACTGCAATCGTGACCAACTAACATAATTATTTTATTTTATTTCTTAACTGCACGCACAGTTCGTTTAAAAATGAGGACGGACACATGAATGAAAACGCGCAAATCATTACCGCTTCTCTTCCTGTCCCGCCTGCGCGCCCATGTTCAAATTACTTCCGCATCCCCTTCCGTTATGTATTGCGCGCGCAGACGTTACCGCCGATTCGCCAACTTTCAGTGCCTTGCGATTGCCACCCAGAGAATTAACTCTAGATCTTGGCGGGAACAC
The DNA here is from genome assembly GCA_020002185.1 of Paraescarpia echinospica. Taxonomy (NCBI): domain Eukaryota; kingdom Metazoa; phylum Annelida; class Polychaeta; order Sabellida; family Siboglinidae; genus Paraescarpia; species Paraescarpia echinospica. The sequence goes on from CM034537.1 coordinate 56,393,378, forward strand.
TGGCGGATCTAGATCGTGGAGTATTGTTGGTGCAGAAAATGAGAAAACAAGTGGAAATATTGATCGATAAGTATTATTCTTACCTTAATATTATTCATAAAATAGCACCAGCACTAAACATATATTGAATAACAGTTGTGCTTAAAGTTAGTTAGTTAAAGTATTTTAGAACACTTTACTCTAGTGAGTGATAATATGGTAATTTAGCCTTCGGTAAGTTTGTAAACAAGATTTAACAAACCTGATTATGTGGTAGCATATATAGGAGATAAAGGAACAAACATAAAACGATAGTTACATAAGATACTATCTGTCTAAGCCAGTACCTGCTAGACACTTTCATTCGGTAGCATTGTTGTTAAAATTAAGCAAGGGCGATAGTCGGGCGAACTCCATTTTGTTTATGTAGCTAGTGTCCCACGTATTCGCTAATGCGCTGTATAACCTAAATAAATAAGGCAGTCTAGCGTAAAGAATTGATTGTATTTAAATTTGGTCACTACCGGTAACGTTAGCGATCGTGGTAAGATAGATAGTCAACTGTCTAGTGTGTAATTAAAATCTGCTGTAAAATAAAATGTGCTGTAGTACACAGGAAACAGTCTTTATAAAGACTAAGTTAGTTAAGTTATTAAATAAACTCTGATCGGAATATGGCGCCTTGCAAGCGGCAAGTCAAGGCAAAGCGACACTTGGTGTGCGATATCAGTGCCACAGCTGGGTGGATTTTGCCTTGTCCTCCTGTGGGAAGTCATGGGCAGAAACCAAGGAGGAAGGATTCACCTGTCAGTGCGTGGGGTGTTGGAAGGTGGACTGTCTGCAGAAGGAGATAGTTAGGTTGACGGATATTGTGAAGGGGATGGAGATGAGAATTAGCAAGCAGACAGGTGGAATGGAGAGAGACGACAGGGATAGATTTAATAATACTGTGAGACTGAAGGAGCAGAGTAATGGCAAGACGACTGAGGAAAGGAGACTGAGAGGAGGGAAGGTGATTGGCGGGAAGGAAATTGAAGAATCGACGACATAAAACTTGACAGGCGTGAAGGTGACATGGTACAAAATGACCGTAGAAAAGGAGTGAGGGAAAATGGGACGGGAGAGGAGAGAAGAAAATGTGATGGGAGGAAAGATGAAGGGACGAAAGGAAGTGAGAGTAAATGTGATAGAAGAAAAGTCTATAAAGGGACGATGACAGGAGGAAAGTTGACAAGAGAAAAAGCGACAGGAAAGAATAGAAGGGAAGAGAATGCGGCAGGAGAGAAGACGGCAGAGGGGAAAAACAACAACCAGACAGATGCAAACCGGAGAAGGGGCTACTCTGAGTCAGTGATTGAGGGGGCAATGAGAAAAGAGAGGGTGTTCATGAGCGACTCTATTCTAAGAAAGGCATATAAGACACTAAGCGAGGGGGAGGACGACGTTGTTTGTCTACCGGGGGCTAGGATAGAGCATGAGACTGAAAGTGTAAAGACAGTATGGCAAGGGAGGGTCTACACTAGTACATGTAGGGACAAATAATGCAGACATGGAGGGAAAAACTGGGATAGTACAGACGTACTGACAGTTAGTGAGGAAGCTAAAGAAGACAAGAGTTGAACATATTATTCTTTCAGGATTTTTGCCAATAATGGGAGGAAGGGGGGCAACATATAGAAACTGCAAGAGGATGGCCATCAACACATTAGTTGATCATATGTGTGAAGAAGAGAGTGGGATTCACATATTTATGGTGCTGCGATCTGTTAACAGTGGGACAGGTTGCATCTATTTAAACTAGATTCGTAGGGGGGACCCACATAGAAGCCTTGAAACTGGAGGTATAAATAAACACAGCTCAAATAAATAAGCAAAGAACAGTCTAGAAAACTGTTCCGAAGCTGGATATAAATGTGTTTGTTTAAATGCAAGGAGTATAGTAACCAAAAAAGTGAACTAAACATTATGGCAGAGAAGATATTGATCCTCATATAATAGGTATAACCGAATCATGGGCCACCATCGATATATTAGATACCGAATTGGGATTGACAGGGTATGTAATGTTTAGGAAAGATAGAATAGGAAGAAAGGGAGGTGGAGTTATTTTATATATTAAAGAATCTATCCAGGCTTATGAAATAAAATTAGAATGAGAAGCAGGTTGCGAAGAAGCTGTTTGGTGTAACATAGTTACAGGAAACTCAACGTTAACGGTGGGGCTAGTTTATCGAAGTCCAAACATAAGCATAGAAGAAAATGAAAAAGTACAAGTACAAAACGCTATAAAGAAGTGAGCAAACGGGACTGTGTTATTATGGGGGATCAAATGGGCAAATACAATGGACATCTCTACAGAGCATGGGGAGTGAGGACCACAAGTTTTTAGTTTTAGTACAAGATAGTTTCCTTTCTCAACATGTGCTAGAACCAACCAGGGGTGAGAATGTTTTAGACACAGTTTTGTTCTCACAGAATGAATTAGTTGACAATGTCAAGATATGTGAGCCGCTGGGGAGTAGTGATCACAACCAGATACATTTTACCATCAAAGTAAAATCAGAAAGGAATAATAAAAAGCAGCACAGGAGAAATTTCCACAAAGGAAGATATAAGGACATGAGGACATATTTAGAAAAGACAGACTGGAATAACACGCTGAAGAATAATATATATAATAACTCCACCTCCCCTTCTTCCTATTCTATCTTTCCTAAACATTACAAAGCCTGTCAGTCCCAATTCGGCGCGTCTGATATACCGGTGTTGGCCCACGATTCAGTTATACTTATCATGTGAGGGTCAATATCTTCTACCATAATGATTAGTTAACTTCTTTTGTTTATATGCTCCTTGCGTTTAAACAAACACATTTATATCCAGCTTCAGAACAGTTTTCCAGGTTGTTGTTCTTTGCTGATTTATTTGTGCTATCTTTATCTATGCCTCCCATTTCAGGCTTCTTTGTGAATCCCCCCTGCGCATTTAGTTTAAATAAATGCAACCTGTCCAACTATCAACAGGTCGCAGCAGGTTCTCTGAAAAAAAACGCTGCCCCTTTCCGTTTAGATGGAGGCCATCTCTCATGTACACAATCTTCCCTCCCAACAAAATATCCCAATAAATCAATTAATCCCACCCCCTCTTCTTCACACATATGCTCAACTAGTGCATTGATTGCCATCCTCTTGCAGTTTCCATATGTTTGTACCCTTCCTCCCATTACTGGCAAAATTCCTGAGAGAACAATCTGTTCTGCCCTTGTCTACATGTACTAGAATGGTCCCTCCCTTTCCAGGACCCATCAATTTATCCACCCTTTCTGTTATATGCTCTATCTTGGCCCCTGGTAAGCAAACTACTGTGTATTCTCCTTCACTAAGCGTCTTGTCTGTCTTTCTCTTTAAAGATTCACCCGTGAATATTATCGCTTTTCTCCTCACCCCTTCTATCCTATCACTGCCTCAGAGTAGCTTCTTCGTTGGTTTCAGTCCGTCTTGTTGCCGTCATTCCCCCCTGTCACATTCACTCCCACCTTAACCCTTGTCTTCTTTCTTCCTGTTGTCATTTTCCCTCCTGTCACCTTCTTCTGTGTCCCTTTTCCTTCTGTTACCTTCTTCTTTGTCACTTTTCCTTCTGTCTCCTTCCATCATGTCAATGCTGCCTTCCCCCCTTCAACAATCTCATTGGCTTCTCTCTCCTTACCACCAGCGTCCTTGTCTCTGTTCTCATTGATCTCTCTAGTCTCACCATCTAGGTAGACTTTATCCAAGTCACCATTTCCTGTCATCACCACAATCAACTTCTTCAGCTCGTCTACTTCCATCAGTAAACACTCCAACCTCTCACAACCTCGACACTCAAAGTGAAAACCCTCCATCTGCACCTCATTCCATGAAATCTCACCCCGACTTTGCTAAATCTACCAAATTATCGCATTTGAACATGTCAGATATCGATTAGCCTTTATTTCCGTTTGCACGGCGGCATGGTTTTGTGTCGTTTCAAGGTATAGTATAAATCAAGATATTAAAATTAAAATAGTCTTTAGAAAGACTGTTTCTAGTGTGTACTACAGCACACTTTATGTTACAGCATGACTGACTATCTACCCTATCACAAACGCAAACATTACCGGTAGTGACCTACTTTAAATACAATCAGTTACTTTACGGAAGACTTAAATTTTTGTACCAGTGTCACCAATGATCCGAATCCAAACTTGCTTAATTTTAACAACAATATATTACTGGCTTACTCGGATATTATCTTTTAGTTTTATGTTTGTTACTTTATCTCCTATATATTCTACCATATAATCAGGTTTGTTAAATATTGTTTACAAACTTATCGAAGTTTAAGTTACCCTATTATCACTTACTAGACTAAAGTGTTCTAAAATACTTTATCTGACTAACTTTAAGCACCGCTGTTACTCAATATGTGTCTACTGCTACTTTATGAATAATATTACGGCAATAATAATAATTATCGATCAATAATTCCATTCGCTTTTCAACTTTTGTACACCACCAATTCTTAACGCCAATGTTCTCGCCAATGATAAATGCATTAATCAGGTATGTGCATTTTTGTGGGGACACGTCTGTTTTGGATGTATTTAAACCAATAATCTTCGTAAATAAACATTCTGCTAAAGCACTGTAAACTTGTAGAATCCTTATCTAAGCCAAGGTTTTAAATCTAAGGCCTATGTATGTAATATGCTCTTTTTGGTTGCTTGAGGTCGCGCCTAACTGGCTGCACCGAATATAGTCTCTGGAGCATCGCTGATTTTTGCCACTTTTAGGGAGTTTACACCGTCACCAATTCACGTATAGTTTTATGAACATACCAGGCATTCGTGTGACTGCTTTTTACGGCAAGTGTTTGCGTCTTTTTTATGATTTGTTGACTTTTTAAGTTTGCTGTTTGCATCTGTGTGACACTACCATGCTGGTGCGGTCATGCACAACCACTGCTGTTTACAAGGCAAGTCAAGCATGACGACATTCACCGCAGAATGCTTGCATTGTTTCCGCCCCTGCAGAGACACCCGTCTCAACAATGCTGCCTGGAGAGCAGCGTGTAATGCAGGGGTGGCACTCCACCGACCCACCCACCGGGGCTGCCGTGGGGGTGCCCACAAGCAACGGCATATACCGGTAATTACAACAACACGACCGGTAACCTTTATCAAGCCGAATAGTACGACCATCGACGGTCAACTTGTCTGCTGCATTTTCAATACGCAACCTAATCCGCGTCACGACGAATGGTGCGACTAGACCATCGACGATCAACTTGTCTGCTGCACTCCTGAACGCTCGATCTGTCCGAAATGAAGCCACCACCATTAATGAATTTTAACAGATCATGATATTGATATACTTGCGATTACCGAGACGTGGTTGAAGTCTAGCGACAAACAAATAATTGCCGACTGGTTACACTTGTATCAATGGACCACGTGTTACGGGTCGGGGAGGAGGTGTGGCCATCTTACACAGAAACACATTATCGTCCAAGCTGATTCCTTCATCGAACTATGTTTCATTTGAACTGATGGGCTTGCAGCTCACTGGTGACTTTTCCAGGAAATTTAACTTGTACACGTTATACCGGCCACCGTCGTCTACAAAGACTGTGTTTTACATGGAACTTGAGCAGCTTTTTACAGAGTTGTCATTATGGTCACACACTGGATTTCGTAATTACGCACAATGACGATAATCTTGCCACCGCAGAGCAAGTCGTTCCGTTATCTATATTTGATCATCACGTCGTGCGCTGTATCATTGATGCCAGTAGACCACCCAAGACATCAAAAGAAATACTCAAGCGTAACTACCGCTCGTTTGACGCTGACACATTCAACCACGACGTAAGAACAACGTGTGATTTGCTAGCCGCTGCTGCATTAACATCAAACGCTGTTGAACTTGTGTCACGCTACAACACTGACTTAATGAAAGTCATAGACAAGCACGCGCCTGTGCGCCCGACTATCGTCCGAGGCCACAAACCCAATCCGTGGAATAACAGTGACATTGACGATGCGAGAAGACAACGGCGTAAAATGGAGTTGTTGTGGAGGCGTTCGAAACTGGAAGTTCATCGCCAAATGTTTGTTGCTGCACGCGATGAGTGCAATAACATTATATCTCTCACAAAGACGAAGTACTACCAGGACAAGTTGCTAAATGCTGACAACAAGAACCTCTTTAAAATCGTCAGTTCTCTCAGTGGGAAGCCACCACTTGCGTACCCAGAACATACCTGCGCATTTGATTGCTGCAATGCATTTTCCGTCTATTTTGAAACTAAGATTGCCCGACAGCGCATCACGCCGCCGCACGAACCGCGTTGTTACGTGACGCCGATTGATAGTTTCACACAGTTTGTGAAGTAACATCTATCATCAGAGCGAAGTGTAAAACGTCTACACTTGATCCTCTGTCCTCTGATCATGTAAAGCAGAACATTGACACACTTGCTATCACTGCTGCCAGTATAACAAACGCGTGCCTAACGGAAGGAGAAATGCCGCTTGAATTGAAGCGTGCTCTTGTGCACCCATTATTAAAGAAACCATCTCTGTGCAAAGACACGATAAGCAACTACCGCCCAGTCAGCCATCTATCGCAACTGTCAAAGATAATTGAAAAGGTGGTGGCCACCAGACTGAGCACTCACTTGGTCAATCAAGCACTGACTGATCCTCTTCAGTCTGCATACAAACGACACCATTCAACAGAGACCGCCCTACTTTGTGTGGTAAACGAAATTAGGACGGCCCTTGACCGTAGACAAGGCACTGTCGTCATGCTCATTGACCTAAGCCCTGCGTTCGATACGATCGACCACACATTACTTCTCAATCGTCTACAACGGCGCTATGGCCTCGCCGGAGTTGTATGACGCTGGGTTGAGTTGTACCTTTGCGACCGCAGACAAAGTGTTGTTGTCGGTAGCGCAATTTCAAGAGAAACGACTCTGCACATTGGTGTACCGCAAGGATCAGTGCTAGGTCCACTGCTGTTTTCTTTATATGTGCAGCCGATCGGTGACATCATTCGTAACCATAATTTGAAGTATCACCATTATGCCGATGACTTACAATTGTTATGTCATTTTGACTTGAATGTCATTTCTCTTACTACCGCTGTGCATCGTGTCGAGCAGTGCATCGACGACATCAAATCCTGGATGACGTTCAACTACTTGCTGATGAATGATGCAAAAACCGAGGTTCTACCGGTTGTACCCAGGTCGGAATCTAATTTGGTTGCTGGACTGCATGTGCGCGTTGGATCTGAAGTCGTCTATGGCGCGGAATGTGTGACAGATATTGGTGTCTACTTAGATAAGCATCTTGACATGACGGTGCAGGTTTCTCGTACCGTTAGTACCTGTTCACTGCATTTACGTAACATCGGCCAAATTCACCGTTACCTGCCACAGTCGACAGCAGAACGTGTTGTAAATGCAATGATAACATTACGCTTAGATTATTGCAATTCGCTTCCGTTTGGCACTTCTGCCAAGAACATCGGCAGGCTGCAGCGACTGCAGAATGCTGCTGTTCGTCTAATAACTCGGCGTGCGCGATGCGACAGTGCAGTACCACTACTGCGCCAACTCCACTGGCTGCCTGTCCAGCAACGGATTACCTACAAAACAGCAGAACTCACTTATAAGGCGTTAAATGCTGAACTATCACCACCATATATGCAGTCACTTGTATCAGCTTATAAACCAGCCAGACATCTTCGTTCTGCTGAGGGTAATAATCTTGTTGTTGCTAGAGCCCGAACCAAAGCTGGTGAATGCGCATTCGTTCACGCTGCCGCTACAGTATGGAATAATCTACCAACTACTGTTACTTCCAAAACCTCCCTGCAATCCTTCAAGGCAGCCCTAAAAACTTACCTTTTCATTACTGCATATTCTGCTTGAAAGACCACAGAAACATTTTTATTCTAAGTTATTCGTATTTTTATCTTGATCTTCTTAACAACCGAAAGAACATGTTAACTACTTACTTTACCATGAGAATTGTTTTTTTTAATCTATTGATGTTTACACAGCATTACTATCTTAATTGTTTTTACTTTTATATTTAAATTTGTTTAATTTTTACTATTTATATTTTAGTTTTATGTAAAGCGCTATGAACGCTATGGATATGGCGCTATATAAAATAAAGATTATTATATTATTATGACATTCTTAGGTAGGTCTGTGTACACGCTAACGCCGGGTGTTTAACCAATATCGTTTAGTCGGGGCAACATGGAATAATGTTCCACTTTGCCCCGGCTTAAGCCTACGTTATTTATTATCTCACGTGCATAAATAGGATGATTATGATGATAGTAATAATTCTAATTCACACTCAATGGCAGATAGAGACTATTTCTATACTTGCGTCATATTAGCACCTATGTAGCTAGGCTTACCTTATCTTCTCTATTGTCTTCTCTAGGCATACATTTGGAATGGGTGTCATAGTGATTTTTCTTTTACATTTCAGGCAAAATGGTACGAGAATATACAAGAAAAACTGACCAGCAGAAATGATCAACAGAAGCCATGAACGATGCGGTGGCAGACGTTCGGGACAAAGAGATTAGTCTTGGAGAGGCAGCCGTGACCTACGGCATTCCTAAACCAACTCTTTTTCGAAGAGTTAGGAAAGATAGCGATGACGTGGCAAAAAAGGCCTAGGATGATACAGGCGAGTTTTAGTGATCAACTAATCATTTTATGACACCATTTACTTTCTTATAAACTAGCAATTGTAATTCCTCAAAATTTAATTAATTATATTTAACGTTTAAATGAGTATGCCTACATAAATTCAGACTAGGTCTATGCCTATTCCATGACTGATTTGCCCTAATTATTTTCTGTTTTTTTAGGCCAGCAACAACAAGAAAAGGACCTTGAAGACTATCTTCTTTTCATGGAGAATCGTTTCTTTGGCTTAACAGTCGCGGATTTCCGACAGTTGTCCTTCCAATTTGCTGTCAGAAACAATTTAGAACATGAAGATGACTGGAGCTGATTTTGTCTACGGATTTATGAAGCGCCACCCAACACTTTCACTACGCTCGCTAGAAGCGACATCAGCAGCACGAGCAGCAGGTGTTAACAAGGTAGTAGCAGCGGATTTCTACGGACTCATCGACTCTCTACGAAAAACACCATTCCAAAGCCGTATTTATAACAGCGATGAAACCGAAGTAATGACGGTGCCAAACAAAACGTCAACGGTTATATTGATTAAGGGGGAAAATAGGTTAGTGCACTCGCTTCGGCAGAAAGGGGAACTCTGGTGACAGCCGAAATATGCTTCAACGCTCTGGGGAATTACATACCGCCAATTCTCGTCTTCCCTAGAAAGAAGCTCAATCCCCTATTTCAAATGGGAGCACCACCAGAAACTGTCACCGCATGTCATCCTTCTGGATGTATGCAGCACCACCACTTCCAGCCACACCTGATGCAGCACCACCGCTTCCAGCCATAGCTGATGCAGCACCACCACTTCCTGCCACACCTGATGCAGCACCACTATTTCCAGCCACTCCTGAAGCAGTACCACCACTTCCAGCCACACCTGATGCAGCACCACCACTTCCAGCCACACCTGATGCTGCACCACCACTTCCAGCCACACCTGATGCATCACCACCACTTCCAGCCACACCTGATGCTGCACCACCACTTCCAGCCACACCTGATGCATCACCACCATTTCCAGCCACACGTGATGCTGCACCACCACTTCCAGCCACACCTGATGCTGCACCACCACTTCCAGCCACACCTGATGCATCACCACCACTTCCAGCCACACCTGATGCTGCACCACCACTTCCAGCCACACCTGATGCATCACCACCACTTCCAGCCACACCTGATGCATCACCATCACTTCCAGTCACTCCTGATGCTGCACCACCACTTCCAGCCACACCTGATGCATCACCACCATTTCCAGCCACACCTGATGCATCACCACCACTTCCAGCCACACCTGATGCATCACCACCACTTCCAGCCACACGTGATGCTGCACCACCACTTCCAGCCACACCTGATGCATCACCACCACTTCCAGCCACACCTGATGCTGCACCACCACTTCCAGCCACATCTGATGCATCACCACCACTTCCAGTCACACCTGATGCTGCACCACCACTTCCAGCCACACCTGATGCATCACCATCACTTCCAGCCACACGTGATGCTGCAACACCATTTCCAGCCACACCTGATGCTGCACCACCACTTCCAGCCACACCTGATGCATCACCATCACTTCCAGTCACACCTGATACAGCACCACCACTTCCAGCCACACGTGATGCATCACCATCACTTCCAGCCACACCTGATGCATCACCACCACTTCCAGCCACACGTGATGCTGCACCACCACTTCCAGCCACACCTGATGCATCACCACCACTTCCAGCCACACGTGATGCTGCACCACCACTTCCAGCCACACCTGATGCTGCACCACCACTTCCAGCCACACCTGATGCTGCACCACCACTTCCAGCCACACCTGATGCATCACCACCACTTCCAGCCACACCTGATGCTGCACCACCACTTCCAGCCACACCTGATGCATCACCACCACTTCCAGCCACACCTGATGCTGCACCACCACTTACAGCCACACCTGATGCATCACCACCACTTCCAGCCACACCTGATGCTGCACCACCACTTCCAGCCACACCTGATGCATCACCACCACTTCCAACCACACCTGATGCATCACCACCACTTCCAGCCACACCTGATGCTGCACCACCACTTCCAGCCACACCTGATGCATCACCACCACTTCCAGCCACACCTGATGCTGCACCACCACTTCCAGCCACACCTGATACAGCACCACCACTTCCAGCCACACCTGATGCTGCACCACCACTTCCAGCCACACCTGATGCAGCGCCACCACTTCCAACCACACCTGATGCTGCACCACCACTTCCAGCCACACCTGATGCTGCACCACCACTTCCAGCCACACCTGATGCAGCACCACCACTTCCAACCACCCCTGATGCATCACCATCACTTCCAGCCACACATGATGCATCACCACCACTTCCAGCCACACCTGATGCATCACCATCACTTCCAGTCACACCTGATGAAGCACCACCACTTCAAGCCACACCTGATGCTGCACCACCACTTCCAGCCACACCTGATGCATCACCATCACTTCCAGTCACACCTGATACAGCACCACCACTTCCAGCAACACGTGATGCATCACCATCACTTCCAGCCACACCTGATGCATCACCACCACTTCCAGCCACACGTGATGCTGCACCACCACTTCCAGCCACACCTGATGCTGCACCACCACTTCCAGCCACACCTGATGCATCACCACCACTTCCAGCCACACCTGATGCATCACCACCACTTCCAGCCACACCTGATGCATCACCACCACTTCCAGTCACACCTGATGCTGCACCACCACTTCCAGCCACACCTGATGCATCACCATCACTTCCAGCCACACGTGATGCTGCACCACCATTTCCAGCCACACCTGATGCTGCACCACCACTTCCAGCCACACCTGATGCATCACCACCACTTCCAGCCACACGTGATACAGCACCACCACTTCCAGCCACACCTGATACAGCACCCCCCACTTCCAGCCACACCTGATGCATCACCATCACTTCCAGCCACACCTGATACAGCACCACCACTTCCAGCCACACCTGATGCATCACCATCACTTCCAGTCACTCCTGATGCATCACCACCACTTCCAGCCACACCTGATGCTGCACCACCACTTCCAGCCACACCTGATGCATCACCACCACTTCCAGCCACACGTGATGCTGCACCACCACTTCCAGCCACACCTGATGCTGCACCACCACTTCCAGCCACACCTGATACATCACCACCACTTCCAGCCACACCTGATGCTGCACCACCACTTCCAGCCACACCTAATACAGCACCACCACTTCCAGCCACACCTGATGCAGCACCCCCACTTCCAGCCACACCTGATGCATCACCACCACTTCCAGCCACACATGATGCATCACCACCACTTCCAGCCACACGTGATGCATCACCACCACTTCCAGCCACACCTGATGCTGCACCACCACTTCCAGCCACACCTGATGCTGCACCACCACTTCCAGCCACACCTGATGCATCACCACCACTTCCAGCCACACCTGATGCATCACCACCATTTCCAGCCACACCTGATGCTGCACCACCACTTCCAGCCACACCTGATGCATATCCACCACTTCCAGCCACTCCTGATACAGCACCACCACTTCCAGCCACACCTGATGCATCACCACCACTTCCAGCCACACATGATGCACCACCACCACTTCCAGCCACACGTGACGCATCACCACCACTTCCAGCCACACTTGATGCAGCACCACCGCTTCCAGCCATAGCTGATGCAGCACCACCACTTCCTGCCACACCTGATGCAGCACCACTACTTCCAGCCACACGTGATACAGCACCCCCACTTCCAGCCACACCTGATGCATCACCATCACTTCCAGTCACACCTGATACAGCACCACAACTTCCAGCCACACGTGATGCATCACCATCACTTCCAGCCACACCTGATGCTGCACCACCACTTCCAGCCACACCTGATGCTGCACCACCACTTCCAGCCACACCTGATGCAGCACCACCACTTCCAGCCACACCTGATGCTGCACCACCACTTCCAGCCACACATGGTGCATCACCACCACTTCCAACCACACCTGATGCTGCACCACCACTTCCAGCCACACCTGATGCAGCACCACCACTTCCAGCCACACCTGATGCTGCACCACCACTTCCAGCCACACCTGATGCATCACCACCACTTCCAGCCACACCTGATGCTGCACCACCACTTCCAGCCACACCTGATGCATCACCACCACTTCCAACCACACCTGATGCATCACCACCACTTCCAGCCACACCTGATGTTGCACCACCACTTCCAGCCACACCTGATGCGTCACCACCAGTTCCAGCCACACCTGATGCTGCACCACCACTTCCAGCCACACCTGATGCATCACCACATCACCACCACTTCCAGCCACACCTGATGCATCACCACCACTTCCAGCCACACCTGATGCTGCACCACCACTTCCAGCCACACCTGATGCATCACCACCACTTCCAGCCACACCATGATGCACCACCACTTCCAGCCACACCTGATGCATCACCACCACTTCCAACCACACCTGATGCATCACCACCACTTCCAGCCACACCTGATGCTGCACCACCACTTCCAGCCACACCTGATGCATCACCACCACTTCCAGCCACACCTGATGCTGCACCACCACTTCCAGCCACACCTGATACAGCACCACCACTTCCAGCCACACCTGATGCTGCACCACCACTTCCAGCCACACCTGATGCAGCGCCACCACTTCCAACCACACCTGATGCTGCACCACCACTTCCAGCCACCCCTGATGCTGCACCACCACTTCCAGCCACACCTGATGCAGCACCACCACTTCCAACCACCCCTGATGCATCACCATCACTTCCAGCCACACATGATGCATCACCACCACTTCCAGCCACACCTGATGCATCACCATCACTTCCAGTCACACCTGATGAAGCACCACCACTTCAAGCCACACCTGATGCTGCACCACCACTTCCAGCCACACCTGATGCATCACCATCACTTCCAGTCACACCTGATACAGCACCACCACTTCCAGCAACACGTGATGCATCACCATCACTTCCAGCCACACCTGATGCATCACCACCACTTCCAGCCACACGTGATGCTGCACCACCACTTCCAGCCACACCTGATGCTGCACCACCACTTCCAGCCACACCTGATGCATCACCACCACTTCCAGCCACACCTGATGCATCACCACCACTTCCAGCCACACCTGATGCATCACCACCACTTCCAGTCACACCTGATGCTGCACCACCACTTCCAGCCACACCTGATGCATCACCATCACTTCCAGCCACACGTGATGCTGCACCACCATTTCCAGCCACACCTGATGCTGCACCACCACTTCCAGCCACACCTGATGCATCACCACCACTTCCAGCCACACGTGATACAGCACCACCACTTCCAGCCACACCTGATACAGCACCCCCACTTCCAGCCACACCTGATGCATCACCATCACTTCCAGCCACACCTGATACAGCACCACCACTTCCAGCCACACCTGATGCATCACCATCACTTCCAGTCACTCCTGATGCATCACCACCACTTCCAGCCACACCTGATGCTGCACCACCACTTCCAGCCACACCTGATGCATCACCACCACTTCCAGCCACACGTGATGCTGCACCACCACTTCCAGCGACACCTGATGCTGCACCACCACTTCCAGCCACACCTGATACATCACCACCACTTCCAGCCACACCTGATGCTGCACCACCACTTCCAGCCACACCTGATACAGCACCACCACTTCCAGCCACACCTGATGCAGCACCACACCTGATGCTGCACCACCACTTCCAGCCACACCTAATACAGCACCACCACTTCCAGCCACACCTGATGCAGCACCCCCACTTCCAGCCACACCTGATGCATCACCACCACTTCCAGCCACACATGATGCATCACCACCACTTCCAGCCACACGTGATGCATCACCACCACTTCCAGCCACACCTGATGCTGCACCACCACTTCCAGCCACACCTGATGCTGCACCACCACTTCCAGCCACACCGGATGCATCACCACCACTTCCAGCCACACCTGATGCATCACCACCATTTCCAGCCACACCTGATGCTGCACCACCACTTCCAGCCACACCTGATGCATATCCACCACTTCCAGCCACTCCTGATACAGCACCACCACTTCCAGCCACACCTGATGCATCACCACCACTTCCAGCCACACATGATGCACCACCACCACTTCCAGCCACACGTGACGCATCACCACCACTTCCAGCCACACTTGATGCAGCACCACCGCTTCCAGCCATAGCTGATGCAGCACCGCCACTTCCTGCCACACCTGATGCAGCACCACTACTTCCAGCCACTCCTGAAGCAGCACCACCACTTCCAGCCACACCTGATGCAGCACCACCACTTCCAGCCACACCTGATGCTGCACCACCACTTCCAGCCACACCTGATGCATCACCACCACTTCCAGCCACACCTGATGCTGCACCACCACTTCCAGCCACACCTGATGCATCACCACCATTTCCAGCCACACGTGATGCTGCACCACCACTTCCAGCCACACCTGATGCTGCACCACCACTTCCAGCCACACCTGATGCATCACCACCACTTCCAGCCACACCTGATGCTGCACCACCACTTCCAGCCACACCTGATGCATCACCACCACTTCCAGCCACACCTGATGCATCACCATCACTTCCAGTCACTCCTGATGCTGCACCACCACTTCCAGCCACAACTGATGCATCACCACCACTTCCAGCCACACCTGATGCATCACCACCACTTCCAGCCACACGTGATGCTGCACCACCACTTCCAGCCACACCTGATGCATCACCACCACTTCCAGCCACACCTGATGCCGCACCACCACTTCCAGCCACATCTGATGCATCACCACCACTTCCAGTCACACCTGATGCTGCACCACCACTTCCAGCCACACCTGATGCACCACCATCACTTCCAGCCACACGTGATGCTGCAACACCATTTCCAGCCACACCTGATGCTGCACCACCACTTCCACCCACACCTGATGCATTACCACCACTTCCAGCCACACGTGATACAGCACCCCCACTTCCAGCCACACCTGATGCATCACCATCACTTCCAATCACACCTGATACAGCACCACCACTTCCAGCCACACGTGATGCATCACCATCACTTCCAGCTACACCTGATGCATCACCACCACTTCCAGCCACACGTGATGCTGCACCACCACTTCCAGCCACACCTGATGCTGCACCACCACTTCCAGCCACACCTGATGCATCACCACCACTTCCAGCCACACCTGATGCATCACCACCACTTCCAGCCACACGTGATACAGCTCCACCACTTCCAGCCACACCTGATACAGCACCCCCACTTCCAGCCACACCTGATGCATCACCATCACTTCCAGCCACACCTGATACAGCACCACCACTTCCAGCCACACCTGATGCATCACCATCACTTCCAGTCACTCCTGATGCATCACCACCACTAACAGCCACACCTGATGCTGCACCACCACTTCCAGCCACACGTGATGCATCACCACCACTTCCAGCCACACGTGATGCTGCACCACCACTTCCAGCCACACGTGATGTTGCACCACCACTTCCAGCCACACCTGATGCTGCACCACCACTTCCAGCCACACCTGATGCATCACCACCACTTCCAGCCACACCTGATGCATCACCACCACTTCCAGCACACCTGATGCTGCACCACCACTTCCAGCCACACCTGATGCGTCACCACCAGTTCCAGCCACACCTGATGCTGCACCACCACTTCCAGCCACACCTGATGCATCACCACCACTTCCAGCCACACCTGATGCTGCACCACCACTTCCAGCCACACCTGATGCATCACCACCCCTTCCAGCCACACCTGATGCTGCACCACCACTTCCAGCCACACCTGATGCATCACCACCACTTCCAGCCACACCTGATGCTGCACCACCACTTCCAGCCACACCTGATGCATCAGAACCACTTCCAGCCACACCTGATGCTGCACCACCACTTCCAGCCACACCTGATGCATCACCACCACTTCCAGCCACACCTGATGCTGAACCACCACTTCCAGCCACACCTGATACAGCACCACTTCCAGCCACACCTGATGCTGCACCACCACTTCCAGCCACACCTGATGCAGCGCCACCACTTCCAACCACACCTGATGCTGCACCACCACTTCCAGCCACACCTGATGCTGCACCACCACTTCCAGCCACACCTGATGCAGCACCACCACTTCCAACCACACCTGATGCGTCACCATCACTTCCAGCCACACATGATGCATCACCACCACTTCCAGCCACACCTGATGCATCACCATCACTTCCAGTCACACCTGATGAAGCACCACCACTTCAAGCCACACCTGATGCTGCACCACCACTTCCAGCCACACCTGATGCATCACCACCACTTCCAGCCACACCTGATGCATCACCATCACTTCCAGCCACACGTGATGCTGCACCACCATTTCCAGCCACACCTGATGCTGCACCACCACTTCCAGCCACACCTCATGCATCACCACCACTTCCAGCCACACGTGATACAACACCCCCACTTCCAGCCACACCTGATGCATCACCATCACTTCCAGTCACACCTGATACAGCACCACAACTTACAGCCACACGTGATGCATCACCATCACTTCCAGCCACACCTGATGCTGCACCACCACTTCCAGCCACACCTGATGCAGCACCACCACTTCCAGCCATTATTCTGATGCAGCACTCACCACTTCCAGCCACACCTGATGCTGCATCACCACTTCCAGCCACATACGATGCAGCACCACCACTTCCAACCACACCTGATGCAGTACCCCCATTTCCAGTCACACCTGATGCAGCACCACCACTTCCAGCCACACCTGATGCAGCACCATCACTTCCAGCCACACCTGATGCAGCACCACCACTTCCAACCACACCTGATGCAGCACCACCATTTCCAGCCACACCTGATGCAGCACCACCACTTCCAGCCACACCTGATGCAGCACCACCACTTCCAGCCACACCTGATGCAGCACCACCATTTCCAGCCACACCTGATGCAGCACCACCAC
>CM034537.1:56412302-56439342 GCA_020002185.1 Paraescarpia echinospica
ATCACCACCACTTCCAGCCACACCTGATGCTGCACCACCACTTCCAGCCACACCTGATGCATCACCACCACTTCCAGCCACACCTGATGCTGCACCACCACTTACAGCCACACCTGATGCATCACCACCACTTCCAGCCACACCTGATGCTGCACCACCACTTCCAGCCACACCTGATGCATCACCACCACTTCCAACCACACCTGATGCATCACCACCACTTCCAGCCACACCTGATGCTGCACCACCACTTCCAGCCACACCTGATGCGTCACCACCACTTCCAGCCACACCTGATGCTGCACCACCACTTCCAGCCACACCTGATGCATCACCACCACTTCCAGCCACACCTGATGCTGCACCACCACTTCCAGCCACACCTGATGCATCACCACCACTTCCAGCCACTCCTGATGCTGCACCACCACTTCCAGCCACACCTGATGCATCACCACCACTTCCAGCCACACCTGATGCTGCACCACCATTTCCAGCCACACCTGATGCATCACCACCACTTCCAACCACACCTGATGCATCACCACCACTTCCAGCCACACCTGATGCTGCACCACCACTTCCAGCCACACCTGATGCATCACCACCACTTCCAGCCACACCTGATGCTGCACCACCACTTCCAGCCACACCTGATACAGCACCACCACTTCCAGCCACACCTGATGCTGCACCACCACTTCCAGCCACACCTGATGCAGCGCCACCACTTCCAACCACACCTGATGCTGCACCACCACTTCCAGCCACACCTGATGCTGCACCACCACTTCCAGCCACACCTGATGCAGCACCACCACTTCCAACCACCCCTGATGCATCACCATCACTTCCAGCCACACATGATGCATCACCACCACTTCCAGCCACGCCTGATGCATCACCATCACTTCCAGTCACACCTGATGAAGCACCACCACTTCAAGCCACACCTGATGCTGCACCACCACTTCCAGCCACACCTGATGCATCACCACCACTTCCAGCCACACCTGATGCATCACCATCACTTCCAGCCACACGTGATGCTGCACCACCATTTCCAGCCACACCTGATGCTGCACCACCACTTCCAGCCACACCTCATGCATCACCACCACTTCCAGCCACACGTGATACAACACCCCCACTTCCAGCCACACCTGATGCATCACCATCACTTCCAGTCACACCTGATACAGCACCACAACTTACAGCCACACGTGATGCATCACCATCACTTCCAGCCACACCTGATGCTGCACCACCACTTCCAGCCACACCTGATGCTGCACCACCACTTCCAGCCACACCTGATGCAGCACCACCACTTCCAGCCACACCTGATGCTGCATCACCACTTCCAGCCACACATGATGCATCACCACCACTTCCAACCACACCTGATGCTGCACCACCACTTCCAGCCACACCTGATGCAGCACCACCACTTCCAGCCACACCTGATGCTGCACCACCACTTCCAGCCACACCTGATGCATCACCACCACTTCCAGCCACACCTGATGCTGCACCACCACTTCCAGCCACACCTGATGCATCACCACCACTTCCAACCACACCTGATGCATCACCACCACTTCCAGCCACACCTGATGCTGCACCACCACTTCCAGCCACACCTGATGCGTCACCACCAGTTCCAGCCACACCTGATGCTGCACCACCACTTCCAGCCACACCTGATGCATCACCACCACTTCCAGCCACACCTGATGCAGCACCACCACTTCCAGCCACACCTGATGCATCACCACCACTTCCAGCCACACCTGATGCATCACCACCACTTTCAGCCACACCTGATGCATCACCACCACTTCCAGTCACACCTGATGCAGCACCACCACTTCCAATCACACCTGATGCAGCATCACCACTTCCAGCCACACCTGATGCATCACCACCACTTCCAGCCACACCTGATGCATCACCACCACTTCCAGCCACACCTGATGCATCACCACCACTTCCAGCCACACCTGATGCTGCACCACCACTTCCAGCCACACCTGATGCGTCACCACCAGTTCCAGCCACACCTGATGCTGCACCACCACTTCCAGCCACACCTGATGCAGCACCACCACTTCCAACCACACCTGATGCATCACCACCACTTCAAGCCACACCTGATGCTGCACCACCACTTCCATCAACACCTGATGCATCACCACCACTTCCAGCCACACCTGATGCATCACCATCACTTCCAGCCACACGTGATGCTGCACCACCATTTCCAGCCACACCTGATGCTGCACCACCACTTCCAGCCACACCTGATGCATCACCACCACTTCCAGCCACACGTGATACAGCACCCCCACTTCCAGCCACACCTGATGCTGCACCATCACTTCCAGTCACACCTGATACAGCACCACAACTTCCAGCCACACGTGATGCATCACCATCACTTCCAGCCACACCTGATGCTGCACCACCACTTCCAGCCACACCTGATGCTGCACCACCACTTCCAGCCACACCTGATGCATCACCATCACTTCCAGTCACACCTGATACAGCACCACCACTTCCAGCAACACGTGATGCATCACCATCACTTCCAGCCACACCTGATGCATCACCACCACTTCCAGCCACACGTGATGCTGCACCACCACTTCCAGCCACACCTGATGCTGCACCACCACTTCCAGCCACACCTGATGCATCACCACCACTTCCAGCCACACCTGATGCTGCACCACCACTTCCAGCCACACCTGATGCATCACCACCACTTCCAGCCACACCTGATGCTGCACCACCACTTCCAGCCACACCTGATGCATCACCATCACTTCCAGCCACACGTGATGCTGCACCACCATTTCCAGCCACACCTGATGCTGCACCACCACTTCCAGCCACACCTGATGCATCACCACCACTTCCAGCCACACGTGATACAGCACCACCACTTCCAGCCACACCTGATACAGCACCCCCCACTTCCAGCCACACCTGATGCATCACCATCACTTCCAGCCACACCTGATACAGCACCACCACTTCCAGCCACACCTGATGCATCACCATCACTTCCAGTCACTCCTGATGCATCACCACCACTTCCAGCCACACCTGATGCTGCACCACCACTTCCAGCCACACCTGATGCATCACCACCACTTCCAGCCACACGTGATGCTGCACCACCACTTCCAGCCACACCTGATGCTGCACCACCACTTCCAGCCACACCTGATACATCACCACCACTTCCAGCCACACCTGATGCTGCACCACCACTTCCAGCCACACCTGATACAGCACCACCACTTCCAGCCACACCTGATGCAGCACCCCCACTTCCAGCCACACCTGATGCATCACCACCACTTCCAGCCACACATGATGCATCACCACCACTTCCAGCCACACGTGATGCATCACCACCACTTCCAGCCACACCTGATGCTGCACCACCACTTCCAGCCACACCTGATGCTGCACCACCACTTCCAGCCACACCTGATGCATCACCACCACTTCCAGCCACACCTGATGCATCACCACCATTTCCAGCCACACCTGATGCTGCACCACCACTTCCAGCCACACCTGATGCATATCCACCACTTCCAGCCACTCCTGATACAGCACCACCACTTCCAGCCACACCTGATGCATCACCACCACTTCCAGCCACACATGATGCACCACCACCACTTCCAGCCACACGTGACGCATCACCACCACTTCCAGCCACACTTGATGCAGCACCACCGCTTCCAGCCATAGCTGATGCAGCACCACCACTTCCTGCCACACCTGATGCAGCACCACTACTTCCAGCCACACGTGATACAGCACCCCCACTTCCAGCCACACCTGATGCATCACCATCACTTCCAGTCACACCTGATACAGCACCACAACTTCCAGCCACACGTGATGCATCACCATCACTTCCAGCCACACCTGATGCTGCACCACCACTTCCAGCCACACCTGATGCTGCACCACCACTTCCAGCCACACCTGATGCAGCACCACCACTTCCAGCCACACCTGATGCTGCACCACCACTTCCAGCCACACATGGTGCATCACCACCACTTCCAACCACACCTGATGCTGCACCACCACTTCCAGCCACACCTGATGCAGCACCACCACTTCCAGCCACACCTGATGCTGCACCACCACTTCCAGCCACACCTGATGCATCACCACCACTTCCAGCCACACCTGATGCTGCACCACCACTTCCAGCCACACCTGATGCAGCACCACCACTTCCAGCCACACCTGATGCAGCACCAACACTTCCAGCCACACCTGATGCTACACCACCACGTCCAGCCATGCCTGATGCAGCACCACTACTTCCAGCCACACCTGATGCAGCACCACCACTTCCAGCCACACCTGATGCAGCACCACCCTTCCAGCCACACCTGATGCAGCACCACCACTTCCAGCCACACCTGATGCTGCACCACCACTTCCAGCCACACCTGATGCAGCACCACCACTTCCAGCCACACCTGATGCAGCACCACCACTTCCAGCCACACCTGATGCAGCACCACCACTTCCAGCCACACCTGATGCAGCACCACCACTTCCAGCCACACCTGATGCAGCACCACCACTTCCAGCCACACCTGATGCAGCACCACCACTTCCAGCCACACCTGATACAGCACCACCACTTCCAGCCACACCTGATGCTGCACCACCACTTCCAGCCACACCTGATGCAGCGCCACCACTTCCAACCACACCTGATGCTGCACCACCACTTCCAGCCACACCTGATGCTGCACCACCACTTCCAGCCACACCTGATGCAGCACCACCACTTCCAGCCACCCCTGATGCATCACCATCACTTCCAGCCACACATGATGCATCACCACCACTTCCAGCCACACCTGATGCATCACCATCACTTCCAGTCACACCTGATGAAGCACCACCACTTCAAGCCACACCTGATGCTGCACCACCACTTCCAGCCACACCTGATGCATCACCATCACTTCCAGTCACACCTGATACAGCACCACCACTTCCAGCCACACGTGATGCATCACCATCACTTCCAGCCACACCTGATGCATCACCACCACTTCCAGCCACACGTGATGCTGCACCACCACTTCCAGCCACACCTGATGCTGCACCACCACTTCCAGCCACACCTGATGCATCACCACCACTTCCAGCCACACCTGATGCATCACCACCACTTCCAGCCACACCTGATGCATCACCACCACTTCCAGTCACACCTGATGCTGCACCACCACTTCCAGCCACACCTGATGCATCACCATCACTTCCAGCCACACGTGATGCTGCACCACCACTTCCAGCCACACCTGATGCTGCACCACCACTTCCAGCCACACCTGATGCATCACCACCACTTCCAGCCACACGTGATACAGCACCACCACTTCCAGCCACACCTGATACAGCACCCCCACTTCCAGCCACACCTGATGCATCACCATCACTTCCAGCCACACCTGATACAGCACCACCACTTCCAGCCACACCTGATGCATCACCATCACTTCCAGTCACTCCTGATGCATCACCACCACTTCCAGCCACACCTGATGCTGCACCACCACTTCCAGCCACACCTGATGCATCACCACCACTTCCAGCCACACGTGATGCTGCACCACCACTTCCAGCCACACCTGATGCTGCACCACCACTTCCAGCCACACCTGATACATCACCACCACTTCCAGCCACACCTGATGCTGCACCACCACTTCCAGCCACACCTAATACAGCACCACCACTTCCAGCCACACCTGATGCAGCACCCCCACTTCCAGCCACACCTGATGCATCACCACCACTTCCAGCCACACATGATGCATCACCACCACTTCCAGCCACACGTGATGCATCACCACCACTTCCAGCCACACCTGATGCTGCACCACCACTTCCAGCCACACCTGATGCTGCACCACCACTTCCAGCCACACCTGATGCATCACCACCACTTCCAGCCACACGTGATACAGCACCACCACTTCCAGCCACACCTGATACAGCACCCCCACTTCCAGCCACACCTGATGCATCACCATCACTTCCAGCCACACCTGATACAGCACCACCACTTCCAGCCACACCTGATGCATCACCATCACTTCCTGTCACTCCTGATGCATCACCACCACTTCCAGCCACACCTGATGCTGCACCACCACTTCCAGCCACACCTGATGCATCACCACCACTTCCAGCCACACGTGATGCTGCACCACCACTTCCAGCCACACCTGATGCTGCACCACCACTTCCAGCCACACCTGATACATCACCACCACTTCCAGCCACACCTGATGCTGCACCACCACTTCCAGCCACACCTAATACAGCACCACCACTTCCAGCCACACCTGATGCAGCACCCCCACTTCCAGCCACACCTGATGCATCACCACCACTTCCAGCCACACATGATGCATCACCACCACTTCCAGCCACACGTGATGCATCACCACCACTTCCAGCCACACCTGATGCTGCACCACCACTTCCAGCCACACCTGATGCTGCACCACCACTTCCAGCCACACCGGATGCATCACCACCACTTCCAGCCACACCTGATGCATCACCACCATTTCCAGCCACACCTGATGCTGCACCACCACTTCCAGCCACACCTGATGCATATCCACCACTTCCAGCCACTCCTGATACAGCACCACCACTTCCAGCCACACCTGATGCATCACCACCACTTCCAGCCACACATGATGCACCACCACCACTTCCAGCCACACGTGACGCATCACCACCACTTCCAGCCACACTTGATGCAGCACCACCGCTTCCAGCCATAGCTGATGCAGCACCGCCACTTCCTGCCACACCTGATGCAGCACCACTACTTCCAGCCACTCCTGAAGCAGCACCACCACTTCCAGCCACACCTGATGCAGCACCACCACTTCCAGCCACACCTGATGCTGCACCACCACTTCCAGCCACACCTGATGCATCACCACCACTTCCAGCCACACCTGATGCTGCACCACCACTTCCAGCCACACCTGATGCATCACCACCATTTCCAGCCACACGTGATGCTGCACCACCACTTCCAGCCACACCTGATGCTGCACCACCACTTCCAGCCACACCTGATGCATCACCACCACTTCCAGCCACACCTGATGCTGCACCACCACTTCCAGCCACACCTGATGCATCACCACCACTTCCAGCCACACCTGATGCATCACCATCACTTCCAGTCACTCCTGATGCTGCACCACCACTTCCAGCCACAACTGATGCATCACCACCACTTCCAGCCACACCTGATGCATCACCACCACTTCCAGCCACACGTGATGCTGCACCACCACTTCCAGCCACACCTGATGCATCACCACCACTTCCAGCCACACCTGATGCCGCACCACCACTTCCAGCCACATCTGATGCATCACCACCACTTCCAGTCACACCTGATGCTGCACCACCACTTCCAGCCACACCTGATGCACCACCATCACTTCCAGCCACACGTGATGCTGCAACACCATTTCCAGCCACACCTGATGCTGCACCACCACTTCCACCCACACCTGATGCATTACCACCACTTCCAGCCACACGTGATACAGCACCCCCACTTCCAGCCACACCTGATGCATCACCATCACTTCCAATCACACCTGATACAGCACCACCACTTCCAGCCACACGTGATGCATCACCATCACTTCCAGCTACACCTGATGCATCACCACCACTTCCAGCCACACGTGATGCTGCACCACCACTTCCAGCCACACCTGATGCTGCACCACCACTTCCAGCCACACCTGATGCATCACCACCACTTCCAGCCACACCTGATGCATCACCACCACTTCCAGCCACACGTGATACAGCTCCACCACTTCCAGCCACACCTGATACAGCACCCCCACTTCCAGCCACACCTGATGCATCACCATCACTTCCAGCCACACCTGATACAGCACCACCACTTCCAGCCACACCTGATGCATCACCATCACTTCCAGTCACTCCTGATGCATCACCACCACTAACAGCCACACCTGATGCTGCACCACCACTTCCAGCCACACGTGATGCATCACCACCACTTCCAGCCACACGTGATGCTGCACCACCACTTCCAGCCACACGTGATGTTGCACCACCACTTCCAGCCACACCTGATGCTGCACCACCACTTCCAGCCACACCTGATGCATCACCACCACTTCCAGCCACACCTGATGCATCACCACCACTTCCAGCACACCTGATGCTGCACCACCACTTCCAGCCACACCTGATGCGTCACCACCAGTTCCAGCCACACCTGATGCTGCACCACCACTTCCAGCCACACCTGATGCATCACCACCACTTCCAGCCACACCTGATGCTGCACCACCACTTCCAGCCACACCTGATGCATCACCACCCCTTCCAGCCACACCTGATGCTGCACCACCACTTCCAGCCACACCTGATGCATCACCACCACTTCCAGCCACACCTGATGCTGCACCACCACTTCCAGCCACACCTGATGCATCAGAACCACTTCCAGCCACACCTGATGCTGCACCACCACTTCCAGCCACACCTGATGCATCACCACCACTTCCAGCCACACCTGATGCTGAACCACCACTTCCAGCCACACCTGATACAGCACCACTTCCAGCCACACCTGATGCTGCACCACCACTTCCAGCCACACCTGATGCAGCGCCACCACTTCCAACCACACCTGATGCTGCACCACCACTTCCAGCCACACCTGATGCTGCACCACCACTTCCAGCCACACCTGATGCAGCACCACCACTTCCAACCACACCTGATGCGTCACCATCACTTCCAGCCACACATGATGCATCACCACCACTTCCAGCCACACCTGATGCATCACCATCACTTCCAGTCACACCTGATGAAGCACCACCACTTCAAGCCACACCTGATGCTGCACCACCACTTCCAGCCACACCTGATGCATCACCACCACTTCCAGCCACACCTGATGCATCACCATCACTTCCAGCCACACGTGATGCTGCACCACCATTTCCAGCCACACCTGATGCTGCACCACCACTTCCAGCCACACCTCATGCATCACCACCACTTCCAGCCACACGTGATACAACACCCCCACTTCCAGCCACACCTGATGCATCACCATCACTTCCAGTCACACCTGATACAGCACCACAACTTACAGCCACACGTGATGCATCACCATCACTTCCAGCCACACCTGATGCTGCACCACCACTTCCAGCCACACCTGATGCTGCACCACCACTTCCAGCCACACCTGATGCAGCACCACCACTTCCAGCCACACCTGATGCTGCACCACCACTTCCAGCCACACATGATGCATCACCACCACTTCCAACCACACCTGATGCTGCACCACCACTTCCAGCCACACCTGATGCAGCACCACCACTTCCTGCCACACCTGATGCTGCACCACCACTTCCAGCCACACATGCATCACCACCACTTCCAGCCACACCTGATGCTGCACCACCACTTCCAGCCACACCTGATGCATCACCACCACTTCCAGCCACACCTGATGCATCACCACCACTTCCAGCCACACCTGATGCTGCACCACCACTTCCAGCCACACCTGATGCGTCACCACCAGTTCCAGCCACACCTGATGCTGCACCACCACTTCCAGCCACACCTGATGCATAACCACCACTTCCAGCCACACCTGATGCTGCACCACCACTTCCAGCCACACCTGATGCATCACCACCACTTCCAGCCACACCTGATGCTGCACCACCACTTCCAGCCACACCTGATGCATCACCACCACTTCCAGCCACACCTGATGCTGCACCACCACTTCCAGCCACACCTGATGCATCACCACCACTTCCAACCACACCTGATGCATCACCACCACTTCCAGCCACACCTGATGCTGCACCACCACTTCCAGCCACACCTGATGCATCACCACCACTTCCAGCCACACCTGATGCTGCACCACCACTTCCAGCCACACCTGATACAGCACCACCACTTCCAGCCACACCTGATGCTGCACCACCACTTCCAGCCACACCTGATGCAGCGCCACCACTTCCAACCACACCTGATGCTGCACCACCACTTCCAGCCACACCTGATGCTGCACCACCACTTCCAGCCACACCTGATGCAGCACCACCACTTCCAACCACCCCTGATGCATCACCATCACTTCCAGCCACACATGATGCATCACCACCACTTCCAGCCACGCCTGATGCATCACCATCACTTCCAGTCACACCTGATGAAGCACCACCACTTCAAGCCACACCTGATGCTGCACCACCACTTCCAGCCACACCTGATGCATCACCACCACTTCCAGCCACACCTGATGCATCACCATCACTTCCAGCCACACGTGATGCTGCACCACCATTTCCAGCCACACCTGATGCTGCACCACCACTTCCAGCCACACCTGATGCATCACCACCACTTCCAGCCACACGTGATACAGCACCCCCACTTCCAGCCACACCTGATGCTGCACCATCACTTCCAGTCACACCTGATACAGCACCACAACTTCCAGCCACACGTGATGCATCACCATCACTTCCAGCCACACCTGATGCTGCACCACCACTTCCAGCCACACCTGATGCTGCACCACCACTTCCAGCCACACCTGATGCAGCACCACCACTTCCAGCCACACCTGATGCTGCACCACCACTTCCAGCCACACATGATGCATCACCACCACTTCCAACCACACCTGATGCTGCACCACCACTTCCAGCCACACCTGATGCAGCACCACCACTTCCAGCCACACCTGATGCTGCACCACCACTTCCAGCCACACCTGATGCATCACCACCGCTTCCAGCCACACCTGATGCTGCACCACCACTTCCAGCCACACCTGATGCATCACCACCACTTCCAACCACACCTGATGCATCACCACCACTTCCAGCCACACCTGATGCTGCACCACCACTTCCAGCCACACCTGATGCAGCACCACCACTTCCAGCCACACCTGATGCTGCACCACCACTTCCAGCCACACCTGATGCATCACCACCACTTCCAGCCACACCTGATGCTGCACCACCACTTCCAGCCACACCTGATGCATCACCACCACTTCCAACCACACCTGATGCATCACCACCACTTCCAGCCACACCTGATGTTGCACCACCACTTCCAGCCACACCTGATGCGTCACCACCAGTTCCAGCCACACCTGATGCTGCACCACCACTTCCAGCCACACCTGATGCATCACCACCACTTCCAGCCACACCTGATGCTGCACCACCACTTCCAGCCACACCTGATGCATCACCACCACTTCCAGCCACACCTGATGCTGCACCACCACTTCCAGCCACACCTGATGCATCACCACCACTTCCAGCCACACCTGATGCTGCACCACCATTTCCAGCCACACCTGATGCATCACCACCACTTCCAACCACACCTGATGCATCACCACCACTTCCAGCCACACCTGATGCTGCACCACCACTTCCAGCCACACCTGATGCATCACCACCACTTCCAGCCACACCTGATGCAGCACCACCACTTCCAGCCACACCTGATGCAGCACCACCACTTCCAGCCACACCTGATGCAGCACCACCACTTCCAGCCACACCTGATGCAGCACCACCACGTCCAGCCACGCCTGATGCTCCACCACCACATCCAGCCACGCCTGATGCAGCACCACCATTTTCAGCCATACCTGATGCTGCACCACCACGTCCAGCCACGCCTGATGCTACACCACCACGTCCAGCTACACCTGATGCAGCACCACCACTTCCAGCCACGCCTGATGCATCACCATCACTCCAGTCACACCCGACAGCACCACACCACTCGCCACACCCGACGCCGCACCACCTCACTTCCGTACCTGACGCATCACCACCAGCCACACCTGATGTATCACCATCACCTGTTTCGCCACGCAGATACGCACCACCATTTCCAGCCACACCTGATGCAGCACCACCACTTCCAGCCACACCTGATGCAACACCACCACTACCAACCACACCTAATGCAGCACCACCACTTCCAGCACACCTGATGCAGCACCACCATTTCCAACCACACCTGAAGCAGCACCACAATTTCCAGCCACACCTGATGCAGCACTATCACTTCCAGCCACACCTGATGCAGTACCACCATTTCCAGCCACACCTGATGCAGCACCACCACTTCCAGCCACACCTGATGCAGCACCACCACTTCCAGCCACACCTGATGCAGCACCACCATTTCCAGCCACACCTGATGCAGCACCACGTCTTCCAGCCACACCTGTTGCAGCACCACCTCTTCCAGCCAAACCTGATGCAGCACCACCACTTCCAGCCACACCTGATGTAACACCACCACTTCCAACCATACCTGATGCAGCAACACCACTTCCAGCCACACCTGATGCAACACCACCATTTCCAACCATACCTGTTGCAGCACCACCACTTCCAGCCATACCTGATGCAGCACAATCACTTCCAGCCACACCTGATGCAGCACCACCACTTCCAACCACATCTGATACAGCACCACCTTTTCCGGCCACACCTGATGCAGCACCACAATTTCCAGCCACACCTAATACAGCACCACTATTTCTAGCCACACCTGATGAAGCACCACCACTTCCAGCCACACCTGATGCAGCACCATCACTTCCAGCCACACCTGATGCAGCACCACCACTTCCAGCCACACCTGATGCAGCACCACCACTTCCAGCCACACCTGATGCATCACCACCACTTCCAGCCACACCTGATGCTGCACCACCACTTCCAGCCACACCTGATACAGCACCACCACTTCCAGCCACACCTGATGCTGCACCACCACTTCCAGCCACACCTGATGCATTACCATCACTTCCAGTCACACCTGATACAGCACCACCACTTCCAGCCACACGTGATGCATCACCATCACTTCCAGCCACACCTGATGCATCACCACCACTTCCAGCCACACGTGATGCTGCACCACCACTTCCAGCCACACCTGATGCTGCACCACCACTTCCAGCCACACCTGATGCATCACCACCACTTCCAGCCACACCTGATGCATCACCACCACTTCCAGCCACACCTGATGCATCACCACCACTTCCAGCCACACCTGATGCATCACCACCACTTCCAGTCACACCTGATGCTGCACCACCACTTCCAGCCACACCTGATGCATCACCATCACTTCCAGCCACACGTGATGCTGCACCACCATTTCCAGCCACACCTGATGCTGCACCACCACTTCCAGCCACACCTGATGCATCACCACCACTTCCAGCCACACGTGATACAGCACCACCACTTCCAGCCACACCTGATACAGCACCCCCACTTCCAGCCACACCTGATGCATCACCATCACTTCCAGCCACACCTGATACAGCACCACCACTTCCAGCCACACCTGATGCATCACCATCACTTCCAGTCACTCCTGATGCATCACCACCACTTCCAGCCACACCTGATGCTGCACCACCACTTCCAGCCACACCTGATGCATCACCACCACTTCCAGCCACACGTGATGCTGCACCACCACTTCCAGCCACACCTGATGCTGCACCACCACTTCCAGCCACACCTGATACATCACCACCACTTCCAGCCACACCTGATGCTGCACCACCACTTCCAGCCACACCTGATACAGCACCACCACTTCCAGCCACACCTGATGCAGCACCCCCACTTCCAGCCACACCTGATGCATCACCACCACTTCCAGCCACACATGATGCATCACCACCACTTCCAGCCACACGTGACGCATCACCACCACTTCCAGCCACACCTGATGCTGCACCACCACTTCCAGCCACACCTGATGCAGCACCACCACTTCCAACCACACCTGATGCTGCACCACCACTTCCAGCCACACCTGATACTGCACCACCACTTCCAGCCACACATGATGCATCACCACCACTTCCAGCCACACCTGATGCAGCACCACCACTTCCAACCACACCTGATGCATCACCATCACTTCCAGCCACACCTGATGCATCACCACCACTTCCAGCCACACGTGATGCTGCACCACCACTTCCAGCCACACCTGATGCTGCACCACCACTTCCAGCCACACCTGATGCATCACCACCACTTCCAGCCACACCTGATGCATCACCACCACTTCCAGCCACACCTGATGCATCACCACCACTTCCAGCCACACCTGATGCATCACCACCACTTCCAGTCACACCTGATGCTGCACCACCACTTCCAGCCACACCTGATGCATCACCATCACTTCCAGCCACACGTGATGCTGCACCACCACTTCCAGCCACACCTGATGCTGCACCACCACTTCCAGCCACACCTGATGCATCACCACCACTTCCAGCCACACGTGATACAGCACCACCACTTCCAGCCACACCTGATACAGCACCCCCACTTCCAGCCACACCTGATGCATCACCATCACTTCCAGCCACACCTGATACAGCACCACCACTTCCAGCCACACCTGATGCATCACCATCACTTCCAGTCACTCCTGATGCATCACCACCACTTCCAGCCACACCTGATGCTGCACCACCACTTCCAGCCACACCTGATGCATCACCACCACTTCCAGCCACACGTGATGCTGCACCACCACTTCCAGCCACACCTGATGCTGCACCACCACTTCCAGCCACACCTGATACATCACCACCACTTCCAGCCACACCTGATGCTGCACCACCACTTCCAGCCACACCTGATACAGCACCACCACTTCCAGCCACACCTGATGCAGCACCCCCACTTCCAGCCACACCTGATGCATCACCACCACTTCCAGCCACACATGATGCATCACCACCACTTCCAGCCACACGTGACGCATCACCACCACTTCCAGCCACACCTGATGCTGCACCACCACTTCCAGCCACACCTGATGCAGCACCACCACTTCCAACCACACCTGATGCTGCACCACCACTTCCAGCCACACCTGATACTGCACCACCACTTCCAGCCACACATGATGCATCACCACCACTTCCAGCCACACCTGATGCAGCACCACCACTTCCAACCACACCTGATGCTGCACCACCACTTCCAGCCACACCTGATGCTGCACCACCACTTCCAGCCACACCTGATGCATCACCACCACTTCCAGCCACACCTGATGCTGCACCACCACTTCCAACCACACCTGATGCATCACCACCACTTCCAACCACACCTGATGCATCAACACCACTTCCAGCCACACCTGATGCTGCACCACCACTTCCAGCCACACCTGATGCATCACCACCAATTCCAGCCACACCTGATGCTGCACCACCACTTCCAGCCACACCTGATGCTGTACCACCACGTCCAGCCACACTTGATGCTGCACCACCACTTCCAGCCACACTTGATGCTGCACCACCACTTCCAGCCACACCTGATGCTGCACCACCACTTCCAGCCACACCTGATGCTGCACCACCACTTCCAGCCACACCTGATGCTGCACCACCACTTCCAGCCACACCTGATGCATCACCACCACTTCCAACCACACCTGATGCATCACCACCACTTCCAGCCACACCTGATGCTGCACCACCACTTCCAGCCACACCTGATGCATCACCAGCACTTCCAGCCACACCTGATGCTGCACCACCACTTCCAGCCACACCTGATACAGCACCACCACTTCCAGCCACACCTGATGCTGCACCACCACTTCCAGCCACACCTGATGCAGCTCCACCACTTCCAACCACACCTGATGCTGCACCACCACTTCCAGCCACACCTGATGCTGCACCACCACTTCCAGCCACACCTGAAGCAGCACCACCACTTCCAACCACACCTGATGCATCACCATCACTTCCAGCCACACATGATGCATCACCACCACTTCCAGCCACACCTGATGCATCACCATCACTTCCAGTCACACCTGATGAAGCACCACCACTTCCAACCACACCTGATGCATCACCACCACTTCCAGCCACACCTGATGCTGCACCACCACTTCCAGCCACACCTGATGCATCACCACCAGTTCCAGCCACACCTGATGCTGCACCACCACTTCCAGCCACACCTGATGCATCACCACCACTTCCAGCCACACCTGATGCTGCACCACCACTTCCAGCCACACCTGATGCATCACCACCACTTCCAGCCACACCTGATGCTGCACCACCACTTCCAGCCACACCTGATGCATCACCACCACTTCCAGCCACACCTGATGCTGCACCACCACTTCCAGCCATACCTGATGCATCACCACCACTTCCAACCACACCTGATGCATCACCACCACTTCCAGCCACACCTGATGCTGCACCACCACTTCCAGCCACACCTGATGCATCACCACCACTTCCAGCCACACCTGATGCTGCACCACCACTTCCAGCCACACCTGATACAGCACCACCACTTCCAGCCACACCTGATGCTGCACCACCACTTCCAGCCACACCTGATACAGCGCCACCACTTCCAACCACACCTGATGCTGCACCACCACTTCCAGCCACACCTGATGCTGCACCACCACTTCCAGCCACACCTGATGCAGCACCACCACTTCCAACCACACCTGATGCATCACCACCACTTCAAGCCACACCTGATGCTGCACCACCACTTCCATCAACACCTGATGCATCACCACCACTTCCAGCCACACCTGATGCATCACCATCACTTCCAGCCACACGTGATGCTGCACCACCATTTCCAGCCACACCTGATGCTGCACCACCACTTCCAGCCACACCTGATGCATCACCACCACTTCCAGCCACACGTGATACAGCACCCCCACTTCCAGCCACACCTGATGCATCACCATCACTTCCAGTCACACCTGATACAGCACCACCACTTCCAGCCACACCTGATGCTGCACCACCACTTCCAGCCACACCTGATGCATCACCACCACTTCCAGCCACACCTGATGCATCACCACCACTTCCAGCCACACCTGATGCATCACCACCACTTCCAGCCACACCTGATGCATCACCTCCACTTCCAGTCACACCTGATGCTGCACCACCACTTCCAGCCACACCTGATGCATCACCATCACTTCCAGCCACACGTGATGCTGCACCACCATTTCCAGCCACACCTGATGCTGCACCACCACTTCCAGCCACACCTGATGCATCACCACCACTTCCAGCCACACGTGATACAGCACCACCACTTCCAGCCACACCTGATACAGCACCCCCACTTCCAGCCACACCTGATGCATCACCATCACTTCCAGCCACACCTGATACAGCACCACCACTTCCAGCCACACCTGATGCTGCACCACCACTTCCAGCCACACCTGATGCAGCACCACCACTTCCAACCACACCTGATGCATCACCATCACTTCCAGCCACACATGATGCATCACCACCACTTCCAGCCACACCTGATGCATCACCATCACTTCCAGTCACACCTGATGAAGCACCACCACTTCCAACCACACCTGACGCATCACCACCACTTCCAGCCACACCTGATGCTGCACCACCACTTCCAGCCACACCTGATGCATCACCACCAGTTCCAGCCACACCTGATGCTGCACCACCACTTCCAGCCACACCTGATGCATCACCACCACTTCCAGCCACACCTGATGCTGCACCACCACTTCCAGCCACACCTGATGCATCACCACCACTTCCAGCCACACCTGATGCTGCACCACCACTTCCAGCCACACCTGATGCATCACCACCACTTCCAGCCACTCCTGATGCTGCACCACCACTTCCAGCCACACCTGATGCATCACCACCACTTCCAGCCACACCTGATGCTGCACCACCACTTCCAGCCACACCTGATGCATCACCACCACTTCCAACCACACCTGATGCATCACCACCACTTCCAGCCACACCTGATGCTGCACCACCACTTCCAGCCACACCTGATGCATCACCACCACTTCCAGCCACACCTGATGCTGCACCACCACTTCCAGCCACACCTGATGCATCACCACCACTTCCAGCCACACCTGATGCTGCACCACCACTTCCAGCCACACCTGATACAGCACCACCACTTCCAGCCACACCTGATGCTGCACCACCACTTCCAGCCACACCTGATGCAGCGCCACCACTTCCAACCACACATGATGCTGCACCACCACTTCCAGCCACACCTGATGCTGCACCACCACTTCCAGCCACACCTGATGCAGCACCACCACTTCCAACCACACCTGATGCATCACCACCACTTCAAGCCACACCTGATGCATCACCACCACTTCCAGCCACACCTGATGCATCACCATCACTTCCAGCCACACGTGATGCTGCACCACCATTTCCAGCCACACCTGATGCTGCACCACCACTTCCAGCCACACCTGATGCATCACCACCACTTCCAGCCACACGTGATACAGCACCCCCACTTCCAGCCACACCTGATGCATCACCATCACTTCCAGTCACACCTGATACAGCACCACCACTTCCAGCCACACCTGATGCTGCACCACCACTTCCAGCCACACCTGATGCATCACCACCACTTCCAGCCACACCTGATGCATCACCACCACTTCCAGCCACACCTGATGCATCACCACCACTTCCAGCCACACCTGATGCATCACCACCACTTCCAGTCACACCTGATGCTGCACCACCACTTCCAGCCACACCTGATGCATCACCATCACTTCCAGCCACACGTGATGCTGCACCCCCACTTCCAGCCACACCTGATGCATCACCATCACTTCCAGCCACACCTGATACAGCACCACCACTTCCAGCCAC
The DNA here is from genome assembly GCA_020002185.1 of Paraescarpia echinospica. NCBI lineage: Eukaryota > Metazoa > Annelida > Polychaeta > Sabellida > Siboglinidae > Paraescarpia > Paraescarpia echinospica. The sequence goes on from CM034537.1 coordinate 56,431,234, forward strand.
ACCTGATGCATCACCACCACTTCCAGTCACTCCTGATGCATCACCACCACTTCCAGCCACACCTGATGCTGCACCACCACTTCCAGCCACACCTGATGCATCACCACCACTTCCAGCCACACGTGATGCCGCGCACTTCCAGCCACACCTGATGCATCACCACCACTTCCAGCCACACGTGATACAGCACCACCACTTCCAGCCACACCTGATACAGCACCCCCACTTCCAGCCACACCTGATGCATCACCATCACTTCCAGCCACACCTGATACAGCACCACCACTTCCAGCCACACCTGATGCATCACCATCACTTCCAGTCACTCCTGATGCATCACCACCACTTCCAGCCACACCTGATGCTGCACCACCACTTCCAGCCACACCTGATGCATCACCACCACTTCCAGCCACACGTGATGCTGCACCACCACTTCCAGCCACACCTGATGCTGCACCACCACTTCCAGCCACACCTGATACATCACCACCACTTCCAGCCACACCTGATACAGCACCCCCACTTCCAGCCACACCTGATGCATCACCATCACTTCCAGCCACACCTGATACAGCACCACCACTTCCAGCCACACCTGATGCATCACCATCACTTCCAGTCACTCCTGATGCATCACCACCACTTCCAGCCACACCTGATGCTGCACCACCACTTCCAGCCACACCTGATGCATCACCACCACTTCCAGCCACACGTGATGCTGCACCACCACTTCCAGCCACACCTGATGCTGCACCACCACTTCCAGCCACACCTGATACATCACCACCACTTCCAGCCACACCTGATGCTGCACCACCACTTCCAGCCACACCTAATACAGCACCACCACTTCCAGCCACACCTGATGCAGCACCCCCACTTCCAGCCACACCTGATGCATCACCACCACTTCCAGCCACACATGATGCATCACCACCACTTCCAGCCACACCTGATGCATCACCACCACTTCCAGCCACACCTGATGCTGCACCACCACTTCCAGCCACACCTGATGCATCACCACCACTTCCAGCCACACCTGATGCTGCACCACCACTTCCAGCCACACCTGATGCTGCACCACCACTTCCAGCCACACCTGATGCATCACCACCACTTCCAGCCACACCTGATGCATCACCACCATTTCCAGCCACACCTGATGCTGCACCACCACTTCCAGCCACACCTGATGCATCACCACCACTTCCAGCCACACCTGATAGAGCACCACCACTTCCAGCCACACCTGATGCATCACCACCACTTCCAGCCACACATGATGCATCACAACCACTTCCAGCCACACGTGACGCATCACCACCACTTCCAGCCACACCTGATGCTGCACCACCACTTCCAGCTACACCTGATGCAGCACCACCATTTCTAGCTCGACCCGACGGTTACGTGTCGCCGGCAGAAATTATGGGGGATCAAGCTGGCCCAAGGAGACGCGGAATTAAAAGGGTCAAGAGTGTCGTATTGACGAGTAGTCCATATTTAAAAGAATTACAAGCCGAGCGTAGGCCTGATGAGAAAAGAAAGACACCTGCCACTAAGATCAAGTTGTTCTATGGAAACCAATGTGTTGGCAAAGGTCAAAGCAAGGGTAATGCAAAAGGAAAAGGCATCGTGAAACAAATGGGGAGAAAACAACAGGAGAGTGTTGAGGATGTCAAATGCATATTTTGTTCAGGGCGGTATTCTGAATCTAGGAGTGGTGAAGAGTGGATCAAGTGCGATTCATGCAACAAATAGGCACACGAGGAATGTGCAGGAGCACAGGGCGGATACGTTAATTCTACTTGTGAATTATGCCTGGAGTAGATAATTGCGACTGAACATAATGGATAATAATGGTATTTGCCTACAGAGAATCACAGCCTACAAGTTAGTGTAATCTGTGATTTACAATCCCAGTAGTGTACCTTTGACAGTAGGCCTAGCTCGATTAATCTTGCAGGCATATTAAACGAATTAACAATTGATTTGATACACCGAGTTGGACACTGATTTGGACACAATCCAAGACACATCCTTGGAGCAAAATGACATGTCACTTTGCCCCATGACAGATTTCACTTTGCCCCATGCGTCTGGGGCAAACTGGAATTTTAAACGTTTTTATTATAATTTCATATATTTCAATAAAGCCTTTTCTAAATGAACTTTATTTGTGTCATCTGTTAGTCTTAGCCCTAAGTGAAAGGAAAACAGCCATAACTTTGTATTCGTCTCGCGTTTTCACAGCGACATGGCCTACCAAAATTGTTCGGTCCACTTTGCCCCGGGTTCCCCTATATATATATTAATAATTATATTTTACTATAATTATATATATATTATTAATATTTATATTTTACTATAAAAGACAACAATAAACAGTTTTATAAGACGGTGCTCGTGCAACAGTCCATTTTAATCATCTATGTTCCATCATATATTTATTCACATTTCATGTATGCGATTGCCACATTTAATTATTTAATACGTAAGCCTGCAACTACTTCAATGTGTACATTCGTCCCAGTAATCCACGTTTCAAAAATATGTTCTAACCTAATATACATTGTACCAAAATAGATACGTGAGCGAATGCACAACTGAAATCACGCCCCAAGACTTACAATTCAACGATTGTTAGCACCATTGTGGGTCGTCCCAACATTCGTGATACCGTTTGAAAGCTTAGGCTTTCTGCTACATCATTCGGAACCGTACAAAACACTAAAATCGACACAATTGTAGGTCCTTTTATATGCGTTCTGTGAATGGTTACCGGGAAATGTAGATGGATCTACAGTAACAGAAAGTACATGTTTTCAAATGACACCAAGATCGTCTGGATCTGACGTGCCGTGAGGGTACTACCATGTTAACAATCTACTGAAGCTATCGCCCGAGAAGATAGATTATAGGCCTGTACTAAAATTGTATTATACATGATATACCCATGTAACTAGTTAACTCCGGGACAATCAGGCATCACTTCGACGAACGGGTTTTTGGTTCGTTTCGGAGCAGGAATATATTTGATCAAGACGTCTCCTGCATACGTGTCCATAAAAGGCAGCGTAAGTAGTTCCGGCTTGAACTTCCGAAATAAATAAGCCCAGCAACTAATCGTAGTTCCGAAGGTGTCTTTCATTTCATCCTCAACGGCGTTGCGACACGCTATCTGAATGTCGATCCGTGTTCTCTCATAGATGTGTGGGTGGTTTTCTAGCTTGTCGAGCCTCTTCAGCATCTCATCGTCTACGTCGAATATATCGCCACTGACTTTCTGCAATGGAAGGAGCAAGTTGGACGGATTGAATTCACAACATGCACACATTAAAATAGCACTACAGATGTAAGTATTTATCACGTTTACTGAATAGCCTCTACATATTTACAATGGGTGTAACATTGAACTATCGATGCATCGGGATAAACAATGTGACAATAACGTACTATCCTATTGATAGTCAATTTAACTATCGGTACTTATGGTCGATAGTACATTCAACTATCCATATACATACACAGGTGGCCGAACGAAATTATTAATGAGTGAGCTGAGCCGAGCCGTAACTTCAGCACCACTCCACTGTCGGATCATGACATTCGAAGAATGGGGGAGTTGTATAGAGGTCGGTTTCGGTCTCAAAACCCTACTTATAAAAAACATTTTAATGACCACTAAACGTTTTCGGGAACCTACTTATAAAAAAAGATCAAAGGCTTTTTTTGACACTAATCGTTTTTTAATGACCACTAAACGTTTTCGGGAACCTACTTATCAAAAAAGATCAAAGGCTTTTTTGACACTAATCGTTTTCGGGAACCTACTTATAAAAAACGTGATTGATTACCCCCCTCTAAGTACATTTGAGCTGCCACCTAGCGGTGAGTGTAGAGAGCATTTTGTTTGTTCCCTAGCGACCAACGCCGTACCTAGGGCGTGCTGACGTAAGCACTATATGACGCGACTATATAACCACGATAAAACCACTGTGTGCAGACTCCCCCCGTCATCGAAAGTTCGGGAACCTACTTATAAAAAACGTGATTGAGTACCCCCTCTAAGTACATTTGAGCTACCACCTAGCGGTGAGTGTAGAGATCATTTTGTTTGTCCCCTAGCGACCAACGTCGTACCTAGGGCGTGCTGACGTAAGCACTATATGACGCAACAATATAACCACGATAAAACACTGCTGCTTCTGGAGTAGACTATGGCCCCGGCATGACAGCATTGCTGCCACCTAGCGGTGAGTGTAGAGATCAGTTTGTTTGTCCCCTAGCGACCAACGCCGTACCTAGCGCGTGCTGACCTAAGCAGATTGTCCCCTAGCGATCAACATCGTACCTAGTGCGTGCTGACCTAAGCAGATTGTCCCCTAGCGATCAACGTCGTACCTGCTGAGTAGAATGTACACAAGCACGGATTAGCGCGTGCTGACCTAAGCAGATTGTCCCCTAGCATGAAACCACTGCATAAGCTGAGTAGAATGTACACAAGCACGGACCACAGAGTAGACCTACCGCAGAGTAGACCTCTCAAAGTACCTCTCAAAGTAGCCTGATTGTGCGGTAATATAGCGGCGAGGACAGTGTACTGACCTAAGCAGATTGTCCCCTAGCGATCAACGTTAGTGCGTGCTGACCTAAGCACTATATGACGCGGTTATATAACCGCAATAAAACACCTAGCGGTGAGGACAGTTACCTAGCGCGTACTGACCTAAGCAGATTGTCAAGCGTGTGCTGACCTAAGCACTATATGACGCAACTATATAACCACGATAAAACCACTGTGTGCAGATTCCCCCCGTCAGCCCTATGTGGATGTCCCACTGTACCCTATGTTGACAGCAGCGATAAGCGCTGCTGCTGTTGGAGTGGACTATGGACCCTGCATGACAGCATAGCTGGCTAGCGGTGAACGTTCTGGTGGTAGGATTAAAACGAAACCAATGCGTTTAAATAAATAAATACGTCTAGTAGTGAGTTTTAAATCGGAACCAAGACATAGATACGCTAACGTACAGCGTATAGATTGGTGACACTGTACGTAGGGTGTGTATGCACTGGATACAGACGAGTGGAAACGTGAGTAGTAGAGAGAGTATTTATTATAGACTGCTGTGTGCATTGTATATTCATCACGGTGACACTTATTCCAGCGTTCGTCGTCGAATTGGGCTTTGTCGCTGCTGCTGTTGACAGGGCGGTTGTAGGCAGTCGGATCTCTCTATGAAAATAAACCACAATACATGTAGGTGTGTTTAAACAAAGGGCGCCAAAATAAAATGAGAACTATGCATGCATAAAAGCAGGCTTACTGAAATAAACCACAATACATGTACGCGTGTTTAAACAAGGGGCGCTAAAATAAAATGAGAACCATGCATACATGCACGCATGCATGCATGGCGAGGGCGGTCACTCCGTGATGTTGGGGCGACCGTGCATACTGGCTTTGTTGCTGCTGTTGGCAGGGCGGCCGTACGTGTAGGCAGTTGGATCTCTCTATGAAATAAACCACAATACATGTACGAAGCAGGCTTACGTGCTTACAACTGTTTAAACAAAAGGTGGCATGTACGCACGCGCACATGCATGCATGCATAAAAGCAGTGTGTTGACGTGTGAGGAGACGATGTTTTATCCATTGTGACATGCGTAAAAGCAGGCTTACGTGCTTACAACTGTTTAAACAAAGGGTGGCAATGCATGAACGCGCACACGCATGCATGCATGCATGCACGCACACATGCATGCATACATAAAAGCAGTCTTACCGATATGTTGGCGAACGATGTGTCGATGATGTGTTGTCCATTGTGACAAATCGATGAGACATTGAGAAACGATCAGGAGTGTTTGACTACAAAATGGTGAATGAGCAATGAGTGCGCGCAACGTCAAACACAGCGGTGGCGCATGACACTACGGCTTATCGTGATCGGAATGTGAACGGAGAACAATTAATTTTTAAAAACAATAAACGAAAAGTTAAAAGCATGAAATTAAACGTTGTACACGATTAGTTTGGGGTCAGGAAACGCGTGGTGCAGTGATATTAGAGAAATTTGCTGTAAAAGTCACATTTGACGATGGATGTACTGACGTGACCGCTAACTTTTTTCCTAAAACAAATTCCTTGGTATCAGCGTCGTTTGCGTTAAGTGCGCATGCGCGTAATTTTGACATCTGTTGCGCGTGACTTATCGCGATTGGAATGTGAACGGAGAACAATGGATTTTCAAAAACAATAAACGAAAAGTTAAAAGCATGAAAATAAACGTTGAATACGATCGCTGTGGGGTAGGGAATTACGCGGTAAAGTGATATTAGAGAAATTCGATGTAAAGAGAGATTTAACGATGAATGTACTGACGTGACCGGAAACTTTTTTCCGAAAACAAATGCCTGGGATGTATGAAGTATGCATGCGGGTAATTGAGTAAGATAACGGTATTAGTGTGAAGTGCGCATGCGCGATATGTTGTAGAATAACGGTAGACTAGGCAGTATGTGTTAAGTGCGCATGCGCCTTATTTTGAAAAGTGTTGTAAGCACGCACGCGTACATGTATTGTGGTTTATTTCATAGAGTACTGAAGATCCAACTGCCTACAAGAACGGCCCTGTCAGCAGCAGCAGCAGCAAAGCCGGTATGCTCGGTCGCTCCCATATCACGGAGTGACCCCCCTCGCCCAATCACTCCACCACCACCACCACCGCCACCACCTATCAGCCACGACGCCGATGTCTTCGATGACGACACCAGCCTCGTGTCTCCGTTCTTAAGAAGAGGAAGCAATGGATCGTGGTACACGCCTATCCCACCGACCGAACTATTACACTACCCTGACAGACATCCACACAAGCTAGTGGTGTTAGTTGACTACACTACCCTGACAGACATCATCACAAGCTAGTGGTGGTAAGTTGACTACACTACCCTGACAGACATCCACACAAGCTAGTGGTGGTAAGTTGCCTACACTACCTTGACAGACATCCTCACAAGCTAGTGGTGGTAGTTGACTACACTACCTTTGCAGACATCCTCACAAGCTAGTGGTGGTAGTTGACTACACTACCCTGGCAGACATCCTCACAAGCTATAGGTGGTAGTTGACTACACTACCCTGACAGACATCCTCACAAGCTAGTGGTGGTAAGTTGACTACACTACCCTGACATACATCCTCACAAGCTAGTGGTGGTAGTTGACTACACTATCCTGGCAGACATCCTCACAAGCTAGTGGTGGTAGTTGACTACACTACCCTGGCAGACATCCCCACGCTAGTGGTGGTGAAGCTGATCACACCACCTTTGCAGACATCCTCACAAGCCAGTGGTGGTAGCTGATCTGCTGACTACCCCTGGCAGACATCCTCACAAGCCAGTGGTAGCTGACTACACTCAATCTGACAGACATCCTCACAAGCTAGTGGTGGTAAGTTGACTGGACTACCCCGATATACATCCTCACAAGCTTAAGTGGTGGTAGTTGACTACACTACCCTGACAGGCATCCTCACAAGCTAGTGATGGTAGTTGACTACACTACCCTGACAGACATCCTCACAAGCTAGTGGTGGTAAGTTGACTACACTACCCTGACATACACCCTCACAAGCTAGTGGAGGTAGTTGACTACACTATCCTGGCAGACATCCTCACAAGCTAGTAGTGATAGTTGACTACACTACCCTGGCAGACATCTCCACAAGCTAGTGGTGGTAGTTGACTACACTACCCTGGCAGACATCCTCACAATCTAGTGGTTGTAGTTGACTACACTACCCTGGCAGACATCCTCACAATCTAGTGATGGTAGTTGGCTACACTACCCTGACAGACATCCTCACAAGCCAGTGATGGTAGTAGACTACTCTACCCTGACAGACATCCTCACAAGCTAATGGTGGTAGTTGACTACACTACCCTGACAGACATCCTCACCCACTGTCCACTCACTCCACTGTCTACTACCTACTGCCCACTGTCTACTCACTCCACTGTCTACTGCTTACTGCCCACTGTCTACTCAATCCACTGTCTACTACCTACTACCCACTGTCTACTCACTCCACTG
>CM034537.1:56440342-56522842 GCA_020002185.1 Paraescarpia echinospica
TGTCTATATATTATATGTCTATGGGGGTGACTGGACACTGTCAGAGTCCCAACCTTCTGTCTATATGTTATATGTGTATGGGGGTGACTGGACACTGTCAGAGTCCCAACCTTCCGTCTATATGTTATATGTGTATGGGGGTGACTGGACAATGTCAGAGTCCCAACCTTCCGTCTATATGTTATATGTGTATGGGGGTAACTGGACACTGTCAGAGTCCCAACCTTCCGTCTATATGTTTTATGTGTATGGGGGAGACTGGACACTGTCAGAGTCCCAACCTTCTGTCTATATGTTATATGTGTACGCTGTCAGAGTTCCAAACTTCCGTCTATATGTTATATGTGTATGGGGGTGATTGAACCCTGTCAGAGTCCCAACCTTCCATCTCTATGTTATATGTGTATGGGGGTGACTAGACCCTGTCAGAGTCCCAACCTTCTGTCTATATGTTATATGTGTATGGGGGTGACTGGACACTGTCAGAGTCCCAACACAGTAGAGTGAGTAGACAGAGGGCAGTAGGTAGTAGACAGTGGAGTGAGTAGACAGTGGGCAGTAGGTAGTAGACAGTGGTGTGAGTAGACAGTGGGAAGTAGGTAGTAGACAGTGGAGTGAGTAGACAGTGGGCAGTAGGCAGTAGACAGCGGAGTGAGTAGACAGTAGGTAGTAGACAGTAGACAGTGGAGTGAATGGACAGTGGGCAGTAGGTAGTAGACAGTGGAGTATGCAGACAGTAGGTAGTAGACAGTGGAGTGAGTAGACAGTGGGCAGTAGGTAGTAGACAGTGGAGTCAGTAGACAGTGGGTAGTAGACAGTGGAGTTAGCAGACAGTAGGTAGTAGACAGTAGAGTGAGTAGACAGTGGGCAGCAGACAGTGGAATGAGTGGACAGTGGGCAGTAGGTAGTAGGCAGTGGAGTGAGTAGACAGTGGGTAGTAGGTAGTAGACAGTGGAGTGAGTAGACAGTGGGCAGTAGGCAGTAGACAGTGGAGTGAGTAGACAGTGGGCAGTAGGTAGTAGACAGTGGAGTGAGTGAACAGTGGGCAGTAGGTAGTAGACAGTGGGCAGTAGGTAGCAGGCAGTGCAGTGAGTAGACAGTGGGTAGTAGGTAGTAGACAGTGGAGTGAGTAGACAGTGGGCAGTAGGTAGTAGACAGTGGAGTGAGTAGACAGTGGGCAGTAGGTAGTAGACAGTGGAGTGAGTAGACAGTGGGCAGTAAGTAGTAGACAGTGGAGTGAGTAGACAGTGGGCAGTAGACAGTGGAGTGAGTAGACGAGAACAGGCACTAGACAGTGAGCAGTAGGTGAGAAAGTAGACAGTGGAGTAGTAGACAGTGGAGTGAGTAGACAGTGGGCAGTAGACAGTGGAGTGAGTAGACAGTAGACAGTGGAGTGAGTGGACAGTGGGCAGTAGGTAGTAGACAGTGGAGTGAGCAGACAGTAGGTAGTAGACAGTGGAGTGAGTAGACAGTGGGCAGTAGACAGTGGAGTGAGTGGACAGTGGGCAGTAGAGTTAGTAGACAGTGGGCAGTAGGCAGAAGACAGTGGGCAGTAGGTAGTAGACAGTGGAGTGAGTAGACATTGGGCAGTAGGTAGTAGGCAGTGGAGTGAGTAGACAGTGGAGTGAGTGGACAGTGGGCAGTAGGTAGTAGACAGTAGAGTGAGTAGACAGTGGGTAGGAAGTGGAGCAGTGGGCGAGAACAGAGTAGTAGGCGGACATTGGGCAGAACAGAGTAGGGCATTAAAGTGCTTACGAAATTAAGAGCAGTAGAGTAGTAGGCTTGAGGTAAGAGTGACAAGTGGGCAGTAGGCAGTAGACAGTGGAAGTGAAGTGAACAGTGGAGGCAGTAGACAGTGGAGTGAGTAGACAGTGGGTAGTAGGTAGTAGACAGTGGAGTGAGTGGACAGTGGGCAGTAGGTAGTAGACAGTGGAGTGAGTAGACAGTGGGCAGTAGGTAGTAGGCAGTGGAGTGAGTAGACAGTGGGTAGTAGGTAGTAGGCAATGGAGTAAGTGGACAGTGGACAGTAGGTAGTAGACAGTGGAGTGAGTAGACAGTGGGCAGTAGGTAGTATACAGTGGAGTGAGTAGACAGTGGGTAGTAGGTAGTAGACAGTGGAGTGAGTAGACAGTGGAGTGAGTGGACAGTGGGTAGTAGGTAGTAGACAGTAGAGTGAGTAGACTGGGAAGTAGACTGAGGACTGAGTAGACAGTGGGCAGTAGGTAGTAGACAGTGGAGTGAGTAGACAGTGGGCAGTAGGTAGTAGGCAGTGGAGTGAGTAGACAGTGGGCAGTAGACAGTAGAGTGAGTAGACAGTGGACAGTGGGAAGTAGACAGTAGAGTGAGTAGACAGTGGGCAGTAGGCAGTAGGCAGTAGACAGTGGAGTGAGTAGACAGTGGGTAGTAGGTAGTAGACAGTGGAGTGAGTGGACAGTGGGCAGTAGGTAGTAGACAGTAGAGTGAGTAGACTGTGGGCAGTAGGCAGTAGACAGTGGAGTGAGTAGACAGTGGGCAGTAGTGGAGTGAGTAGACAGTGGGCAGTAGGTAGTAGACAGTGGAGTGAGTAGACAGCGGGCAGTAGGTAGTAGGCAGTGGAGTGAGTGGGCAGTAGGTAGTAGACAGTGGAGTGAGTAGACAGCGGGTAGTAGGTAGTAGACAGTGGAGTGAATGGACAGTGGGCAGTAGGTAGTAGACAGTGGAGTGAGTAGACAGTAGGTAGTAGACAGTGGAGTGAGTAGATAGTGGGCAGTAGGTAGTAGACAGTGGAGTGAGTGGACAGTGGGCAATAGGTAGTAGGCAGTGGAGTGAGTAGACAGTGGCCAGTAGGTAGTAGACAGTAGAGCGAGTGATGTCTGTCAGGGTAGTGTAGACAACTACCATCACTAGCTTGTGAGGATGTCTGTCAGGGTAGTGTAGTCAACTACCACCACTAGCTTGTGAGGATGTCTGCAAAGGTAGTGTAGTCAACTACCACCACTAGCTTGTGAGGATGTCTGTCAAGGTAGTGTAGTCTACTACCATCACTAGCTTGTGAGGATGTCTGTCAGAGTAGTGTAGTCAACTTAACACCACTAGCTTGTGATGATGTCTGTCAGGGTAGTGTAGTCAACTAACACCACTAGCTTGTGAGGATGTCTGCCAGGGTAGTGTAGTCAACTACCACCACTAGCTTGTGGGGATGTCTGCCAGGGTAGTGTAGTCAACTACCACCACTAGCTTGTGAGGATGTCTGCCAGGATAGTGTAGTCAACTACCACCACTAGCTTGTGAGGATGTCTGCAAAGGTAGTGTAGTCAACTACCACCACTAGCTTGTGGGGATGTCTGCCAGGGTAGTGTAGTCAACTACCACCACTAGCTTGTGAGGATGTCTGCCAGGATAGTGTAGTCAACTATCACCACTAGCTTGTGAGGATGTATGTCAGGGTAGTGTAGTCAACTTACCACCACTAGCTTGTGAGGATGTCTGTCAGGGTAGTGTAGTCAACTACCACCACTAGCTTGTGAGGATGTCTGCCAGGGTAGTGTAGTCAACTACCACCACTAGCTTGTGAGGATGTCTGCAAAGGTAGTGTAGTCAACTACCACCACTAGCTTGTGAGGATGTCTGTCAAGGTAGTGTAGGCATGTGTGCGTGCATGCATGCATGCATGCGTGTGCGCGTTCATGCATTGCCACCCTTTGTTTAAACAGTTGTAAGCACGTAAGCCTGCTTTTACGCATGTCACAATGGATAAAACATCGTCTCCTCACACGTCAACACACTGCTTTTATGCATGCATGCATGTGCGCGTGCGTACATGCCACCTTTTGTTTAAACAGTTGTAAGCACGTAAGCCTGCTTCGTACATGTATTGTGGTTTATTTCATAGAGAGATCCAACTGCCTATACGTACGGCCGCCCTGCCAACAGCAGCAACAAAGCCAGTATGCACGGTCGCCCCAACATCACGGAGTGACCGCCCTCGCCATGCATGCATGCGTGCATGTATGCATGGTTCTCATTTTATTTTAGCGCCCCTTGTTTAAACACGCGTACATGTATTGTGGTTTATTTCAGTAAGCCTGCTTTTATGCATGCATAGTTCTCATTTTATTTTGGCGCCCTTTGTTTAAACACACCTACATGTATTGTGGTTTATTTTCATAGAGAGATCCGACTGCCTACAACCGCCCTGTCAACAGCAGCAGCGACAAAGCCCAATTCGACGACGAACGCTGGAATAAGTGTCACCGTGATGAATATACAATGCACACAGCAGTCTATAATAAATACTCTCTCTACTACTCACGTTTCCACTCGTCTGTATCCAGTGCATACACACCCTACGTACAGTGTCACCAATCTATACGCTGTACGTTAGCGTATCTATGTCTTGGTTCCGATTTAAAACTCACTACTAGACGTATTTATTTATTTAAACGCATTGGTTTCGTTTTAATCCTACCACCAGAACGTTCACCGCTAGCCAGCTATGCTGTCATGCAGGGTCCATAGTCCACTCCAACAGCAGCAGCGCTTATCGCTGCTGTCAACATAGGGTACAGTGGGACATCCACATAGGGCTGACGGGGGGAATCTGCACACAGTGGTTTTATCGTGGTTATATAGTTGCGTCATATAGTGCTTAGGTCAGCACACGCTTGACAATCTGCTTAGGTCAGTACGCGCTAGGTAACTGTCCTCACCGCTAGGTGTTTTATTGCGGTTATATAACCGCGTCATATATTGCTTAGGTCAGCACGCACTAACGTTGATCGCTAGGGGACAATCTGCTTAGGTCAGCACACTGTCCTCGCCGCTATATTACCGCACAATCAGGCTACTTTGAGAGGTATTTTGAGAGGTCTACTCTGCGGTAGGTCTACTCTGTGGTCCGTGCTTGTGTACATTCTACTCAGCTTATGCAGTGGTTTCATGCTAGGGGACAATCTGCTTAGGTCAGCACGCGCTAATCCATGCTTGTGTACATTCAGCACGCACTAGGTACGATGTTGATCGCTAGGGGACAATCTGCTTAGGTCAGCACGCGCTATGTACGGCGTTGGTCGCTAGGGGACAAACAAACTGATCTCTACACTCACCGCTAGGTGGCAGCAATGCTGTCATGCCGGGGCCATAGTCTACTCCAGAAGCAGCAGTGTTTTATCGTGGTTATATTGTTGCGTCATATAGTGCTTACGCAGCACGCCCTAGGTACGACGTTGGTCGCTAGGGGACAAACAAAATGATCTCTACACTCACCGCTAGGTGGTAGCTCAAATGTACTTAGAGGGGGTAATCAATCACATTTTTTATAAGTAGGTTCCCGAACTTTCGATGACGGGGGGAGTCTGCACACAGTGGTTTTATCGTGGTTATATAGTCGCGTCATATAGTGCTTACGTCAGCACGCCCTAGGTACGGCGTTGGTCGCTAGGGAACAAACAAAATGCTCTCTACACTCACCGCTAGGTGGCAGCTCAAATGTACTTAGAGGGGGTAATCAATCACGTTTTTTATAAGTAGGTTCCCGAAAACAATTAGTGTCAAAAAAAGCCTTTGATCTTTTTTTATAAGTAGGTTCCCGAAAACGTTCAGTGGTCATTAAAAAACGATTAGTGTCAAAAAAAGCCTTTGATCTTTTTTGATAAGTAGGTTCCCGAAAACGTTTAGTGGTCATTAAAATGTTTTTATAAGTAGGGTTTTGAGACCGAAACCGACCTCTATACTACTTGGGGGGATGCTGTTGAATATCTTTCGGCGACATTCGACAGTTTTGAAGCTCTCCAAAAACCTCGATTTGCACCCGTCTTGAGGCTTGCAAAAGATATATTCTATTCTATCTCCAGCCTCCACCAAAAAGTCCACCCACATCCAACTCGGTTTCAGGCGCTTAAACTAACTCTAGTTGGCAACATCATCAGCCACACATAAATAACGTTCGAATGTTGTAATTTCACTTATTTACCGACCTAACACAAAAAATCGTCGACCGTTGTCATTATTTACAACATATCTACGGTAGTCTAGGACAGTTTTTGAAATAAAATTAAATATCGATATTTGACGCGTTTAATGACAGAATCTTGCACTTGTGGTATATTTACAGAGTACTCTAGAGTGTGTCTAGGTAAGATATACTTTGAGTGTACTTAGATAGAACAGTTTATGTGAACATTGTGGATACGTGGGTGATAATATGTGATCTTGCTATGCTGATTCATGAGTTCAACTGCTATCACCCTTGTTTTCAGAGGTTATATGCCAAACCTAATCTGATTAAAAAAATCAAATGAAATTTGTTTATTGAAATTTCATGGAGAAAATGAATAATATTATTACAAAATACAATTTTATGGTTGCAAATATAATATAGAACAAAGATTTGTCAAATAACAAGATTTTTTTTTTTTTTTGTGAATAGAAAAGATGAGCAGAAACCATCGAATGACTGATAATCGACGCTTTGAGGTTATGGTACTACATAGACATGAGGGAAATTGCAAGGAAATTGAGAATTTCCAAGAATGCAGTTGCCGGCATTGTACAGAAGCACCGGAATACAGGCTCTGTGAAAGATCTTCCAGTAACTTAAACAAACGTTGGCAAGTTGAGTGTGGAGTTAACGTTTCTAGTCGAACTGTCAGGAACAGATTAAAAGTGGCAGGATTAAGGGTGTGTGTTGCAGTTAAGAAGCCCCTGCTCTCTGCCAAAAACCGAAAGACACGGTTGCAATGGGGAAGGAGGCACAGACATTGGTCTGATGATGACTTGCAACGTGTTTTGTGGTCAGATGAAAGCAACATTGAGCTTTTCAACTCTTCAAAGAAAGTTTATGTGAGGAGGAGACAGGGAGAAAGATTTTTTATAGTGAACAATGCATCGTCCCAACTGTGAAGTTTGGTGGTGAAAAACAAATGATATGGGTTGCTTTAGCGGCCAAGGTGTTGGTTTCCTCCACAGGGTCGACGGCACGTTGGGCCAAGCACAGTACATCAAACTCCTTAAAAAGAGCATGTTACCATCTGCAGATAAGCTGCACGGTGGCAGAGATTACATCTTTCAACAAAACAATGCGCCATGCCACAAAGCAAGGAAAGTCATGGACTTTTTTGAAGAGAAATACATCACAGTAATGGACTGGCCAGCCCAATCTCCAGACCGAAACCCCATCGAGAATATGTGGCAAAACCCGAAAATGCAAGTTCATAACTGCAAGCCAAGTTCCCTGGATGACCTTTGGGAGAAACTAAATACTGCCTGGCAGAGTATAACACACGCCGAACTCTTAAAACTAATCCATTCAATGCCTAAGCGTGTTAAGGCTGTTATTTCAGCCAGAGGAGGTGCTACTCGATATTGATATATGCTACAAATACAGAATGGAAAAAACATTAGAATGACAATTTCTTAAATCCTTAACTTTGTCTCATTTAATAAGGTAAAATAAAACAGATTATATTGCCTATTAACTGAAAAACTATGTCAGTAGTATAGTAGGTTAATCAGCGCGGGCAATATGATTACAAGTGAAGCAAAAGCAAAAGTAGTTCCGGTTCCCATGATAAAAGATAGGGAAATACCCGGATGTTCCTTTAGCACTTGCACCACTCATAATCATTTGCACCCAAATCGTATAGGTCTAAAAGGGGTAAGTTGGACTATAAAATATGGCAAAACGTAAATTTGGAGTATCGTAAAGGTATACGATGACTTTTTGAAGTCGAGGTTCCAATTTACCCGTAGATTTTTAGTCCTTCAAACCCCATGTTAAAACAATAAAATTTCCCTATATTTTTATTTTTCGAGGGTTCAATTTGCCCCAAATGGATTCCAAAAAAAAAAACTGTCCTACCAATTTTCCCCATGTTAAAGGATAGGAAATGTTCCCCATGTTAAAAGATAGGAGGTAAACTCCATGTTAAAGGATAGGAAGATTTCAATTTGCCCCAAATGTCCTCAGAAAACTGTCCTACCAATTTTGTCCCATGATAGAAGATAGGACATTTTCCCCCGTGTTAAAGGATAGGAGGTAAACCCCATGTTAAAGGATAGGAAGGTTCCAATTTGCCCCAAATGGCTTCAAAAAAAAAACTGTCCTACCAATTTTCCCCATGTTAAAGGATAGGAAATTTTCTCCATGTTAAAGCATAGGAAATTTTCCCATATTAAAGGATAGGAAGGTTCCAATTTACCTCAAAGGGCCTCAGAAAAACTGTCCTACGAATTTTCCCCATGTTAAAAGATAGTACATTTTCTCCATGTTAAACGTCAACTCGATGTATCGTAAAGGTATACGACGACATTTTTAGTTTGATTTCATGAGGTGCCAATTACCCTACTTGTTTTAGCCCTACATAGCCCATGTTAAACCATAGGAGTTAAACTCCCATGTTAAAGGATAGGAGCTAAACCTTATGCTAGTGCATAGGAAGTTTCCCAAGTTAAAGGATAGGAGCTAAACCATATGCTAGTTCATAGGAAGTTTCCCATGTTAAAAGATAGGACATTTTCTCCATGTTAAACGTCAAATCGATGTATCGTAAAGGTATACGATGACTTTTTGAGTTGAACGTATCAATTTACCCTTATTTTTTTAGCTCTACAAAGCTCATGTTAGAAGATAGGAGCTAAACCTCCATGTTATAACATAGGAAATTGTCCCATGTTAAAGCAAAGGAGCTAAACCCTGTGTTAAAAGATAGGAAATTTTCCCTATGTTAAAAGACAGGGCATTTTCTCCATGTTAAACATCAATTCAATGTATCGTAAAGGTATACAACGACATTTTGAACCTGTCACACACGAGACTAGTTGGTCGGTAAATGATGTCATCAACAGTGACGTCATGGTACGCGCAGTAATTATGTGCGCGAGGTGAGTTGGTCAAACAGGTAGTGCTTTGGTTAGCCAACATTTTGAACTTGCGCGTATGTAATCCCATCATATGACGTCATACAGCGACGTCGTGTTATAGCGAGTGGAAAATTCCCCTGAAAAATTTTATTCTAGAAGTTTCTTTGTTAATTTTGTCAACACACTACAAAACCGACGCTACTGTGTGCTACTGAGCGTGTGTCAATTAGGTCGTAATCATAGCGATTTGGTTAGCCAACATTTGTAAGAACTATATCGAACTCATGTTATAAGGAAACCGGTATAAACTGGTAATCAATCCTCTGTGTGTTGAAAGAACATCCGGGTATTTTGTTCCATAGTATATAATCCCATCAGTGATGTCGTTAAATTGCTTCTTGACACTATTTCCGTACGGTAGTGCTTAAAGGCGTCTTTAAAAAAAAAACGTACTCGAGATGTGTCTGGACTTGTTTGTTTGTTGCGGGCGCGAGCGAGCGCGCCCTGTATGACGTCAAAGGTATCATAGTGATTTGGTTAGCCAACATTTGTAAGAACTATATCGAACCAGTGTTATAATCAAACCGGTATAAACTGGTATGAACTGGTATTGAAGGGTCTGTGTGTTGGAAGAACAGCCGGGTATCGACATATGACATTTATACTTACCGGACGCATCTCAGTTGATTGTCTTATTGCAAACCGGTTGCAAACTGTTTCCAAACTGTTTTGAAGTGGTATCTGCACCTAGAGACCAACAGTACTATTTCACCATTAACCTTCAACACATAACCATACCTTCAAACATTCTTTTAAACTTACACCTTTGCAAACTTTCACTGACAAACGTCCAAAGCGACAAGAACCAAACTTGTCGGACAAAAGAAACATTAAACACTTAGATCAACGAGTGATAAGAAACAAACTTGTTGGACAAAGTAAACACCAAACACTTAGATCAACGAGTGACAAGAAACAAACTTGTCGGACAAACGAAACAACAAACACTTAGACCAACGAGCGACAAGAACCAAACTTTCACTGACAAACGTCCAAACAAACGTATCAACATACTTTTAAACTGACAAACATTAACCTTCAACACATAACCATACCTACAAACATACTTTTAAACTTACAACTTTGCAAACTTTCACTGACAAACGTCCAAAGCGACAAGAACCAAACTTGTCGGACAAACGAAACATCAAACACTTAGATCAACGAGTTAAGATTAGTGTTGTGTGATAGTGTTTGTATGTTGTAGGTTAGTTGTAAGTTTAAAAGTATGTTTGTAGGTACGATTATGTGTTGAAGATTAGTGTTGTGTGATAGTGTTTGTATGTTGTAGGTTAGTTGTAAGTTTAAAAGTATGTTTGTAGGTATGGTTATGTGTTGAAGGTTAATGTTTGTCAGTTTAAAAGTGTGTTGGTACGTTTGTTTGGACGTTTGTCAGTGAAAGTTTGCAAAGTTGTAAGTTTAAAAGTATGTTTGTAGGTACGGTTATGTGTATTGAAGATCAATGTGTGTTGTCGAATTGCCTCAAAGAGGTGGGCTTTGACGCGATAACCCGTCTATTTGCTTTGCTTTGCTTCATTTTGGTGGAATCTCACGCGATAACCTGTCTATTTGCTTTGCTTTGCTT
The DNA here is from genome assembly GCA_020002185.1 of Paraescarpia echinospica. Lineage (NCBI taxonomy): Eukaryota > Metazoa > Annelida > Polychaeta > Sabellida > Siboglinidae > Paraescarpia > Paraescarpia echinospica. Next base: position 56,450,826 of record CM034537.1, read on the forward strand.
CATTTTGGTGGAATCTCACGTGGTATCCTGTTAAGTTTGATGTTTTGGTATTTTGTTTGTCCGACAAGTTCGGTTCTTGTCAGTCGATAACGCGTCGAATTGTCGGAAAGAGGTGCGATGTCACGCGATAACGCGTCGAATTGCTTTGCTTTGCTTCATTTTGGTGGAATCTCACGCGATAACCAGTATATTTGCTTTGCTTCATTTTGGTGGAATTTCACGCGATAACCCGTCTATTTGCTTTGCTTTGCTTCATTTTGGTGAAATCTCACGTAGTAAACTGTTAAGTTTGATTTTTGGTGTTTCGTTTGTCAGACAAGTTCGGTTCTTGTCAGTCGTTAACGCATCGAATTGTCGGAAATAGGTGCGATGTCACGCGGTAACCGGTTAAGTTTGGTGTTTCGTTTGTCCAATAAGTTTGGTTCTTGTCGCTCATTGGTCTAAGTGTTTGGTGTTTCGTTTGTCCGACAAGTTTGGTTCTTGTCGCTCATTGGTCTAAGGTGTTTGGTGTTTCGTTTGTCCGACAAGTTTGTTTCTTGTCACTCGTTGATCTAAGTGTTTGGTGTTTCGTTTGTCCGATAAGTTTGTTTCTTGTCACTCGTTGATCTAAGTGTTTGGTGTTTCGTTTATCCAAAAAGTTTGGTTCTTGTCGCTCATTGGTCTAAGGTGTTTGGTGTTTCGTTTGTCCGACAAGTTTGGTTCTTGTCGCTCGTTGGTCTAAGTGTTTGGTGTTTCGTTTGTCCAACAAGTTTGGTTCTTGTCGATTGTTGGTCTAAGTGTTTGGTGTTTCGTTTGTCCAACAAGTTTGGTTCTTGTCGATTGTTGGTCTAAGTGTTTGGTGTTTCGTTTGTCCAACAAGTTTGGTTCTTGTCGCTCGTTGGTCTAAGTGTTTGTTGTTTCGTTTGTCCAACAAGTTTGGTTCTTGTCGCTCGTTGGTCTAAGTGTTTGTTGTTTCGTTTGTCCAACAAGTTTGGTTCTTGTCGCTCGTTGGTCTAAGTGTTTGTTGTTTCGTTTGTCCAACAAGTTTGGTTCTTGTCGCTCGTTGGTCTAAGTGTTTGTTGTTTCGTTTGTCCAACAAGTTTGGTTCTTGTCGCTCGTTGGTCTAAGTGTTTGTTGTTTCGTTTGTCCAACAAGTTTGGTTCTTGTCGCTCGTTGGTCTAAGTGTTTGTTGTTTCGTTTGTCCAACAAGTTTGGTTCTTGTCGCTCGTTGGTCTAAGTGTTTGTTGTTTCGTTTGTCCAACAAGTTTGGTTCTTGTCGCTCGTTGGTCTAAGTGTTTGTTGTTTCGTTTGTCCAACAAGTTTGGTTCTTGTCGCTCGTTGGTCTAAGTGTTTGTTGTTTCGTTTGTCCAACAAGTTTGTTTCTTGTCACTCGTTGATCTAAGTGTTTGGTGTTTCGTTTGTCCAACAAGTTTGTTTCTTGTCACTTGTTGATCTAAGTGTTTGATGTTTCGTTTGTCCGACAAGTTTGGTTATTGTCGCTTTGGACGTTTGTCAGTGAAAGTTTGCAAAGTTGTAAGTTTAAAAGTATGTTTGTAGGTTTGGTTATATGTTGAAGGTTAATGTTTGTCAGTTTAAAAGTATGTTGGTACGTTTGTTTGGACGTTCGTCCGTGAAAGTTTGCAAAGTTGCAAGATTAAAAGTATGTTTGTAGGTTTATTTGCAAGTTTGTCAGTTTAAAAGTGTGTTGGTACGTTTGTTTGGACGTTTGTCAGTGACAGTTTGCAAAGTTGTAAGTTTTAAAGTATGTTTGAAGGTATGATTATGTGTTGAAGGTTAATGTTTGTGTGTTAAAGGTTAATGTTGGGTGGTCTGTATGTATGTATCTATGTCTGTGTTTATGTATGTGTCTATGTATGTATCTATATCTGTATATATATATATATATATATATGAGTCCGTTTTCGGTTACCCATGCCAGGTTAGGGATTTTATGATAGAATCTTGTTTGAAAGGTTTTACCGAAGAAGCACGACTTTAAACACTACAGTACGAAAAAGATTTAAAAAAACATTGTAATGAGCTTTTGTACATTTGACCCCTAATACGGTAAACTATATAAATACTGGTATATCCTATCTGGACGTTTATTATGTTCCTGTACACCTGTACTGTTCTATCATAACGCTTCACTTTGTTACGTGCCTGTTTCGAAAAAGAGGTTTGTCACCGATTCTTTACTCGGTCAGTTTGATGTCAAGGACGAAGAGTTGACATCGTGCATCGCGCGTGTTTATTTAATAATGACGTTGAACGAAACTATATACATACGTGTAAATTAAGAATGTTAGCATGATAAAATGGTGAAACAGTACTGTTGGTCGCTAGGTGCAGATGAGCCTTGGACAGTTTGGAACCAGTTTGCAACCGGTTTGCAACAGGACAACCAACCGAGATACGTTCGGTAAGTATAAATGTCATATGTCGATACCCGGTTGTTATTCCAACACACAGACCCTTCAATACTAGTTCATACCAGTTTATACCGGTTTGATTATAACATTGGTTCGATATAGTTCTTACAAATGTTGGTTAACCAAATAACTATGATAACTTTGACGTCATACAGGGCGCGCTCGCTCGCGCCCGCAACAAACAAACAAGTCCAGACACGTCTCGAGTACGGTTTTTTTAAATATAAAAGACACGCCTTTCAGCACTATCGTACGGAAATAGTGTCAAGAAGCAATTTAACGACATCAGTGATGGGATTATATACTATGGAACAAAATACCCGGATGTTCTTCCAACACACAGAGGATTGATGACCAGTTTATACCAGTTTATACCGGTTTGCTTATAACATGAGTTCGATATAGTTCTTACAAATCACTGATTACAACCTAATTGACACGCGCTCAATAGCACACAGTAGCGTCGGTTTTGTAGTGTGTTGACAAAATTAACAAAGAAACTTCTAGAATTAAATTTTACAGGGGAATTTTCCACTCGCTATAACACGACGTCGCTGTATGACGTCATATGATGGGATTACATACGCGCAAGTTCAAAATGTTGGCTAACCAAAGCACTACCTGCTTGACCAACTCACCTCGCGCACAAAATTACTGCGCGTACTATGACGTCACTGACCATGACGTCACATGATGGGATTACATTCAAGCGCGCAAGTTCAAAACGATGGCTAACCAAATCACTACCTGTTTGACCAATTCACCTCATGTACAAAATTACTGCGCATACCATGACGTCACTGTTGATGACGTCACATGATGGGATTACATTCAGGCACGCAAGTTCAAAACGATGGCTAACCAAATCACTACCTGTTTGACGAACTCACCTCGCGCACAAAATTACTGCGCGTACCATGACGTCACTGTTGATGACGTCACATGATGGGATTACATTCAAGCACGCAATTTCAAAACGATGGCTAACCAAATCACTACCTGTTTGACCAACTCACCTCGCGCACAAAATTACTGCGCGTACCATGACATCACTGTTGATGACGTCACTTACCGACCAACTAGTCACGTGTGTGACAGGTACAAAATGTCGTCGTGTACCTTTACGATACATTGAATCGATGTTTAACATGGAGAAAATGCCCTATCTTTTAACATAGGGAAAAGTTCCTATCTTTTAACATAGGGTTTAGCTCCTATGCTTTAACATGGGACAATTTCCTATGTTATAACATGGAGGTTTAGCTTCTATCTTCTAACATGAGCTTTGTAGGGCTAAAAAGTAGGGGTAAATTGATACCTTCAACTCAAAAAGTCATCGTATACCTTTATGACATATCGATTTGACGTTTAACATGGAGAAAATGTGCTATCTTTTAATATGGGAAACTTCCTATGAACTAGCATATGGTTTAGCTCCTATCCTTTAACATGGGAAACTTCCTATGAACTAGCATATGGTTTAGCTCCTATCCTTTAACATGGGAAATTTCCTATGCACTAGCATAAGGTTTAGCTTCTATCCTTTAACATGGGAGTTTAACTCCTATGGTTTAACATGGGCTATGTAGGGCTAAAACAAGTAGGGTAATTGGCACCTCATGAAATCAAACTCAAAATGTCGTCGTACACCTTTACGATACATTGAGTTGACGTTTAACATGGAGAAAATGTCCTATCTTTTAACATGGGGAAAATTCGTAGGACAGTTTTTCTGAGGCCCTTTGAGGTAAATTGGAACCTTCCAATCCTTTAACATGGGGTTTACTTCCTATCTTTTAACACTGGGGAAAATTTCCTATCTTTAACAAGGGTAAAATTGGTAGGACAGTTTTTTAAGCCATTTGGGGCAAATTCGAACCTACCTATCCTTTAATATGGGGTTTACCTCCTATCTTTTAACACGGGGGAAAATGTCCTATCTTCTAACATGGGAAAAAATTGGTAGGACAGTTTTCTGAGGACATTTGGGGCAAATTGAAACCTTCCTATCTTTTAACATGGGGAACATTTCCTATCCTTTAACATGGATAAAATTGGTAGGACAGGTTTTTTTTTTGGAATCCATTTGGGGCAAATTGAACCCTCGAAAAATAAAAATAAAGGGAAATTTCACTGTTTTAACATGGGGTTTGAAGGACTAAAAATCTACGGGTAAATTGGAACCTCGACTTCAAAAAGTCATCGTATACCTTTACGATACATCGAATTGACGTTTTGCCCTATTTTTATAGTCCAACTTACCCCTTTTAGACCTATACGATTTGGGTACAAATGATTATGAGTGGAGCAAGTGGAAGTGGAACATCCGGGTATTTCCCTATCTTTTAACATGGGAACCGGAACTACTTTTTGCTTTTGCTTCACTCATAATCATGTTGCCCGCGCTGATTAACCTACTATACTACTTATGTCTATTTACTGCAAAGTCGTGAATATCGCCTAACATAATCACTGTCCCAGTTATTTTTTTCCGGTACTATATATATATATATACATGTATATATAATATATATATATTTCATCCTGATGTTATATCGCCTGATGCTGTCCATGGGGTGACCACGGGATTATATACCGAATGGTTCTTCCCGTTATCGATGTAGATGTACAGGGGTCAGCACACTGTTAATCAGGGTTCATACTGACAACTAACAATTAAATTCAAGGGTTTTCTTGACATAAAAACATGCCATTTTCAAGGGTGTATATTTCAGTTATTTATTTAGTTTTTAGCCCCATTTTTTACCGGACCAGTCAATCATTCCATACCTGGGGTTTACAAGTAATCAACCGGCCATTGAAAAGATCGGTTACACATCAATAAATCAAGCAAGCACACATTTCAGGAATGAATGAAGCAAATAAACAATCAATCACAGGACCCTTAGCCTTATATTCCAAAATTGGGATTCTACATTTAATATGTCCGCCATTTTATTTTATGCAAATTACTCAACAAATTATTCAAATTGTGGTAACTAATTGATAGCAATGAAACAGTTTATGCTGTACTATTGTAAACGCCATTATTAAGTTAATTACATGCTCAGAATAACAATTTCTTCACAAAAACATTGGGAATCCTCATTCAATATGGCCGCCATTTTGTAATAATTATGCTAATGATGCACCAATTTTTCCAAAAAAATTGGATTGAAATGAACTATAATGAAACAAGATATGTTACACTTTCTAATACCCTGTAAATATACTCTAAACAATTAATGACATGACATGAATTGCATCTTGTTACAGTCTATGATTCAATATGTCGGCCATATTATGCTAATTGGGTCATGAAATATGCAACTTAGGTCAACGAAAATGCAAAAAAAAAGAATTCCTCGTGTGAAAATACGTATATATGCAAAATTTGAAGTAATTACCTCAATTAATTACTTATCTGTTGTGAAAACAATGACAAAAATGGTAAAATAGGGGTACACCCTGGAAATACTGTGACCTTATTCTTTCTGTGTTATTTTTCATGTTCACCATTCCAACGAAAACTCCTGGGGTAGTAACCTTTCCAACTTAATAACTTTGTAAGTAGTTGTCTGATTTTCATGAAATTTACTTCAGAAGAAGAAGCTCCTTACATGCATAACAAAACATGTTTAGGTAACACAGTTTATATTTTTCATGTGGTAATGCTACTTAGAACAATGAGGGGGATCATTAGCCAAACATTCAAATAACAAATCAATCTTGACGAAGATGCTTAAGTTTTAACTGCCTGTTTATTACATACAGTAAATGAATCAGGAAACAATAACGTTCATTATATACTGTTGCTGTCAGTGTCACGTTAGTCTTTTCAGGCTTTTCACTTCTTCTCACTCAACTGGCGAACTAAACATGTTCCTGGTGGAGCCAGCATGCGGTGCAGTTGCTAATAGTGTTTCGCGGACACGTTGTTCTTGTGCGTCGCACTTTTAACATGACTGTCCAGCCTATATCGACCTCCGTTCCCGATGTTGATGGATTTTGCGCAAAATCGACATCGCGCAGAACGAACGTTTCCCGTCGGGTCTCGACACACCCATTCTTTGTATTCCGCGATTGCCAACCATTCATCTTTAAATTTACAGTTTCCTTTCTCGGGAGCCATCGTAATGCAAATTCAAATCGACCGATAATATTTTCAACAAACACGCTTTTGTCGCTTTCCAAAATGGCAACTTAATACCCGTATGTAGCGTTACCCGTATGATCGGTACTTATGGCGCTATCTAGCAGATAATTATTAATACAATTCTTGGACTCACTCCACGTGTTTTGTCAATCGCCTTTTAGTTTTGATGTTCCGACGTTGAATTTGAATCGCACATTTACTTTCGCACTTATTAAATAATTTCTATTACAATGACACGGCTGAGATATAATAGCTTAATTGCACATTTAAAGCAAAAACATGCATTTTAAAGGGTTTTCAAGGGTTTATTCTGAAAACGGGTGATAATCAAGGGTTTTTGGGTACCCTTGAACGTAATTTCTAAATTCAAGAGTTTTTAAGGGTTTTCGGGGATCCGTGCGAACCCTGCTGTTAATTTTCCCATTGGTGACCATGTTAGCGTTTTGTATGATTATACGAAAACGTGACGTACACAAATTCTTAAACTTCTCACCTGCTGTTATCATCGTCTCATTGATTGGTCGAGTTTAGTCAAAATCTAATATTTATAGCTCTCATAAAATGCCTGTATGTGTGACACCCTTCAATATTTACGAATGCCTGCAAGCATTACTTGCGGATCAGTTCATCCTCGCGCGCCAGGGGTCGCTGCAGCTGATCAGCCAGCGCAATGACCCCTGGCTTGTGATGGATCAGGTCACTGCGGGGCGAGGCGGTCTGCGGGCTAGTCATTTCTACAGGGGTCAGCACACTGTTGGACTTCCTGCTTGATTACAGACGAAAAAAAGTGCAGTATATTTTTGAGAAATGATTTTTTACAATGTTCACTTGCTCTGACATAAGTGCATTTGAGTAGTCAGATTTCTAGATGTGATTGTAGAAGCTGTTGATAGTAAAATGGTGTCTTTTTAGCTGATTTTACTAAGCGGAAGGGTATCTGGCAGCAATTTGGCTAGTTGACACTTTAGCCGGATTACTGCCTGCATGCATTTGTAAATATTGACGGGTGTCATACATACAGGCATTTTGCAAGAGCTAGAGATATTAGATTTTGACTAAAATCGACCAGCATGTCAATGAGATGATAATAACAGCAGGTGGGAAGTTTAAGAAACTTTATAGGTCACGTTTTCTTATAATCACACAAAACATTAACATGGTCGCCAATGGGAAAACTGACAGTGTGCTGAGCCCTAGTAGAGAGCCTGGCAACGAAAGCACGCTGTAGTCATTGCACAATGTCGGAGGACGCGTTTAACTTCAAATATCTTGAAACAGTTACTGAAAATACGTGTATGGCAAAACTACAGCTGAATGGGACAAACCGTTTTTGGATATTACAGACTTCTCATCAGTCTGCAAGTCAAAATCATAGTGACGGAACACATGTCTTATAAGGGGGGTGGGGTGCGTATGCCAGTAGTTAAGCCTCAATTTGAAAATCTGAACGAAAATGAACCAATAACATTGCAGCAGGGTGATTCATCAATCGTTTTTTGTTTACTTCAGCTAATTAAACACAAGTGAATATGTTGTCATTGACCCTAATGAAGTCTGATGACAGTGATTAGCTGGAGTAGGCCATAGCCGGAGCCTGTTATCAGATCTGTCTACTGACTGGACCTTCTGGCCAGTTAAGCAAATGGCATTGTTTTCTGAATGTCTGCTAATTAAGCTGTGTAATATTGTGTAATTGAACTGCTTGAGACGTCTGGCCTTTGAGGAATTCACACCCTAAGGTGACTTTTTGTTGATGTTTACCTTTGTAAATAGGGCACAAGGTAAAAAAATCAATATACATTTGAATGTAACGTAACAACTGCCTGTATTGAATTTTCTTATAAAACACTTATTGGACTTTCTGGAAAACTGTATCAGGAGTTCATAGTGCCACCTGAGAACGTTGTGCTGGATTACAAATTGTCCAACAGCGAAGTGCTGATTTTTCTGGTGCCTTGCCAAGTTTGGTGGCACCTTTGAAATGTGCATAAAACACAAACACCTGGAGGGATTACAAAAATTAAAATTGCAGAGTGCTTGTAACATTGGTGCCTATAAAGTGTGTTGTTTTCAACATTTTTCTCCAAAATCACCATGCCTATTTGGGGTCAGCACACTGTTGGACTTCCTGCTTGATTACAGACGAAAAAAAGTGCAGTATATTTTTGAGAAATGATTTTTTACAATGTTCACTTGCTCTGACATAAGTGCATTTGAGTAGTCAGATTTCTAGATGTGATTGTAGAAGCTGTTGATAGTAAAATGGTGTCTTTTTAGCTGATTTTACTAAGCGGAAGGGTATCTGGCAGCAATTTGGCTAGTTGACACTTTAGCCGGATTACTGCCTGCATGCATTTGTAAATATTGACGGGTGTCATACATACAGGCATTTTGCAAGAGCTAGAGATATTAGATTTTGACTAAAATCGACCAGCATGTCAATGAGATGATAATAACAGCAGGTGGGAAGTTTAAGAAACTTTATAGGTCACGTTTTCTTATAATCACACACAATATTAACATGGTCGCCAATGGGAAAACTGACAGTGTGCTGAGCCCTAGTAGAGAGCCTGGCAACGAAAGCACGCTGTAGTCATTGCACAATGTCGGAGGACGCGTTTAACTTCAAATATCTTGAAACAGTTACTGAAAATACGTGTATGGCAAAACTACAGCTGAATGGGACAAACCGTTTTTGGATATTACAGACTTCTCATCAGTCTGCAAGTAAAAATCATAGTGACGGAACACATGTCTTATAAGGGGGGTGGGGTGCGTATGCCAGTAGTTAAGCCTCAATTTGAAAATCTGAACGAAAATGAACCAATAACATTGCAGCAGGGTGATTCATCAATCGTTTTTTGTTTACTTCAGCTAATTAAACACAAGTGAATATGTTGTCATTGACCCTAATGAAGTCTGATGACAGTGATTAGCTGGAGTAGGCCATAGCCGGAGCCTGTTATCAGATCTGTCTACTGACTGGACCTTCTGGCCAGTTAAGCAAATGGCATTGTTTTCTGAATGTCTGCTAATTAAGCTGTGTAATATTGTGTAATTGAACTGCTTGAGACGTCTGGCCTTTGAGGAATTCACACCCTAAGGTGACTTTTTGTTGATGTTTACCTTTGTAAATAGGGCACAAGGTAAAAAAATCAATATACATTTGAATGTAACGTAACAACTGCCTGTATTGAATTTTCTTATAAAACACTTATTGGACTTTCTGGAAAACTGTATCAGGAGTTCATAGTGCCACCTGAGAACGTTGTGCTGGATTACAAATTGTCCAACAGCGAAGTGCTGATTTTTCTGGTGCCTTGCCAAGTTTGGTGGCACCTTTGAAATGTGCATAAAACACAAACACCTGGAGGGATTACAAAAATAAAAATTGCAGAGTGCTTGTAACATTGGTGCCTATAAAATGTGTTGTTTTCAACATTTTCTCCAAAATCACCATGCCTATTTGGGGTCAGCACACTGTTGGACTTCCTGCTTGATTACAGACGAAAAAAAGTGCAGTATATTTTTGAGAAATGATTTTTTACAATGTTCACTTGCTCTGACATAAGTGCATTTGAGTAGTCAGATTTCTAGATGTGATTGTAGAAGCTGTTGATAGTAAAATGGTGTCTTTTTAGCTGATTTTACTAAGCGGAAGGGTATCTGGCAGCAATTTGGCTAGTTGACACTTTAGCCGGATTACTGCCTGCATGCATTTGTAAATATTGACGGGTGTCATACATACAGGCATTTTGCAAGAGCTAGAGATATTAGATTTTGACTAAAATCGACCAGCATGTCAATGAGATGATAATAACAGCAGGTGGGAAGTTTAAGAAACTTTATAGGTCACGTTTTCTTATAATCACACACAATATTAACATGGTCGCCAATGGGAAAACTGACAGTGTGCTGAGCCCTACATGCGGGCTAGTGCGTGCTGACTTTTGTAACTCATTAACGGTCACCAGTTACTCAAAGGTGGGATATTCGTTGTGCTAGTTATATGGACATGTGAAAACCCTCTCAACAATCAGTATAGCCTACGATCAGAAAATATATATTGCAAACTTCTATTATCAGCAGATTTTAAATTGCAACACTGCCTTTGTGCACCAGACTCAACCTTTGAACACCTCATGTTCATGCGGTACAATGGAAAACAGATGATAAGATCATAGGATAAAGATGATATATTTTAAATGATTCCATGTCATATATTGTGGGCTGCGAGGCGGGTGCGAGCTGATTTTTGACTAATTACTGCGGGGCGGGTTACAGGCCAAGTTACTGCGGGGTGGTGCGGGTGGCGGACCTGGTTGTGGCAAAATATGCGGGGCGGGCTGCGGGCTGAGTTGTACTATGCGGGGCGGGCTGCGGGTCAAATGACATAGTTGCGGTGAGGGTGTGGGCTCAGATTTCCAGCCCGCGCAGGCTTTAAGATGTATTAGACACCTATAGCTACCACCACTAGCGGTAAATATGGAACTATTATCAATAATCGATGGTCCTGCCGCCTTGTGATCACTTACCTTACCATTACCTCGCGCATCCAAAAGCATTGGGATGAAACATGACGTGCCTACAACTAGCGGCCAATTTTCAGTTGTAACGCCTTCCCCGTAGAAATTAGCACCACCGTCATTAGATTTCAAAAGGCCATGATTCTGTCTCCCCCTCCTGAGAGTGCCATAAACGAAAACGCGTTGCATCTTCTGTGTTTAATGTGAGACGATCTTTGACCTAGATTGTTGAAAGCGACACTGCGCGACTCGTAGTAACGAGACGTTCTACTTACGAATCACGGACAGTTGCTCACGAACGAAATAGAAAAGCGGACAGTTGCTCATCCTTAAGAAATTTTAATTTCATTTCGGCATTTGGCGTCGCTATTACAACGGCGATGTAAGTTTATGTAAACTTATGTTGTGTCTCTCTTTTGGAAAGCTGCCATTATGCCAATAAAACAAAGGAAATTCTTTAAGGCCAGCTTCATAAAGCCAGTGAGCTAATTGCAATCGAGTCTTAGCTTGAGCTAATCCTCACACACACACTAGGTTGATCTACGCCTTGCATTGACTAGACGGTGCATGGAGATAACCACAACCACTATCTAACTGATCTTCTTGTGTCTTGCCTGTCGTTGACATTGTTTATAAGTTATAGACGAACATTGTGTTTGTGAACTGCGATTGCCAATGCGGGGTCCTATTATCGCTGACCGCAAACCTGCCGATCTTGTAAAGCAAACTGCAAATCTATATTCAGATTTAAGATAATATCAATGTATACACATGTTTTATTTAATTAATGCTTGTAGATGCTACAATTAGAACACATTATAAATAAAAACACGGCGCTTGCATTTTTGTCATGAAACTGACAGGTTGAGGCTGAGCAACTGTCCGCTTTTTCGTAAGGGTGAGCAACTACTGTCCGCTTGTTTATTTCCTTGGTGAGCAATTGTCCGGTGAGCAACTGTCCGAGCACCTCTATTTACAGTGCCTTACTCGCGTTGCAACTGCCTCTAGCAAAATGTGTGTGTGTGCGTGCGTGCGTGCGTGCATGCGTGCGTGCGTGCGTGTGTGTGTTGGGCATGCCCACCGTAGGCTGTATGTGCGGTACGCTTCCCTACTGAGGAAATTAGTTCCGCTTGACCTAAAACATGTTTTCTCTTAAATGTTATGACACATTTTTTTTAATTTTATTTACCGCGACGGTAAATAAAATTTTGCCTGTGCGTCATCCGTTCCTTCTGTGGCAACCGGAGTTAAAACTGTCAGTACGTCGTGGAATACGGTTCGGTGGAATTTTATAAGACCAGTTAGCAGTAAAACGTGATTTGTCAATGTGCCATACTGTACCGCGTGCGGTTGTAGCGCAGTACTTCAGTGAAGAATAGAGAGCTGTCTTTAAAAAATATTTCGTTTCCCTACGAATAGACCAGAAGTGAAAGCGATTCAGAAGACAACAGCAAATGTGCTGGACCTGGGCGATATATACACTCTGTATATATATATATTTACAGGGATTACTGGCATGATTGACCTACAATTAATTAGGAAATGGGCATACCAATCTTAAGAATGAAAGACATTGTTAATAGATCAACTTGAAATGTTACCAATTATACATGACATAATTAGTTTAATATTTTCCTAATTAGTTGAATAATTTTAAACGCTTAATTCATTAACGAGGATTAACAGTATGAAATTTTTTTAATACAGCAATCTGAATTCAATGTGACTTTGTAATAAAATGCATGCAGACTAATTGATGAACATTTCTGTAATTAGTATACCACAACAGGTAAATATAAAGGGAATTAAATGGATAAACATTACAACAGAATGAATATTAAGAACATTTATTATAACAGATTCAAACATAGTAGCAACATTAATAATTTCATGAAACACTGGATGCATATAATGCAGTGCAAATGTATTGCATAAATGTTCATATGTCCAAGGATGCATGTCCAATGCAACATTATAAAGTCCTTCAGATGTAGAGTAGCATGTTCTGTAATTCAGGCAGCACAGCAACATGCAAAGTCCTGCACGTACAACAACAGTTGTAGGCCTACACAGTGCAGCAATGTTTGTAAAGTCTTGTAGTTATAACGAGTAAAACGTCTTGCAGGTAAAAATCATTTGTAAATCTTTGTCTAGTAATTATTTTCAACTCTTGCGTAATCTTGCATTATGTCTGTAACTTTCAGTTGAACAACTGATGTATAATGATTTTGTTGCATGAGGAGCCACATTAGAGTATTGTCCACAGAGAGAGGATCATCTCAAATCAGCTTCATGCAGCATTCGTTTGAAGTTTCCGTAGCAACAGTGAATTTGTGTGAAACTTGCTTTTAAGAATTCATTGCAACTTGAGGTGTGCAGTAGTGTTCTTCACTTTTAAAGCAGTCTTTTTGCACGTAGTGGGACTTGCAAGCGTATCAACTGATGTGTAGAGATGTTGATACCAGCCACTTGCAGAGATCAGAAATGCCAGCTGTTGAGGAAGAATTGACCCATGCCAGCATCAGTTCCAGTCATTGGTGTAGGCCCACGTCTTGAATTAGGCACAATCTCGTGCGTTGATGAAGAACTTTTTTGAAAAGTAGCTTTATGAAAATGGCAATTTGGAGAGAACTCAAAATTTTGAAAAGTAGGTTTAGAAAATTGCATTTTTAAACAGTACTTTGAAAATAACGTGAGCCGACCGATCGACCATTGTCGAGTTGCCATTCTGAAATGAAAATGCATAACAGTGAATTGTATGCACATTCTAGAGAATGTTATGAACAGTAGATTATCACACTGTTCTTAGTGCACACAACATCGATAGTATTTCAATGTTGTGATTCACAAAATAAATAATATAAACTACAACTTATATCAAGACTACCCGTTTGATCTTCCAACACTGAAACATGAAAGTCACACTGAATCACTTGATGGAAATGATGTGGTGCAGTATGAAAAAAGAAATGTCATAACTAAAGACATAACAAAATAAATTTGTTAATATAATATTAAAAAGTTAATTACATAATAATTAGTTATAACTTTAAGTACAAAAGTAAAAGCAATTTGTTTTATAGATTGAGATGGTTTGGGATTTAAATAACGATGCTATGGAAAGCGTCACTAACAACAGACACAGATTCAGTCAGCTTGTACACATTTTTCTTTAAACATTTAATTTTGGCATGTTAATATCAAACTAAAAACGGTAAATATTAATTATATATAGATTTTGTCACTGTTAAAAGTGAACAATAACACCAATGATATGTGATGGTTGCGATGGATATGGATTTAATTAATGCTGCAAAAGCGCCTACTGATGCCAGCGTGATACGGCGTCGACTGTTGAAAATGTACGCCCAGAACGCCAAAGTTGCCCACATCAGTGTGTTGCTCGGCAGGCACGTACACTTATACAACATATATCATTTTAAAGCTTATATTTCAATCTACACTAATATCGCAATTTCATTACGAAATCTTTACATTTTATTTACGCATTTAGCAAGCATAGAAAACATTAAACTTCACTTACCTACACACACGAAATGCCGCGCTTAAAACGAAAAAGAAGTATTTCCATATGTAACAGAGTTATCCATTGGTCGATTCCATGCTCAAACGTCATGGTGACATCATTTGCATAGCAGCAGCGACGTTGTAGCGAAACATTTCGTCGTTGAAATATCTGGTCGGCGCAGAAGTCGTATGCGCACGAGCGGAAATAGATAACCGAATATTTCATTACTTAAGCGAAACATTTGGTCGCTGAAATATTTGGTAGATTTTGACCTATGACCTTTACGTATTGTGTAGTGATGAAACTCACGAGAGGAAACAAATATACCAAATATTTCATTATGCTACATACACGAAACGTTTGGTCTGAAATATTTGATTGCTACGTTGCCAGTTGTCGCTGTGAATACAAGCTTGCTTTTGATAATATCATCACACATGAACTGTGTTATTAATGCATGAATAATTAATTGGGGCCAATGTCACTGCAATTACTGAATTAGCCTACATTTAAGAATATGGGAACGACTGTTTTTTGCTGTTATATAGTTCGTGTTCATTATAAGTTGATAACTGTAATTATGCACACGATTGTGCATAGTTAAGTTCAATTAAAAGTTGTAGGCTGCATGCACCAAATAATTTTGACAATAATAACAAATAATGAATTTACTAAGGATAGTATTACTATTAGGATATTAGAATTACTATACTGTGCAAAATCTATAGATTCACCGTCTGATGGTGTTTGTTTTGTACTGACAATTGAATTGGGAGAGAATATGTGTATGTACAGTATTAGTCATGACTGAATGTGTACAGTTTATAAAAATGGCTTTCATAAATCTAATCTACCTGTAATCATAATAATTTTATTATTATGCCCAATGACACATGTTTAGCTTTGATCATATTTAGCCTAGATTGTGAGCGCATTAATTGAGTAGATGTAAACGTCAAATCAATTGTCACACAGTTTATTCAT
The DNA here is from genome assembly GCA_020002185.1 of Paraescarpia echinospica. Lineage (NCBI taxonomy): Eukaryota > Metazoa > Annelida > Polychaeta > Sabellida > Siboglinidae > Paraescarpia > Paraescarpia echinospica. The sequence continues at coordinate 56,466,432 of CM034537.1, forward strand.
GCACACCATCTTGATTATAATATTATAACTGGTTTGCTAAACAAATATGACTCAGTGTCCTTATAGTGTTATAATTCAATGTCCCTGGAGTTCTTTAACGCAATGTTCGTGGAGTTCTAGTACTCAATAAGAATAATGATTAACTAAAAGCATATATATACCAAACGTTCAGTTCTAACTAGTTATTCAACATGCCACTACCAACGTTCACAATTTCTTTTCCAATCACTTTCCTACGTGTGATCGTGGATGTCACTTCATAAGTTAAGTTTCTCACGTGCTCTATGGTTTCTCCCTGATCTACGAAGATTTGCACTGGTTGTACAGTTCTGTTCAGATATGTGGGGAGATTCCATCTCTGGCTGAGTTACGTCATGCGGTGCGTCACGTGGTACGTCATGTGGTATGTCAGGCGGTACGTCACGTGGTACGACAAGCGGTACGTCAGGCAGTTCTGCATGAACAGGTTCCTCCGGAAGCAGTTTGGGACACAATTCAAGAGGCAGTTCAGAAGATGGTGTCTTCTCCGGCACCGAGCTATCACCAATCACACAACGACTCCTTACATGGTCAATGTGTCTACGCACTACTCTCCCATCCTCGAGGCGAACGTGGACTGAATGACACGGGGCCAGTCCGTTCCACGATAACTTCACTGAGCCATTTTGTTTTGCCACTGAAGTTTATAACTTGTTCTACAACAACACCGGGCGCAACCTGCTGGAGATCGGAAGCGAGGCTCTGTGTAATCGACTTCCAGCGAGGCCGGACCCCAGTGTATTGTGGGCCAACACCACGTTGAAGATTCCTTGACGGTGTCACACCTGCCTAACCTACAATTGCATTGGCTTGTTCTTCGTTCAGGCCGAGGGCTTCAAGGGTTAGCCCAAACAGAGATGGCTCCATAACAAGCCTCTTGTACGATGCACTGCAATGGAATGAATAACATATCTAAAGAGAAATCATGTACAGCCTGATACAGAAGATACATACAATTAACACATTAAAAAAAACTGCACTATTTCCCATTTGCATTATTTAAATCGATCAAGTAGTCTCCAAGGAATCAGTGTTAGAATAATACCTCCCTTACAAATGTGTTGCTTAATGAATTTGTTACTTGAAGTTAGTGATGTGTCAATGAAATGCAGATTATTGCATCCGCTCGTACACCTTCATTATTCTGACTATGAAATTCAAATAGGCTATTTTAAAAATAGTACAGAGTTCAGCACAAAAGAACGTTAGATTTGACGAGCCATTGTATAGAGACAGCACTTTTAAAAGATTGTAGCGATATGACATCTAGTAAGCATATATCGTTAGATTATACCTACTTTCACCTTAAAAGCTTCACAATCCAGGTGCTAGTAAGACGTAATGCACTGAGTTAAACAAAGTAATGACTGCCATAACTTGGACATAAATATATCCATGTATAATTAGATCAATTATCCTTATTCTTGTAACTTACAGAGATGACAATTTTCTCAAATTGTCTGGCACCAGATATCACGTTTCGGTGGTATATATCGCTGTTTGTATTGTGGTCTCGCATGCCTGCTTTGCCTGCATAATCAGTGCTGCCGCAATCTAAAACATGTGAAATGTATCAGCAATAAATTAATAAATAAATACCCTTGTCTATGAGCAATGCATCAAAACCGAAAGGTTATTAAAAAACAAAGGAAGGTATAGAACAAATAAAGCACAATGAATTATGTTTTAACAAAACATTTCGTCGTTGAAATATCTGGTCGGCGCAGAAGTCATGTGCGCACAAGCGGAAATAGATAACCGAATGTTTCAGTACTTAGATGAAACATTCAATCGTGATTTAAATCAGGTTGATTTAAATCGCCAACCCTACACATGGGTTTGCCATGTCATGGGCAACATGGCAAATAGTATCACTACAAGCTATAGTGTACTATTACCATATTCCGGCTCAATAGTTATGTGTACAGTACAGTAACTTATAGCATTTTAGTGTTTGGACCGACTATTCATACTGTCACGGTCAATGTTAAATTGGCGGACTAGCTAACCATTATTGGTCACCAAAAACATGAGGCATAACTGTTCCATATGCCAGGGGGAAAGTGTTGGGTTAGATTTAGCCTTTCTAAAGGTTATTTGGAAATAATTAAGGTAGCACTATGTCTGTATTTACATTTGCATTGTATATAAATCTATCTGTTCGTGCTGATCATCAGGTGTAAATAGCCTAGACTGCCTATGGGTATGCCTATAGAATAACCATGTCCATGCCTATGCACATGCCATGGCCAATGGCTATGCCTTGGGCTTGGATATGGCAGCTATGACTGTCTATGTAGGGCGCAGTGGCTCAGGAGTAGAGTCATGGGCTGCCGTGTCAATCAGTTCGCTCAGATGTATTAATGAGTACCTGGCTATAGACAGTGGTGGATATTTGTGTACGATTAGTCTTCGCACATCAATTGCAGCGTGGCTGGATGCTTCCCACAGAAGTTGAGATGGTGTTTGATTGAACAGGTCTGCCAGGGGAGTAAAGTGTAAAGCGCCTTGAACAGTCCTGAGGACTGGTCCGGACACTGCGCTATATAAGGACTTACCTTTACTTTTATGTCGTGTATGCTAAACTTTATAGGCTTAGACCTTAATTGCATAATTTAGGTATAATCATTGCCATCAGCATGTACCCTATACAGCCATGGTCATGATATAAGGTAATAAATTATAGGTCGAGGCTTGGGAAAAGCAAAAATATTGTTGTTGATAACGTAACCTTAACTTAACCCACAACCCTGAAACTAACCCATGGCTATGTCCCTATGTCAATGCCATAGCCATAGGGACATAGCCATGGCATAGGCATAGCCATGGCATAGGCCATAGCTGTAGCCATGACATAGCCATAGGTTATGGCTTTGCGGGCATAACAGGCAGTCTTAGTATCAAATTAAGACCAGTCTCAAACTCAGCCTAAGCATAAGGCTAAATAAACCTAAACAAAGTGGAAGAAGTGTTGCAGCCGGGGGGGGGGGGCATGGATGTCATACAAGTGTCAGTCAGTGACACTGACAGTGTCAGTGAACACGCTAGAGCCTAGCCCTAGGCTATCCAGTGTGTGGGCCACAGAATGACAGATCAGATGGGTACAGCGACCACGTCCAACCATAGCTCTAACCCTGCAGGTGTACATATAAAAATACATTAGTCCAATACAAATGGGAATTCCAATATTATTCGGAACTTACAGTCACCTGGGCACGCTGCAACATCCAACGACCGAATATTTAATTAAAGGTTGCCGGGAAATTTGCACGTGACTCAATGTGACCCATATAGGGCACCGCGCATGCGCACAATTGAAAATCGACCATATATTTCAAGACGAAATGTTTCAGTACAACGTATTTTCTTCGACTATGTGATCTCTGACGCGGCGCTGCGCCGGCGTCATTTTCATGCACAAGAAATGGATCAGTTTTGGCCGCTAGAAGGAAATACGCCACCTAGCGGATACTGATATCACTAACTGAGTTCACATCAACATACTGAATTGAATAAGCTGTTTAAATAAAAATCAGAACCAGTATTTGTTTAAACGTGTCAACATTCTAAATCAGTAACATTTATTTGATCGACTGAATGCAAACAAACGGTTATAAACGTTATTTTAGACAATGAAATGTCGATGACACTAACTAAGTTAACGCACCACGGGCACGGACGCCGCCGGATTTTGTATATATATGTTCAAAAATCTTCACTATGCGGCTAGAATACTAGATGGAACACATTGCATGTGTAAATATCATCAGACCGTTAGATAATTTTCCTGTGGCGATTACGATATAGTTACGTACAATTTAGTCCCCCAAAAATACATTTGTGCGTTGTTTACATCGATGTGGTGCATTCTGCTGTCACCTATCGTATTAGTTAATAAACCATTTTTGAGAGGTCTGTGAGCCTATTTGTTAATAAATAGTAAAAAAAGTAGTCGTTGTCTGACATGTGTCATGTTCTAATGAAGTAATAGCATATATATATATATATATATAATGTATTGCATGTTGTCACACAATGAAACGAATGTTCGAATATATATATAAAGCATGTTGTAAATGTACTATAAACCATAAATGCCTTGATCAGTTGTAGCATCATTGTGTGACAACATGCGATACATTAAGCACCACATTTATACCTCTCAAGTATCACAATTATTATGAATTTGTGTGTGACATAATGCATTATTATAGAATTTCACACTGCTCTCTTGAGTAAGAGAGGCAGGGATATGACAATTATTTCACAAGATTTGCATGTAGAATCAAAACAGTTATAATTATATGATACACGATGGCCTTTTTTGTTTCAGATATTGTTCTCCATTACATGCTGTGACACTGATCTTACGCTGATCTGTGTCTGGCAGTTAAATGTGAAGGTACCAAGCCACAGAGTCGTCTGAATATGACACTCATCACCTGCCTGCATACGTACACATTTAATCTGGCTGATTATATATCTGATATCTACATTGAACAGTGTCCACTCAATATGACACGAACGTTACTTATAGACATCATGTTGAAGAACACAACGTTATTTTACATGATACAGAAATATGAACGTTGCTGCACAGATGTTGTTACATCCTACTGACATTAAATTATGAGACAATCAACTTCCAATATTACAAAAAGACTGTATTATGAGCAGAGCAGACTTCTTCATGGCTTGACTCCCATGGGCCATGGGGAGTAACGCAGAAAGCAGTTTTGCATTTTGGTGCAATTGGATTCAGCGACGGAATACTGTGAACAATTTATAAACATTACTTCATCAAGTTCACGTTAAAATGCAGAACATTACATTATGAAGCAGTGACAACTGATTACTGGTGTGTCCAGAGCCTGCAGCATTCATCCAACCTGTCATGACACATCTGTTGAGTTTGTATGCTATGTAGCCACAATTTACTTATTAATAAAGTTATTGTTAATGCTATATGAATGGTTAACATTGCATAAATTATATAACTATCTTCATAATTATGGACATTCCAGCCTTTTATAAAAATGTACCAGTCAGTCGTTAGCGTGCTAATATTAGCCATTACTAACTTATTAATTAAGTTACTGTTAATGTGAAATGACTGGTTAATGTATATTTATTACCATAATTAATGTGGTTTACTGCTTTAATAAATTATACAAATATCATAGACATTATGGCCTTTTACTTAAATGTGTTGGTCTTTCGAGGTTGCGCACTGATTAGCCAATATTGACTAATTAATTAAATTATTAAATAATTTGTTAATGTATGTTTATTACCATTATTAATGTGGTTATACACATTGCATAATATGTATAAATATCTTCATAATTATGGCCTTTAATTGGAACATGTTGGTCTGTTGAGTTTGCATGCTACATTACTAAAATTAACTAATTAATTGCATTTATTTGGTTATAATTTGTATTAAAAATATAAAATATCGTAAATGTATTACTTTAGTCAATGTGTTTGAAAACCCTGAAAACTTCATTTAAATATCTATATAAATAAAAACGTTATGACATTTTAAAGCAAATATTTATCCACAGAAAACACAAAAATGAGTCCATTTTGCCATTGTAAGAGATACAAAAAATTACGCTGTTTTGCCGTCTTAAAATCGCAATAACTGTTTTATCTATTAAAGATATCTTTATAAAATAAACAGTTATGTGACCATTAAGCTATTACCTTTAAGCCCATTCCCAATAACTAGCATGATATAAATCTTTTTGTTGAAGTGCCTACTTTGTTTACTACATGTACCTACCCAAATATTACATGTAAAAGAAAATAATATGTGGTGTAATAGCGAAGGTTAGATCAAATTATATACAAATCAATATATATATATACACCGTGGAACTGCCAACATTACAGTTGATTACTTAAATACGCTTACTTACCATGTGCTCACCAAAACAACATCGACTGACAATGTCAACAACACTGTCAATAGCCGTTTGATTTGATTCATTGGCAGTGTCCCAGCGCCTGACACTTTTTCGGCGTTGTTGATAATTCCATTGATCTTTGTTGATATTAAACTACATATATAGTCTGACACTGGCACATCACTTCACCTCGCTGATTCATTGGGATAGTGAAACATGCGTCTGAGTGGTGACTGTTGCCTCAAATAGACGAGTTTCCTGATGACGCGCGCTTAAATTAAATCCACCTGCGCGCGCATATTGGCGACAGAAACAAGGCAGTTGCGTGTGCGTTTGTGTCGTCATGCCATCTTCGTGTTGTGCTGTTGGGTATGAGAATCGCTCAAACACACATCCACACTTAGAACTTTACAGAATACCCAAAGCCACACACCCTTTTCACAAAAAACAGACGTCAGTTATAACTTAATGCCACACGGAGAACCGATTTTACCAACAAACTCATCAGCAACGCAATTTTGTGCTCTGCACATTTTGTGTCTGGTAAGGCAGATGTCGTTACTTATTGGGGGAGGGGGTGTGAGGTGGGCGGGACTAATTAGGGGATAGTCTAATTTAAAATCCACACCACCCCAGATCTAATGTGCACTGGAATGTAACCACAGTTTGTCCATTAACTTTGGTAACACGTTACTGTAATATTATTGATAATTTTTTTTTAAATTGCATGGCACCCCCAAAAAATGAAAACTGACTCCATCCTTTATTCCTCCTTCCCACCCCCACCCTTAATCAATTATAGGTTGGTGTAATGTAACGCGTATGGGTAAACGTAGGCTTTATTAAACACGAAAGTATACAGGCCAACGGGCTGAATAACCGGGAGCTACGAGGTGTCTCGTCGAATGATTGTCCCTGTAATTAGTGCGTCGGAATTATAATGGGACGGCATTATGACATCTCCCTTCGTAAACATAAAAAGAACACACTATCTAAATCGCCTTGGCGGGATGACCATCCGTCCACATCTGGTGTGCGTCTGCGACGTAGCTGGGGCGTTCACCGCGAGCGGTGCGTCGGGCGCAGCGGGGATGTCGTCGGTCGACTCTGGCGCCTCGTCATCAGGTAGGGCGACGTATGACACACCCTGAAGATGTCGTCGATTTCGCCGATAGTCGATGCCATCCTCCGTCCTGACGATGTATGACCGGTTCATCGGGTCACTTCGAATGACGGTGCTTGGCTGAGACCACGACTTCTCGTTGTCGAGTTTTAGCAAAACTCGGTCACCAATTTGCAAAGGAGACAGACTGCGCACGCCGTGGCGTTTGTCGTAATTACGTTTGTAGATCGCCCTTGCCTTGCGATCAGACTCGCGAATGTCTGCGTCGCGGCCATGACATGGTTGCAGTTGTTGATTGATGACTGGCAATCTCGTGGCGAGTTGGCGACCCATCAAGGCCTCTGCAGGCGACACGCCAATCGCGCTATGAGGCGACACCCGATAGTTCAGTAGGCCGATCTCCGGGTCGTCAAGGAGGAGCAGACGTTTCGCTGTCTGCACAGCTCGCTCTGCCATGCCGTTCTCCTGTGCGAAATATGGGTTCGTTGTCTGTTGTATGAACCCCCACGATTTGGCAAACCGACAGAATTCATTCGAAATGAATTGTCGGCCGTTGTCTGACACGACGATGTCCGGAATGCCGTGTGTGGTGAAGATAGCCTTGAGACGAGTAATCACACTGTCAGACGTTAGGCTGGTCAGCTTCTTAATTTCTATCCAGCGTGAATAGTAATCAATGACCACCAAGTAGTCCTTGCGCTCGAACGTGAATATGTCCATTGCGATCTTCTCCCACGGTCGTTTTGGGATTTAGACAGGGCGCAGAGGTTGCTCGCGCTGTGACGGCCTGTTCCGTCGGCATGTTTGGCAATGCTCGACGAACGCTGTGATGTCTCGGCTGATTCCCGGCCACCAGACGGCGCCTGCTGCTCGTTCTCGGCACTTCGAAACACCCTGGTGGGACTCGTGTAGCCTGTGAAGTATGTCGTTGCGCATTGTTGCAGGTATCACAATCTGCAGTTTATACACGACTACTCCGTCGATGGCTGATAGTGCTGCTTTCTCACGATAGTACTCTCTTACCGTTTGTGGGACCGATCGTTCGTGACGCGGCCACCCATTCTTGATGAAGTCGAAAAGTGATTTCATTGTCGGATCGCGTGACGTCTCGATTCGTATCTCAGTTAGACGATCCTTGGTCGCGGGCCAACTCTGTTCGATGGCGCCGACGTAGGCTGCTATATCGTCTGAGAGTTCGATGTCGTCGCATTGAGGCTTGTATGCCTCCAGTGGTTTTCTCGACAGTGCGTCTGCGATGACCAGTTGCTTGCCCGGGACGTATTCGACTATTGGATTATACCGCATCGCTCTCATTAGTAGTCGTTGACATCTGATTGGTGTTTCGTCGATGCGCTTTGTGTTCATGAGTGGTACCAGTGGCCGATGGTCTGTCAGTAATTTGAATTCTGTTAAACCGACCAGGTACCTTGAGAATTTTTCACATGCCCACACTCCTGCGAGACACTCCTTTTCGATTTGCGCGTAGCGTTGTTCTGCGGTCGTTAACGTACGCGATGCGAAGGCCACTGGCTTCAAGTCGCCATCGGTCAACTGCAACAGAACTGCTCCGATACCGAAGCTGCTTGCGTCCGCGCTTACTAGTTGGTTTGGTAACGTCATAGTATGCCAGCGTCGGAGTGTTGACGAGCAGTTGCTTTGTCTTGTCGAATGCAGTTTGTTGTGCGTGATCCCATGACCAGACGACGTCAGACTTCAAGAGGTCTGTCATCGGCTTCATCACCGACGACAAGTCGTAGGCAAACTTGGACAGATATTGGAACATCCCCAGTACTGTTCTCAATTCTTTGACGTTGTTGGGTCGTGAAAGTTCCAGCAATGCTGTGACCCTCTCTGGGTCGGGCCTCACGCCATCTTGACTGATGATGTGGCCAAAGTATTTCTGTTCAGTCTGTCTGAATACGCACTTTTGACAGTTGAGTTTCAAGCCAGACTCATCGATTCGCCTCATGGCGGCGTCCAGACGAGTGTCGTGTTCCACGACGTTGCGGCCGTAAACGAGGATGTCATCCATGAGGACTTCAACTCCATCCAGTCCCTCTAGGATTTATGACATTTTCCGCTGGAAAATCTCAGACGCTGACGAGATTCCAAACGGAAGTCGGCGGAATGCGTACCGCCCGAATGGCGTTATGAACGTGGTCAATAGCTGACTGGCCTCGTCGAGCGGAATTTGCCAAAACCCGCTGGCTGCGTCTAGCGATGAGAAGACCTTCGAGTCTGCGAGTCGCGGTGATATGTCATCTAGCGAGGGAAGCATCAGGTGTTCACGACGAACTGCGACGTTCAATTGCTTCAGGTCCACGCAGATGCGCACCGCTCCAGTCTTTTTGACGACGGGAACCATCGCGGAGCACCAGTCTGTAGGTTCCGTGACCACTTTGGTAACGCCTGACGCGACCATGCGGTCAAGTTCTGCCTTCACCGCTTTCATCAACGGGAAAGGGACACGCCTCGCTGTTGGCAGACAATGTGGCTCGACCCCAGGTTTCAGCTGTATTGTCACAGGTTCGGTCTTCAGAAGCCCAATCGATTCGGAGTTTGATGAGCCGACTTCGTCGAGCCGACTGACTAGACCCATGTCGACAGCCACGTCGCGAGCCAACAGGTTTGAGGCGCTGTCACCTTCAACCACGATTACATCGAACCGACAGATGGCGTGTTTGTGCCTAGCGGTGGCACTAAATTGTCCGCAGGCCTTTAACTGCCCTCCCACACTGCTGAGGCATGTGGTGGTTGGTTCCAGTGCTGGTTCCTCTTTCATTGCCAGCCACGTTTTTTTCGATATCACTGAGACGTCGGCACCTGTGTCGATCTTGAACCGCATTCTGGTTCGCTTGACTGTCAGGTTGACGAACCAGGCCTCGTTGCGTGTCGTACAGTCGACGACGCCGAGAAACGATTCTGCAGTGTCGCTTTTCACTTCGTGCGATGAACGTGGTTCAAAGGTCGTACTTCGCTTCGAACGACAGACAGAGGCAAAGTGACCCCTGACATTGCAGAGCTTGCATTTTTTTCCCTCGCGACCGTGTCGCGCGTAACCACAGCGCACGTTTGACGCATGTTTTTTGTGCGCGACGAGTATGGACGTTGTTTAGTGTGCCGAGCACTCATCTTTGCTTCGGCTACATGTTCATTCACTTGAATGGTGTGTACTTGTTCACGCATTTGCGATTTTACTTGCTCATTTTGGCGAGCAATAGTCACAGCCTTGTCGAGACTGAGCTCTGAACACAACTGCAATTTTTGTTTCACTGACGAGTCATTGATGCCCATCACAAAACGGTCTCTGACCATCTCATTCGTGTCCGCATAGCCACAGTGCAACGCCAATGTTTGCAGGTCTCGTACGAATTCTTCGATAGACTCAGATGAATGCTGCACTCTGTCTTGGAATATGCAGCGTTCGTGGATGATATTTCTCTTCGCGATGAAATACTCCGTTAACTTTGACACCAACGTGGCGTAATCTGTATCTGTTTCAGGCGACACGAACGTCAAGGTACGAAAGATGCGATTCGCCTCACGACCACCCATAGCATACAGTAACGAGTCGCGTTGGACTTCGCCGTCTTCTTTATGTAGCTTAGTCGCCGTTCTAAATCGCCCGAATTCCTCGACCCACTCCAACCATTCACTCGGCTTGAACGGAAACTTCGCTGGCGGGTCGAATTTTGCCATGTTGGCTCAACGTAGCTGTAGGCGTAGCGCTGTCTTGGCGTAGCGACGGACTTGTCGTGTGTTCGATTTCGTGACGACAATGTCGCTTTTCGTCGATGTTACCGTACGTTATAACTTTTTTCGCTGAGTAAGTTAATGCATATTGCGCTTAACTCACCCGCAAACCGCTTCAGACACCATGTAATGTAACGCGTATGGGTAAACGTAGGCTTTATTAAACACGAAAGTATACAGGCCAACGGGCTGAATAACCGGGAACTACGAGGTGTCTCGTCGAATGATTGTCCCTGTAATTAGTGCGTCGGAATTATAATGGGACGGCATTATGACAGTCGGACAGTTAGTTTGGCCTACAATTTCACTGACCACAGTCACGGCAAACTTTTACTTGTGTATAACTTGATTATTTCACATTTAAAATAATATTATTTAATGTCAGACATAGGTGTGTGTACAATCTTGATAATTTCACTTGTTTTCTTAAATAGTATAATAATATTGTGCGTTAGTTTTTTGCAATGTTTCGGATTAATTTAACTATTTTTCAGGGAAATGCTCGATGGATTCAAACAGCCCCGACTTAGTGCCATCGGTATTTGCATATAAAAAGAGTAGTGCTGATGATGTCTATAAGATAGAAAGACATGAACGTGCACAAAAACGTTTAAAACTGACAGGAATGGGCATCCACACAGACCAGCCTGTAGGACCATCAGAACTGGAGAAAGAAGCAGCCGAACCCCTGATAGACTTAAGACCATATGCAGGTCTACCTGACAGTCCAAGTATTAACATCTTCTACAAACATATATAGATTTAACAAGATTTAACAAGATTGCCATCCAGAGAATTAACTCTAGATGGCAGGTGGACAAGGAAGCCCTTTGGCTTATCAAGAGTCCAACCCTTTTATCTACATATATCCAGTCCTTCTGAGGTATGTGTCGATTTTATTTTTAAACATATTCACACTACTAGCACCCACACAATCATCAGATAATCTGTTCCATTCATTCACAGTCCTTTGTGAAAATGAGAACTTTCTCACGTCTAATCTACACTGCTCCTTTACTAATGTAACTTCATGTCCTCTAGTCTTTCTATCTTTCTTAACTGAAGAAAACATATTTCTATCAATATTTTCATAACCATTCAATATTTTAAACACTTCTATCTGATCTCCTCTCAATCTCCTGGTCTCTAGTGTTGTTAAACCACATTCTTTTAGGCGTTTTTCATAACTAAGATCCCTCAGTTTTGGTATCATTTTAGTCGCTCTCCTCTGTACTCTTTCTAGCATATCTATGTCCTTCTTGCGGTATGGCCTCCACGCTTGTATACAATATTCTAAATGAGGCCTAACTATTGTTTTGTACAGCGGTATTATTAGTTCTTTTTCTTTATATGCTATATTTCGCCTAATCAATCCAAGGATTTGATTTCCCTTTGAAGCTGCAATTCCACACTGCTCTGAAACCTTCATGTCAGCACTAATTGTCAGCCCTAAGTCTTTTTCTTTTACAGTAGTACTTAGTACAGTTCCCCCCATTGTATATTCTACATATTCGTTCCCATGTCCTGTGTGAAGGCATTTACATTTCCCAAAATTGAACAACATTTGCCACTTTTCAGACCAATTGATCAACCTGTCAAGATCATCTTGTAAATGCTGTCTATCCCCATCACTTTTAATCCTTCTAAACACTTTTGTATCATCTGCAAATTTCAACACCTTGCTAGCTATATCATCGTCCAAATCGTTTATATATATTAAGAATAATATAGGTCCCAGTACTGATCCCTGTGGAACCCCACTCAAAACTGATTTCCAGTTTGAAGCCTCCCCATCAACAACTACCCGTTGTCTTCTATCAATCAGCCATTTTTCTATCCAGTTAATTATACCATTTCCTGTGCCATGGGCTTTTAGTTTAAGCAGTAATCTCTGATGTGGCACTTTGTCGAAAGCTTTTTGAAAATCTAAGTAGATGATATCTACTGGTGATCCATCATCTACCCACTTAGTGATATCTTCCAAAAAACATAACATATTTGTTAAGCATGACCTCGCTTTTAGAAACCCATGTTGAGATGGGTTTATCAAGTTATATTTAACAAGAAAATCCACCATGTGATCTTTAATTAGTCTTTCTAATAATTTACAAATCACCGATGTTAAACTAACTGGTCTAGAATTATTTGACTTGTTTCTCGAACCTTTTTTAAATAACGGTATAATGTTTGCTTCTTTCCATTCTAAAGGAACCACTCCCTCTTCTAATGACAAGTTGAAAACTGTTGCAAGCGGTATGCTAATTTGTTCTACAATTTCCACTAGTAGTTTGGGTGGAATACCATCCACTCCAGGTGATTTATTTTCCTTCATAGCCCTAATTTTCTTAGCTACCATTTCTGGGGTTACAATTAACTGTCTTAAATAGTCTGATTCTGCCCCCTTGAACTTAGCCTCTGGTACTGGCAGTGAACTAGTGTCTTCTCTGGTAAACACTGAACTAAAATACTCATTTAGGTCTTCTGCCATTAAGAATCCTTCTGATATTATATTTCCAGCACTATCTTCTAGAGGACCGACCTTATCCTGAACTTTCTGTTTGCTTCGAACATACGCATAAAAACTCTTGCTGTCATGTTTTATATTACAAGCTAATTTATGTTCATAGCTTCTCTTTGAATTTCTAATTTCAGCTGTAGCTTGGTTTAGTGCTTCTTTATAAATGTTGTAGTGTTCGTCATTGCCAGTACGTCTATATGACTTCCACATCATTTGTTTATACTTAATTTTTCTAATGGCTTCTTTCGATAAGTATTTCTTTCTGGTCCGTTTCCCTAGTTTTTTTAAGGGAACAAATTGATCTACGATGCAGTCTATTTCATTCTTTAAGATATTCCAGCATTCTGTTGCTGTCTTATTCTTCAGTGTATTATTCCAGTCTATCTTTGCTAAATATTTCCTCATTTCCTTATATCTTCCTTTGTGGAAATTTCTCCTGAACTGCTTTTTATTATTTCTTTCTGATTTTACTTTGATGGTAAAATGTATCTTGTTGTGATCACTACTTCCCAGAGGCTCACATAATTTAACATTGTCAACTAATTCATTCTGTGAGGACAAAACTAAGTCTAACACATTCTCTCCCCTGGTTGGTTCTAGCACATGTTGAGAAAGGAATCTATATTGTACTAAAACTAAAAACTTGTGGTACTCACTACCCATACTCTGTAGAGATTTCCATTTTATATGCCCATGGTTAAAATCCCTCATAATAACACAGTCCCGTTTGCTCACTTCCCTTATAGCTTTTTGTATTTTTTCATTCTCTTCTATGCTTATGTTTGGACTTCGATAAACTAATCCAACTGTTAACGTTGAGTTTCCTGTAACTATGTTACACCAAACAGCTTCTTCGCAATCTGCTTCTCTGTCTAATTTAATTTCATAAGCCTGGATAGATTCTTTAATATATAAAATAACTTCACTTCCCCTTCTTCCTATTCTATCTTTCCTAAACATTACACATCCTGTCAGTCCCAATTCGGCATCTGATATATCGGTGGTTGCCCATGATTCGGTTATACCTATTATGTGAGGGTCAATATCTTCTACCATAATGTTTAGTTCATTTCTTTTGTTTACTATTCTCCTTGCATTTAAACAAACACATTTATACCCAGCTTCAGAACAGTTTTCCAGACTGTTCTTTGCTGAATTATTTTTGCTGCCTTTATCTATGCCTCCAGTTTCAGGCTTTTCTGCGAGTCCCCCCTGCGAATTTAGTTTAAATAGATGCAACCTGTCCCACTGTCGACAGATCGCAGCAGATTCTCTGAGAATACTGCTGCCCCCTTTCCACTTAGATGGAGGCCATCTCTCATGTACATATCTTCTCTCCCAACAAAGTACCCCCATAAATCTATGAATCCCACGCCCTCTTCCTCACACATCTGCTCAACTAATGCGTTGATCGCCAATATACATTGGTGTTGTGCTTATGTGGTGTGACAGTATGTTGAATGTTGATGTGTAATTGTGTGATAACGGGTATACAATTTGTTTTATTAATCACAAGAAAGTAACACACCCAAGACTATATGTTAAAATTATAATACATGCATCATTAAAATATGTTCATGTCTCTCAGGAAGATGGCGCTTCAATGAGCTGTATCTTGTTTTCTGGAGGCTGTTCTTAGGCTTACGGAGGTCGATATTGGACAGTGGTTCTGGGTTGACTTTTCTTCTCGACATGTACTACCAGGCCGATGCCTTTGATATACAGGCCTCCGGCTGGTGAGACCATTTCGAACTGCCATTTCAACCTTGAACACCGCAGCTGCTACATGGCTACACACTGATTCTTGCCTAAAACAGACACAGTGAACGTGTACATTTGAGTAGATATATAGTTGACTTGCCCACAGTTATGCACCATGTCAGTTATGATGATATGTAGCATTATCAAAACAATTAAATATTGCAATACAAAATTGCCACAGAATTGTGCAATGCACAAAGTTAAGTCTTAAACACAGTTTTATGAATATTTTGTCTATGTATTAATAAATATTGTAGTAAATACAATTTGTTTAATTTGATTTGATTTATTCAGGCAAAGACATTGTCACCATAATTTCTTTTATGTTTGACGAATGTATGAGTAATAAAAATGTAATATTAAATATGACCAATAGACATAGCCTCCTCCTCAGATAACCCCAAAAGCCATAGCAGCGTATTTCCTTTGAGGTCTATGGCCAAGCATGAGATGACTAGAGGGGAAATACATGACATGTATACATAATTACTAAGATACACCTTAGTTTGGCTTTAAAAATATAGAACATCAGATCATTATAACATTCGGATAACATGACTAAGTCTAAGATTGTAATAACGCAAGAATTCGCTATTTTCCAATGTTATGGCTCTATTCAACAGGAATTTGTTGACCTTTTTGCTTAAAACTATATTGAATCCGGTGGAGGTATGGGGTTCCATAATTGGTATTGCTAGAATAAATAAATTAATATATTATAAGCTGCTCCCGTGGCCGTGCTTTGGCATATGGCATTTGAAAGTTGTTGTCGCTATGTCTAATAGTATGCTTGATTAGGATGTAATATGTTTAGTTAATTAATACAAGAAAGAATACAATGTCTTACTTAGCTTACCCCGCCATATATGTCCAGTGTGCTGTGAGTATGTTCGCCCGATGGACGCACTCCCAGGCTTTGTACATCGTTGTCTTTTCTCCAGTCCATGTCGCTGACTTGGGAGGACTTCAGCCATCAAGAAGCAGTAGTTGCAGTTCTTATTTATAAAATGATATTTCACTCGCTGTACATGACCACATACAACATGATTGTATGCGTCCAAACTCATGTACGCTCCCTTGTTCTCGTAAGTGTATACTATTATATGCTCGGTGTGTTAATGAGGTAACAATGAATCTGGGGAACACTAATACGGGTCACTGCTCCAAATCCAGCGACCACTCATTGTCTGGTAACGTATATAAATCTGGTAGCTGCTCACCGGTATTGAGACGAAGTTTCACCAGATAATTATCATTTTCTGTGGCGAATTTGCTTTTACTCGCCGAGCCATCCATTTTAACAAGCCGCTCGCCATACACAGACTCTACTTCTACCGCCTGTATGCGCCCGCATCCATATATGTCACGTTTGTTTATAAACATTGAAACTCGTCTATACGTAACGTATTAACCGTTTTCCTAACTGTTTACATGGGCGCCACAACGCGGTTAGCTCATCGACGCCAGGCGGCGCCACGCACGTAAAAAATAAATGGCCGCCCCATTGTTACTGCGTACAGGGATTATGCTTGGTATCTAATTGCTTTGGCTACGGTAGTATTTTGAGCGTACCCTCAAAACATTACCGTAGTGTTTTGAGCATACTTTCAAAACACTACAGTTAAGTTCCCTTACATTGTTCTAGAGTTTTCAATTATGATGTGTTTGGAGCCATTTATAAAGTACGTTTCGCTTGGTGGGAGGTCGAGGGTCTCCGGGCAAGCGATATGAAGCTCTACATGGGGTAAGATATATTGGAATTGGTAATAAGAGTTACGTAAATATTAAAATCAAAGCTATTGACACCAGACTGATGTTATTAATAAACTTCGTCGTGTCAGCGAAAAGTTCATGGAGTGCACGAATTCGTATAGGGTCTTTTATTATTTTAAATTGCTTATCGTCGGCGAGGGAGGGACGTCTGGAGAAACGTCCGGGGGATGTTCGTATTCAAAATACGTGTGGGGTGGGCGAAGTTAATAGGTGTGGAGATGGAATTGAGGCTCATGTATGGCTTCGTTCCCCAGAGATCCTAAATACACCGCTGTAGGCTTTATCATATAATCATGTTAGTATAATTACTGGTTGGATAGATCTAGGTTAGCAAAATGAAACAGATATTTTGATGTATTAGTCCATAAGTATAGGCATACAGTGAGGTCGTCGGTGTAATCGTTGAGAGCTTAACCCTAACCATAAGCAAATCCAGCTACTACCAACCCCAACCATAGCTGACTCCTACCACAACTAATTATAATAATAATCTTAATACTAATTAATAATGAAATTTAACACTAACTATTTATTCCCGTCATCTGATTGGTTCCAGCTATTACCCTATCCCCAATCATAACTGACTCCAGTCATAACTAATAATAATAATAATCTTAACCCTAATGAATAATGGCATTTCACATTAACTATTTATTCTCGTCGTCTGATTGGTTCCAACAATAACTCCAACCACAGGTAATGGTAATAACCTTAACCTAATTAATAAGGCCATTTTACACTAACTATTTATTTCCATCGTCTGATTGATTATAACGATTATGCGATATATATATATAATCTTAAACCACCAAAGTTTATTCTAGCCATAACTAATTACAATAATAGTCTTAACCCATATGAATAATGATATTTCAAATTAACTATTTATTCCCTTCGTGTGATTGGTTCCAACGATTACCCTAACCCCAACCATAACTAATAATACTAATAATCTTAACCGTAATGAATAATGACATTTCACATAAAATATTTATTCCCATCGTCTGATTGGCTATAATAACTGCTATATATAATCTTAACCCGCCACGATTGACACCAATCATAACTAATAATAAGCTTAACAGTAATGAATAATTATTTATTCCAGTCGTCTGGTTGTCACATTAACTATTTGTTCCCATCGTCTGGCTAGTTCCAATGATTAAGTTATAATTAACCTGAACCTCAACGATAACTAACACAAACCATAACTCATTATAATTATGGCATTAATATAATTAATATTTATGTAATTTACACTAACTATTTATTTCCGTTGTCTAATTGGCTCCAACGATTACGAACTCGACGCTAAGCTAGTTAGTGTATAGGATGATTCTCAAAAAGGTGTCTAAATAATGTTGGCTTGCAACATGTATTGACTGTAGTGTTTTGAAATTAGGTAGTGTTTTGAAAGTACAAAACATTATAGTGTTTTGAGCGTACCATCAAAACATTACTGTTAAGTTCAAAACACTACCGAAGTGTTTTCAGCGGGGTAGTGTTTTGAGCGTCCTACACCGGCATAGTCCAGGACTTTTATGGTTGAACCTGGAACAGATTGCAAAAGAAACAATTTCAACTGGTTTGGTTACATAGAAATTATCTATAAAACATATCAAAAGTCTACAGCGATGAAAATTGGGGAAGTTACTCAAAACTAGGAATCAACATTTCCCACATATACTACCATGTTACATACCACTGGTACCTAAAACCGTGGCATTTACGCTGACAGCCAAGACCCTACGACAAATCTAGACATCTAAATCTAAGCGCCATTCATGTTCGGATCATCAAGGCCCTCGTGATCAAACTTCCGTATTAGGCAGTCATAGACCACCACACGAATTGCCTACCGGTGATATAACTACTTGTAATATGACTATTGGAGACATGACTTCTGATGCGTTACTACTGGATACATGACTAGTAATGAAACGACTAGTGCTCATATGTTTACTGGTGAAATTACCAGTGTTTTTTTTTACTATTGGTGACTACTGGATACATTATTACTGGTGAAATTACTACTGGACACACGCCTTCAGGTGACGTGACTACCGGAGACGTGAGTACTGGTTAAAGTACCACTTGTGACAATTGTACCAGTGTCGTGATTAGTGACTAGTGTTGATATGACTTCTAGTAACATAGTTATTGGGTACATAACTACTGGTGAAATTAATATTGGTAACTACGTGTGACGTGAGTACTAGTGACATGACTACTGGTGACGTGACTACTTGTAATATGACTACTGGACACATGACTACTGGTAACCAACATTAAAATATCCAAGTAATAAGATTAATTACATAATATGTCCCAATTTCATGTATCGCTGTCATCTCATTCGCTGCTACCATGCTTGTTTCGAATATCGGAAGTTTGATCAATCTATCATCAATCTATCTTTGTTTTTGCACAATCCATCCACTAACTATACGCATATATAAGAGACGAATAGAAGGAAAAGCTGATGCGGACGTTACATTTACCAATCATAGGAGGATTACGGCAAATAAGACTGTCTTCCTTGCAAATCAAAACGACAAGCACAATTTCATCAGTTTGTTGAGGGAATACCTGTAGCACAGGACGGCAAACAAAACCTGTCCATGGTGATACAGATCAGGTGATTTAGCAGACAGCAGTCAAGTCTGCAACGACGGTTAACACTGTTCTGGTGGGGGTGACTCGTATCTGGTTGTCCTCCTGTGCGTAAGTGCTGGCCCAAATGCCCACAACTTGTTCGTAGATAGTGAGGCAACGTCAACCACAAAGAAGGACTGTGGGAAACATAGATACCGTAACGGACCAGCTAGGCAATTATATGTGTAACAATATAATTTTCACTCATGCTATATTAGGATGTAACACCACTTTCCGTCTACGCGGCCTTGGAAAAGGAGCATCTCTGAAGAAAATTGGCTCCAGCCAGCACCAGAGGCTGAACAGTTTGGGACGAATGATGCTTCAACAGAGCGTGTTGTAGCAGAAGGTAAAATGGTGCTTGTATGCCTTTACAATGGAAACTGGAAGACAGTGTGAATTATTTGAGGTGCAGATGGTTTTATGAGAAGGTGACAGTCAAAAATTCGCACATTCACCCAAAGACCTTACTTCCGACATTTTTAGCAGCACGCGGTCATAGCATGCGGGTGTACCAGCAAGTGCAGGAGTGGATGCGTGTAAGCTACTTGACACTAGTAGCTGGTGGATGGAAGACGAACAACAGTTACTTTCTTCCCGTTATGACAGACCTGTCTGTCTCCAGCACATGGTGCCTTGTTGCACATAATTTGGTATAAATGATCCACATGTTGCAAGAAAAACCTTGAGTGTTCTCAGCACGTAGTCAATGTCGTTACACAGGGTGCTTAAAATAAATCTAGAGTTACGTCAGTGATGACATCAGGAGATGGACGATAAGTAGTCATACGTTTGTCGAAGGAGAGAAAAAACTCTAACAAATCTATGGTAATATATACTTTTTAAATTTTAAGGTTGAATAATTTCATGACATTCAGACATTGGTTCTAGTTTCAAAAAATACATTTAGTCTGAATTGCTGTGCATGTACTATTAATGAGTACGTAATACATCGATTTTACATCAATACAGTTTTTGTGTGGAGCGCAGTGGCATTGGACTCTCAATCGAGAGAACTCGATTTCGAAACCTGTGCTGCCTTGGACAAGCTCGTTCACGCTACGTTGCTCCAGTTCAACTCAGCAACATGACTAAGTACATGGTTATAGACAATGATGGATAGCAGTGTACGAATAATCTTCGTGCATTAACTGCAACGTAGCTGAATGCTTCCCAGAGAAGTCTCGATGGTACTCGATTGAGTAGGTCTGCCAGGGAGTAAAGGATGCAGCATTTTGAGCTGTCCAAAGGACTGGGTACTGCGGTATAGGAACATACCGTTTGGGCTCTACAGATTCATGTATACACGTGTTGACCTTAATCACGGAAGTGTTCATTACTATTACTGTGCGTTATGCTAAAAAGCATTTCCGTTATGTTACGCATACGGTCAATGCTCACGACAGTATCATACTTATATGGTAATGCAGATTATAATCATGTTATATGAGGGAGACTATGGCAATTGTTCATCAATTAAGCTTATTAGGTAGATTCGTGCATTTATATGTTGACCTTATATCAAGGTGTCATTATAAATATTATACACAATGTTCCCCTGTTAAATGTGCTTGCACTCTGTTAGATGTACGATATATGCTCATGAGAGTAACATACTTATAATTATGCTGAGCATAAATATGTTACACACGAGACGAATTGATTGGACAGATAATTGCAGCTAGCCGTGCATGTGTTGATACGATACCAATAAGCATTTGTATTGAAAAACGATGGCAATATTAAAATAGTTTAATATCTATGTATGTTGTTTTTTCTCTGAATATAATATGTGCGCATTTATGACCACGCATTTGGAGTATTTGAGGTTTACATAAACATTATCTTGCTCAATCTTTGTCCAGAAAGTAAAATCGTTACGAAATCGCACAGGAAAAAACTACAGACGAAGCCCCATGCAACATTTGCGTAATTTTAATAATTCCCCAATTTTTACAGGCGTAGACTTTTGATATGTGAACTAGGATATATAACTGCTATCGAAACTGTAAAAATTGCTTCAGTTGCAATTTGTTCCAATATGACCCTATTTTGGCCATAAAACTCCAGGACTACAGCGTGACTTTGCCGGGTAACAAAGTCTGGCCGAGAACACGCGTTATGAATGCACGCATCTAGTACCACTCCTACGGTGCTCCCATCTCGCGGCGCCTAGATAATCAAGGCTAGTGCTACTCGAGAATCCATTTTGCAGCAAATCTTTTGGGCGAGCACTGGGGACGAGGTGGTGGGGAGGGGAGGAGGGGCGTGCATTGACGACATACAGGGCTCCCGTTTTATTTGCATCTTATTGAGTTGAACAACTGGCGACGTAATTTGTGAACCCGCGTGCACTGACGACATAATTACTAAGACGTCCAAAGACTGCATCATCGTTTTCTCAGCCATAACTCCAGGTCAGGTATGGTCGCATTTTGCAGAGCAGAAGCAACGATTCCGACTTTGCTCTAGGTCAAATGCTGTGTTACATTTCATATTCTGCGTTGTTTAGTTGTAGGAAAAAACGAAATATATATTTTACTGTTCTCTGATATAAGGTGAATGTCGCAACGTAAGCCATCGTAGAATATATCAATGAAAGACAGTTTGTATTTTGGAATTCAATTGATTACTACTTCCTGGCGGACAGTATGGACTTATTAAAAGTTATCGTGAATATATAAAAATTCGTTCAAGCTGGCTCATTCAGTATGATGTCACGATGGGGAATAAATTTATATTTACGGGTATTTATTATATTTTTCATATCTATAATATTGGAAGTATGTTTTCTACTATGCACTATTTTATTTTCGTGAAAAAAATTGATTTTCTAGTTAATATTACTGGGAACCGTTTTACACGACAATAAGCGGCCCGTTTACCCTCAGTGGCGGGTAAAACGACCCCCACTGACGACAAATTTGTCTATGTGATAACTAAACAATGAGTTCATCAAGAAAGTCCATTACCAAAATTGTTCTTAACAAAGACCAAGTCTTTAATGTGGTGCATTATTTGGTTCCCTATTTACTTATAAGGGCATACTTTTGTTGTGTGTCCTTCTTTTCGATACATTCTTCCCCTATCTCCAGTGTGCTGCAGTGGAAACGTCATGTTTTGTCATCACTAACTTGATTGACAACGGAACGCATTAACTGCTTGTTGAATTACAAATAAGTTAAATTCACAACGCGAAACGAAAACGATTGTATTTATCTAAATATACACATTGGTCGGTTTCCTTTGCATATAATTTGTAAACAACGAACTAACGAGTGGAGTTGGCAAGTCGTGCTGAGAGGAGATCCAATACGATATGTTGTCTGTCGTGTATCAGAGTTCCAAAGTCACATGGTCGCTCATTGTTCATTTCATTAGTAGAAATATCACAGCAAGAAACGTTGCCACAGCGCACCCATTGCACGCCTGTAACTTGCGTGCAGAAGTCGTCTGCTTCACTTTCCAAAACAAGACACGAGGGACCAGTAGCACGGCGTCACTTTCCTCAGTTCCCGGTTACGTATCAGGTCCTTTTTCTGACGACTCAGCAAAACACGCTGAATGTATCGTCGGGCGTGAAGGAGGTACCGAAGTTGTTCCGGCAACTTCAGCTGGTGACCACGCCAAGCTCTCGCTGCCTGCAAACAGAACGATAAGATGTGCAGCAATTAGATAATGGGTTAACGGGAAAGTGCAGTCGCTCTTTAATTCGACTTTAAGTTTATAGGGAGGCAATCCGATCGTCTTTATGGTAAAATCACGTTACAAATTATAATATATATATAAACATATATATTACAAAATACTGAATGCCCAGACATGTTTTAGTGAACCATTTTTGTTGTTGAAATGTACGGTCTCGTGTTGCAGCGCGACGCATTCGCAGGTATGACCTCAAGTCCAATAGCAATCGTAACTCAAAATGAATTCATTCAGATGACATTATGCTAGATCATACCAAAAATATCCAAATAATAAGATGAATTACATAATACGTCCCAATTTCATATCTCGCTGCCATCTCATTCACTGCTACCAATCTATCATAACCGATGTACTATATATACGAAACGGATGATACTGGTATTAGCTTATCATGCCTATAATAATACGGGATATTGAGGGCCCCGATACAGGTCACAACGAAAACAAATGAAAACGATGACTATCAAAACTGCGACAGATCGAAAACAACAACAATTTGCAAATGTGTTTGTTGAACATCAATTGACGGAGATTTCAGGTTCCGTATCGGAGATTCATCGGCTGTGCAGAAACAACAGAGACTCCGTATAAATGACGCAGAGTTGGCATGTGTGGGTCACTCGACGCTGCCGCGCCCTATGACGTTTTGTTTCAACGGTATGCCAACGGTGATACATTTGTGTAGGCACATTAAATATCATTGTTTCTACTTGTAATAGACACCAAGAATGTTACCCGTCGTCTTGAATTTCTTTTAAATTACAAAACCATGTTTTGACATTATTACCGCACGCTCGCACACCGTCTAAGTGAGTCACCGAGCGAGACGATGAACAAGGAGGCAATTGGTGGACGTGTCATCGTGGTAGGTGGGATCCTGATGCCTTGAACAGTCTTTATCCTCTCAATAAACTGACATATTCTTCACCCACACCGACTGCCGCAGGCAACCACCCAGACAGACTACCATTTCAATAATAACACTAGAGCAAGATCTTTCCCAAGAAAAACATTTTTAAATGAACAGGTTAAATGAACATCCTCTTTGGTTGCCGTTAATTGTGCATGGCATGAGAAACACTCCAGCGAGTTATCCAAAGAAACTACGTACCCGTTGCTATACCAGCTATGCACGCCAACCAACAGTTTTCAGGGTTCTCAAAGAAATGGTATATCTCCTAATCTCTATCTCTAATATCTTTCAAACATCCCGTCCCGTCCCGTTCCAGCCCTTCCGTCCCTAAAACCATTAATCGGATGACCTTTAGTAATGTAAACACTTCAGCTAGGATAGGATTTATTTGTATTTACGTAATGATCGAAGTGGCTACCTGTGGCCGCCATAAGGTCGTATATAAAATATAAATCAAACGAAGTCTATAGATGCACGGTGTGACACGTTGCCACCATGTCATTGGACCTAATGGGAGAACGCCACAGACCACAGCGGCTGTTTCGCAGCACGCTCAAAGTCAG
Organism: Paraescarpia echinospica; assembly: GCA_020002185.1. NCBI lineage: Eukaryota > Metazoa > Annelida > Polychaeta > Sabellida > Siboglinidae > Paraescarpia > Paraescarpia echinospica. The sequence goes on from CM034537.1 coordinate 56,491,150, forward strand.
ATGTCGTCGAGTCAACGGGAAATCACTTAGATGAATCGACTGCTTTGCGTCTTATCCAATTTAACGCCGGCGGATTAACCACAGGACAGAAGACGAGACCATAAGTCGGCGAAAAGAAAGGCAACCTGTACTGTCGATACGACTAGTGAGGCTATCACTAAAGCGGGTACTTTCACATTGACCGTGTGATCGTCTCACTGAGGGAAGAGCCCTACTTACTAACAAGCTACGGACGTGTCCAATGTCGATATTTCGCCAAAGGAGCATTTACCCCAAATGTGTGAACATCTTTATCGACGCGTAAAAATTGATGCGATGCTTATTTCAACAAAACGCATTCTTTTTTTGTTGCTTATTATTAACTTGCAAATGTCAACATAGGCAAGTTCCGCCTCTAGCGCGAGATCACGCAGGTATGTGTGTGTGTGTGTGCGTGCGTGCGTGTGTGCGTGCGTCCGTGCGTCCGTCTCTCTCTGTGTGTGTGTGTGTGTGTGTGTGTGTGTGTGTGTGTGTGTGTGTGTGTGTGTGTGTGTGTGTGTGTGTGTGTGTGTGTGTGTGTGTGTGTGTGTGTGTGTGTGTGTGTGTGTGTGTGTGTTTACGTGTTTGTGTGTGTTTTTGAATGTGGCTGTGTATGTGTGTCTGTGACTTTTAAAAACAACTGTTAACCCCACGTAGGCACTGGGCCCTATTGTACAAATAGTTAATTTTATTTTGGCTGCTCTGTATATAAATTCATCAGGTTTCAAGTAAAATATGTTGTAAACAGGACGAGCAACAGAATACAAGTCACACATTTCCTTCAACGCAAACCGCGCTAGCAGACAAACACGATTACGGACCTACACAATAGTGTCCGTGTTCTTCGTACTACGGAGAGGGAACGAGTTTTGTTAAAATACGAACTGGCTCATGTACCCATGTGTGTTCTATCCTCACGGTTCATTAGCAGGAACACGTATCATTTACGCCCACAACAACTCGGTGAAATATTATTATATTCCCCAGCTGTACAAGCGAACAGTGTTTACGTCAAGTGAAAAAAGAAACCTCGATAATAGGAACGTAACAAAATATGTCACTATATGGAAATTATTGTTAATGTTACCGTTGATCTGTTTTTTAAGGCGGACGTTGTTGAGAAGTGTGTTCGCAGATTCATTACAAATAAATCAGTCGTGTATGACATTTATTATTAAGAGTTTTTTCAGAAATAACGCCAATCATTCACGATCACACACACACACACACACACACACACACACACACACACACACACAACACACGCACACATACGAACACACACACAAGCACACGCACACACAAACACACGCACGCACATACACGTACGCACAAACACGTACGCACACACAACACACACGCACATACAACACACACACCCGCACACACACGCACACAAACACACTCATACACACAACAAACACACACATGCACACACACGCACACACACACACACACACACACACACACACACACTAGCGTGATCTCGCGCTAGAGGCGGCACTTTCCTGTGTTGACATTTACAAGTTAATATAAGCAACACAAAAAGAATGCATTTTGTTGAAATAAGATACATAAATATAAACCAATGTTGCTTACTTAACGGATATTATTGTCAGCGTTTTGCTGTACATAATGCGGTTAATGGCGCTAGCAGTTTCGCCGTTTTACAATGGTATGTACTTCACTCACAGCAACTATTCAAACAGTAGTTTGTTTGCACAAATTTGATTAAATAAATGGCAGAGGTTTAGAATATCAATATCCTTGGAAGAATTTATTTAGGTTGAAACGATATTTCCTTTTGTGTACGGCGAAATTGCGAAGCAGTAATAAAGAAATTGGTCTGTAGCCTGTTTCTAACCCAGCGTAAATAGAATACGCCGTTGTCTCAAAAGCGTAAACATACTTTTTGAGTATGTAATCAATATTTTAAATCAGTACTAGTTATTTAATAAAATGTTGCAACAACTTGTTAGCAAATTAGTTTTTAGTTAAATTATTCCGAAGATTATTATTGTTCATAGGCACCGGAACGATATAAATACTGGAGGGGCTGAACGGGAGCTTGAGCACAGCCACGCTCTCCGTTTGACTCATGACATCGGAAGACGGAGTGGGGGTGGGGGTGGGGGTGGAGGTGCTGTTGAAAAGTGTTTGTCGCCGCAACTTCAGCTTCTTTCCGCTGTCTCGGCTCGACTGATGACATTGAACGACGGGAGAGGGGTGCTGTTCAAAATCTTGTTGCCTTTCACTATTTTAAAAATTATTCAGGCTATCTGAAAACCTCGATTTGCACACACGCACACCCCCGAGTCTCGCCAACAAATTGCACCAAGAAATATCGGGGGCTTGCCTTATCTCCAACCCCCCACCGACACAAATTACACATGAAAATGCACAACCCTTCCTAAATATTGGGGACTAATCCTACCTCCAGCCCCCTTCCTCAAATATTGAGTGCTCAGCTCCCTAAGGCCCCCGGTTCCTGCGCCTTAGTTATTACAAATACAAAGGGTCTTGCACAACCGGTTTGGTCATCCTCGCGTGCAAAGTGCCGGTGTACAGTGTGTCTGTGTCGCGCACCCAGAATAGCTGCAGAAGACGATCAGAATCCAGACAGTGTGTCGCTAAACGTGGTAATGTGGACGACCGGCTCAAGTGGGCGAAACTCTGCGCTTTACTGACCAAATTCATTACCCGCTGACCACCGTCAACGCCTCCAAATAGTATTCCCCCTACCCACGGACCGTTAACGGACATATGGTATTTGGCGCTGCGTTATATGAACTACGTTGGGATTTGTTTTAGCCGCACGCTGCAGGACAGACGATATAGCGCAGCAGAACTTTGCCATTTGTTAATTGATTAGCACTTGGCAACATATAGGTATGCTATGCCCTGAACATGACAGGCACCTACCTCTGGCAGGATAAGACACTGTGCCACGTCATCTACCTGCGGAATGACGTAATCTTCAGCTGGCAGAACGAAGTCATCCGCCATTAGTATAATGACGTTATCTACAACTAGTAGAATGACGTTTTATACCACTGGTAGAATGACGTCATCTACCACCGGCAAAATTACGCCATCAAAGCAATTATATACCAAGCATAGTCACTCGCAAAGCGCCCTCTATTATTCATGTGTGAACGTAATGATATTGTATACGTTACCAGTTCAAATTCAAAATGGCGGATCGCTGAGTGACTCTGCTTGGTAATTTAAATGCTTTGACGCCATATACCGCTTGCAGAATGACGTCATCTGACACCGGCAAAATTACGTCATCTACCACCGGCAGAATATCGTCATCTCCCGCGCGAATATGTGCGTGCGTGCGTGCGTACGTGTATGTTTGTGAGTATGTCTTACGTGTGCTTGCGTGTGTTATGTGTGTGTCATATAACATTGTATATACAATATATACTATAAATGCAAAATACCGTTGATAATAGTTATACACAAATGTAGTAATATATGAAAAAAATTAAAATGTGTAAAATATGAAAAAAATTGATTAAATTAATTATCTTAATATTTCCCAGTATTCAACGAAAGGAACACTAATCAAACCAAAGCTAAGCGAAATGTAAAAGAAACGAAAACGTAATCGTATACAATCCGAGTTAAATGTTTTGTAAAATACGCAATAGTTATTCAATCGCTGTTTACCACAATAGAATATTCCTCAGTGAACGCGGCGAGTGTGTTCATAGTTTTTTCTAAGTGAAAGTCTTGTCAGTCAACTGGGACGATGCATGTGTCTAACTAGTGGTAATATAGTGCGTGCGTCTAATGCGACTTAATCGCGTAGGCAGTTAAAAAAACAAATAAGACAGGTTTAGCTTTCTCCCGGAAGGCCTTCTTTTACAATTAACACACTAATGGCGACTTGTCGAACGGGTCAAACTGTATATATATGTTCATGGTTGTGTCCGCGAATCTCGCCCTCGGGCTACATCTATTGCTGCTCCTTAGTTCGGTCTACACGAAACGATGTCGCACTTTTTTGTCGTGGTTCCCTTGTTCACGGGTGACGAGGTCCTGTACTGTTGAACTTCTCTTTTTGTTGACCCCCCACTGCTGCCTCTCGCCGCCTTTCATATTCCTCCGTCTTTCTGTGACATTCCTCTTTACGCTGTCTTCTCAGCTCAGCCGGGGTCTTCCCTTTTTCTGCTGCCTTGATGTTTCTCCGCCTCTGCTCTGTTCGGTAGTCTTCCCGCATCCATTCCCATCTACCCATGCACTGGTCTATATCTAATCTTCTGTAACACTGCACAGCATCCCGCTTTATTTGTATACTTATCCGGGACCCAATTATTCTCGCAAAATTGCAGCTTCTGTTGTTGTTAATGATCTGGCAGCGCATCTGTCATCAGGCTATACAGGCATGCCGATCTTATGTACATGCTCTCAGGCCTTTCCCAATCAAGCGGTTGTCTGGTCGCATGCGATATCGTCTCATATATAAACCCAAGGTAATCCCTCCTTTCTTGCACATGCCTCATGGTCGAATAAGATGATCCGAGTTAGGATATTGATATTGACAACAATTGGCATTGCGAGTTCTGTTGAGGAGAGTAACGGTGGTCTTTCGTGAGGCACGTCGTCGATCGCAGACGTCTCGTACAATAGCTGGTCGTGGATAGATTCATCAAAAAAACAACGTAACTGCTATAGCGTTGGCCAATAATAAAAATAAACCAATCCTACTGAAATATATGTGTATTATACGTAATGCGTACATGCACACACACACACACACACACACACACACACACACACACACACACACACACACACACACACACACACACACACACACACACACACACACACACAGACACTATCACACACACACATACACACACACACACACACACTCACACTCACACACACAACAAACACACACACATATACACACTCACACACACAACTAACACACACACTCACACACCCACAACACACACTCACGCATGCACGCACATACACGCACACACACGCGGGCGTGCGCGCACACACACACACACACACACACGCACACACACACAATATCCCGGGCTAGTAATAATTAAAACATTCTAAGCAGCCAACCAAGTTATCTTCTTTGTATTATGACAAATTTTAGCTCTAAGGTATGCTTGCCAACCTCCACTTGTTTGTTGCAATCGAATTATATTGATGTTTGTTATTATGTATCAACTACTATACCTTCAGGTAGTTTAAATCTAACTTAATGTTAAGTTATATATATATATATATATATATATATATATGTACATATATATATATTGTGTATGTATTGTACCAGTGCATTTGCATAATATGGGTATGCTATTTATAAGTTTATAACTTCTTGTATTTCCCTTCAACATTTTCTTATTGTTCAATGCATAACTATATGTTTCATTGTTCCACTGTTTACGGTGGATTAGCTTACACATATGCATGTTTATACCATATTTGAAACTGTACTTTGATTATGTTGAATATACTAAATTCAATTCACAGTGGTAAGGTTTCAACACGATTTGAATGTTAGAACTAATAGGATCGACTGTCTATCTGAATATTTTTGTGTCAGCTGCTCATGTTAGTTGGTGGGGAATCAATAAAACGACAATACAACCTGTATTCTTTTACATATAGATATGCAGATGACACTGAGAGTAATTACTCGGCATGCGCTAATTACACACATTGAGCCGGACGACAATGGCACCGTATACCGTGTCGGCGCCCAATGCTTATGTGGATGAAATAATGACTTCACGTTCGACAGTTTTGTTTGGTGTAACTGTGCGATTTTGTTTGTGATGGATGGCTAGTATGTGTTCCCTTGGTTTCGTCAAGTCATGTTTAATCAAATCTTGCAGATAGTGCGGGATGTTGAGTGATCACACAATCTCAAATATAAAATAAAAAGTTTCCTTTTATACAGTGTACAATGATTAATCGTAATGGGTATTTATGTTAAAAAAATAATTGTTTAAATTTGCAACGGTTTAATTCAAAGATTTCGAAACTGTATTTCGCAGATACACAAAACAGGATTTACATCAAATAATACTTTAATGAAATACATCATTTTGTCCTGAAATAACTGTTTTATAATCATTTGGTACAATGTAGAAAGAACGGATTAGTTATAAAACATAATGTCTAGTGTAAGCTAATGATACTTGTCGGACATTGTTACAACTGCTGCTGCTGCTGCTGATGCTACTGCTGCTGCTGCTGGTGCTGCTGCTGCTGCTGCTGCTGCGAATGGCTTATAAGCTGTTAAAATATGACGTAGCTAAGATTATGTCAACATGCGATGGGGCTTATCAGTATCTGCTGCACAGCGCTCACTCAGGTGGGCACAACATGGAGATTTTTCTATGCTACGTCCCTGTCCAATCACTTAAGTGAAGCAATACGTAGACTGGCGGTGAGATCCTATCTGGTTTGGTTGTTTCTGATAGCCGAGTGTCAGTGTGCCTAGACTCAGACAACGTGGCAATAGCATCAGGGGCCGGTTTCACGAAGCGCTCTTAAAGTTACGCAATTACATAGAGTCACGTGTTTGCGTAAACGCCTATGTTCGCTTATATTAAAACAATCACGTCATTTACTAAGACAATTATTTTAGCGTTAAGAACGTTTTTAGCCGCTTCATGAAACCTGCCCCAGGTCTTCGTGCTGCAAACGCCACAACGACAGGTGAAACGGGGAAAACAAATAGATGATCAATTGTTTTATTTTGATAAATTCAGGTTGAATAATACTGTTAACGTGTCAACATGGTGCACTAGTGAAATACCAAAATACCAATGGTCAAAATTAATATATTATATACATAAAATGGTGACGTTATAACAATAACGAGGGTGTGTTGATATATATATATATATATATGTATATATCAACACACACGTTATTGTTATAATATATATATATATATATATATGCATATTAAGATTTTCGTTCGGTCATCTGGCCATCCATGTTTGCTCTACTGCGTTTTGTTGGCGGCAAACTCGTGTTACGTAGTTAATCTTAATCTGTGTGTATTAATGAGCCAATGCAGTAGACAAAATTACGGCTAACGTATATAATTTTGTTTGCTGCAGTAGTTAATTAATACACACAGATTATTAAGATTAACTACGTAACACGAGTTTGCCGCCAACAAAACGCAAGCAGTAAAGCAAACATGGTTGGCTAGTTGACTGAACTAAAATCTCAATATGCATATATATATATATATATATATATATATATACATATTTATATGTATATCACCCAACAATTCTTAACCCGCACGTCGTTGTGTCATCAAGCTCTGTGTGTCTACAGGACGCGCATATTGTTGATACATGAATGGATAGGATCATATGGAAATAATAAAAAAACCAGGTGTAAAGTAATCAGAATGGCATACATTTGATGTTGTTAGTACTTCATGCGCTGAAGTGGAATTTCTTGTTTTATATACATATATATATATATATATATATAAAACAAGAAATTCCACAGCTTGGAACACACACACACACACACACACACACACACACACACACACACACACACACACACACACACACACACACACACACACACACACACACACACACACACACACGCACGCACGCACGCACGCACGCACACACACACACACACACATTAAAACACACTAAAATAAGACAAACAATGCGTACCTCGTATGGTATCCAGACAGTAGCGTGAAGAAGCGTGCTCTTTTGTGTATTGTCCCGTAGCGGTGAGTCTCTTCGTATCAACTCATTCATCGCGAAAGATTGTTTTGTATGTTGAAGACTCCTACCGGAAACAACGCAGCCACACGAACATACAACTGCAATTAATAATGCTAAGTATGGTTGCATGGTGTCTGTATAGACAAATGTTGAAATACAGCTGAAATACAACTTCCTTGAGCAACTGTTTTGTCGGTGTACTACTGAAAATTTCAATGTTTCTGCTCTCTTTTATCCGTTGTTGAACGTCACTTGGCTCACCCTTGGGAACTGAAGGCGACTGATCTGAAGAAGACTGGCATTACGAAGTCTGGAAGTTCGCCGTAGGGGCGACTGGCTCAGCCAGGCTCAGCCAATCATTTTTGCGTGCAACACAAAATCTTAGATGGACAAAACCAAACAGCGACGTTTATGTGGATTCATCCACATCAGTTATGATGTCAGAGTTTTGCTGGGTCTTCTCTCATTAGGTTTTCCGGAACAGCAGATAAGCACAGAATATTTGGGTAGGCGTGCTGCATTAACATAATGCATAATTGATAAGTGTGACACCCCCGCTTGTCTTTGCTACAGGCATTCCTAAAGACGCGTTAAGTGTGTAACCGAGATGCATCAACGAGAGCTCATGGGGCAGGGCCTGAAGGTTCCAGCGTTGGCAGCATGTGCGTAGGCAGTGTGCGGTTTAACAGTTGTATACTTAGTTCTGTTTGAAATAAATTTCTCCGTACCGTTTGAACAATGGCATGTACGTCACCGATAGTATAATTCGTTTCTATTTTAGATATCATTTAATGATTTCAACAAGAAGGAAGTTTTATTCCGAATAAAAACTTGTTTTGTTGCATGTACCGCAGATCTAACCCTGTCTATAACATGGCAATATTTAAAATCTAAAGTTACTTCTAATACCACAGTTTGCAAACGAACTTGATTGGCAACATAACACTGTTATGCATCGCTATAAGAAGCGATCCAAAAATCACATGTGACCACTGATTGTTTACACCGGTTTAGAAGCTTCAATAAACATTCGGTAAGCCTAACTGAAATATTTTAATTATGTATAATTTAATGATATACTGTTTTTAAACAACAAACGACGTCATAATAAGTTGCGACAAGACGAAACACATATGTTAACTGTGGAGTTCGTTATATTATACATAAATAGTAATTAACTGTTATAATAATTGTCTTTATATAGAAAGGCACTGCAACAATGTGTAGAAAAACAATGATAAATAAATAGCTATATAGCTTGATCACAGAATTACCATTATATGTCCTTCTTCATTTTGTGGCCATATATATGAAATATATCATAATCAACAACACTAGTTGCCAAACAATTCGGTAATTGATGCTAATGTAATGACCCTACAAGTTGTCCATGATGTAGTTTTATATAAAATATATATGACTCCTATATCACTATAAGTGTTAGGAGAAAATTTACTATAAAATTCGGCATGCATACAAATAAGAATATTTATTAAAATATTCTTTCTTTGTAAAGGTTTACAATGTGAATTGTAAGCTTACCATCACTTGTATGCAAGTTAATGTAAACAATAAAAGGTTTAAGCTTTCAATAAAGAGCCACGTACGCCATAAATTGCTGCTTCAATTGTCTTCGGTTGATGACTAGACAATATTAATATTGTTGTCTACTTTAGTCAGTACCTAGAGTGCTAATTAGCATAGTAAGTACCGAGTAAACTAGACAATATAAAAGCTGTGCGTGATTGCGTGACTGCGTGCGTGAGTGCGTGTGTGCGTACGTGCGCGCGTGCTTGCGTGGGTACTACTCGAATCCGTTATCAAGATGGCGGTCACACTTCCATATAGGAATTCGAATGTTGATGGTGCTGCCAAATGGTGGTAGTCGTTTTGTAAAAAAAATTAACATGACTTGTGAATTATAACACTGGTAACAATAATTATTAAACTACGTATAGTAAGATTTCCCTTTAAATTATTATATCATATATAAGTATGTGTGAAAATCAAAGCAAGCTTAAAATTACCAGTTGACAACCATTGGTACTGACAATAAACTGCCCCTTTATTTCAAAGGGTCATCTCAAAACATCAACGAAACCGATGACATTTGAGCTGATTTGGTCCCACTACATGAAACCTCTGGCCGTTGAATTACAATTATTACATTGAATATGATCACGCGTTTGTGCTTGATGCGGTATTACACCATCACATATCCCCAGATATGATTGTAGCACAACGTGATGGTAATTAAAGGTAAGTTCTTATATTGCGCAGTATCCTGTCTTCATCAGAACTGCTCAAAGCGCTTTACACTTTAGTCCCTGGCAGACCTGTTTAATCGAACACCATCTCGACTTCTCTGGGAAGCATCCATGTGTATGTGTGTGTGTGCGTGCGTGCGTGCGTGCGTGTGTGTGTGTGATGATGATGTGTGTGTGTGTGTGTGTGTGTGTGTGTGTGTGTGTGTGTGTGTGTGTGTGTGTGTGTGTGTGTGTGTGTGTGTGTGTGTGTGTGTGTGTGTGTATCTCCTCCTTGTTCCCTGCTGTACATCGGTGAGGGTCAGGTAGAGTAATGCCTAACCACTCGCTGTGTTTTTTCTTTCCAATTTTTTCTATCCATAGCTCGCTCTCTCCATCTTTCATTCTACTCTGATCTTCTCATGTCCCTCCTCACGCAGTCCTCCCATATGTGGCCTTCCTCTTTTCCTATCTCCTTTGTTCTCACAAACTGGCAGCATATGTTGTTGTTGTTCTGTCAACGCCACTGTCTCCGGACCCTATTGGCCTGACCTCTTCGGTGTCCCGCAGGGGTCAGTTCTTGGACCATTGCTGTTCACTGTATATATATATATGACTCCTCTCGCGTCGCTACTCAACCACCATGGCATGGCTTACCATCTAAATGCCGATGACATCCAACTTTTCCACGAATTTAGCCTGAGCGATAATATTTCATCCGACATTGCCATCACGAAAATAGAACTCTGTGTTGCCAGTATCCGTCAATGGATAAAAACCAACATGCAAAACTCAACGATGACAAAACGGAGATTATCATCATCCAACAGAAATCAGGAACCGAAAACGTTCTTCCTGACGGTGTACCTATTGGAAACGTGCGCGTGTTACCCAAAATACACGCCAGAAACTTGGGGATGACCTTTGATTTTAATATGTCCCTTAAGCGACACGAAACTAACATTTGCACATATGCGTATTACTACCTCCATAGCATTGGGCGCATTCGTCGATATTTAGACAAAGAACACACAAAACAACTTGTGCATGCGCTAGTCATTTCGCGAATTGACTGCTGCAATAGTCTTCTTAATGGATTGCCAGCGACAGTAATTGAGGAACTACAACGTGTCCAATATGCATGTGCTCGTATCATAACGATGCGGTCGAAACGAGACCACGTCACGGCCATGCTCTTGGAGCTGCACTGGCTTCCTGTGAAGAGTCGCATTACTTTCAAGACCTTACTTCTCACTTTCAAATGTCTTCATGGGTTCGCACCTCCATATATATTACCACTTCTCTCTCCGTATCGCCCAACACGCTGTCTACGCTCCTCTGATCAGCTATTCGTTAAACAACCCACTACCCGCACTAAACTCGGCGAACGAGCAGTCTCTTGTGCAGCTCCAAAAGCATGGAATTAACTTCCACTCACAGTGCGCCAATAGTCCGTGTATATATACCGTCTTTTCCATTTTCGTTTTGAAATTGGCGAACGAAAAAGGAAAAAAGCAAACAATGTTCGTTTTTCATTTTCATAATTGAAGTACGAAAAACGAATACAATCTACTATTCGCGGTATTTCAAATATATGTTAGAAAAACAAAATAACGATAAAACAAACTGTTTTCGTTTTCACTGCATCAAAACAAAAAACGAAATACGACTGCAGCGCAATCGCGGGACCTACCGTTATTTACTAAACCGTTTGAAAAGTACATCATGAAAATAGGAAAACCAGCTATTTTCTATTTCCGTTTAGTAATGTTCAAATGGGTAAACGATAAAACAGCAATCAAACCCTTTTCCCATGTCCACTTTTGCAAAATGAAAATAGGTAAACGATAAAACATTAAATCAACCGTTTTGCTATTTCTGTTTTGCTCACCACAAAAACGAAAAACGAAAAACGGAAGTGCTTCGCTATTACGCATGCGCCGTAGAAGTGGGCGTATCACTGCTCTGATAAATTATGCATAATCCCAAGCCACCGGGCGACCGGGCGCGCCGCTGTACGGAAATAGCCTCGCTGCAGGTAATTTCGACTGGCCCCTTCGGACTCCACCAGGTCCTAGCTTACGTGCGTCAACCATGACACCCGTACCCTTCAGCGAACTGTCTGCTGTGTGTATCAACCATTTAGCGATTGGAAACAACACAAAATAATAGCTTGCTTCACGGCAATAAAACCTGACGTCTTCTTCTCATAGTTGTGAATTCGTGATACATGATATGTAGCGATCCCATGGCTGCTATGCGTGGGATAAATGCTATATTATTGTAACAGCTAAGAGAAATACACCAACTTAAATTTAAAATGTTATAAGGAATACACTTTGGCATAAAGAAAAACTTCAAACCACACAGACAAAACTGGATTTATTTCATATTATCTACTAACTTAATGTTTCAGCTTCTACAACTAATGACAATATAAATCACTGTAGAATTAACAATTGGCTAATTATACCATCATATTTTACAGAGACAAACTAAATTATTACTAGGCGAGCTGTAGGCACCATCTAACGGACCGCCTTAAATGCCCCCTAGACACACACCGAAATGATATATAATTTGAAAGCCCTACATCTCCTTCGGAAACCCCTTATATTAAAATGGTTGCGTAGCTACTTTATTTAATTAGGTGCACACGTGTACCAACTTAAATTACAAATTTTATAAGAAATACACTTTGATTTAAAAAAAAATGTCAAGCCAATACAAACAAATGTTGATTTGTTTCATACTAACCACTACCTTAATGATTCCGCATCTATACCTAAAGAATATACCAATCACTACCGAATTAACAATCAATTAAAACTGTCATCATATCGACATATACAGCTTCAAGTATTACAGGCAAATAAATTGTATAACTGTTTTTACTACCCGCGTAATTCAGAACACCACCTTTTTGGCACCAGTATTTCAGACACATAAGATTCATACAATACGCACAACTCTTTACATAACTAACACACAGGTACAGCCTGTACTTAGCTTTGATCAGAACAGCTTATTTACATGCTTATTTCTAAGCACAATTATATAGCTTCAGGGATTAGACCAATTTGGCCTGTCAGGTATTTGGTACTTTATGATGTATGTATGCTGTGCGAGTATGCAGTCATGCCTCATGTCTATAATCATTTATTTTTTATAACATTCTCACGTGCGGTGAAACGATGATAACTGTGTTGCCAGGGATGTATCACGTATTTGATAACATGTGGGTGTGTGTGTGTGTGTGTGTGTGTGTGTGTGTGTGTGTGTGTGTGTGTGTGTGTGTGTGTGTGTGTGTGTGTGTGTGTGTGTGTGTGTGTGTGTAAATTTACTTTTTTTATCTTTAATCAACGAATAATTTTGCACTATCCTACCCACCATAAAGCTGAGCCCTGGAAATACTAGCGCTAAGCAACAGTATCGTAAAACAGTATTACATTGAACGCAACAGATATTTATTAATACCATAATATTTTAACAAAAATAACCTGGTTTGAAGCAACATAATTCATGACCAATGGACATAACAGTAATTGTCACAGGGTGGAGAAAAACAGCAATAGGCGGTAGTGAGGCATTGTGATTCCTCCTAATGTTTTACCTGCGTTTTAATGTGGTACGCGCATACATAAAATATAATTCATTTTTAATTAATTCTTCTACATAAATAGTACCCACACAAGTCCAGCCTGCCTGCCCAACCATCCTCGCTGCGGCACCTGGGACATTGCGGGTTGGTCGCCAACCAGATGTTCAAACTGTCCTTACATCCACTTTGCGACTGGCTGCAACAGATATATTTATTTAAATAGTACTGGAAGCTACTAAGGTGTCTCTACCTTGAAAACAAATAAGACAGACGGATGTGTAAAACCCAACTTTATATATAGTCGCCAATTAATTTGTGACTGGAGTTGGTCCTACGCATATAACGCACTATAACGCACATTTTCGTGTGATTATGCTGTGCTGTTGCTGTTTGAGAAAAAAAAGAACTTTGCAAGTGTATCACACTTAAAATGATCGCTACGCAATCCTAAAATGTGTACAATTGGTAACTATCGTGACTTTTGCATCTCACACCATGAATGACAAAGTCAGGCTATTGATAATTTCACCATAGATTGGTCTCATTAAGACCTTTCAGGACATATTGATATAAGGTTGCTCGCTTTGTTAATTTTTGAAATGTGACAAAGTGGGATGGGACAAAGCGGGCGCAAAGAGCCCAACACGACCAAAATGACATGTCCAATTGACGTTTCCAAAGATAGAAGCGCTACCATACAAAATTAATGCTGTATTTGTTATTTCTGAGTTCATAGTGCAAATGAGGTATGCTTTGAGAGTGTACAGAAACAAAAGTCATGAAGCAAGCTATTATTTTGTATTGTTTCCAACAGCTAAGTGGTTGATACACACAACAGACATTTCACTAGAAAGGTATGGGTTTCATAGATGACCCACGAAAGTTAGGACCTGGAGGAATCCACGGGTGACTTTATTATAACTGCTAGTCGACATTCTTTGCGACGAGGTTATTTCAGTACAGCACCGCGCCCGGCCGCCCGGTGGCTTGGAATTACGCATAATTTGTGAGTTTAGCGATACGCCCACTTCTATTGCGTATGCGTAATAGCGAAGCACTTCCATTTTTGTTTTTCGTTTTTGTGGAGAGCAAAACAGAAATAAGAAAACGGTTGATTTACCGTTGTATTGTTTATCTATTTTCATTTTGTAAAATTAGAAAAGGTTTTGATGTTTTATCGTTTACTGATTTGAACATTACTAAACGAAAATAGGAAAACGGCTCGTTTGTACTTTTCAAACGGTTTAGTAAATAACGGTAGGTACCGTGATTCAGCGTCACGAGGGATCTTAGTTACGAAATACGCCTAAAAATGCGGTTTAACAACACTAGAGACCAGGGGATTGAGAGGAGATCAGATAGAAGTGTTTAAAATAATGAACGGTTATGAAAATATTGATAGAAATATTGTTTTCTCAGTTAAGAAAGATAGAAGGACTAGAGGACATGAAGTTACATTAGCAAAGGAACAGTGTAGATTATATATAAGAAAGTTCTCATTTTCTCAAAGGACTGTATGATGAATGGACCAGATTATCTGCTGATTGTGTGGGTACTAGTAGCGTGAATATGTTTAAAAATAAAATCGACACATACCTCAGTAGGGCGGGATACACATATATAAAAGGGTCGGACTCTCGATAAGCCAAAGGGCTTCCTTGTCCACCTGCCACCTAGAGTTAATTCTCTGGGTGGCAATCTTGTTAAATCTTGTTAAATCACTCGTTTTTCGTTTTTGCACTTAGGAAGTTTCGGCTGCCTTACCGCTTCGGCTAGGCAGCAAAAGTTGGTAGCTTCGGCGGGACAATTCGGTCGCACCGGTGGCATTTTGTAAACAAATTCGCTGAAATTGTATCGTCGCCGAAATTGCATCTTTGCCGAGCGCGACAATTGCGGGAGAATATTGGTCGTTTCGACGCCGCTGTTTTTTGAAAAGTTTCGACTACTAAATTAATTATACTAAAATTTCCGTGGTAAACTACTTTATTAATTATTATGTTTAACAGAAAGACATAACATGAAACTAGTATTTGAGATTGTACTATAATGTGAAAGTGCTTGAAGATATAAATAGTAGTAAAGCATATTTGAATGCAAAGATTAATATTTTAGAAAACGTACTCGAATTAAACGTTGCATTCTGAGCCCATATTTTAAATAAAATAAAACTGTTCAGTGAATCACCATACCCCATTATATATATATATATATATGTCACTTTCCTCAACTCCATATAACCTTGTTCACGTACTATGCGATTTTAAGATAAAACGGCGTCAAAGCTTAACAATATATCCCAATATATATGTGTGTGTGTGTGTGTGTGTGTGTGTGTGTGTGTGTGTGTGTGTGTGTGTGTGTGTGTGTGTGTGTGTGTGTGTGTGTGTGTGTGTGTGTGTGTGTGTTCCTACTGTGTCTAACTTCCACACCATCAAAACTTAGATGTAATGGTTTGGTATATGTTCGTTTTATTTCTGTATCATTCCACATTATTGTAACCCCACCAGCGGGGTGACCATGTACTATTTCATCCGAGTAGTCAAATAAGATAAAATAAATTATGTTGTAACACACAAATGAAAATCCCATACCCTCTCGCACACACGCACGCACGTACCACGCACACACAATGGATATTTATTTTTCGAAAACTAAAACTTATATTTTGATAATATTATGTTTATTAACAAACTATAACAGCCAATTATACTTTAGTCTTTCTAATATTTTAGAGAAAAAACTACTTTCGAAAATAACCAATGGTAGAACGCTGATGTGCTTCCTTAGTTTTGTAGAGAGGCAGTACTTTTCCTATTTTTAGGATATGAATATGAACGGGTGGCACATCAACAGAAAACGCTAACAAATTAGAAGATAACTATTACTTGCGAAACGGTAGATGGCTTTTTAAAATAATACTACTTGTCATTTTGGAATTTTATTTAGATTTTCAAACAGTTTCACATAATAGTACTATCTCAAATACTGGTTTTATATTATGTATTTCTGCTAAACATAATAACCAATAAAGTAATTTAGAAATTTGAGTATCATTAATTTAATAGTCGAAACCTGTCATAAAATAACGGCGCTGAAACAACCAATATTCGCCCGTACTTGTCGATACCACTTCGTCGGCGATGCAATTTCAGCGAATTTGTTTTCAAAACGCCGCCAGTGCGATCGAATTGTCCCCCGAAGCTACCAACTTTTGCCACCCAGCCGAAGATTCCGAAGTGCAAAAAAGAAGCAGTGAAAACGAAAAACGTCTTTCTAACATGTATTAGAAATACCGCGAATAATATATTGTATTCGTTTTTCGTACTTCAAATATGAAAACGAAAAACGAACATTGTTTGTTTTTTCATTTTTCGTTCACCAATTTCAAAACGAAAAAGGAAAAGACGGTATGTACACGGACCGCCAATGCACTAGTGTCAATCAGTCTAAAGTGACACTGAAGGCGCATCTTTTCACAAATTACATTCGATGATCGATGATCATAATTGTTTTATTTAAATTTATATTTTTTTTTTTAATTAATTTAATATTATAATTAATCTATTTTATTGTTTTAATAGCTTGCATTCTTGTGTTTATTTTTACATTTTAAGACAGTATAGTTGATATTTTACTTAGTAGTAATGATTGCATAGTATTTTTTTACTATATATCGTATGATGTTATTACCTTATTTGCATTAATCATTGTAAAGCGCCCCAGAACAATTATTTTGATGGGGCGCTATATAAGAAGTAAATTATTATATATGTTTATATTTATATATATATATATATATATATAATAATAATATATAAATTATATATATATATAATAATATATACATTTTATATGTATATATATATATATATAATTTACGTCGAGACAGTTGCTAACTCCCAAATCAACAACACATTTTAATGTCCTGCAAAGAACCTTCATGTGTATGTGATATAATGTTATTTTCTTCATTTGTTGGATAGGTGGTTGAAGTATCTAAGGTCGGTAATAAAACGTAAGAGACCGGCTGTTTCGTCCTCATTTATAAAAACTTGACAATGCAATGTGCTTAATATAATATATATATATATCAATATGCTAACGTTGGGAATCAGTCTAGTTGTCCTCCTAGGTGCCGAGGTCCACTCGCCTCTCTCTACATGTATTCGCTTCCTTGTGTCATTGGCCTCTGTTCTACTAAGTTACGACCCTGTAAATTAGTAAAAACACAAAGGTAATTATTTTGAGTTATATGCCTATGATTTCGTGTTTGCTGCTCACACGGGATGCAGTGGGTGAGTCGAGTGATGAGCAACTCTCTAGATGGCGCCACTGCGGGGGTATGTTTACTTTACTGAAAAATGTTGTCATGCGAAAGCCCCGATTACCTGGTCAGCGGGAGCGAGGGTAAGAGCAACAACATACATTGGTGATACCTGTTGCACTTGGTTTGTTTCTCCATGGTCGGTAGGGCCGTAGGTAGGTAGTTTGACACACGACTTGTCTGGTTTCCACAATCAAGACCGCAAGTGAGACGATGTAGAACTGATCCAACTTCCTGATAATACTTTTACCACCCTAGGTTTGAGTATATTATCACAGGTACCGGGACACGAAATTTGAATTCCCAAACAGGAATGCCATCGGAAAAATTTCGACGCGTCTGATTGGCTCTGAGCAATTACGAGAACTACGTTAGATCCGTCCATACGTCGATTTGAGTTGCAAAATCCGGAACAAAATTAACATTAATTGACATCAAAAACTTTCCTGAATTTTATGTAAGTGTCTCACAAGAAATGTATATATTCTCAAGAAATTACTGAAATAATTTGACGCGGATTTTACGGTGATTATGACAAAAATTCGGCGCGTCCTCTCGAACTTTATGTAAGTGACTGATAAGAAATGTATATTATAGTCTCAAAGAATTACTGAAATAATTTGTTGCACATTTTACGGTGATTGTGATCAAAATTCGGAGCGGTCGCCTGAACTTTATGTAAGTCTCTGACAAGAAATGTATAGGCCTGTAATGCTGGTCTCGTTTATTTCTTTTTAATTTAGACATGTTAGAGGCTAGAGAGTAGAACATGTCCTGTTTCACTGGCATACATTTCTTAACAGTGGCTGGTCCAAAAGTAGACGCAGATTTCGAAGAAGTGGCTCACATATATTGACATTGTCAAGTAAGTCATCTTGTGAGGACAAAACTATGTCTAACACATTCTCACTCCAGATTGGTTCTAAAATTAAAATCTTGTGGTCCTCACTCCCCGTACTCTGTAGAGATTTCCATTGTATATGATCATGGTTAAAATCCTCCATAGTAATACACTCCCGTTTGCTCGCTTCCCTATATAGCGTTTTGTACTTTTTTATTTTCTTCTATGCTTATGTTTGGACTTCGATAAACTAATCCAACAGTTAACGTTGAGTTTCCTGTAACTATGTTACACAAAACAGCTTCTTCGAAATCTGCTGTCTCTTTCTAAATTTAAAACATAAGCCTGAATAGATTCTTTAATATATAAAATAAATCCACCTGCCCTTCTTCCTATCCCATATTTCCTAAACATTACATAACCTGTCAGTCCCAATTCGGCATCTGGTATATCGGTGGTGGCCCATGATTCAGTTATATCTATTATGTGAGAGTCAATATATTCTACCATAATGTTTAGTTCACTTATTTTGTTTACTATGCTCCTTGCATTTAAACAAACACATTTATATCCAGCTTCAGAACAGTTTTCCAGGTTGTTCCTTGTTGATTTATTTGTGCTGTTTTTATCTATGCCTCCAGTGTCAGGCTTCTCTGCGAGTCCCCCCTGCGAATTTAGTTTAAATAGATGCAACCTGTCCCACTGTCAACAGATCGCAGCAGATTATCTGAGAATGCTGCTGCCCCCTTTCCACTTAGATGGAGGCCATCTCTCATGTACATATCTTCTCTCCCAACAAAGTACCCCCATAAATCTATGAATCGCACGCCCTCGTCTTCACACATCTGCTCAACTAGTGCGTTGATCGCCATCCTCTTACAGTTTCTGTATGTTGCCCCCCTTCCTCCCATTACTGGCAAAATTCTTGTCTTCTTTAGCTTCCTCACTAAATGTCTGTACTTCTGAACTATCCCAGTTGTTCCCTCCTTGTCTGCATTGTTTGTCCCTACGTGTACTAGTATAGACCCTCCCTTGCCATGCCCCAATACCTTCTCTACCCTTTCGGTCACATGCTCTATCCTAGCCCCCGGTAGACATACAACAACGTCCTTCCCCTCGCATATAGTCTCTGTTTTTCTCAGAATTGAATCGCCGATAAACACTCTCTCTTTTCTCCTTGCCCCCTCAATCACTGCTTCGGAGTAGCTCCTCCTCTTTGCATATGTCTGGTTGTTGTCTTTTCCTCTTGCCGTTTTCTCTCCTGTCACATTCTCTTCCATTCCCTTCTTTCCTGTCGCGTTTTCTCTTGTCCCCTTTCCTCCTGTCATCTTCTCTTCTAGCACATTTACTCTCACTTCCTTTCGTCCCTTCATCTTTCCTCCCATCACATTTTCTTCTCTCCTATCCCGTCCCTTTTCCCCGGCTACCTCCTTCACTACGGTCACTTTCTCCCCTGTCACCTTCACGCCTGTCATATTTTCTGTTTTTTGCTGAACACTCTGTCTTCTTCCATCAGTCTTCTGTCTCACAGTCTTACCAACTACCTCTGTGGTGTCTACCTCTTCACCACCTGTATCGCTGTCGCGTCTCTCCTCGTTCTCTACAGTCTGACTGATCTATCCCCACTGTCCCGTTTTCTTTTCCTCTGCCGAACACTTTTCCTCCGTCCCTCTGTCTTCTCAATTTCTTGTTCCTTCACACCGATCACCTTCCCTCCTCTCAGTCTCCTTTCTTCATTCTCCGTGTCACAACTCTGCTCCTCCTGTGTTGTAGAATTCTCAACTCTCTCCGCGTCATCCCTCTCTGCTCCATCTATTTCTATGTTGAGTCTCACCTCCATCTCCTTCACTCCGTCAACTTACACACCTCCTTCATCAGACATTCCACCCTCAAACACCCCATACACCGAAAGGTGAATCCGTCATCTTTGGTCTCTGCCCATGATTTTGGACAGCCAGACAACGCAAAATCCACCCAGCTCTGGCAGTCGTTGCAAACTAAGTGTCGTTTTGCCCTGAGTTGCCGCTTGCAAGGTGCCATATCAGAATTTATGTATGTTCAAAATAGTTTTTATATAGTCTTTGAAAAGACTTTTCTGTGTACAATTTACACCAGATTGTTTAGGTTATAGTTAGTTATATTTGTTAACACACAGTGACACACCGTGCCTTACCTAGTTACGATGTCGATGACAATGTATTCAAGTTAGGCTTAGATACAAGGTAGTCTTTACAAAGACTGTTTCCTGTGTACTAATATACACTTTAAAAGGTTGTTATTTCAGGTTTTAATTACTCATCTAACTACACCGATTATCTCAAATAACGCTATTCTATTGTCGTTCACGTTACGTTAACTTCGCCAGTGACCTACTTTGTAAACAACGTTCCGATTACATTAACGTCCCCAATTATCGCTCGCAAATCGCCTACTTTTAATCTACCCTAGATTACTCCCTCTAGCTAACTTTTAAGTATCTATACGACTATTATTAACACAATTCAACAAGTCACTGAAGTGTTTCCTCCATAGTTCTACAATTTCAGTTCCACCAGATATGCCTTCTATACTAGCAGGAAGTGGAGTGTTGCAATTATTTATACTCTTAACCTCTCCTCAGAAGGCTTCAGGGTTACGTTCAGTAAGTTTCTTAGCCAGTGCTTCCTTACGTAACATGTTTTCATTGTTTTTAATAAAACGCAGGGCATGTTTAAATCTTGCTTTACATTTCAGATGCAAGTCATATTTATGACCTTGTCTAGGTTTGCCAGCATTAATCCACATGTCTCTAGTTTCTCTGGAGGTATCATACAGATCGTCCACATACTCTGCCCACCCAGGCTTATTAGTATATAACATAGTCTCGTATCCTTGAATAATAGTGATGCTAATCTAATTAGCTATTCAAAATACTGTATGCCTCTCTACGTAGTCTTTAGAAAGACTGTTTGCTCCGTATTTTATATATATACCAGAATGACTAAGTTAAGTGGCCTTTTACTACAACATAACTATACATTTACATGTGTGTATGTTGAACCAGATCATACTGGTTCATGAGTCAAATTGAAACTAAGTTATTACGATATTTGGCAGATAGTTCTTCGTGTGTAGTCTATACACTCCAAATCACTTATTCTCATATATTAAATAATGCAAACAATACTCTCAATTAAACTGACCTTTCACCTAGTGGCCAACTATCGTGCTCCCTATAGCGAATGGTCGTAACACTACAATTTATCAACAAACCTTGTAATATCGATCACAAAAGCTAAGGTATTCTAAAATATTTTCTCTGACTAACTTTTAGCTATAATGGTTTTTTTAAGCAATTCTTTGTAAGCTAATATGCATTCGAGATGTACTGTATCAAAACGTGACAATTTTCCAGAAGTACTTTCTCTGCTACTGATATATTGCATGTTAATGCATAATTTGGGTGGTATCTTCGCAAAAAGCCAATAAATAATTGTGTTTACGCGAATCATTTTGAGCTTGCTGTCACGCAGATGATTAATTATGCAGCCCGAATATAATGAATATTCATGCACGCGCATTGAAGCACATAAAGACCGTTGACGTCACACGCAATCAACATATCAGATTCCGAGGTGAGTTGATTCAAGCAATGGCATTTTAAATAAGCAATTTCTAAACATATGTATATTGACAGCTATTTTTATAAGTGTAGGAAGCGTATTATTGTTTATTTGTTCTGCTTCCCAATGCCCTCAGTCGAGCAACGTTTCGATTAAGTAGAATTATATATAGCGTCCGCCGACATCGACGGCTGCAGTCGGTGTCAGCAGGGACTTGGTCTGTCGAGCCTCTACTACTAACTAGGCAAGGGTCTCGCCTTTCTAGTTAGTAAAACTGCATTGCCTAATATTTTACATGTAGTGAACGAAAATGCACACTAAAATATCAATAGATGCAACCATAGCAAGAGGATTAACCTGGTCGTGGATGTTACTTTCTTGCCTAGATCTGGGACTTGGGGCATATTTTGGATTGGGTCTGTGCAGAGCTAGAATGTAAAGAAGTACTTTTAATTCATTACTTTACTTAAGTAGAAAAGTTTAATTTTCTTGAGTAACGAAGTACAATTTTAGAAATACTTTTACTTGTACAATTAAGGTGTACTTTTGTGAATGTAAAGAAATATCCATAATTTATGTGTTACCATTTTGGAAGTTATAAGATGGTTTCAACAAATGATATGTGCCGGAACCCAGAACTCTTTACACTCGGCACAGATATATATATATATATATATATATATATCTATATATATATAAGCCGGAACTATTTTTTTTTGGATTGGCTAATTCGTTGCCATTAGCCGGCATAATTACCAGGTGGAATACAAGTTACAAAACATAATGTCAAGCTATTGACTTAGAAAATACTTTTGTGTTTACTTCAAGTGTAATTGTTCACTTTTTATTTGTACTTCAAGTACATTTTTAAAGGTACTTTTATTTTTACTGGAGTAGCTTTTTTTCTAGCTACTTGTACTTTTACTCAAGTACAAAATAACTGTACTTATACCAGCTCTGGGTCTGTGTGTCTACGGGTCTTACCTTTCCAGTTAGCCGTTTTTAAAAAGTAAAAAGGATAAAGGTAAGTTCTTATACAGCGCAGTATCCAGTCCTCAGGACTGCTCAAAGTGCTTTACACTTTACTACCTGGCAGACCTGTTCAATCGAACACCATTTCGACTTCTCTGGGAAGCATTCAGCCACACTGCAACTAATGCGCGAAGATTATTCGTACACAAATATCCACCAATGTCTATAGCCAGGTACTCATTAATACAGCTGAGTGAACTGAAGCAATGTAGAGTAAACGAACTTGCCCAAGATTCGACACCGCCGCGCAGGATTCGAACCCGCGTTCTCTCAGTCGAGAGTCAGTCTGGAGCTATTACCGCTGCGCTACTGCGCTCCCTAGAGCAGCAGCACAGCTTGATCTGATCTATCTATAGAAAGTCCCCGTTTCCCTAGTTATTTGAACCGAAACATGAAAATGTGAGAGTCGTATGTTCACAGATTGTTTCTAACGATACAGCTACAATTGTTAGTAAACCTGGCTGGCATGTCACCATTCAATGTAAAAGTTTTAGGTTTGCTAAAACGTACACAATACCGGGTTGCCACGGAATTTTGCGATGCACGAACTTTGGACACTAGCAGATCTGCACTCTAATATACACAAGTTTTAGCCATGAATATATATTTTTTTAATCTAATAATATATCAGATCAAGCTGTGCTGCTTCGTGCGAATAGCACATTTGATATTAATAGTACTCGCTAAAAACATACAAATTAAACATTTATTTTTGACATATTACTTCACTGTTACTGTACACTTTTCGCGAGAATGGCCCACATGTATATATGCAACATTAATCATTAGAGCAAGAATAAAGGAAAATATACAGTGCATTCTGGATAAGGTCGAACCTCCAGGAACCCATGACAATACTGATAAGTGGAACTTCTGATAACTAGAAGTTATCAGAAGGTCCCTTTATTGGGACCTACGCCCAGAACCGAGGAAACAGATTGACTTAACTTAGCAAAAATCAACTTACGTGAGTTCGAGTTATCTGGAGTGCACTGAATATGACCAGGTAATTATGTGGAAGCAAACTACAAGTAATGGATTGGGATTTTAGTCGTGTTAGTTAGGCTCAGCTTCCTAAATTCAACTTTGTTTATTTGCAGGAACATTTTGACCATCAACAGTTTGAAAATAGCCGAGCTGATGGAAAGAGGAAATTGAAGAGCTCTACTCAACAGTGCCATTTGTAATATAGCCGCTCCCTGCATGTTATATACATACGTAGCCTATGTATTACGGACGGATCCCGTTGACTTCGGATTTCTCCGGTGCTGGTCGGATCAGATAATAAACGACGGCCATGTTTCGTTCAGTCTGATAAATGGTGTGTTTCATTTAAAAGCAGCAATCATACACCATTAATTGGACAATGGGTCACCTGACATAAGATGGTGCCTGACTTTGTGCTCCATTCTGTTCTGTGCGACATCTACTGGGAAGTTGTACATCACTTCGTGTTTCAAATGGATGTGTGCTTATGATAGCTTTGCCTATCAAAATGCATAACTGTGCTATTAATTGGACAGTGTGTTAACTGACACAGTAGTGAAGAAGTCTTTGTTCTGCCTCATTAATTCCGTGTGGCATCTGCTGGGAATATGTACATCACTACATGTTTCAAATGGATTTGTACAATCGATCGATTTGTGCATCCAAATGCAAAACATCCCGTCATTATGTTGCAAAATAGGAGTACATAATAACGTTTATGCTTTCTTATGCTCATCATGTTTGGATTTGTTGTCATCGAAACGGGAGTTCGACAGAAATAAATTCAATATCTTACTCTAAATGATGGGCAGAACTAATTGCACTCCCAGTACAAATTAAAACATGTCTCTAGCTGAGGTATGTCCCTTGTTGTTACACCGATGCAATATATTTTAATATTTTGTCGACAATAGTGTTATTATGCTCTTTATAAATCTACATTTTTCAAACTAAAATTAAACCCTACGTACATCTGCAAGTAGATAACTACCTATGGTATTTTAATATTGTCCGTTACTTCATGTGATGTATAATGCTGTATTTATACTGCTTATGAAAATAGCAGCTGGATTTATGGTGCAAATAAAATGGTTTCATTAGTGAATGTTTTCTCAGCTTCAATAAGTGCTGTTATCTAAACGTTTCATTAAAACTAAACTTTAAAATGTATAGTCAGATGTACCAAGTGGAAAGGGAACATGATAATACCATAGGTGAGATTGTGTATGTTTTGGTATTCCAACAGAAACAATCCAATCATTCAATTATTTACCTAATTAGTACCTGATTAGTCACTAGAGGTCGACACCCTCTTTCTAAGGAAACCCATCAATCACTTTTTTTGTTTTTGACGTTTACTAAAACATTACTGCTAAAAAACGTAGGAATTCTACTTATAAAAAACGAAAAAGCCTTTGATCTGGGGTCATGACCGGTGTTGGCGACGACATCATTACTACTAATCTGTGACATAAACAGCAGCTGGTCCACGTTTCCTTTTGATAATTGTATCGGGCACGACACATTCGCATGGCGGTAACTAATCCAAACACACATGTTGATGACGTTTTTCTTGCATCTATTAATTCGGCGTAGCTAATCGAATTCTGACGGACTGTTCCGAATATTCATGAGCATGCCGGATAGTGAAGGCGGGGCGAAAGTGGAAATTAAAATTCTCAATGATTCAGCCCCAAGATTTTCCTGTCAGTATCTTGTTTGGGAAACAAAAGATTCCCCAGGCAAAATATGATGTTATAAAATAATGTAGTCATTGTAACGAACATACATTGGCTTGTAGGCGAAGTCTGCTCTCCCATTGTAGCAGCGTTGTTGATCATCTCAAAATCCACGATTGTTAATGTGTTTTCAGACATTTGTTATCTTCATCAAATCTGAGAACGTACCCAATTAAGTTCATTTGCCTTATCTTTGCTCGTGTGCTTATCTTCTATTAGTTAGTCTTAATTATAGTATCTTGTTTGGGAAACAAAAGATTCCCCAGGCAAAATATGGTCTTATAAAATAATTAGTCATTGTACCTTGAACTAGCTTTTGGCATAACTTTGCCAGTGTAGAACATGTCAGATAACCATGCGTAGGAGAAACAATGCCTTTCAGTAAGACATTTCACTTGACTTGACTAAAGATTATGTAAAACATTATATAGTAACTTTGTGCACGGTGAATATATCGAAAACACGTAAATATTCACTATAAATGTAAGCTGTGAATAAATCGTAAGGTCTCCATGAGCTTATTTCTGAATCTCTATGGAAATTCGACACTGCGTAAGTATCGCATATGGCTATCCTACTTCAAGTGATCTTCCCTGATCAGTCTTTCATCAAATTATCCTGGACATAGGATAAGGGGGTGGTTCGGGATGTCTCAGGGAAATCTCCAACTGCACCCTTCCCCCTTCGAAACCTCCAGCAGTACCCCCCTTCAGGCTCCCAAAAATATAACTACACTACACCACCTGCTAATGGTGTATTCAAGCAGAACTTTTTTCCATAAATCAGAACTCTTTCATACATCAGCGGGGGGTTGTATCCGCCGTATCCTCCCCCTTCCCCTTCTCAGCAAGACAGTACAGACAACTTCGGTCGTCTAATTCAAAGGTACTGTCTGTTCTCAGAGTTAACACAAAAGCTGGAACTCGAGCTTTTTCAGTTGCCTCGCCGACAATTTGGAATTCGCTTCCCGTCAGTATTAAATCTGCAGAAAATATTGTTACATTTCGCCGTCATCTGAAAAAAAACTATCTTTTTAATATCGTCTATCCTCCCTAGCTTCTTAGCAAATCCACCCATTTGTTGATGACTTCCGCCTAGGACACGAGTACGAGAATGCTTAATCCTTTAGTTTTGATGCGCCACTGAGCTCGGATTCTCTGAGGATATTGGCGCTGAAGAAATATTTTTTGTATTACTATTACTCTTATTATTAAAAGTACTATGTCTGTTCCAATATTTATTAGCATTTATTTTAATATTGTTCTTAATACAACACCACCTATATGCTGACTATATACTGCCCGTCGAAATACGATTAATACGCCCGTAGTATTTTTGTCGTCCGCGAAACAACACATTCCGATAGGTGTTTCTTATTACGACACACGGAGGAGCAAACTGAAAGCGCAATAACACAATCTAAAACAAAGCTATGTTCACAAACATAACGACAAACAGAATATTTACGACATCTTGTGATATAACATACCTACAGTATGTTGATGAACGACCACTTCCCACAGAAGTCATGTTGAATTTAATTAATAGACGCTGACATTTACAAGCTCCGCCCCTACTGGCTGTAGTTGGTTGCGCCTTCCGGAAAATAGCCGAGTTACTCAGACATACCAATTACGGCATAGGGTATGTATCAGATTTACTTTATATCGAACAGATTTTGTCTCAAATCCAATTAGAACGTAATTTATATTACAGGGCAGCTACTTCAATCAATACATAATAACATGTATGCCTATTTGTTATTATATTAGAATAACTAACCTCCCATTAATACAACTTCGATATACCATCTGTTTTAGAATAAGAATCTTACTATGATTCCGTAAATAAACAAACAATACAAACTGTCAATTTATTACATGTTTTATTGCATATTAGTGTATTCCTTTACTCGGTTTCGTTTGTTTACATCATATGTGAGCATGTGATACATCTCTATTTCTTTCCACTGAATAAAACACTGCAACAGTGTGCAATATGAGGCCCTTTGAGCATCATATCGATTTGCCTTCTCGCCAGATCGTGGAGATTATATCGTGCACAAAGAAGCGATTTAATGTCAGATCTTTGCAGAAGTGTGCTAAAGCAGTTGATGCATGTGACTGCGTCCGTCGCTCAGTTGTGTGCTCTTGCTGTAGCTGTACGTATGTCTATGTAAGCGTTTGTACCTCATATAAGGAATTAGGAATTACACGTGTTGATGATAGTGTTCAGTAGTTCGATTGTTAACAGCACCAAAGTTTTGACGTGGCCAGTCAATCATATGCGTTAGCAGCATTTTAGCCACGTTTTTGACGATTTCGTTTAGGTAACAGCTGCCCGCAAAAGCTCCCCAATTTCATATTTTTCTTTCGGCATCCTTTTCCGCGTCAGCATCTCAGAATTACCAGCAGTTGATGGCGTGGAAAAAGCATTTCCGGATGCCGCTGCGCTTGCGCATCATAGAGCTGAGCATTTCCGCTGGCACTCCCTCTTGGCGAGCGTCTTCTATTATTGTGTCGATGAACCGGAGTATCAGCCTGTCCGTCCGGTCGTCAATGTCATTCAGCTGAAATCAAGCACATAACATATTAAGATAGCATATATACCCAGGCACGTAGGCGCGCACGCATGCACACACACGCACACACACACATACACACACACGCACACACGCACAAACGCGCACACGTACACACACGCACACACGCGCGCACACTCGCACACACTCACACACACGCGCGCACATGCGCACACACTCACCAGACCCGTAGCCAGGGGGTTCACTGGGTTCACGTGAACCCCTCTTTTTGTGAACCCTCCTATCTCCAAAACGTGAAAGCCCCCCTCGAATTTAATATTTAAGATGTGAACCCCTAATTGTTATGTTAAGATTATTCCCTGTTTCTCAAAAGCGTGAACCCCCTCCTAAAACCTGCTTCATGTTGTTCAAACATTACCCAGCATGCCAGGGCAGCATGATTGATACACATGTTAAATGGATAACAAATACACAAGAAGCCAATTTTACTCTAAAGTTACATGACTCCAAATTGTAGTCAGTCAGAGGTGACTGGTGCAGACAAAACAGACAGAGTTATACTAAAGGATTTATGTGAGTGACTCAATTTCATATCGACATTCCACTGCATAATGACAATGGTTCTCATAAGTATCATGTTAAAGTGTTATAATGATTTAACACTGATTAAAGAACAAATACGAGCACAGATACAGTGTATAGCGCTAAAGAAATATCGTATTATTATTATAACGTTTCCTGCGGTCAGTATGGCCTAGAGGTCACTGTTATCGATTGTTTGATACCTATAATTTTATTAAAATTCCACAAGAGGAAATGTTTTCTAATCTTCTATTTATATATAACACACACACACGCACACACACACACATATATATATATATAGTTTATTAATTGACTGAAAACCACATTGTTAATGTCACCAAATTGTAACACTAAGTGTTTACTTTAACAAAACTTGGACGCACCCACACTCCTCGGTGCCGCGTTTATGATATTATTATATGTATATATATATATATATATATATATATATTCAAAACTGCACATATGGTGAAGTGTTTCTATTAAATAATTCAGTTGTGTTACTAATATAATAACATTGCCTGTTGGCTTTTATGCTTAATCAGCAAAAAAAATTCCACTGACCACATATATGAATCCCACTCCCCCACTCCCCGAAACAGCCTCGCTAATGGCCTACTCGTGATGCCAATGTGGTGTTTGGATATAAGATGAAACCACACGGTCCACGAACCTCTCACCATACTTCATTGTCCTTTCAAACAGAAACCCGACCCTCTGCATTTTGGGGTGAACTCCCATGTGAACATGAGGCGCCCTCTGCCTTGTGACAAATATAACCCCACACGAGCGTGTGACGCCCCCTGGAGTCTGTATTGGGAAAATGTGAACCCC
The DNA here is from genome assembly GCA_020002185.1 of Paraescarpia echinospica. NCBI lineage: Eukaryota > Metazoa > Annelida > Polychaeta > Sabellida > Siboglinidae > Paraescarpia > Paraescarpia echinospica. The sequence goes on from CM034537.1 coordinate 56,521,264, forward strand.
CCGTTGTGAAAAGCTGGCTACTGGCCTGCTCACTCACGGACGCGAGCGCACACACGCACGCACGCACCACCACACCTCGGTGGTCCTATTTAAACCTGTCAGCGTACCACTATCCGATTGATACAGGAAATGTCATGTTTATGTCAAAGGGCGGGAAGTCAAAACAGATAATAACACGAAGATGACCGGACAGCGGGTGGCCATGTCACCGCGTTCGAAAGGTCGCCAATATTGTTAATTATTAAACACGTGGAATGGTAACCGTGCGCTTGATGTGTCCAACAAGACATATTACTGTTGTCGTGGAGTCGCAGTACAAAAGACACTTATAGTCCCACAACATGATGCTTTCGACCATTTTCGAATCAGTCAGTAAAATAATATACAAGAATAGGTTATTCAAGTATCAGTTTCAAGTTCAAGTGTGATTAGTTGGGTAACAGTATGAATCTGGCCTGATACAATGACTTTAGTCTTAATGTTGTATTCGTGCTAAGAAAATTATCTGATGATGGCCAGAATAAAACGTTTGACCAACGTAGCAACAACGGCCATTATACAAATGGTAACATGTGCAACCGTTGTTCAATTTGTAAAATATCTTTATATGTAAAATCCTTTGTGACACAAAATTCCAGCAGTGTTCACACTTAAGGCATAACAAATACAAGCAAGTTTCCTTAAGATGTTGCTTTCTCAAATTATACAGAATACTCTCAGTCTTGTGAAGTAATTTCGTTTCGGTCTAGTAAATCGACCAATTGGCTATTTTAACTATAAACGGGGCAATATAAATAACGCTACTAATAGAGATTTGCTCTGCTGTCATCAGTAAACAACTGCCAAGTACATAACAGTTACACGACATCGTTTTCGAGTTGCTACTTCAACGCGTAGACCAGTCTATCCGAATCATCGGCAATACGACAGATTCAAATGGTGCGTAACATACCTCGTGTGACATGATCTCGCCGTTGAATTCATCAAATGACGGCGATCGCTTGCTGAGAGAACCAGCCCTCACGGTGGCGATGCAGACCACTACGACGAGGAAATAGCAGAGGCAATGTGAAGGCGTCATGACTGCTTCTTCTCTTCTGACCGTGCGACTTCTGGTGTCGATGGTGGTGTAAGCTCTTGTGGTTTTTCGGTTGAATCTTCACGACAATCCGACGTCCGTGATATATAAAGCAATCTGAAGAGTGGCTGATTATAATATGCCACAAGGGCTACTCTCATTCGCCGGACACGAAGCAATCAGTCGTCGGCGTCAACAGAACTAACGCGATGAAATCCTCTCATTGGCTGTGCACATGCGTGGGCTGGTTAATGTCCTCGTGCCAGTTCCACAAGCCGATGAGGCTGCGGTTGGTATCAATTAATGTAGAACGTGTCAATCAGTTGTATTTCAACATCACAGCTTTGGCGTTAGAGAAACACAGATTAATGACGAAAGAGACGAGAAACCATGCAGACGTCTAATTTGCTTCACTTGCACACATCTGTGGGACCTAGATGCCATTTTGTTTGACGTGTAGTGTCTGCTTTCTGCTAATAACATCTTTGTGTCGCACTGCTG
>CM034537.1:56527842-56537842 GCA_020002185.1 Paraescarpia echinospica
TTGGAAGTCTAGAATGACACCAAACAGGTGTAAATTTAGGTTGCAGCTATGAGTCATAAAAAGGTAGATCTAGGTAAGATAGGGAGAAACCTTTTGTTCATGGAGTTTGCCATGTAATGATAACGACCAACGCAGATCTGGCAACGCCTGGCCAGGGCCATGATACTTTTTGTGCTACCACATTTTCATTCTGGGCTGCTGGATTAAACAAATCTTTGTTCGCCAAAACTGAAACTGCCGGATCTGGGTGGTGGTAAGTAAGGTTTGGTCAGTATGTGAATCGTTTTCACCACCACAGGATGACTTGTTGGCATTTTTTCATTCACCGAACACAGAGGTACCAAGTGCACCGATTTGAAGGTAAAAATCACGGTTTTTTTCATTTGGGGGATATTTGTCTTCATATTGGGATCTTGCGGAATTGGGGGATTTTAGTGCCAAAATCTGCAGTTAGATTAGTATTTCACAGTTAAAACATAATTACTCATCTTGAAATCCAACTATACTGCGTATGAAGCATTTCACGTGAAAAATGCACGAAAAGAAGTAAATATATCCTAAATTTGACAAATTATCCGACCGTGGAACGTTTTTCCCTAATCCGCACTTACTCCCTCTTGCGACTGCTGCAGCGCTTGGTGACGGATCTACCACCATCACATCGTGAAAAGCAGTAGGTCTAAAGCTTTTGGTGCAATATTCCAATATTCAATAGCTGCATGTTTTAATTGCATGCACTGTACTGTAAGAAAATAAAGTTGCTGGTTATTTGTTAAGCCAACGCTAACAAAATAATAATAATATATTACGTTGATATATCATCACGTATATTCACTTAGTATGCGTTGGTATTTTCATTGCAACCATCTACTATTAATATTGTGAGTCAATATTACTAATCTATCCAAGTCATTACGTTATATGTACATATCGTGTTTTATATTAATAGCTTAAAAGGTAAGTTTTTATACAGCGCAGTATCCATAATCTTTAGGGGAGACCGGGGATGGTTGTCACACATTTTTGTTTTTTATTTTTCTTATTTGTTATGACAGATCCCTACGTTTTGTTGTTTCTAAGATTAACTTTAATCTGTCCCTATGTTTTGTTGTTTCTAAGATTAATTTTAATCTGTAATGTATATATGGCTATTAATAATGTTGACGTTGTCTTAATAGAATTATTATATTTGGGTCATTTAAAAAGGGTTTGTCTTGTGACAAGCTACGCCATGCCCGGTTTGGTTGTCACACAACGTGGGGTTGGTTGTCACAAAATGTTGGGACTTCGATTATGGAAAATTAAATAATGCGTTCATGAAACATAATTCCATAATGTAAGACGCATTGCGGTGAATTTGTAAAAAAAATTGCAAATGGCTAAAAACGATGATATCAAAAGTTTCACGATGAGAATAATTAATGTTTTCTAATCACATGCTACATGAAAAGTATTTGTTGAAATCATGGCCCATTTCAGCATGACATACATTGATGTGTGTATGATATATACACAAAGTATGAAATTGATCGAAAGGATTTTCCAAAAATCAAAATTTTACAACAAGTTCTTACATGTGAGCGACGTGACAACCTGCCTCAGCTTTTTGTGATAACCTGCTATTTTATCCCTCAAGATTTGGCATAAAATATAATTCTTGATATGACACTTATTGTGCGAATGAGTTTGCTGTTATACATTTGAGAGTTCACAATCGGTCCTATTCGACATGACAATCTCTTCAAACAAAACAATGCTACATCATAAATAGTAACATAACAAGATTTTATTAATAACATGAAAAAAACATGTCGCCAACGCGTCAATATTGAATCGCGGAACAACAAAAAGGAATGGGGGATTCATGTCTACTAAACGGTCACTACAGTGACAATTCTGGATGCTTTCGCCCTATATGACAAACACCAGAGGCATTGTGACAACCAACCCGTGTGACAACCAACCCCGGTCTCCCCTACTGCTCAAAGCGTTGTACACTTTACTCCCGGGCAGACCTTTTCAATCGAACATAATCTCGACTTCTCCGGGAATCATTCAGCCACGCTGCAAGTAATGCGCGAAAACTATTCGCACACAAATATCCACCAGTGTCTGGTACTGTTGCCAGGTATTGATTCACACAGCTGTTAGAACTGGAGCAAAACAGTGAAAGAACTTGCCCAATGTTCGATAGGATTCGAACCCGGGTTCTGCCGAATGAGAGTCCGACCCGCTAGGCACTGTGCCACTGTCACATGTTTGCAAAGTGGTCGTGAATTTATTGTTCGAGAAACATGTAAATATTACTATTAAATATTTCTAGTAAGTATATTATTATAGCAATGATATAAATTAGAACTTGTCTAATTAAAAAAGGATATAATAATTGGTGTGCCATTTTTTATTATCTCAAAACAATATACCATATGAGACAAGGAAAATGATAGCGATTACTCATAAATGCAACCCAAACTGAGTATTATGACAACACCGTCACTATCAGTTTGTGTCTTCCTTTACTAGTTAAAACAACGTATTCGCGCTGCGGAGCTGGTCATCCGTCAAATAAGAAGATGCTAAGAATACTCGCTAACAGCACTTGGATGCAGCCGCGGTTCACCCGCGAGCCACCATCGACTTGCAGATTCGTTGGCGGGCAGGCGTATTCAATTTCACGGCCAACTAAGCGTTGTCTTCGCGCGACAAATCTGCCCAATCATTTCTGTTGATCGCCGCATAGTCGGACAACAATCGTGTATAATGTCGTGCATTAATAACAAATGCCCTGATGACTCGGCCACGCAGTCTATCGATCACTCTGTCTCATCATCAACAACAATATCGCGATAAGTAATATATAATAGGCGTCTTCTCGCGGTGGACGTGCGCGTTCTTAGACAGAAATCGAACTTTAATAAAGAGGGGATACAGACTTATTTCTGTAAATTCACCAAGGCCGAAAGGACAATCACATTGTTATTTTCGGAAATCGTTACACGGGAACGGAATATAGGTGAATTAAATAAAATGAGTCTACGCGACTGGAATTAGTTCTACATTTTATGTTCTAAATTCTGAAGATAATGTTTTGTTAGTGAAAAGTCTTACTCTGATATAAAAGTGCATATAGTAAACAGTATGAGAGATATGTTCTAGTCATTTGCAAAAGTTTAAGACCAGGCACGATTTTTTGAGGAAATTTGATAAAACTATGATTTTTTGGACTTCACATAACATTATATCAGTTTATTTCGCCAAATAAACGTAGTACAACATAATATGAAACTCTATGTCGTCCAAAAGTGTCAGTGTCTCTATTTTTCAGTATTTAGACTGGCCTCCTTTGCTGTCAATGACCGCCTGGATGCGATATGGCATGCTAGAAACCAGAGATTCGCAGTACTCCTGGGTGATTTCGGTGACCCAAATGTCCTTGATAGCTTGTTTCAAGTTTTGAGCGCTTGGTGGTTGTTTGTCTGCCACCTTATCCTTCATTATAGTCCACAGGTTCTCAATGGGATTTAGATCTGGGCTGTTCCCAGGCCATTCCAGCATGGGGACTTTGTTCTTCTTGAGGAAATCAATGGCTACCTTGGATCGGTGACAAGGAGCGCCATCTTGCATGGAAATCATACATTTGTGGATGTCCATATGCAGTTTCAGCTTCTCCTTCAGCAACTCCACGTACCTAGGTCCATTCATAGTGGTGTTAGGTGGAATAAAATACAGACCAGAAGGGCCAAAACATGACATGGCACCCCAAATCATCTGACTTGGCGGGTGTTTCATTGTGGCTGCTGTATATTTCTTATCAAATCGCTTACCTACTGGCCGCCTAACGTGCCTCTTGCGAGGTATAAACTGTTGCATGGTCGATTCATCTGAGAATAACACTTTCTTCCACTGCGCGAGAGTCCAGTGGCGATGTCGTCTGGCAAAGTCCAGTCTCTTTTTTTTATCACAGGTGTCAGGCGTGGCTTCCGGGCCGGCTTGCGGGACTTGAGCCCAAATTCCCTGCTGAGACGTCTCGAAACAGTACTGAGACTTATTTCCATACCTTTTAAGCGTAAAGCAGCCTGTTTCTTGCATGAGCTCATTGGCGAGCGCATCACGATGCGTCTCATTGCGTGGTCATCCCTGAGCGTAGTTTTCCGTGGACGACCACTCCTTTTACTGTCACGAAAAGTGCCATCAGTATTGAATTTGACGATGGCGTTGTGCACAGCTGTCTTGGAATAACGTAATTTAGCACTAATGTCTCTTTCCGTATATCCTTCTCCATGTAGAGTCACTATTTGTGCCCTTAGAACCTCTGTCAAAGAGGATTTTTTGCCCATTTCAGGGATGAAGACAAAACTGAAAAACACCTAATCGATACTGACAGCAGCAAACAAATGACCTGGAAGTACTGACTAGGCGTATTGCTTCAAGGCCCAAATAGGATGATGCAATCCAGACATTATCTGATGCAATCTGATGCCATACCATAAAATGCTTAAAAATCGTGCCTGGTCTTAAACTTTTGCAAATGACTCTAAACTTACAAGTATCGTTGTGTTACTTGATGGCGGAGCATTAAAATATGTTGATTAGTTGTGAGAGACAGGCACTATCAACAAAACACGTGAAGCGTTTGAATCTCAGAAAACTGAACAGTAGTTTGTTTACCACATTGAAACAACGCGTCTATTTGTTTAGCCCGTCGTTGCACTTGGAGATGTTGATCCTATCAGTTGTTTGAGATATAGCACCTGTAAACATGTTTAAACCTAGTTCTAATTGATATCCTCTTAGTCTCCTCGTCTCTAGTGTTAACAAACCACATTCTAGTAGGCGGCTTTTCCACTGCACTCGGCCGCCTTTTAACCCGGTCATAATTCGTATTATCGCATAAGCAATTTGCAGCAAATGACACACAGGGTGTCCGCCCTCCCCGCAATCCGAAACTACTTGCGCTGCCGTGCATACATATTGCACGGCGATCTTGGCTGGCGTATTTTCTTAACGCGATATTTCAACGTAATTATAAACACAACATGTTCAGCCATCAGAAAGAACGATATAGCACTACAAACTCGCCGAATGAGGATTGTGAGATCGTGTGAATACGTCAAGACAATGAGACTAATAGCACGTTGCCGAATGTCGTATCTAAGTTGTAACTAATTACACATGAATATGTAAACGAGGCGACTACGATGTGTAGCAAATCAGTCCATCTTAAATCTTCTTAATTTAATAAGATCTCTTCAAATCGACGCGTTATCTCGGCAGCGTCAGACGACAGCACGTCCGAAGGTGACGTTATAGGAACGTTACAGGACGTGTTGTGGGGGTGCGTGATCGTAATAAACACTCAGTCAGAGAAAACCTCATTTAAATTTATTTATTTAAATCATACCAATTTACCGTAGTGAAACAGTTCAGTTCGGAATGGAGCTGAATTGCATAACATGCTACTACATCGCCTTCCTTGGTAAGCATACAGCTACGCACACAGCCTCGGCCGCGGTATATTTTTGAGCGTTACGACATCGTATCCACTTCCGTTGAATGTTAAACCCAGGACGTATGTTCCTTATTTTTAAATATGATGATCCTAATACTGGGGTAACCATGTTAAAAGTATACATTCCGCTAAATAAATGCGAAAGTATTTCGCTATTTTAATATTTAGACTGCGAAATGTTGAAATTGTTATAAAAGGCTAAACACGTACATGCGCACGCACGTACACGTACACGCACACGGACACGCACACGCACACGCACACGCACACACACACACACACACCCGTAGCCAGCTTTTCACAGTGGGGGTTCACATTTTACCAATTCAGACTCCAGGTGGTGCCACAAGTTCATGTGGGGTTATATTTTTTCACAATGTAGAGGGCCTCACACGTTCACGTGAGGGCTCATAACGCAGAAGGTTACATTTCTAACTGGAAGAACAATGACGTGGGTGTGAGATAGGTGGACCATGTGATTTCGTCTTATATTCTTCCATGTTATATACAAACACCACATTAGCATCCCCAGTAGGCCGATGACGAGGTCGTTTTTGGGGTGCGTTTTCAGACAAACTGGGATTCATATATGGTCTGTGGAGATTTTTCCCATTTTGTGCCCGATTAAGCCTAATTCCCACTCAACTGTATTCACAAAAACCAACACGTAGTGATAGTATATTGTTAATATAACCGTCCTCTTGTGGAATTTGAAATAAATTCTAGGTGTCAAACAGTCAAGTACCACATAGTCTACACCACACTGACTCCAGGAAACAATAACTGTATTTTACAACTATACGGAACATAAAATGGACATAATAATTGATAATAAAAGCCCTTCACACATTCTTGCCTCCTCATCAGCGATAAGGCTCACCTTTCTGAGATCTACAAACATGCAACTAGCAACCACAATAGTTCGGCTACCATACAGCCACACAATTACACGATTTCACATCAGCACGCGCATTTTAAAATAGGTGAAGCTAAACGTTATTCTGTATTGGTTAAATACAATGATTCATAGAAGTTCGCGTTCCAACTCAGTATGAAAATTATGATTTGTGTTAAGCCAGATGAATTTGTCTACCGGATTTGTAGCTTGTAAGAAATACACACGCTATACATCTTAAGTTGATGATGGTTGAGAATAGCCTCTTTAACAGTCGGTAGTTACGTTAATCATCATACTAAAATTAAAAAGCCGCACTTCTCGCTTATTTTTAACAGAGTTCTTGTGGGAATTAAATCACGAATTAGTTTTTATGGTTTAATTTATGTGCTCATAATTGTTAAATCATCGTCACCCCGTTCATTCACCAGTAATTTGTCTGCATCTGTCACCTCTTAGTGACTACAATTAGGACTCATAATTTTACATTTGGTGTAAAATTGGCTTCTTGTGTATTTGTTACCCCATGCGTTTACATAACAGGAGACCCTGGGATATTGTGAAGTCCTTCTGCATGGCTAATTGGAGGTAATGGTCCTTTGACACACATTCCTCTAGTGACTGCCCTTTTCACACATGGCATTGAAGACAGACCCTCAGCCAGGCTCCCATACATTCAGTGATGTATTTTGAGAAATATGGAGTACAATTAATGGTTCACATTTTATAGATGCAATTTTGAGGGGGGTTCATATTTTGGAGAAGGGGGTTCACGTGAACCCCGTGAACCCCCCTGGCTACGGGCCTGCACACGCACGCACACACAGGTGTATTAATACGTTAACTGTAAGTGTGATCCCCAGTTGTTAATGTTCACAAGCTTCTCATCATTATGTGCATTTAAAAATGTGCGCCGCAAAACATTATTTTTTATTGCATTATTCATCTATATACATATTCGGTAGCAAATAATGAAACTATGACACGCATCAGGCCAAATGAAATTGTTCAACGGGTTTCCGCTTGTAACCAATACACTCGGTACACATTTTAAATCTTAAACAAAATGTTATTTTTGTTTCTGCGCACCTGTATGTGTGCATGCATGCGTGCGTGCGTACACGTGTACGCTCGCGTGTATGGGAGTTAATATGTACGAGTACGTGTACGTGTGTGCATTTGTGTGTGTGCGTGCGTTCGTCCGTGCGAGTGTGCGTGCGTGCGTCCGTGCGTGCGTGTGCCTGTGCATCTGCGCATGTATGCATGCGCGCGTGTGTGTGCAAGATGTTTAGTCTGTAGAGATGATACGTTGTACAGGTGATATTAAGTGTATTTTTAATAACTATGTCGTCCCAAATCATTGGAAAAGTCCTGGATGAGAGAAGAGACTAGCAACACAAGTAAATGCGCATTGGGTAAAAAGAAAACAACAAACGTAAAACGGTCGTATAAGGAGCAACATTTGAAACGACATAAAACAAATATCATTTGCGAATATGTGTAATACAAAAGTTTTAAAAAATCTCGCAAGACTGGGTCGCTCAGTGTTATATTATATTGATTTCTCAATAAGCCAATGACGTATGTTTGGCAATCCGTTTTTAATGGTTAACTATTGTTAGACATTGTACATGAGGCTAGCATTGACTTGGTTAATATCTAGTTCACATCAGTATTTGTTGTCTATATCAATATATTCTAGTACATCGAATTTCGGATTTATTTGTCAGATTATGAAGTGTCCTGGGCGCGCCAATCTATCGGAGATAACAATGAAATTAACATCAAGCCATTCACTAAAGACACGGAATAAAGCTAACCATGAGTACGCCCTAATCCTCCCTCAATACCCTAAGATGTGCGTCTGTAAAAACAAGATATTGATAGATTCGGAGTGGGCTACGTTCTTACGTCTCACGGTCGAAGTAATGTCTTTCCGTGACGACTTGACGTTAATAATATGGAAATATGCAGCAATATCAATTCCTTTCAAATGGAGATGTTTCACAAATCTGTTTCGGTCCAGCGATGGGGCTTGATTGGTATTTGTGTGCCCATTTGCCGAATGCCATCTCGACGTCGCGCGGTGATAGGTATTGCCTGACATTGTCTCATCACTTGTCGCCACGAACGCTTCAGTTAGGCTATTATTCTGGTTCATATCTGGGATGCGGCAGCTGGTGACAGCGTTTCATTATACATGTAGTTTTGGATTTTACTTTTGACTAGTTCGGTGCGCAACCATGCCAACTTGTTCTATGGTCTTTGCTAGTTGTTTGTATTGAATGGGCAGAGGCAGAGACGAAGTTAGCGTCAGGAGTCACATAAAAAGCACCCCAACGTCAATCGAAATTTCGTTCCCTGGTGTATGCTAACGGATAACTGAACATATTTTGTACTAAGGGCATATCATAATATTGTTGTGTTCGATTCACTTATTGGAAACCCAAAAAGTACCAAAGATGCATTAAACCACCAAGTGAGATATGCTGATATCGAAACAAAATGACATATCGGTCAGCCCCTGTAGCACCTGACGTTTCGGATGGTCTGTGCATAGGTATTAGGTGATGTAGCAGGCGTACATCGCCTGACGAACTGTGCTGTAGGACATTTTTTATGAACATATATTTAATCAATTAATTTATTTCTATTATGTAATGTATTTTAATTAATTTATTATTATTTATCTTTTAATACAATTTTATATATTATAATTTTATTTTTTTATTTTTTATTATCTTCATATTTGTGCAAATATGTTATGTATTTTAGTCACATTATATATATATACTATCTTGTAAATCTTAATAATTATTATATTTACCGGCATCTTTATACATATATATTTTTACATTTCTTTCCATGTACGTTTTATAATGTGTGTACTGTGCTGGTCCCGGAGATATGGCGCTATAGAAATGCTAGTAATAATAAAATAAATAAATAAATAATGTAGGGATATATGCTAAATGTAGCCAGTATTCATAAATTATATGCGGCAAATTTGAGAAATCATACTGAAAAATAAAAAAGGTTATCAAACTATAATATATGTTTTGTGTTTATTTAGCTAACATAATGCAGTACATAGGCCTAAAATATTGTGAACACCACTTCAACAATTTGTGTGTGACGTGCGTCGGAAAACCAGATTTGTTTAAACAATTGTTGATGATGTGTGTTACGATACCCGCCTACCTTGATAACAGATTACAGTTTTTGTTACGACTGTACATAAAATTAAAATTGTTAATGCTACCTGTGTTATGCTAATACCATTACCTTTGGAAAAACAATATAAACGAATGCGGTTATTCTTGCTTTCAAAGCAAATGTTCAACTCCAAATGATAGCATGTTTTCTGCACTATGCATGTTCACACTTTACACAAACTATACCAAATATAATTCGCTATATATTTTAATGCACATCCAAGAAGTATTATTGCTTATCAAATACCTTGCCGTATGAATATGCAAGACAGACATACAGTGTCAATATCATTGATAAATAACTATGAAAACAATGGAGAATTTGTAAATGTACCAATAAACATATATCATTCTGTCAACAATGCCAATAGGACTATATAT
>CM034537.1:56542842-56616801 GCA_020002185.1 Paraescarpia echinospica
AAGACGATAGTGCAACTGAGAAGAATATTCGCAGCATTTGGCTTACCACGCGAGGTGGTATCTGACAACGGACCTCAGTTCGCTTGCGAGGAATTTGGTTATTTCTTGAGGTTGAATGGCGTCAAGCACATACAGTGTCCAGCTTACTACCCGGCGACGAACGGCCTCGCGGAGAGAAATGTCCAGACGTTCAAGAAGATGCTTGCAAAATCGAAAAGCCAGCTACCATTGCAACACCGTCTGTCGCGACATACTGTTCCAGTACCGAAACACACCGCAATCGCTTACGGATAAAACGCCGTCGGAGTTGTTCCTGAACCGATCGCCACGCACCAGACTTGCGATGTCGAAACCCAGTCTCGAAGTAAAAGTGCAAGATCGGCAAATAAAGCAGAAACAACAACATGATGGAGCTCATTCACGCCTTCGCAAGTTCGACCTCTACCAGAGAGTGAGAGTCAGAAACATGAGAGGAGGAATGGAGAAATGAACACTGGGAACGGTGGTCAGAGTTTTAGGGCCACTAACATATTTGGTCAGACTGCCAGGAAACAGGAGGCGATCCGTTCATGTGGACCACATGGTCGCGAATGATGACCACCCAGCTACACCAGAAGGTTGGAGCGATGTCGCGAATGCACCTCCATTTGTCGTGACATCCGAGCCAGAGCCTGTGGTGGTCGATCCGGTCGATCCGGTCAATCCAGTAGGTCATGGAGGGCAAACAGAACAAGCACATAAGGCACCTAACGGGTTAGGGTCACCAACACCGACTGTCATTCAGTCGCCAGCTGCTGTCAGGCGTTCAGCACGAGCTATCAAACCTGTTGTTAAGTTGAATTTGTGACTATTCACCCAGTTACTCTTGCTATATTAGTCGCAGACGGTTCTTTAGAATAGTTATATTTTAAGGTGGAGAAATGTTGTAAATTGATGTAACGGGTACTAGTTGTAAATGTCCGCCCGTGTTTTGTACCGTTTTTGCAATACACACCAGAAACACTCTGGGACACCGCCAACCTCATGTGTAGTTGATTACTAATCGTAATCTGTCTCCTTAAACATGCAAACTCCACAATACACAACAATATACATGTCAGACTGGCCTCATATATATATATATATATATATATATATATATATGTATATAATATATATATAGACAACACATATCCCAAACGTGCCGTTGCTGTTTTTATCATATCCGTGATCTTCGCCGCATTCGCCGACATATGTCGCTTTCTGTCGCTAAGACTAATGCAACAGCTCTTGTTAGCAGCAGATTAGATTATTGCAATTCCCTCCTTCATAATATTGCTATCAAGGATATTGCAAAACTACAACGCGTCTAAAATTGTTTAGCAAGGGTAGTCACACAATCTCCTCGATTCTCCCGCTCAGTGCCACTTCTAAAATCACTGCATTGGCTCCCCGTGCGATATCGCATTATGTTTAAGATCTGCACAATCACCTACCAAGCCCTTTCATCCAAACAACCTAGTTATTTACACTCAATGCTCACACCAACCAGACAAGCCAGACAACTTCGGTCGTCTAGTTCGAAGTTGCTAACTGTTCCTAGAGTTAAGACAAAGGCTGGAACTCGAGCTTTTTCAGTTGCCGCGCCAACTATATGGAATTCGCTTCCCGTTAATGTTATATTAGCAGAAAATATTGTTACATTTCGTCGTCACCTCAAAACCTATCTTTTCAATATCGCCTATCCTCCCTAGCTTCTTAGCACATCCATCCATTTGTTGACGAATTTCGCCTAGCACATGAGTACGAAAATGCTTAATCCTTTGGTTTTGGTGCGCCACTGAGCTCGGATTGTCTGAGGATATTGGCGCTTAAGAAGTTATTTATTATTATTATTATTATATATATATATTATATATATATATGTGATATATATATATATCACATATATATATATATATATATATATATATATCATATATATATATCATATATATTATATATATATAATATGAATAAAATATTATATATATATATATATATATATATATATATATATTAGGCTATTCTGACATGTATTTCACAAATGTCGGCAAAAAATAAAACTATACTCATAATTCCCGACCTTACCCTATATATGTGTAGGCTGCATAACGGAATATATAAATTCCACCAGTAACCTAGAGAACATTCCGGATATGCCGTTCATCGAAGACAGTGGGGCCGTGATCAAGCGCTTCTTCTCGGACATCTGATGCTCTAATGGCGCATCAAAGACACAAGATGCGAATGCGCCCTCGACCAACAAACCGTCGACCGCAACATCCACCGCTGGTGTATGTTTTAGGAGCTTATGGAAAGACGTACAAAGAGGTACAAAGATCTGGTTAAAAGACATCTAAAAGCCACACATATCCCTGTAACAAGATTTAACAAGATTGCCAACCAGATAAGTAACTCTAGGTGGCAGGTGGACAAGGAAGCCCTTTGGCTTATCGAGAGTCCGACCCTTTTATATATGTGTATCCCGCCCTTCTGAGGTATGTGTCGATTTTATTTTTAAACATATTCACGCTACTAGCACCCACACAATCAGCAGATAATCTGTTCCATTCATTTACAGTCCTTTGTGAAAATGAGAACTTTCTTATATCTAATCTACACTGCTCCTTTACTAATGTAACTTCATATCCTCTAGTCCTTCTATCTTTCTTAACTGAGAAAAAAATATTTCTATCAATATTTTCATAACCATTCATTATTTTAGACACTTCTATTTGATCTCCTCTCAATCTCCTGGTCTCTAGTGTTGTTAAGCCGCAATATTTTAGGCGTATTTCGTAACTAAGATCACTCAGTTTTGGTATCATTTTAGTTGCTCTCCTCTGCACTCTTTCTAGCATATCTATGTCCTTCCTGCGATATGACCTCCACGCTTGAATACAATATTCTAAATGAGGCCTAACTATTGTTTTGTACAGCGGTATTATTAGCTCTTTTTCCTTATACGTTATGTTTCGCCTAATTAATCCAAGGATTTGATTCCCTTTGAAGCTGCAATTCCACACTGCACTGAAACCTTCATATCAGCACTATGGTTAACCATAAGTCTTTTTCTTTTACAGTAGTACTTAGTACAGTACCCCCCATTGTATATTCTACCTCTTCGTTCCCATGTCCTGCGTGGAGGCATTTACATTTCCCAAAATTGAACAGCATTTGCCACTTTTCAGACCATTTGATCAACTTGTCAAGATCATCTTGTAAATGTTGTCTATCTCCATCACTTTTAATCCTTCTAAACACTTTTGAATCATCCGCAAATTTCAATACCTTACTTGTTATTTCATCATCCAAATCGTTGATATATATTAAGAATAATATAGGTCCTAGTACTGATCCCTGTGGTACTCCACTCAATACCGAGTTCCAGTTTATTATACCATTTCCTATGCCTTGAGCCTTTAGCTTAAGCAGTAATCTTTGATGTGGTACTTTGTCGAACGCTTTTTGAAAATCTAAGTAGACGATATCTACTGGTGATCCCTCATCTACCCACTTAGTGATGTCTTCCAAAATGCATAACATATTTGTTAAGGATGACCTCGCTTTAAAAAACCCATGTTGAGATGGGTTTATCAAGTTATGTTTAACAAGAAAATCTACCATGTGATCTTTAATTAATCTTTCTAATAATTTGCAAATCACTTATGTTAAACTCACTGGTCTATAGTTCTCTGACTTGTTTCTCGAACCTTTTTTTAAATAACGGTATAATGTTTGCCTCTTTCCGTTCTAAAGGAACCACTCCCTCTTCTAATGACAAATTGAAAACTGTTGCAAGCGGTACGCTAATTTGTTCTACAATTTCCAATAGTAGTTTGGGCGGAATCCCATCCACTCCAGGTGATACTTCATAGCCCTTATTTTCTTAGCTACCATTTCCGGGGTTACAATTAATTGTCCTAAATAGTCTGAATCTGCCCCCTTGAACTTAGCCTCTGGAACTGGCAGTGAACTAATGTCTTCTCTGGTAAACACTGAACTAAAGTACTCATTCAGGACTTCTGCCATTAAGAATCCCTCTGATAGTATATTTCCAGCACTATCTTCTAGAGGACCGACCTTATCCTGAACTTTCTGTTTGCTTCGAACATACGCATAAAAACTCTTGCTGTCATGTTTTATATTACTAGCTAATTGTTGTTCATAGCTTTTCTTTGAATTTCTAATTTCAGCTGTAGCTTGGTTAAGTGCTTCTTTATAACTGTTGTAGGCTTCATCATTTCCAGTACATCTATATGACTTCCACATCATTTGTTTATACTACATTTTTTAATGGCTTCTTTTGATAAGTGTTTCTTTTTGGACCGTTTCCCTTGTTTTTTGAAGGGTACAAATTGATCGACTATGCACTTAATTTCACTGTTTAATATATTCCAGCATTCTGTTGCTGCCTTATTTTTCAGTGTGTTATTCCAGTCTATCTTTGCTAAATATTTCCTCATGTCCTTATACCTTCCTTTGTGGAAATTTCTCCTATACTGCTTTTTACTATTTCTTTCTGATGTTACTTTAATAATAAAATTTATCTGGTTGTGATCACTACTCCCCAGTGGCTCACATATCTTGACATTGTCAACTAATTCATTCTGTGAGGACAAAACTATGTCTAACACTTTCTCACTCTTGGTTGGTTCTAGCACATGTTGAGAAAGGAAAGTATCTTGAACTAAAACTAAAAACTTGTGGTCCTCACTCTCCATACTCTGTAGAGATTTCCATTGTATATGCCCGTGGTTAAAATCCCCCATAGCAGTCCCGTTTGCTTACTTCCCTTATAGCGTTTTGTATTTGTTCATTCTCTTCTATGCTTATTAACTGTTAACGTTAAGTTTCCTGTAACTATGTTACACCAAACAGCTTCTTCGCAATCTGCTTCTCTTTCTAATTTTATTTCATAAGTCTGGATAGATTCTTTAATAGATTAAATAACTCCACCTCCCTTTCTTCCTATTCTATCTTTCCTAAACATTACATATCCTATCAGTTCCAATTCGGCAACTGATATATCTGTGGTGGTCTAAGATTCGGTTATACCTATTATGTGAGGGTCAATATCTTCTACCACAATGTTTAGTTCATTTCTTTTGTTTACTATACTCTTTGCATTTAAACAAACACATTTATATCCAGCTTCAGAACAGTTTTCCAGACAGTTTCAGGCTTTTCTGTGAGTCCCCCCTACGAATTTAGTTTAAATTGATGCAACCTGTCCTACTGTCAACAGATCGCAGCAGGTTCTCTAGGTAGACACATGTAGGTACCATGAAGGTAGACACACGGTAGACACATGGGAATCAACTGCACAGGACCGGCAACAGTGGAAGCGGACCAAAAACAAGGGCATATAAACAGACTTCTGTGACGACTGTGGTAAAGGCTTTGCCGCACAAACAGGACTGGCTTCTCATGGAAGAGTAAAACACAAGGACATCCTCCTACTTTGATGTCATCATCGAACACGATGAACAGTAAATAGATGTTTGCTTTCGACGGAGGATTCGCCTAGTTTCACTAGTTTCCCCTGAAGTAATCGAGTGGATCAGCAACATACAACTGTGCACTTCATGCCCTATAGTCCCACACGAAAGAAGATTGTACTGTACAACAGGTATGTATTAGTTTGTAGAATAATATTAGCCGTACATAGTACAATGGTATAGATTCAGTCTGTGAAAAATAGCAGCTGCAGTATCCGCGACAACATGCTAGCTTGTTTATGCAACAGTTGTATCCGCGACGACATGTTTGCTTGTTTATGCAACTTTTGTATCCGCGACGACATGCTAGCTTGTTTATGCAACTTTTGTATCCGCGACAACATGTTTGCTTGTTTATGCAACTTTTGTATCCGCGACGACATGCTAGCTTGTTTATGCAACTTTTGTATCCGCGACAACATGTTTGCTTGTTTATGCAACTTTTGTATCCGCGACGACATGCTAGCTTGTTTATGCAACAGTTGTATCCGCGACGACATGTTTGCTTGTTTATGCAACTTTTGTATCCGCGACGACATGCTAGCTTGTTTATGCAACTTTTGTATCCGCGACAACATGTTTGCTTGTTTATGCAACTTTTGTATCCGCGACGACATGCTAGCTTGTTTATGCAACTTTTGTATCCGCGACGACATGCTAGCTTGTTTATGCAACTTTTGTATCCGCGACGATATGCTAGCTTGTTTATACTTTTGTATCCGCAACGACATGCTAGCTTGTTTATGCAACAGTTGTATCCGCGACGACATGTTTGCTTGTTTATGCAACAGTTGTATCCGCGACGACATGCTAGCTAGTTTATGCAACTTTTGTATCCGTGACGACATGCTAGCTTGTTTATGCAACTTTTGTATCCGTGACGACATGCTAGCTTGCTTATGCAACTTTTGTATCCGCGACGACATACTAGCTTGTTTATGCAACTTTTGTATCCGCGACGACATGCTAGCTTGTTTATGCAACTTTTGTATCCGCGACGACATGCTAGCTTGTTTATGCAACAGTTGTATCCGCGACATGTTTGCTTGTTTATGCAACAGTTGTATCCGCGACGACATGCTAGCTAGTTTATGCAACTTTTGTATCCGTGACGACATGCTAGCTTGTTTATGCAACTTTTGTATCCGTGACGACATGCTAGCTTGCTTATGCAACTTTTGTATCCGCGACGACATGCTAGCTTGTTTATGCAACTTTTGTATCCGCGACGACATGCAAGCTTGTTTATACTTTTGTATCCGCAACGACATGCTAGTTTGTTTATGCAACTTTTGTATCCGCGACGACATGCTAGCTTGCTTATGCAACTTTTGTATCCGCGACGACATGTTAGCTTGTTTATGCAACTTTTGTATCCGCGACGATATGCTAGCTTGTTTATACTTTTGTATCCGCAACGACAAACGCCAATGAACCAACGCATTTACCAAGTGAGCCATCGGGGCAGGCAGAAATTCGCCGACTGATTTCAGTTGTTATGATAAATTGTACAACTCCTCCTTCATACATTGATATTCTAGTGATATTATGAGATTTTACATGTTACTTTCTGTAGCTGGATACGATATATGTTTGCTATGTATGTATATTGGTGTACATTATCTCCCGTTGGTTGCATTCGATATAATTATTCGGAAAACGAGCCCAAGCTCGGCGAAACCTAGTCGACTTGTACTACAAGTTGTAGGCTCATTCGCATTCATTGTTTTGAATAAAATTTAATTCATGTGGAACCGTAAGATAACTGCTTGTTCCTCTATGATGACTAGTGTTTGTATTACATCGGATTATTGCATAACAACTCATTCTGACGCTCGTTTCGACCCCAACATTATCCATGTAAACAGCTCTGAATGCATAGAAAGGGTCGGCCTGCTGCGAGTGTGAGTCATGTGTGACGTTAAGATACCACATGATCGCCTAGCTCATTAAAATTTTATTTTCCGCGGGAATCGCTACACAGACGGGTTTAAAATCGAATTTATGCTACAAATGTATTTTTCTGTATTTGTTTAATGTTCTCGAATGTTACATGCAATATTAAACTTTTTGTACACATGGAAAACGGATTTGAGCTAATGCCTTGTTTTTATTTCCTTTAAGCAGTGGAGGGCAACAGTAGAAAGAGCAGCGCAACAGGACAGGACCCCACCCCGTACAAGGAGATTTGGATGAAGAACAAGAGTAGTATTATTAGTATTTAGAAGACAATGGACTGTAGTATGTGTGCACACCTATACTACTATGAACGTCTTATGTCACACAAGTTCAGATCAAACGGTGCATAATAAATGTACTGGTGAAACGTTTAATTTACTAGATGCATGAACGTCCATATGAGGGCGTTTCCTCGGAGCGATGCATGTCTACGTATATATGTAGTGCGCTCTGTTGTTTCTTGACGACCAGTCGTTTTAATGCGTGTGTGTGTGTGTGCGTGTGTGTGCGCGCGTTCGTGCGTGTGTTTATACCAGGTACTGTATTTAATACTAGAATAATTATGAATATGCAGGTCAAATGTCTTTAATAAGCCGGAAATGGTGTGGTATACCCCGTAGAACACTAAACATGACCCGTGAAGTATGCATTAGTCAACATTTATGTTGACACTTTTATTGTGGCATGTTTTCTTAATTTACGCTTGTCTCAAAAAGCCTATTCCAGTCATAAAAACGAGACACGACTTTCCAGAAGACAACTGTCTCGGGCCAAAGTATTAAAGAGAAACGGTGAAAAGTTACAATTTTCCATAACAATGAATTCTTACATTAAGAAATTACAACGATGCGTTGGACCATCCGTATCCTTTCATTGTCCTGGCATGTTATGTTGTTTAGACATCCTTTGTGAAGGCATTATCTCTTTTGTGCGACTTCTCAATAAGACCGGCCAACTCTGACATTTGTGTAGTACAGTTTTTGTAACCGCCCAGTGACATGTTCACTGAACGCGGGATAGTTTTGGTCCATTGTACGTCACCTCACCGACTTGCCATCAGCATGAAACCCGAGCGCACTGAAGGTTGACTTTGGACTTTAAAACATAAGAGCGGCTGGATCTACTTTCAAACCCCTCACTTGTCAAGAATGTTAAGCCTGTGATCTTCATAAGTTCTTCTTTGGTGACAAGCCATCTCACACCCGTGCCCTTTACCAGATTACCACGCTAATTAAACAAGTCATTTTAAAATTGACTGCCATTTTTACGCGACATTTCCACTGCTTCTGTTACTGTGCGTCACATTTAATTGTCTAGTCCTACAACTGTGAAATATGAAAATCAAAGTTGCATTCTGAACGCGCACGCGCGCACGCACGCAAGCACGCACGGACACACACTCACACACACACACACACACACACACACACACACAATACAGCAACAACCACGTTCCAACATTGTGTAGCTTTGTCTGTACCATTGACAAATACTATATTGACAAGCATATAGCGTCACGCACATGAACCAAACAGAACGTCAATAGAACAGTGTATCTAGACAAGACGAAACTCATCCATTAAAGCGTACGACTTTCATTGATCAACTGACCGACATTGTGGGACTTTGTAACCATGAATTTTTTATTATTTATAACATATCAGTTAGCTGAATGTAATATCCTACAATAACTTTTCTTTTTATCACATGGTGATTTAAAGGTATATCGAATTCCATTCTTATACAATTTCTCACGGTAAATAAACTACAGCAATAAAATAAGACATGAATTATAACACTGTTTTTAATGGTAATTTAGACGTACTTTGAAATACAAAACCACAACATTTTGACCTTTTAGATTTAGTTATGCAAAAGCACAACTGACTGGCGGTCAGTTGACCAATGAACATCGATGTGCCTTCCTTTAAACGTACACATTATACACAATGCATAATTAACTAAAACAGAACACCATTATAAGTGGCCCATAACAAATCCTACTAACTGTCATCGTTGAACAATATTACAAACAACCGATCTAGAAATTAACTTATGGGGATATCTCGGTCAAGAAATAGATATCTAAAAACTACGCATTAATGTAGCTAAAGGATCCATCTTATCATAAATTATGATAGTATAATCAACATGGAAATTAACTTAAGAGGATGTCTGGGTCAATATATATATACATAAATTTTTTTGTAGATCATTTTTTATGAAGATAAAGGATCCATCTTATCATTCATGTTTCTTTGATACAAATTTTGATGAGTACTTTTGATGATGATTGAATCTTATTTGAATCGGCATACATGCAGTGTATTTTGAATGAGTTTTTCTCAAACATGCCAAACATGTTAAATGATAATCTTCTGCTGGAATGGCTTGAGACTTGTCATAATAGAGCACTGGAGTATGGCACCGATAGCTACAGGAAGTTCGTTTTAAATGTTAGGACAGTTTTCTGATAATATCAATTATAATAACCAAAACTTATCAAAACTGAGTTAAAAAATTACAAAAGATGTAGAAAGAAAAACGATTGCACATTTTCAAGAAGAAACTCTGTGTAGTCCAGTGCAGGTGTGTGCAAGAGGCAAAACAATTTTAGACTAATTTGGTCAACCCATTCAAGACAAAACAGGGTTAAAAAACACCTTAAAAATAAAAACTGGCCACCATTTCAATAGCAATGACCCATCTTTTAAAAATTCTGATTCTACTTTTTAATTAATGACGCTCCCCGAGACCTTCAGATTTCCAAGTTAAAAATTAAATGTTCCACCCAGAAATCCCCTTGACAAAATCGTTTCTTCACTATCCACAGCAGTAACACACAACAATCTTCGAGACTGAACGGCATCCAGGCTTTTTACTTCGGCAGTTTGCTTGATAGTAATTTCTGTCGGCGACTACAGTAAATGCACTCATCACTCAAGTGGCACGTGTTTGTTGAAACTGTCAATCACTCACTCCGATGATGACAAATGCACAGTCATAAATGATTCAGTGAGAAATGAGGTGGGTGTCAAGTAGCACCATACCACAACACTCAGGCAGAAATTGATTAAACAAATAACATTTTCCTCCTAAATAGTTCAGGTCAGCTCTCCTTGTAAGCCAAGGAGTTCGATCATGTGACGACGGTCATGTGACTGCGGCTGTGAGTCTCATGAGTTCCCGATGCGCTCGATCTCATCGAAGTCGTCGGCGTCTAACCGCAGCACCTTGATACCTGAACAGACCGAAATGGCTCGTGTCAGCTGAACTGCATTCTGTGTCACATTAAAGTATGCCCAAAAATGAACGTTCTATGAATGGCCGTCGATTAACCAACTCCTGCACTTTTCTTGCAAAGGCAACATAATTCATGGATATGGATACACAACACTACAGTCACTCATAAAATGTAATAGTCCTGCTTCCATAGCAGCAGCAAAAAATTGATGTGATATCATAGAATAATAATGTTTCAGAATGCTACTCGCAGCAGTTGAACGATATAGAACTACATTGTGTGCCAAATTTAAATATGCAGAAAACTGTTCTATGAAGTGGCAAAAGTGGCAGTTTACAGCTTGAATGTTTTGTTTACAATTTGAACATTATGTGGGTGTCACACAACGCACACAGTGTGTTAATGAAACATAATTTTTTTAGTATTAAGAACATTACATTAAAAATTAGGAATAATCAGCCTCAGTTTAAAGTAATCAAGTTAGCAAACTCCACATAATGTTGTGTAATAACACACATTTTGAATGCTACTCTAAAGAGTCATGTGGTTCACGCATTTATTCTTACCAAAGTGGCTTTCAATCTCCTTCAGCATGGCCATGGTGCGATGGCCGTCGACCATGTTGATCGCCAGTCCGTTCTTCCCGAAGCGCCCTGTCCGCCCAATCCGATGTAGGTAAGTCTCGCAGTCGGCACGCCTCGTATTGTAGTCAACAGGCAGGTCAAAGTTCACTACTACTGTCACTTGTTCCACGTCAATACCTGCAACATGGAGAAATGGAACTGCATGAAACAGTGAAGGCAAGAGCAATAGCACTCTCATTGTGTGGAATGATAACATCAGTCCGAGTTCACTCAGTGTCACCATGGCAATTGAAGAACAAAATCCAGATTTATCTCGAAACCACTGTAACTTCTGAAAGTTTCACTGGAAAAGGGGAAACCTCCCCTCTTAGTCACATCTTTGTCACAGTGTTTCCTGTCAACATATATATTCCAGACTGCAGGAAAGACCTGATGTCCCCGTTTTGTGGTACATGTGCATATTGAACATATCAGGTTAATATTATACAGGCAGACCACAACTGCTGGAGTAGATCAACAGCTGAGAAAGAAAAGAAATATGAAACCACCTGGAATAACATGAAGAAAGCAGCTAACAATAGAGTGCGTTGGAGAAGGAATTAAAGAAATCCTCATTTATTGGTTTGCATAATGAACTGCTTGAAATGGATTTAATTATAAATAAGGTTCAACATAGCATTATAATAATTTAGCTTATTCCCCGATTTTCTCCTGATATTTCCTGTGATCATATTCCTTGATTTGTTTCCCTGATTAAGATGTGTTGCAAAACACATAATTCTCTTCTATGCCCTGGTAGTCTGATGTGAGCTTGACCTCAACTGGACTTTTATTTTGTTGTCTACCTTCTTCCATCACCGATCCAGTTTCTCTGTTGCAAAAAATATTGATTAATACCTAAGAACACATTAGGAGCTCTTATTGAGAGAAAATGGATTATGTAGAGACTGTCAGAGCATCATAAATATGCTTATTCGCCAAAGATCAACCCCACTCTCACTGTCTCTCAGGCTGTTGTGGCGATGTGTCGGCGACTCTTGCACTGTGTTCTGCTGTAATGGGCAACTTTCAGCAGCCCGCCATTAATCTGACACAACCAATTAGGCATGTAACAACGTGGACTGCCACTAGTGTTCTGTCAACATCACACGTATGAGGCACAGTAGTTCAATCCTCATGAGCATGTGGCATCAAAACATTGTTGACAGTACTGGGTATTGCTTGTCCCTTGTAGCTAAAGTGGCTGTGTAGGGTGACAGACACGCCTCGTTATGGGGGAGTATAAGTGACCCGCTGTAAACAACAAGCAGTTAACTGCACGTTAAGACTAGGTCTGATGACGACCTGCATCTGTTTGAGTCTTTGCCTCATAGGTCAGGTGGTGTATACATGTGTTATGAATATTGTCGACTGTAGGACAGTAGGTAATGAAACTTACTACATATGCATTTAGGTATGCAAAATTATCCCTCGCAGAAATTACAATTCAAAACGATAAAACAACTGGGATTACTTCGGAAGTTTACCTGTTTTAGGGTTGTTAATTGCAATGATGTCACAATCGCATCTCAGTGACATCACAAACACATATCAGTGACGTCACAAACACATATCAGTGATGTCACAAACACGTTTCAGTGACATCACAAACACATATCAGTGACATCACAAACACATATCAGTGACGTCACAAACACATATCAGTGACATCACAAACACATATCAGTGACGTCACAAACACATATCAGTGACATCACAAACACGTTTCAGTGACATCACAAACACATATCAGTGACATCACAAACACATATCAGTGATGTCACAAACACGTTTCAGTGACATCATAAACATATTTCACATGACCTCACAAACACATCCCAGTGATGTCATAAACACATCTCAGTGATGTCACATTACGATGACATCAAAAACACATCATGGTAATAATTATTATATACAATACTCACTTGCATTCGCATTAGTACTAGGTTTTATGCTATGGTTTTAGCCATAGCCAATAGAGGGCATTTGTTTCAATTGCAGCGTAGGTTCCAATTGCCATTCTTCACTGACAAATGGTGTGCTTTCTAAGGTGTAAGACAGAGTCGGCCTGGGTTTACCTGCTACAGCATCAGAGTATCAAACCAGTGACCCAAGGAAGAAACAAAGAAAGATAAATGTGACCCGCCATTCCAAAATGAGACCCTTGTAGCCGACACTCATTATAAACTACATGCCAAAACACTTCTACACTGAAAGTTTGTTGAAAATGAGTTTCCATCATGAAATGATCTGGAATAGATCTTCCACGTGTTAGTTGGGTAAATTACGTAAATTGTTACCCAAATATGCTTTGATGCCTTGTGACATCTATCAAATTTTGTTGCTCAGTGTCTTAAACTAGAGCCAATAATGTGAAAACCAAAGTCAGCAGTGAACATTACAGCCGACACAATGAAAACCACAACAAAGGGAGTGAAAACCATACTCAACAAAGTGAAAACCACAACTGAGAGTGAAAACCACAGATAAATTGTGAAAACCACATTTGATAGTGTTGAAGGTCACAGCAGACCGAGTTGAACACTTCGAAGCTGTTTTTCTTGAAGATATACTTTTAGCATTTTAGACATTCAGATTGCTGTATATCTGAACATAATGCCAATATATGTAACATTGAGGTCTAATTTGTTCCCCTCTGAATGTGCTCTATTTTAATATATGATGTAATGCAAAATGTATTTTTTTAAAGCAACTCTGTTTGGCAAGGTAGGCCACAAATGGTTTATCACAGACACACCCACGAGACAAGCTACACAATAACAAAACTACTATCGTCCCGTCAGTAAGACGTTTTCTACACACCTCTAGCGGACACATTTGTAGTGATGAGCACTTTCTCTTTGCCTTCTCGGAACCGTTGGATGACGGCCGCTCGCTGATCCACCTCAAGTTCTCCACTCAGTAGCGCCACCGCGTGGCCTTCAGCCATCATCTCCTCAGCGAGGGACGCCGCTGTCTTCTTGGACTGCGGAACCAAACAACATCATTCTTAGTGGGAGGGTGAGTTCTTATATCCAGTCAATAGGACTGCTCATAACGTCTCACTGCCTGACAGACCTGTTCAATCGAACACCATCTCGACTCCTCTGGGAAGAAATGAGATGTGGTGAGAGATGTGAGCGTATTGTTAAAAGTTTATCGTTTGCACATAAATACCTGGAAACAAAACCTCCAAGGCATATCAAAACAAAAGTATTAATCAATTGCGAATCTTCTAAGTGAATTATTAATTTATAATATTTTGTTGCATGTAATAATATATATATATATATATATAAATATATATATATAAATTACAGTGTTTCCCCTGGTATATGTTTTTCTATGCCGCCTCGTCCAATATATGCCGAAATTGCAGCCTCGTTGCTATTTCGTGAGCCCATTTTTTTTCGTTATTTCACGATATATTCAGCATCAGTGAGCGGCTAAAAATGACACCACAAAGTCACTTATATTCATACAAAATCACATATTTGTCACAACATTGTTTAGTCGTCTTAACGTTGCTCAGAGCCGGTTAGGATTTACTTCTTGGAATTAACTCCATTGGATAACGTGAATGACATCAGTTGTCCAATCACGGATTATTCCCACGGGATCCCCGGTGTCTCCAATGATGACACCTTGCGGAGTTTCAACATACTAGAAATCTAGACATTCACGGTAATGTAACTGCGTTTGGGAGGCAGCAAAAAACGGTAGCTGAACTTGGATGTTTTTGCACTCAATTTTACTGTTATAGTGTGTGCACACAATAAATCAGAATGCTGGTGTAGCTGATGTTGAATTTCTGGTTTATGACGGTGGTGGGAGTAAAAACCGTGCAGTCTGCAGGCTAATGACACTAGTCACTACGGCACTAATCGACACTTGTGTCGAATCCGGACCCTTTTGAAGCCCAAATAATGACCCGGTTTGTGCTAGTCTGCGCTGCAGCAGTCGTGCGTTGCCGCATCGAGCGTGTAAAATAAGCGATATAGCGGCGTATGTTAATACAAACATTGGCGCTATTTACGCATCAAAAGGGCACTAAGACGAAATATTCATAACCATAAACATGCCTAGGATAACATTTAATGATGGAACTAACTCACTGGTATCAAAATTAGGCAAAACTCAAGTTATAATAGCAAAATCGAGGTGGGTCCGGATTTGACACAAGTGCCCACTAGTCTATTCAACTAATGTTCTATGCCATTTTTAGCAAAATAAGGAATGTGACTCGTAAAAAATCTTTGTGCTAAATATGTAATACATATTCCAACAAAGTTGTGCAAACAAACTTTTGGGAAAGTTGATTTGAGTGAAGTACTTATGAATATAAGCCACCAAAATTTATATCTTGTAAAAGACACCTATTGCCCAAAACCATGTATACTAACAGATTATCAATACCTTGTGCTAGGCAATGATGTTTGCACAAAATGTGGATATACTGAACAACTTACACTGTTTTATAAAAAAGGACACAATTTGAGAAACGTTCTTGCGATTAATAGAAACATACTTTCGTGGCATTGCAGAAATGACTGTTTAATTAATTGCATAGCATGTTAGCAACAAATAAAGTATAATATTTGGAACAGAAGCCACCAATTTAACATCATAATATTATGATATGATAATCATTTAAAGGTGATGATGGGGGAAAGAGTTTTCAGATACCACTGTCACTGACTCTGTCAGCGTGATAACAAGGCCTAGGATTAGGGAAAGATAAGCATCACCACAATCAAGTACCAGTGGTCAAGTGTAAGCCAAACGTCAACAGAGTGCCAGTGGTCAAGTGTAAGCCAAACCTCAACAGAGTACCAGTGGTCAAGTGTAAGCCAAACGTCAACAGAGTACCAGTGGTCAAGTGTAAGCCAAACCTCAACAGAGTACCAGTGGTCAAGTGTAAGCCAAACGTCAACAGAGTACCAGTGGTCAAGTGGAAACCACACCTCAACACGATGAAATAATCATGATTACTGACTTTTATCGATCATGATTACTACATTTACAAGTAGTGTAATAAACATGTTTACATGCTATCTTGTTGTTTTACATCTTCCCCTCTATATTCAAGAGTAAAGGTTAAAACATACCTCAGAACGCACCATTTTTAAGCTAGTTTTTAACAAATCTCTGGGGGGCATGCCCCCGAACCCCCCAGCAAGGCTTTACACCTACCACCTCGCCCATTATTTTACCCAGGGGAAATACTGAATTATATATACATAGGTAAGTAATGTTTTTTATGTGGCAGTGGCAGACATGCCCCGCGTTCTATTGGTAATGGGCAACATTGAGCGGCCCGCCATTAATCTGACATAACCAATTAGCTATGAAACAACATGGACTGTCACCAGTGTTCTGTCAACATCCACATCCCATGTTCTTCCTACATATGCATGAGGCGTAGCAGTTCAATCCTCGTGAGCTTACATGACCTGCCTCAGGCAAAGTGGATATCAAATTGCAAAAATGAGTTGTTTTTTTATCTAACAAAAAAAGGTACCTCGTTTATTGAAATATCTTCAGTAGTTTATTATTTACTGCTACCTTGGCCATGTCAGTTGTAACGACTTATCGGATGAAGCTGACATTCAAGCCAAAATGAGACTTCTTTATGTAGGTACCAGCAGCCAAAATTTCAAATTGCTATATCAATCATCTTGTTGTATTTTTGTGATAGAGGTTGTCAACACAAGCAAAATAAAAAAAGAATTACCAGCCTATCTATTTTGTCATGAAGTTATGACGTTTTTTGTATTTCTTTGATCCTCGCCAGGTGTGAAAAAAATTATATTTCTTGTTTTTAGTACACATGTAACTGCTCAATTAATATACCTGATATAACAATGACACAATATATACAAACTATACCAACAAGACTAAAAATCTGGCAGATACAACACTAGTAATAATGAACAATTTCTGTTTAATGACAGGTTAAAAGTGACGAAAATACTATAAAAGTGTCGTGAAATTGAACAAAAGTGCATATTTACACGACCCTTACCAAAGTACTAAAGCATATAGCACTTTTCTATTTCTTGATTTTTACACTATTATATACATGGTTTAGCTCTATTTTTTTCTGATGCTTGTGACATCATTAAAGTAAGAAAAAATAAACCCCAAAATGGAAAAAAGCATGACTTTAGTGACGGAAATGGATGCCAAAGCAGAGGATTTCCAGCATTTTTTTAAATGGCATAACTTTTGAACTATCAGAACAAATTGCACCAAATTTTGACAGTAATAACTTGGTTAATTTATGTTTAAAAGGAATGCAACAAATTTAAAAAGTCTCATCTGCACTGTTATTTATTGATGATCATATCACTGACTACAAATAATATATATTTATTTCTGTTTTGGCAGTCGGTCCACATTTAACTGAAGCAGCAGCAATATCGTGGTCATGTTGTACACTATGCTCGTTTGAATTTGAAGAGAGAAACGTATCCTGAGAGTGGCAAAATATATCAAATCCTTGCTGGTCACGGGCTTGGCTTTTGGACTTTTTTTTATACTCACTCCAAAGTTTCTTCAGTTCTTTTGAAAGAAATTTTCCCTCAAACACATGTCCAGAAATAGCAGTCACAGCATCTGTTAACCAGACAGCAGGAAGATGCTCTTTATTTCGAAACTTGTCAAGTTCAATCAGCATGCCATTCGTGAAGATAACTCTGGGGAACTGAGGAGTTAAACTCAGCACACTTTCTCTGGTGAAGCCTGCACATGACAACTGAATTCCAACAAATGACGTTAGTTCATGCTGGAGAATTTCCTCAAGAATTTGGTTATCTTTGGAGGTAGCGCTGGTGAGTGTTTTCTCTATCAAGTGTCTCACACTTTCCTTGCTCAAGTCAATAAACTTCTGGGCAAAGCCTGAAAGTTCATCCCATGATCTGTCACCTTTACAGAAATACAGCTGGATCAAGAGCTTGTGCGTCGTTATGATGTGTGGAAGTTTTGGACGTCTACCACAACCAGTCATCAAAAAAGCTGACTGCAGTTTCTTGAAATTGTCGTCATCTGGAGAAAAAATATGCTCTAATTTAGTGTTTGCACTAGGGTTTAAAAAGCGGAGTCCTTGAAACATGGGTGTGGACAAAATTTCCCTACAAAAAGTTTGATAAAAAAATGTGTATTCATTCAAACCATGTAATTTATAACCCCCGTACAATGGACGTGAAACCTGAAAAAAATTATGGTACACTTCATGTGAAACATGTATGTAATCTAATAAACTGGGTTATTCAATGACATTACATCATAGAATGTGTCTAGGGTAAACGTGTGCTTTTGATTTTGAATGTTGAAATATATAGGGTAAATAATAATAATAAACTACTAATGAAACAATTTCAGTGCAAGTAATACTCGTTGCCACTGACTGTATTTTGACTTTTTGTATGGTTGAAAACCACTACCAGTAGCATTGCGACCGACATCCCCTTGTGGCTTGTAAGTTTTTTGTGGATGTGATGATCCAGAACTTTAAATGACAATAAAAGTACACACATACATCTACAGTAGCATATACTAACCTAGGATTGTGATATTATTAATAATCTCTGAACTCGCAAACAATCGCGTATTTTCATAATTTGACATAAACAAGGCCACGAAGCTGAACGACGCCGCCGCTAAGCGACCAGTAAACCATGACTGACGCCGATGTCCGACATATTGAGATTTGCGTAGCCTACATACATCGACAAAATATGCCGGTACAACAGCTTCATTATCATACAAAAAAATCATCGTTGAAATAATGTTTCTAGTTTCTGATTAGCGTGTTATTTGATCCCGATCTACAAAACATAAACCATAAATGAATACAAATCTGCAAGTATTATGCTTACGCAGGAGTTACGGTTGAAATTACCGACTGGTAGATTCCCCACGTCGAGCAACTACGTTGAAATATAGATATAATTATTAACGTAAATACCAAATCACATTACAAATGCCGTTTCAATTATATATGCATCAAATATATTCATTTGGCTTACTTATTAAATCGTATAGCTCATTTATTTGCTGTTGGGGGGACGGGTTTTTCGATTCTTCGCGCGGCTTCACTAGGTTTGTTGTATCATGTGTAGGATATGAACTTCGAGTGACCCTTTCTAATGCGATTGTGCTGTGACCCTACAACGTGCAGAGCTAGTTTGGTTTGCATATTTGATAAAGAAAAGGACGGCGTTAACGTTGATACCCACTTTGTTAGTGGTTAAATCACAAAAAATATGACAAATTCACATTTGAAAATTCACAAACTTTTTAATCATAGTTTTATACATGATACCATATAAGTGCAAGTGCGATATTAGTACAAATTTAAAGATCGTTCTTTTGCCGTTCTAGTGATATAAATAACTTGTATATTCGACGGTTAGGGCAAGAGCGCGGACAGATTAAAAAGTACCATCGAATATATCCGCGCTGTAATCCGCTCGAATAAATTGCCCGCAAGCATAATTAACAAGAACCACAGCATTCATTCGAGCCATTATTCCACATTTGTAATACATTTTCTCAGTAAAACAAAATACACATGTGAACACAGAAAGGAATGAACTTTATTTCTGTATACAATACATGATATTTAATGCAAAAATAAAACAGTTATAGACATGTCAATTAGTCATGATTACGCAGTGGTTGGACCAATTCCACAGAGCTGTGTGCAGAGGCTGCTGGTACCTACTTTATGACAAAGGTAATATGTTACGACAAAAATGTCATTGCTATAAAGAATAAGCTGTTTACTGCACATTTCAGTAATATCTATGTGTGCATAATGGGTTAATTGTAGAAAAGTTAATTTTCATAAATTTATTGTTGCCTATAACAATTCATAAAGGATATTGAACAATCTGCCTATGAGATGTAGCGCTAGCCACATGTTTGCTACAGTTAATGTAAAATCATGTAAATGTATTATCAGAATAGCTATTTTTAGCTTAATTACGAGGATTTACAGGTCTGTTAATACAATTATTCTGTGTATTGTTACTAGCGACATCTACAGTACATCTACAGTACATCACAGTTGTGGCATTAGTGGGTCAAGGCTTTGCATAATTTTTAAATATCCTGTTTTTATTGATATATATATATTTTTTTTAATCTTATTTTTTATATGGATGTTTTTTTATCGATGTACTTTTTTATATGGACACAATGCTTGTCTGAAATAAAAACATTATTATATTATTATTGATTTTACTCATATTAGCTAGTTTTTAATTTTTGGGTTCACAAATACATGTATTTTATTAGTTTTGGATTGTTTGTTGAAACAATCCAATAAAGTGGACACTGAAAGATATATTATAAGTTATGCGTTTCTGTAAAAATCAAAAAATTAATCATGAACACGACATAGACAGCTATTTCTGGCTCATGTGCAGAATAGACCTGTGCAACTTAATACCCGGTTCGCTGTGATGGGTCACATGTGGCATCAAAACTCTGTTTATAGCACCAGGCATGCTGAATACATGCCGCCTCAATTCAATAACATGACGCCTCATTGAACAAGGTCAACTCACGTGACAGAAGATCATGGACTGGCCGATGGAGATGGCCCCGTAGATGTTGGAGAGAGCCTGGAACTTCTCATGCTGACTGTTGCACTCGATGTAGTACTGTTTGATGTTTGCAAGTGTCTCCTCCTCTCGTCGTAGTCGGATCATCACAGGGTTCGGCACGACGGCCTGAGCGAACTTCATCACCTTACCGTCGTATGTCGCAGAGAACAGCAACATCTGGCAGGTCTTGCTGAGACCCCTGTAGCACAAAAACAACTGTCAACATGACATCTGCCAGGTCTTTCTGAGACCCCTGTAGCGCAAACACAACTGTCAACATGATGTCATGTTGACAGTTGTGTTTGCACTACAGGGGTCTCAGCAAGATCTGCCAGATGTCATGTTGACAGTTGTGTTTGCACTACAGGGGTCTCAGTAAGACCTGCCAGATGTCATGTTGACAGTTGTGTTTGCACTACAGGGGTCTCAGCAAGACCTGCCAGATGTCATGTTGACAGTTGTGTTTGCGCTACAGGGGTCTCAGCAAGACCTGCCAGATGTCATGTTGACAGTTGTGTTTGCGCTACAGGGGTCTCAGAAAGATCTGTAGCGCAAACACAACTGTCAACATGACATCTGGCAGGTCTTGCTGAGACCCCTGTAGCGCAAACACAACTGTCAACATGACATCTGGCAGGTCTTGCTGAGACCCCTGTAGTGCAAACACAACTGTCAACATGACATCTGGCAGGTCTTACTGAGACCCCTGTAGCGCAAACACAACTGTCAACATGACATCTGGCATGTCTTACTGAGACCCCTGTAGTGCAAACACAACTGTCAACATGACATCTGGCAGGTCTTCCTGAGACCCCTGTAGTGCAAACACAACTGTCAACATGACATCTGGCAGGTCTTGCTGAGACCCCTGTAGTGCAAACACAACTGTCAACATGACATCTGGTAGGTCTTGCTGAGACCCCTGTAGCGGAAACACAACTGTCAACATGACATCTGGCAGGTCTTACTGAGACCCCTGTAGTGCAAACACAATTGTCAACACAACATCAACGCATGGCTCAAGAGTCGCTTATAAGGACACTTTTATTAGTCCCAACAGCAATGAAAGACAACATATCATTCAGATATACATATAAATATTGAAATGTAAAATATACAGTGCAAATTAATATTAAAAATATACATTTTGAGAAAAAATTATTGCTTTCCTAGGGGTCCACCCCAAAAGAAAAATATATTCTTTATGTATCTAATCCTACGTTTTATAAAAAAAATTATAATACTGCATAACAATATGTCCTGCCATGAGCATGTCATGTCAGGAAAGTTTCTTCCAAACAAACTAATTACTTTGTTACAATACAATAAAAAGTCCAACAATCTCTTAGATTTGAGACCGACTGAATATTTGGCATTGTCAAAGTTTCTAGGACTTTCTTTTTGAAACTATTGATAACTTCACTGATTTAACTTACACAATTTTGTGCTAGCATTCCAGAGCTGATGGAAGATTTTTTTAATTTGTAATTATTCGCCGTGTCTGGCATTATTTTGAGCACCATAAATATGTATTAAACAAACAGTATTTTGAACCTCGCTACCACAAATTTCCATGAACTAACCAGACTTTAAATACCACACACTGGCAACTGATTTATTACATTTGATTTGTTGCACTGATTTCTTGCTTCAATGAAACTGCTTGTATTTTTACAGACAGAATGTGTTTCTACTTTCTGCCCCCCTGTAATGAACATTCTGAAAAGGTGTAAATGCAATAAAGACGTGTTTAATCAGACTGCCAGATGACAAGTTCAACATATTCAAGTCATTAACAAACATGCTATGAGAAAACAGCCAATAATACATAACAAATCAAATGTACCATAAAATATTACCTTCAAATATCGTACCTTCAGCCATCAGTTAACTTTTAATAAACTTGTTATATATAATAATAAACTTCTATTGCAACAAAATCGTCGAGGACCGGAGCTCAAAAGCGCAACAAGCCAGAATTATTAATAATCCATCACAGGGGGATGTGAAGGAATGCTGATGATTTAAAGTGGAAAAACATTTTTCAAAAATAAACGTCTTCAGCTTTTTGCAGAATGTTGCTACAGTTTCGATATTTTGGGCACAGCTACAGAAAGAGCAGATCGAGGACAAACCTGACTTACCTCTGTATCCGAATGGACTGGTCCTGGTGACCTTGTGTATCAATCATGACATCCGCTTCATCGAGCACGAATACTCGCACATTCTTGAGGTCAATGATGCGTAGTTTGGTGCACCAGTCGAGCATGGTGCCGGGCGTGCCAATGACAATGTGTGTATCTAGTCTCTCGCCTCTCGCCCCTGGTATAACAACTGTCTCCGTTAGTTTACATGAAACCCTCTGCTTGATTCTGTCAGTTTAGGTCAAACCTTCTGCATGATTCCCATCAGTTCATCTTTTAGGGACGGCTGCATAAGTTCCCAAAGACCAAAAACACAACATACATACTTGTGGGTGACCATGATTTCATGGCAAGATTTCTTAGAACTGCTTCTTCTGTAAGTCCCAAGTTAAATAAAGTATAACTTTGCATACGTTTAAGGTGACACTATATAATTTATCATTGGAAAGCAACTTGTTTCCTCCTCCGTTATATGGCACTAATAACTAGAAAACAATAGATAATAATAAACTTCTATAGCAGGAATCTGAGCTCAGATGCGCAACGTACAAGACTCATTGGGCAAAATCTTTAACATGGACAAGCAAGAGTTGTCATTAGAGCAAGGGACTGCCAAAGGTTAAGGTGGGAATGCGATTTCAATTTCAAATAAATAAGTCTTGAGTTTTTTACGAAAGATAGGTATAGTTTCAGATGACGTTAGAGTGATAGGGAACTTATTCCAGATTAAATTTTATTTGATGTGCAACTGGAAGCCAGTGTAACTATTGAAGTAGGGGCAGTGATGGTGAGAAACGAGGAGCTTTAAGTACCAAACTCATAATGTGGTGGCGGGTGACATATTGTGCTACTGATACAGGTAGTGTAGTAGACCAAGGCAGGACCATCCTCTATGTGTACGTACGTCTCTGTCCTCGCACGGCGTAGGCAATCTTCACATCGGGCATGTGTTTAGCCATCAGCTCACACACCTGGCCAATCTGTAGAGCCAGTTCATACGTGGGTGCGAGACATATACACTGCAACAACAACAATGTATTCTATCACAGTCTGTACAGAGGTAGGGTGAGTGTAACCTCTTAAAATGTCTCAAGGGTAATCACCGGTCATAAAATTACATTACATTTGTTACCAGTTATTTTCGAGAATTTTAATGTGCTATTTGAATGACATGTTTTAGGGGGTTTATAAACAAAGATCAACCAACTTGGTTGTGGAGTCATAGAGACTGACCTGTGTGTGAGGCTGGGCCGAGTCGACGCGGCTCAGCATCGTCAGCACAAAGGCAGCAGTCTTCCCTGTACCACTCTGAGACTGGGCAATCATATTCTGTGGGCTGAGGAAAGACAAACATCCACAATACATAACGATCATTCATGAAAATGTTGCTCATTAGGTGAATTAAGGGTAGCCACTACTCGAAAACGGCCATAGGCCATATCTCTGTTAGTACTGAACATATCTTAGCCAAATTTGGAGTACTAATTAGTTAAATGAATAGTACATGATATGTGGAATGTGGGCTCATTTGCTTGTGAAGTGCCATGACAATCAAAATTTATAGTGTGATAGAGGGGCATGCATCCTTGAAAATTATTCTGAGCTAACAACTGTATGTGTGATCATGCGGTTGTCAAGAATCATTAGCTAGAATACTCCTTTGTGCAATAAGGTGGTTTTGGGCAAGGAAGTTTGACCGCAATGACTGTTGTGAGATGGGACTTTAGGTTTGAGCTTTTTTCATGACATCTTAAAAAATGCTCAAACCTGAACAACAGTCACTGAAGTCAGATATCTTTGCCCAAAACCACCTTATTGCACGACGGAGTATTCTAGCTAATGATTCTTGACAGTTGCATGATCACACATACAGTTGTTAACTCAGAATAATTTTCAAGGATGTGAAAATCCATCTCACTTGAAACGTTCATTGTCATGGTAATACACAACCAAACGTGCCCACACATCATATACCACTCATTTTTCTAATCAGTGCTCCAAATCTGGTTACGATATGTTCAATATTAACATAGATATGGCATATTGGTTATATGGGCATTTTCGAGTAGTGGCTACCCTTAAAGATCATGTGTATTGATTTAATCCTAACTAAGAGGTGGTCCCATGCCACATGTCAGTACGGGTGGGCAGTGGTGTGAACCAACATAAAACACTAGATATCTTTATAGACATTGCAAACTTACGAAATAATCCAACTTACTAAAAGGCCACACTGAAGTCAGATTGCCAGAGAGTTTAAACAATGTGACAACTCAAGGTTTATTGTATTTTATGGGGAATTCTGAATCGAAGTTTGTAAGAAAATGCTTGTTATTTAAAATCTAAGTCAGTGTAGCTGCTCTGTGGAAATGACCACAAGTAAAATTACAATCACCCCAACTCTGAAAATACTGAAAGAAAAACTAAGAAACCATGTGACACTCAAAGGGTCAGGGGACCATTTCACTAAGATATTAAGCTTTTAAGGAAAATCCATCCTAGAACAGAATCTTGAACAAAATTGGGCTTAAGAGCTCTTAGGAATGTTAGTGAAACGGTCCCCTGGTGTTGAAATCACTTTCTATTGGAGATACATGAAACATGATGGACGTACGGGTCAGCCAGTAAAGCAGGTAGTGCTGTCTCCTGTATCTTGGACGGTGCATTAAATCCCATGTCGTAGACACCTTTCAGCAGCTCAGGCTTTCTACAAAAATGAGAATAACACATTCACTGCAGATACGAACACAACTATACGAACGTGCTGCTACGAAATAATGTAATGACACTCTGAAAATATCTGATATAACACAATTTGTATTATTTTATTAATTATAACTGCATCCAAAGCAGGCAAGGTACAATGATGAAGACAGACAGATAATTCATCTCATACCTGGACAACTAAAACTAACTACAAAAGTTTAAATAGTGCAACCACTGTATATGTTGGGACACTACGTCAGGCTAAAAAGACAAACAGGCTAGGTTATTCAATGTAGAATGCACGAGATATACGTACAAGTGGAGAGCTTCAAATGTTTTGACGGAGAAGAGTGGAGAGTTTGGATCCCGCTGCAGAACTTCGAGGTCCCGTGTGCTTGTGACGAGCTTTGATCGTAGTAGCTTGTTCATCAGCGACACATCGGCTTTTGAAGGTGCTGCAAATAGTCACATTAAAACTGGTTTACTTACTCTGTTTTAACAGCAGCAATGCCCACCTGCACTGACCATGTCCCATTACTTGAGTACAGTTACCATCTCCAGTTGGGACGTCATAATGCAGTGATGCCCTCTAGTGGATTAATTTGCATTACAGTTCATGCTGAACTGTGCATGTTGAAGGCTCTTTGACAATGCTATTGGTAGCATTATACTATATTATTTAATCATTCAATATACTTAAATGGAAAAGTGCTTAACTTGTAAAATGAAATATTATCACTCTTAGTAAAATAAATTATTAAGGTCAGTGAGACTGTTGCAAGATAGAAGATAAAGACTTTATGCCACCCCGTTTATGAGACTACCCCTTGTATAGTGCCACCCCACTTATGAGACTACCCCTTGTATAGTGCCACCCCACTTATGAAACTACCCCTTGCATAGTGCCACCCCACTTATGAGACTACCCCTTATATAGTGTCTCCACACTTATGAGACTACCCCTTGTATAGTGCCACCCCACTTATGAGACTATCCCTTGTGTACTGCCACCCATTTCTTTCCCATCATCTTCTCTCAGAAGTATTCTGCTATGACGTCATTAATACATAAAAGTTTAAATTTACTGTTATCGTAGTGTAACATGTAAATACCTTAAGCGGGTAGAAGATCTGGTTCTCGGATACTATACATAGTACCTCTAAAGACACATGTTGAAACAGGCCATCAAAAACCAGTTTCTTGAGAGGTAACAACTATACAGTGTGAAAATACCTATATGGCAATGAATCTGCTGGCTGTGAAAGAACATTTACTTTCTGCTTCCTCATCCCAGCCAGACGAGTCACCGCTGGCGTTCGCTGCAACTGGTGGCGCCACCTTCGCGGGACTTGCCACAGGTTCACATTTTGTATCTTCCACCCGCGCTGGTGGTGGTCCATTCGCAGGCGCACCACCGCTGATTCTAATATTCTCAACCTGCAATCAATCAAGCTGTTTATACATGTCTGAACATCCGATTTCTGAAGAACATCGCATGAAAAACATGTTACATGTTTACACGATTTGATGTGGCTGCTAGCCCCAAGCCCACCATGTGGCGCCACTCTAATTGCCACATCTTGTCTGTGGAGCGCCTCTGGGAATTGACACGGGAACAAAATTACTCATCACACAAAAAGTACTATTAGTTCTATGGCAAGCATGATGTTGTTGCGATGATTCAGTTGCAATGTTAATCGCAGTGGTGTACCATTCACACAAGGTGATCAGATTGCAAGGTCACACATAACTGTATTGCCTCATCAAATCGATGGCATCACGTCAGGTAATCCCGGCATCTCGGGCCTATAGTGGGAGTTTACCACAGAATAAACGGTTTTCCAATCAAAACGAACCAAAACAGTTCACTTCCTGTTCATAACCTGATTTTAATATGTACAACAACAACAAAATTCCTGTTCCTAACCTGATTTTAAAATGTACAAATCCTGGACAGGATACTTGAAACAATGTGGAATGAAGCAATCACAAGAGACAAGAAGGACCTGGCAAGAACATCGACATAAAGTCGTTACTATAACGTAAGACTTTTACCAGTTAAGCAAACAGATGCCTTTAATAAAAATTACCATCCCCCCACCATATGTCGTACTTTAATTGTTTACCATGAATGGTGTAGTAAAATAATGACCTGTCCCTATAGTTTGTTTAGCTCATCATCTGGCCTGTCATGGACCAGGCCAATCCTGAGGCTGATCCTGATGCCAGTGTTGTGAAATCAGCACCACCTCCACCACTTTATAAACGAGGACAACCGCCTGTAACCATAATTTGTCACTTGTGTGAAATCCAGACCCACCTCAATTTTGCCATTATCACTTCAGTTTTGCCTAACTTTGATATCTCAGTGCATTAGTTCCATCATTCAACATTTTTCCAGGCATATTTATATTTAAGAATATTATGTGCATTTTTAGGCGTAAATGGCACCCCGGTTTGCTTCAAATACACGCTGCTATCCCACTCATTTTACGCGCTCAATGCACGACCGCAGAGGCACAGACTAGCGTAATCTATGTAGACTAGTGCTGGTTCAATATCCGATATATCGAAGTATCACAATACTTGAGAAAGTTCGATACAAATACCTCAGGCTCATGGTATTTTGATACTTTTATATATCGGGTATCGACCGGCCACTGTCGATATTTCGATACTTTGTCGATCTTCTACACCATTGATACTTCATCAATACTGATATTTTGATGTAGCGAGTCCATTTTGTCGTCGAAGCAAAGATGTAGCATTACATTATGGCACCCTCTTACAAAGTAAAATGTTACATTTGAGTGATTTTATTAAGCGTTTCTAATGAACTTGGTTTTCAAAAATAATTGTGCGATCTTAGACTTAGATTTAGCCTCTATTATGAAGGCTTCATTTTGTGGCACCACCGCTTGACTCACAATTCTACCGCATACCAAAAACACACAACATCCGAGCCATTTTATAAAGTGTTTTATGCACACATTAGTATTTGTGAATCTAGCTAAAATATAACATAAATCAGGCTTCGACATTAACACTGGCCCACTGGCCCGGCGCCTTTTATGAAGCAGTTGGGCCAGTTCGGGCCACCAGTTTTTATATTTTACTGGCCCGACGGGCCACTGGTTTCCGGTTCTCAAACGCCACCGAGACGAAGCAGTGGTCACGGCAAGACTGCATCGGGGATCAGACGCACAGTTGACCAGAATTCTTAGACCCGACTCAGTTATAGGATACTGTGAACGTAACATAGGTACTAATTCTGATCAATAATGATTCCAAACTCCAACATTCATGCAGACGACAGCATGCAAAGCCATCGAATATATTGTCTAACCACCGGTAGCGCAGGTTTTTAAGACGAGAGTATGTATAGTAACTTACAACAATTATTTGTAAACAAGACTAATAATGTTTTGCTCCTCAGTATCAGCGTATGTTTATGTTAATGCAAAATCTGGGCCAGTAACTTTTAAAGGCGGACCATTAACTTTTCAAATTTATTAACCCCCTGGGCCAGTGGATTGAAAACCTTAATGTCAAGACCTGATAAATAGTTATTCAAGCATGACACATTAGCCTCGATTATTCAGGCTGCTTTTGGTGGTGAACACTCAACCGGGACAAACAACAAAATGTCCAAACGTTCTTCGCCAATCTGGCAGTTTTTCACCAAAGATGGCAACACAGTTGAGTATCAGATGTGTTAGAAACGCTTTCCACAAGCTAACTGTTCAATTGCATGACAGTTATGGTGCTTTTAGGCACTTGTCTTGCATAAAGGCCCACCTCGATGTTGTCATTATATCTACTGTTTGCCTAAAATAGGCAAAATTTGATACCTCAGGCTCAGTGTCAGTGGTTTAGTTAACTGCAATTTGCAAACAGTATTAGGGCGAATTACAATTATTAATTTCAATACAATTTTATTTATTTATTAATAGTTTTAAGTTTTTGCAGTTGCCTATAATATTGTTTTAATGTTAAATTATAATTACCTTTACAATAGTAATTTAATTATAATTAAACAATGACAACATTTTGTAATTTGTTTGTTGTAATAAAGTGAAAATTGCAGATTAATCATTGTTTATATGACTATATAAATTAGTATGCCAATATCGATGGTCAAGAAAACTGAATAGGTGTACCGCATCATTCCCAATGGACATTCAGTGTGGGTGCTAATGCTTGGGTGCACATCTATTAGTTTATAAAAAGTGGCATCAGGCAACACTTATCATTTAAACACACATGTATATTGAGCACATCTACCAAACTGACTGATACAACATCTTGCAACTAAAGGCAAACACACACTATGAATGATCTAGCAAGCATCTGCAAGGTGGCGCCAGCAACAGTATTGCCATTTAGTACATCTAGTATGTATTCATTCATGAAAAATCTGTTTTCATGCATGTTTCACTAATAGAAAATGTGTGCATGCTTCTATTGGATAGTTTGCTTCTATTGGGAATTAAACTGCATATGAATTGGACTTGCAATGTTAAGTATCGAGTATTGAACAAAATTCTGGTATCGATCGATATCGAAGAAATCTGGTATCAAACCAGCACTGATGTGGGCTTCAAAGTGTGCTAAGACACAATATTTTTGTAATATAAATATGCCTGGGATGATGTTGAATGATTTCATTTACCCAATGAGACCTGTGTCAAATTTAAGCAAAAATATATAGTTACTGGGTCGTGGTTCGACCCACACCACAATCATCCGCTTTGAATCTCGCAAAATCTAGCTGCTGATCTCTGTGTATGACTAACGAGAATTGAGCGTGACTTCCCAAGGCAATTACATCACGTGCATCAACATATATTTTTCATTTTATAATTTATTTGCACAACATGACACAAATAAGTGATAATGAGTTAAAATATGGATATCTTTCGCAAATGTTTCTTCAGATTTTATGAAAACGGCATGTTTATATCATTGACATGATCGGCGACAAGACCATGTTAGTTATAATGGCAAAATCAGGGTGGGTCCAGAATCGACACAAGACTGTCACAAGTGCCCATAATTCTGACTGGAAATAAATTACATTTGGCGGAAGAGTGTTTCAGCCCAGTTGTTTCAATCAGGTAAGATCACACTCTGTCTACAAGACTCTTGAAACACACATCCAACTCGTGCCCCATTTCCAGGAATCCCACTACAATTTGATCATTCTCACGAGCCGCTGAACGGTATTGACTATTGTGTATTCAAATAATTATGTCTACTGCCCAAACAGTCCACGAAGACCACCCATAAGACCACTGGAATTTTACGGCAAGCGATAGTATTGGCTGAGCTTATCTTCAGTTTCCCAAGGCGATCTGCCTAGTTTCCTAGTTGTTTCCAGTGCTCGGCAACGTTCTATTAACTGACTAGTCTGTATTATTGTGGTTACAATGTAATGGTCTTATGAATACG
Organism: Paraescarpia echinospica; assembly: GCA_020002185.1. Classification (NCBI taxonomy): domain Eukaryota; kingdom Metazoa; phylum Annelida; class Polychaeta; order Sabellida; family Siboglinidae; genus Paraescarpia; species Paraescarpia echinospica. The sequence goes on from CM034537.1 coordinate 56,574,109, forward strand.
AGGTCTTAAACTCTTATTCAACAAGTCAGCCTTTTTCAGAACATTTTATTAATGCCAAACCGATCTTTATATGCTGGCACTGAGGGTGATCACTGCCAGGGTGCTTGTCGTCCTCAATGGTTCTTTTACGTCCAAAATTGAGAATCTGCAAGGGGTACTGAGACTAATGAGTGATGTAATCAGCAGCGCCAGGGCAGGGCGATTTGATCATTGATGAAAACTGAAAGCTCGCCTACATTTCCGGTACCTGAGATCAATCCCAGCGTTAGTGTTAGATATAAAATGTTGGGTAATAACACGAGTACCTGTTTTGATAATTTGTTCTTTTCCTGATCATCAACGGATCTTGCCCACTCATCATCAGCCATACTTAGATCTGCAGTCGCCGCTAGCTAGCAACTTTACTAGCGATCATAAAAGTCTCGTGCGTTTGTTCGTGTAAAATGGTATCCAAATAGATATTCTCGCGCGACTGTTTGAAACCGCGACTCTACGGGCTATGGACTGGATACTGCGCTATAAGAACTTTATTTGAACAGATTTATTTAAATACATTCCTGAAACTTAAATGAAACAAACGGATGATTGTCTTATTGTTTAGGACAATATGAACAGAAACATTCCTGTATTATTGGCTGTAAATGCAAACATTTCCCACGACTCAGTCCAGATGTGGGAATAAGCTCGTATTAATGTCATAACTATCCACAAGATGGGGCCACTTTCAGGGGTTTAGCTGCATCACGCGCTTTTTATAGCTCTGCGGAGAGTCATGTTTGATTTAAAGACGTTTTCATGACATTTGAGGAAACAGTGTCTGGTGTTTTAGGACATTATTTCTTTTGCTGTGGTATTTTACAATAATAAAACTTTTAATACTTTAGAGTTGCATTCTGACAGTGAGATTTTTTTAGTTACATTTCCAATGAATCAACATGCCTCATATATATTGTAGGTCTAGATGTCACTTTCCTCAACTTCATATTATACAAACCGCGCACCTGGTTTTATTGTTCCGATGACTCGATTATTCTGTTATACTAGCGTTCCCCAAGTCCGTGAACGTAGACGCGTTTCAATGATGTGTGTGCGTGCGTGCGTGCGTGCGCGCGCGTGCGTGCGTGCAGCAGGAATATGTTTTAAAACAAAATCGACAAATACATCAGAAGGGCGGGATACATACACACGCACACACACACACGCAAGCGCGCACACACACACACACACACACACACACACACACGGATGTACACACACACATACATTGATCTGAGTCGCTGGTGTCAAAAACGTCAGAATGTTGCATGGTTACATTGTTTTACTGATATGGGATCTACATATGTAATAGTGCACTATGGACATGTGGCAACTGTGTTTATTTATCTGTTTGTGATGTTATGATAACGTTTCAGGTTGGCTCAAATTTGTAGAATGTCAAGAAGTTCGCTGTCCGACCGAAGTGTCATGCCAGACAGTTGTCGTAGTCTCCTCAAGACGTATTTATTTGTCAACTAACACCCACGGCTTGCGATGGTTAGTGTAATGAGTGAAGTATCTCAATCCAAAGCAATGACACAGTTGTTGCATGTACAAAACATTTTATTTCGCTATTATTTTAACACATTAAATACAAGTTACATTACGAATAGGTAGGCCCTGTTATTGCACCACATACATTATAATCAATATTATTGTTTAGTAGCCACTATTTTACAACTGTAAAACTACCACAGCCAGAGTATATATATATCGGTCGTGGGTCATTATTGTCTCTAATAAACCCCACCACGCAGCACACAAAGGAGGGTATTAAAAACAGAACCAACACGATAAACCACACATAACATTTCACACAATAGGATCCAGTGTATTCTAATACGCATAATTATCAGACACCAAATAATATTTATCATAATATAAAACCAGATACACAAAACATAAATAGTCTATATCAACCATGTAGGCCTATTGTTCCCGTTGCAAAGCGAATATTAATTATACATCGCAGTTCACAAATTAATTCATGTAGTTTATCAGTGTCTGCATATTATTATGTCCACCTTTTGTAGATCTGGGGTTGCAGGCGAACAACTGATGATTGCTTACGACGGCAGTTCTGGACCAGCTTGCATTCACTGAGTTTGGTTCTGCTCAGTGACACAGTCAGCTTTTGTCTGTGGTGTCTCTTCCGCTTCCGGCCGAAGACGCTCGAGGTGCGACTCAATTCGATGCAACTTCTCTTTCAGTACGTCGCGTTTCCAGGACAACATTTGGTACAGCTTGTTGGGTGGAGGACCACATTGCCACCCTCGTCTGTTACCATGGCAACGCCGTCTCCGGCGGTCTCCGAACCCCGACGGACCCTGGGAGAAAGGACAGAACGTTTCCGATGTTTGTTGGTCGCCATCTTGTTTCTGGTTGTCGTTTTCTGGGTCGCTGTTGCTCTCCCCGGCGCTGTCACCATCAAATGGGCCGAAGAACGGGGAAGGATATGGGCACCCACCCCATCCCATCGGTGCTCCGGGCTGACAACAATTACCCGGAACAGTCGACCAAGGAGGGCAGTGCGACTGAGCTCGGAGTATCCGGCTACATCGCCGGTACATTGGGCACGGGTCGTGTCTGCGGCAGTCGACGTTCGCGTGTCTCATTCTGCGACAGTCGACGTTCGCGTGTCTCATTCTGCGATGTCGCATTCTCTCAACCCACGAACAAGTTGGACGCTGTTGTCCGGCGTCCTCTTCTGATGTCACCCGCGCACGGCCTTGCTGTGTATGAGCATCGAACGAAACTTGCCCGGCATTCTCTCCGCTGTCCTTCCCAGCATGCTCTTCGTCACTTTCCGTGTCTACCTTCTCGCCCGTTACTGGAGGACGTCTACCCCACGGGCACGCCGCGAGTGCGTATGCCGTCCATCCGTGCATTGGTTGCGGTCTTCTAACCCGTGAACATCTCATCGGTCCACATCCGGGCTGACCATACGTGAACGCTGTTCTCATATCATACGGACCATCTGGATATCCGACTGGGTTCGGACCATACACGAACGGTGATCCCCACGATGGTCCACATTGTGGTCCCCACGATGGTCCGCACGCAGGTTCCTTGTGCAACTTCATACCAGCCCAGAGTGGAGGTCCACTGCGGCCACGGTGACCACAAGTTGACCCTCTCTGTCCACCCTGTCTCGCGCCACGGCAGTCGTGTCGTCCGGCCTCGTCGTCCGTCGCCGATTCTTCCCTTCTATCTTCCAACACAGCGTCTATCAGCGGTTTCATGTTGTCCATCGGTTCTCGCTGTATATCGATACTCATCGATTGTACAAGTCTGTCAACCCGGTACAGTCTACCTGCGTTTAGCTGATTCGTACTTCGCTTCACGGTGCGTGTATTTATTGTTCGCCGAAACGTTGTGGTATATATATATCCGTCGCGAGTAATCGACGTACGACCGACGTTGTGTCGACGTACGGCGCACGTTACACACGTCTGCCGTACGTCGTGCTGTGACGTCACGCGTCTGCAGTCTCGCGTTTACTCCAGTCAGTCAGTGGCGCTTGTTGCGAGCGGCTAGTCGACGTGATTGTGTATAAGTATTTAGCGGGTCTATTTGAAAACTGGAAACCACGTCAGACGAGTGTTTAGGCATACACAACATTGCCATCGATGCGACTGCGTTAATTTATACATTAAACCAGTCACGGTTTTTATTTTATAAGACGCCGGCACTTAAAATAGGACGACGTGGTTGGCGTTACGTGACTTATCGCCGTGGTGTAGGCATTGTTTACTCTGGACGATCTAAACACTGGCTCGCGGTGGCTCAACTCGCTGCGGTGAGGCATTTGTCACAAATGAACTCACATTAAAGAGTTGTCACTGGCAATTCTACATGCATGCATAGTTTCATCTTGCACATTATGTGGAGAGTGAGTGAGTGAGTGAGGGAGGGAGGGAGGGAGGGCGTGCGTGCGTGCGTGCGTGCGTGCGTGCGTGCGTGCGTGCGTGCGTGCGTGAGGGAAAGAGGGAGGGTGGATGGGTGAGTGAGTGAGGGAGGGAGGGAGGGGGAGGGGTGGGTGGGTGGGTGAGGGAGGGAGGGCGTGCGTGAGTGAGTGAGTGAGTGAGTGAGTGAGTGAGTGAGTGAGTGAGTGAGTGAGTGAGTGAGTGCATGCGTGCGTGAGTGAGTGAGTGAGTGGTGTGCGTGCATATATATATATATACAGTATGAAAACATGTGTAGTGGTTTACGCGATAAAATCGTCACGAATTGGTTATCGTCACGAATTGGTTATCGTCACGAATTGGTTATCGTCCTCTTCCGTTAGATTCGAATTGATCTATATGTCACATTATTTGTGAATTGACCTACTTGTGACTATATAGGTCGTAAGGTCGATGGATCGGGTCTCGACGTACGACCGACGTATGAGCTGTACATGACGTTATCACCTCGGGGTAAATGTGGCTGATATAGGCTAACTAAAGCTCTAAAGCCCAGTTTGGGTATAGGCGCGGGTGTTACTGACAGCTCTCCATATTGCGGATTACTGAACCCGTGCGTTGCCAAGTAAACCCAAAAGAAACGTAGATAAATATGATAATAATAACATTACTTCTTTTGCGCCAATATTATCGAAAATCGATATCAGTGGCGCATCAAAATCAAAGGATTAAGCAGTCTCGTAATCGATTGGAATGTACATTGTGCAAAGACAGATAGAGAAGCCTAACGTTGCTATCTGGAGTAATCAAAAAGCTGCTTCCTCAGCTCGCTTAGCCAGACGCGAGTCCGGTTCTTTGGTATGAGAAATGTGTAGTGTTTGTGTATAGTGTAAGTAATGTTTGCCGTCGGATTAATAAACCAGTTTGTTTAATTGGTCGAAATAATTTACTTTATATTCATTACATTTGGTAATTTGCTGAGTCAGATTTCGAGCCGACAATTCGCATAGAAACCACAGAAGTTGACAGCCACGTATTTTTCGAGAGACCAATTAAGGAATGTCAACAATATAAACACTGAAAGACATTGATAATAGTAGTACTTTGTGGCGCGAATCACACGTGGATATTCTTAATTTGCGAACCACTTGAACAACTGTTTCGACAAACATTAAATAGACAAGTCTAAAGTTGTTATGGCTATACAGGGTCTACTACGCATGTTTGGTTGTTCGCAACATTAATTTGAAATAAGATGAGCGAAACAATCGAACTGAAGATCGAGGCCGGCACCTTTATCTCTAACAAGTGTGGTCTTAGTGGGACTATTACATTAACGCAGAGAGATTATCAGCAACAGTCAGTCTGACGGGTGAACATTAAGCAGCGGGCAGTAAACAATTAAGGTCAGTTCTATTTGTGCAACTACGCGTGACGAACGTCTGTCAGACGTCGTCAATGAGACTAGTCACTTGTGAAATAGGCGGGTTGACACCTGGCGAGGGATCAGTATTTTATTTCTTGATCCATTGAGACTGGAGGTTTAGCGCACCCCGAATGGTTGTTTAAGGACACGATGCCCGTATACATAGTGTTGATTTTTTGAAGAGGTGCGTTTTTACTGAAAGCAGAGCACGTGGGATTTTCGTCAAGTGTAAGGTCTCAGACGGAGCTTTAGCTCGTGTCACTCGGACAAGGCGTCTGAAGACAGGGTAGGGGTTATGTTGGAGATTTTTCTAGATGTTTGACTCCCACTCAAATCTTCAATGTTATCCTATCGTGTGCGTGTGAGTAATATATATTATGAGTTTCACGTCTGTTATGTGGTTCTTGCCAGCCATGACGGCACTCCCCACTGACCACTGGACGTTCGTCGATCCGACGTCGGTCGTTGGGACACCACGCAACCACTCACCGTAATTCGAGCTGATCGCGACAGCGCCGATGTCGGCTCCGGCGTCACCAGTGCCGACGGCGGCTCCAGGGTTACGTGGGGTCATGCTACCGAGGTTACTCTCAGGAATGTATATCATTAACATTGTGAGACAATCTCAGCTGAGCTGCATATTAAGGGTGGTGGTAGAATAAATTTGAGGATTCCGTTAAATTGCTAAGGACTTCGCTTTCTGTGCCATTGTTAAATTAAGACAATATAGACCATTTAATCATATTTAATAAAAATATAAGTTCTTATATAGAGCAGTATCCAGTTCTTAGGACTGCTTAAAGCGCTTAATTTACACTTTACTTCCTGGCAGACCTGTTCAATCGAACACCATCTCGACTTGTCTAGGAAACATTCAGCCACGCTGCAATTAACGCGCGAGTAGTAGTAATAATAGATTAAGTTACATTTCTTCTACACGAAAAAAATGTGCATACCTTATATCTTGCAATTTTTCCTAGTATGATTAACTACCGTGCACCCGCGTCCCTTTGGTCATTTGCATAGAGTATGGACACGGCTCACTTGTGATCTCACACGCAGGTTCGTACAGTTGCCCTGACAGCAGTGTTGGTACACATAGTATATTATATGTGTCGATATAATAGGCATCACAGAATCATGGACACATGAAGACATGCATGGTAGATGCTGAATTAGCTCTATCGGGATATGTCATGTTTAGAAAGGACATACAAGGCAGTTGTTTGTTACGCCTGAAATGATATCAAAGAAAATTAAGATGATGAAAGAAAACAAATCACCTGCTAGAGTTGACGGGATACCACCAAAACTGCTTAAGGAAATTGTAGACGAAATCAGTACACCATTTGCTATATTCTTTAGCTTGTTACTTAATGACGGAATCGTTCCACTAGAATGGAAAGAAGCAAACATTACACCATTATTTAAAAAGGGATCGAGGAGCAAGACAGATAATTAGACCAGTGAGCCTAACTTCAGTTTATGCAAATTATTAGAAACGCTTATTAGAGATCACATGGTGGAATTCCTTGTAAAAACTCAAATTAATATATATATATCAATTTGGGTACCTAAAAGCTTGGTCTTCTCTAACCAGTCTCTTATGTCTTTAGAAGAATTATAAAGTGGGTAGATTATGGGTCACCAGTGGTTGTTGTCTAGTTAGATTTTCAGAAAGTATTTGATAAAGTGCCACATCAAAGATTGTTACTTAAACTAAAAGCCCATGGTATAGGGGGTGGTGTGATCAGTTGGATACAAACATGGTTGACAGACAGAAGACAAAGAGTAATAGAGAGGGAGAGAACCAGTTTTGAGTGGAGTGCCACAAGGGTCGGTGTTGGGACCTATATTATTCTTGATATATGTAAATGATTTGAATGATAATGTATCAAGCAAAGTACAGAAATTCGCAGACGATACAAAAGTGTTCAGAACAGTGAAAACAGATCACACGTTACAGGATGATCTAGCCAAATTGGTCAAATGGTCTGAAAAATGGCAAATGTTATTTAATTTTAGAAAGTGTAGATGGATCCATATAGGACATGGAAATGTGAACAAAGAATACATAATGGGGGATACTATATTAGGTAAAACTGTACAAGAAAAGCACTTATGAGTAAAAGTGAATGATGACAAGAAAGTTTCGGAGCAACGTGGAATTGCTGCTCCAAAGGGTAATTAGGAGAAATATCACATGTAAGGAGAAACACCTAATTGTACCACTGTACAAAGCAATAGTTAGGCCACATTTTGGAATATTGTATACAAGCATGGAGGCCATATCGTAAGAAAGACATAGATAAGCTAGAATGAGTGCAACAAAGAGCAACTAAGCTGATTCCAGAACTGAAAGATCTTGGTTATGAAAAACGCCTATTAGAATGTGGGTTGACAACACTAGAGACTAGGAGACTAAGAGGAGACCAAATAGAAGTTTTTAAGATATTGAATGGTTATGAGGATATTGATAGACTTATTTTCTTCAAACTGAAATAAGGCAGTGTAACCATGCAGTATTAGTCAAGGAACAGTGTAGGTTGGATATGAGAAAGTATTCATTCTTTCGAAGGACAATAAATGACTGGAACAAATCATCCGATGATTGTGTTAATCCTAGCAGTGTGAATATGTTCAAAAATTAAATTGACAGCTATCTGGCGAGGGCGGGTTATACGTAGGTGGAACATTTTTGGACTCTCGATAAGCCAAATGCTTCCTTGTCCGCATGCCGTCTGGAGCTTATAGCTCTGAACGGCAATCTTATTAAATATTATTTCATCTTGTTAAACTAATGATCCCTTAACGGTCATTGTTGTAACTAATTTCACTTATTAGCATCCACACTCCTTCCGCGTATTCATAACTCAAGCCATGTTGTAACTAAGTCCGTGTATTAGTATCCATATACCTCTCAAACACACATGGCGGCAACCGTGTTTCAATCCTGGTTTCCTAGAAACTATCCTATTGTATATATTTACAGTTAGAAATTGACCAAAACTCCTCTAGCGGTCGAAGTTGTAACTAATTTCACATATTATCATCCACCACATTTTTCTCCAAATTACACACACGGCGGGAGCCATGTGTCAATCCTAGTACCACTTGGAGGTATGCTGACATATACATTTGTAGCTTAATATTCCTTCCAAGTACACATGTCGTCATCTATTTTTCAGACCTAGGTCTCTTTCAAACCTCGCAGTATTTCATCAGATTAAATATCTCAAGGTATTACGTCAGAACATAAAATAACGCGGTAGGCCCGTTGTAAGCATGGGGGAAATGGCGAACCTCACTTGCCACCCGCTGTATTTGAAATGCGCGAATTCAGTGCGTGTGGGCAATAGATGCGATTTTCTTTAAACAAGTCTTATCTTGGGGTATGGCTGTTACAGTGTATTACAACGCCGAGCGATTGTTACCACGACCCCGTGTGGCGGATTAATAATAACGGTTAGTTCTATTTGTGCAACGACACGTACGAACGTCGGTCAGACGTCGTTCTTGTGATTAATCACTTGTGAAACAGTCGGTGTGACACCTGGCAACATATCATTATTTTATTTCCGGATCCATGAGCAAACCCTGAAAGCGTTCTTATGAACATACAGCGTGGCATATTTCGCAGTCACTACAATTACACCGTATGCTTGAGGGGTGTGGGACGCGGGAGGTCGGTGTAAAAATGGAGGGATGTAAGAGATTGTTTGCCACGTGACTACCGAATATAACTAGTTGGTAGTTTGCGAAACTTATTTTTATACGTATGCCCAATATATAACTACTTTCTTCTTCCGACGGCTTACGCATCAATACCTGTGGACGATCACTTTAAGATTTCCTCCTCAGTTTATAATAAAACTGCCTAAATGCTCATTGATCAAGGGCTGAATCTGAATGTGTGTGTGTGTGTGTGTGTGTGTGTGTGTGTGTGTGTGTGTGTGTGTGTGTGTGTGTGTGTGTGTGTGTGTGTGTGTGTGTGTGTGTGTGTGTGTGTGTGTGTGTGTGTGTGTGTGTGTGTGTGTGTATGTGTGTGTGTGTGTGTGTGTGTGTGTGTGTGTGTGTGTGTGTGTGTGTGTGTGTGTGTGTGTGTGTGTGTGTGTGTGTGTGTGTGTGTGTGTGTGTGTGGTGGGCGAGGGCGTGGTGCGTGGTGTGCGCGTATGCGTGTGTGCGCGTGCGTTGATATAATGCTTCTTTACCAAACGTTATACTGTAACAAGAAACCCTCAAACTAAGGGGCATTCTAACGGAAATACAAGAACTGTACTAACTAGCCTGCTTCATATAAAGGAAACAATAGACTGACAATTATATGCAAATTTTATTATTATTATCAGTGTAAATTGACACAACCAGTAACATTTTACTGTTTTTTATATAACTAAACAACGTGATTAAATACCTAAATAACATAATTTTCCAAAATGTAGCATTCGGCACAGTTACCCGAGGTTGATCAATAAAATACACCGAAAACATTCACGTGTCATTCAAATATTTTTAAACATATAAAATAAATATATTAAATATTGATGTTTTCCATAGTATCTTGAGTAAATCAATGTTCCACTGCTAGTGCCTGTAATCAAAATGCATATACAGTAACATAAATTAGAGAGAAATACATATAATCATAGGCCTATTCAATATACAAAATGTCCATTTGGTCTTCAGCTTTTTACACACATGGAACACACCTATGCATGACTATACGAACGACTTCATAATCAGATAAATAACTTAATTAGTCCGTGTCTTCGCCAGCAACTAAGACGCCTATGCGCTGTCAGCAATCTCCTCCCATCCTCGTTCTGCCGTCTCTCCCACGTGTGTGTCCATTGGCGATGGCGCTTCTGGGGCCGTGCTCATTGATGATGCTTGTTCAGGGCCAGCAGTCGTCTTTTTCGTCGCCTCCTCGCTCGGCCGGATACGCTCGAGGTGCGACTCAATACGCTGCAACTTCTCCTTCAGTACGTCGCGTTTCCAGGACAACATTTGGTATAATTTGTTACGCGGAGGACCACATTGCCATCCTCGTCCGTTACCATGGCAACACGGTCTTCGGCGGTTGTCGTTTTCTGAGTCGCTGTTGCTCTCCCCGGCGCTGTCGCCATCAAATGGGCCGTAGAACGGGGAAGGGTATGGGAACCCACTCCATCCCATCGGTGCTCCGGGCTGACAACAATCATCCGGAATAGTCGACCAAGGAGGGCAGTGCGACTGAGCCCCGAGTGCCCGGCAACATCGCCGGTACATTGGGCACGGGTCGTGTCTCCGACAGCCGACGTTCGCGTGTCTCATTCTACGACGTCGCATTCTCTCAACCCACGAACAAGTTGGACGCTGTTGTCCGGCTTCCTCCTCTGACGTCACCCGCGCACGGCCTTGCTGTGTATGAGCATCGAACGAAACTTGTCCGGCATTCTCTCCGCTGTCCTTCTCAGCATGCTCTTCGTTACTTTCCGTGTCTACCTTCTCGCCCGTTACTGGAGGACGTACACCCCACGGGCACGCCGCAAGTCCGTATGCCGTCCATCCGTGCATTGGTTGCGGTCTTCTACCCCATGAACATCTCATCGGTCCACATCCGGACGGACCATACATGAACGCTGTTCTCATATCATACGGACCATCTGGATATCCGACTGGGTTCGGACCATACACGAACGATGATCCCCACGATGGTCCCTTGTGCAACATCATTCCGGCCCAGAGTGGAGGTTCACTGCGGCCACGGTGACCACAAGATGACCCTCTCTGTCCACCCTGTCTCGCGCCACGGCAGTCCGGTCGCCCGGCCTCGCCGCCCGTCGCCGCTTCTTCTCTTTTGTCTTCCGACACTGCGTCTATCAGCGGATTTATGTTGTCCATCGATTCTCGCTGTGTATCGATATTCGTCGATTGTAAAAGTCTGTCAACCCGGTACAGTCTACCTGCGTTTCGTTGATTCGTACTTCGCTTCACGATGGGTGTATTTGTTGTTAGCCAAAACGCGTGTTATGGTATATATACGTCGCGAGTAGTCGACGTACGACCGACGTTGTGTCGATGTACGACGCGCGTTACACACGTCTGCCGTACGTCGTGCTGTGACGTCACGCGTCTGCAGTATCGCGTTTACTCCAGTCAGTCAATACTCAGTAGCGCTTGTGTATAGGTATTTAGCGGGTCTATTTGAAAACTGGAAACCACGTCAGACGAGTATTTAGGCATACACAACATTGCCATCGATGCGACTGCGTTAATTTATATATTAAATCAATCACGGTTTTTATTTCATAACTCTTACGACGCCGACACTTAAATTAGGATGCATGGTGGTTGACGTTACCACGACGTGGTTGGCGTTACGTTGTAGCGAAACATTTCGTCGTTGAAATATCTGGTCGGCGCAGAAGTCGTATGTGCACGAGCGGAAATAGATAACCGAATATTTCATTACTTAAGCGAAACATTTGGTCGCTGAAATATTTGGTAGATTTTGACCTATGACCTTTACGTATTGTGTAATGATGAAACGCACGAGAGGAAACAAATATTTCATTAGGCTACATACACGAAACGTTTGGCCTGAAACATTTGACTGTTACGTTGCCAGTTGTCGCTGTGAATGCAAGCTTGCGTTTGATAATATCATACATTAACTGTGTTATTAATGAATGAATAATTAATTGGGGCCAATGTCACTGCAATTACTGCATTAGCCTACATTTAACTTTTAAGAATATGGGAACGACTGTTTTTTGCTGTTATATAGTTCGTGTTCATTATAAGTTGTTAACTGTAACTATGCACACGATTGTGCGTAGTTAAGTTCAATTAAAAGTTGTAGGCTGCATGCATCAAATAATTTTGATAATAATAACAAATAATGAATTTACTAAGGATAGTATTACTATTAGGATATTATAATTACTATACTGGGCAAAATCTATAGGTTCACCGTCTGATGGTGTTTGTTTTGTACTGACAATTGAATTGGGAGAGAATGTGTATGTATTAGTCATGAATGAATGTGTACAATTTATAAAAATGGCTTTCATAAATCTAATCTACCTGTAATCATAATAATGTTATTATTATGCCCAATGATACATGTTTAGATTTGATCATATTTAGCCTAGGTTGTGAGTGCATTAATTGAGTAGATGTAAACGTCAAATCAATTGTCACACAGTTTATTCATGCACACCATCTTGATTATAATAGTATAACTGGTTTGCTAAACAAATATGTCTCCGTGTCCTTATAGTGTTATAATTCAATGTCCCTGGAGTTCTCTAACGCAATGTTCGTGGAGTTCTGGTACTCAACAAGAATAATGATTAACTAAACGCATATCTATACCAAACGTTCAGTTCTAACTAAAGTTATTCAACATGCCACTACCAACGTTCACAATTTCTTTTCCAATCACTTTCCTACGAGTGATCGTGAATGTCACTTCATAAGTTCAGTTTCACAGGTGCTCTATGGTTTCTCCCTGATCTACGAAGAGGTGCACTGGTTGTACAGTTCTGTTCAGATGTGTGGGGAGATTCCATCTCTGGCTGTGTTACGTCAGGCGGTGCGTCACGTGGTACGTCATGTGGTACGTCAGGCGGTACGTCACGTGGTACGACAACCGGTACGTCAGGCAGTTCTGCATGAACAGGTTCCTCCGGAGGCAGTTTGGGAGACAATTCAAGTGGCAGTTCAGAAGATGGTGTCTTCTCCGGCACCGAGCTATCACCAATCACACAACGACTCCTCACATAGTCAATGTGTCTACGCACTACTCTCCCATCCTCGAGGCGAACATGGACTGAATGACACGTGGCCAGTCCGTTCCACGATTCTGTCACTGGGCCATTTTGTTTTGCCACTGAAGTTTATAACTTGTTCTACAACAACACCGGGCGCAACCTGCTGGAGATCGGAAGCGAGGCTCTGTGTAATCGACTTCCAGCGAGGCCGGACCCCAATGTCTTGTGGGCCAACACCACGTTGAAGATTCCTTGATGGTGTCACACCTGCCTAACCTACAATTGCATTGGCTTGTTCTTCGTTCAGGCCGAGGGCTTCAAGGGTTCGCCCAAACAGAAATGGCTCTATAGCAAGCCTCTTGTACGATGCACTGCAATGGAATGAATAACATATGTAAAGAGAAATCATGTACAGCCTGATACAGAAGATACATACAATTAACACATAACAAAACTGCACTATTTCCCATTTGCATTATTTAAATCGATCAAGTAGTCTACAAGGAATTAGTGTTAGAATAACACCTCCCTTACAAATGTGTTGCTTAATGAATTTGTTACTTGAAGTTAGTGATGTGTCAATGAAATGCACATTTTTGCATCCGCTCGTGCACCTTCATTATTCTGACTATGAAATTCAAATAGGCTATTTTAAAAATAGTACAGAGTTCGGCGCAAAAGAACGTTAGATTTGACGAGCCATTGTATAGAGACAGCACTTTTAAAAGATTGTAGCGATATGACATCTAGTAAGCATATATCGTTAGATTATACCTACTTTCACCTTAAAAGCTTCACAATCCAGGTGCTAGTAAGACGTAATGCACTAAAAACAAAGTTAAGCAAAGTAACGACATCCATAACTTGGACATACATATATCCATGTATAATTAGTGTCTGAAAAGTGGCAAATGCTGTTCAATTTTGGGAAATGTAAATGCCTCCACACAGGACATGGGAACGAAGAGGTAGATTATACAATGGAGGGTACTGTACTAAGTACTACTGAAAAAGAAAAGGACTTAGGGTTAACCATTAGTGCTGATATGAAGGTTTCAGAGCAGTGCGGAATTGCAGCTTCAAAGGGAAATCAAATCCTTGGATTAATTAGGCGAAACATAACGTATAAGGAAAAAGAGCTAATAATACCGCTGTACAAAACAATAGTTAGGCCTCATTTACAATATTGTATTCAAGCGTGGAGGCCGTATCGCAGGAAGGACATAGATATGCTAGAAAGAGTGCAGAGGAGAGCAACTAAAATGATACCAAAACTGAGGGATCTTAGTTACGAAATACGCCTAAAAAATGCGGTTTAACAACATTAGAGACCAGGAGGTTGAGAGGAGATCAGATAGAAGTGTTTAAAATATTGAAGGGTTATGAAAATATTGATAGAAATCTTTTTTTCTCAGTTAAGAAAGATAGAAGGACTAGAGGACATGAACTTACATTAGCAAAGGAGCAGTGTAGATTAGATATAAGAAAGTTCTCATTCTCACAAAGGACTGTAAATGAATGGAACAGATTATCAGCTGATTGTGTGGGTGCTAGTAGCGTGAATATGTTTAAAAATAAAATCGACACATACCTCAGACGGGCTGGATACACATAGATAAAAGGGTCGGACTCTCGATAAGCCAAAGGGCTTCCTTGTCCACCTGCCACCTAGAGTTAATTCTCTGTGTGGCAATCTTGTTAAATCTTGTTAAATCTTGTTAAAATTAGATAAATTATCCTTATTCTTGTAACTTACAGAGATGTCAATTTTCTCAAATTGTCTGGCACCAGATATCACGTTTCGGTGGAATATATCGCTGTTTGTATTGTGGTCTCGCATGCTTGCTTTGCCTGCATAAGCAGTGCTGCCGCAACCTAAACCATGTATAATGTGTCAGCAATAAATTCATAAATAAATACCCTTGTCTATGAGCAATGCATCAAAACCGAAAGGTTATTAAAAAAGAAAGGAAGGTATAGAACAAATAAAGCACAATTAATTATGTTTTAACAGAACATTTCGTCGTTGAAATATCTGGTCGGCGCAGAAGTCATATGCGCACAAGGTTTCAGTACTTAGACGAAACATTCAATCGTGATTTAAATCAGCTTGATTTAAATCGCCAACCCTACACATGGGTATGCCATGTCATGGGCAACATGGCAAATAGTATTACTACAAGCTATAGTATACTATTACCATATTCCGGCTAAATAGTTATGTGTACAGTAACTTATAGCATTTTAGTTTTTGGACCGATTATTCACACTGTCACGGTCAATGTTAAATTGGCGGACTAGCTAACCATCATTGGTCACCAAAAAACATGAGGCGTAACTGTTCCATATGCCAGGGGGAAAGTGTAGGGTTAGGTTTAGCCTTTCTAAAGGTTATTTGGAAATAATTAAGGTAGCACTATGTTTGTATTTACACTTGCATTGTATATAAATCTATCTGTTCGTGCTGATCATCAGGTGTAAATAGCCTAGACTGCCTATGGGTATGCCTATAGAATAACCATGTCCATGACTATGACTCAAACTCGCATCAGGCCGACCCTTTCCATGCATTCAGAGCATGTTTACAAGTATAGCTTTTGGGTCGAAACGAGCGTCAGAACGAGTTATTGTGCAATATTCCGACGTAATGCAAACACTAGTCATCATAGAGGAGCAAGCAGTTGTCTTACGGTTCCACATGAATCGAATTTTATTCAAAACAACGAATGCGAATGGGCCTACAAGTCGACTAGGTTTCGTCGAGCTTGAGCTCGTTTTCAGAATAATTATATCGAATGCAACCAACGGGAGATAATCTACACCAACAAACATACATAGCGAACATATATTGCATCCAGCTACATAAAGTAACGTGTATTATCTCATAATATCACTAGAATATCGATATATAAAGGAGTTGTACAATTTATCATAACAACATAAATCAGTCAAACAATTTCCGCTATTCCCGCTAGCTCTGTGGGTAGGCGCGTTGGTTACTTGTCTCTTATTTTACAATCGGGCGACGCCGGTTCAATGCTGACAGCATGCAAACTTTTGATTTTCTTTACACTCTTTTTGTTTATGTTTTCACGAAGTAATATAAACAAAATCATTGTATACTATAATGCACTGTTTGTAAATAATTTTTATTTTTGTAATATGGTCATTATATAACGATGTTTCTAAATTTTATTTATCGAAACAAATATAATGTAATGGATATATAATTTATTAATTGTAAATATATTGTACGGTAATATATTGTAATTATATATGTGAAAACAGATTGAGATCTGTCTGGATAAATACAATTTAGAAACATCGTTATATATAAGTTGTTATGATAAATTGTACAACTCCTTCATATATCGATATTCTAGTGATATTATGAGATAATACACGTTACTTTATGTAGCTGGATGCAATATATGTTCGCTATGTATGTTTGTTGGTGTAGATTATCTCCCGTTGGTTGCATTCGATATAATTATTCTGAAAACGTTAAAATTAAAAAAAAATTAACTTTGTGTACACATGGAAAAAGGATTTTAGCTAATGCCTTATTTTTATTTCCTTTAAATAGTTTAATAAATGCATGCGTTCATCCATATATAACTTATTATGTCGTCTTCAACAGTCTAAAAATCCACTTTTTGTGAATAATTGTTTATACTGATATACATTGTAGAAGTCCTATGTTTAAATATTGGACTACCTAATTGTATACTTAAAAGTTGAACGCACATTATATATATATATACATTTTTTATTAACAATCTATTTTTATTTCATGCGTGTTATATCTTTGTATTTTATTTATTTATTTATTTACTTGTATTGTATGTACATATGGACTTTTGTGTGAGATAAAAACCACATTATTATTGTTATTATAAACACTGAAAGACATGGATAATAGTAGTACTTTGTTGCACGAATCCCACGTGGATATTCTTAACTTGCGAACCACTTGGACTAATGTTTCGACAAACAAGTCTAAAGTTGTATGTTGTTATTTCACCAAAACAACACAGACGTATGCATGCACAGCCGTTCAAGTATAATAATTGTTATGATTATATAGGGTCTACTACGCATGTTTAGTCGCAAGATTAATTTGAAATAAGAGGAGCGAAACAATCGAATTGAAGAGGCCGGCACCTTTATCTTGAACAAGTGTTGTCTTAGTGGGACTATTACATTAACTCAGAGAAATTATCAGCAACAGTCAATCTGGCGGGTGAACATTAGGCTTCTTCTTCTTCTTCTTCTTCAGTTCAGCATATCTCTGCGAGACGTAGCTGCCCAGATGATCCCACGATACGCTGCTCTGTCTGTCGTTCGTCTCCCTGCTCTCACGATGTCGTCTTCCAACCAGTCGCTGATGTCCTGCTCCCATCTTCTCCTTGGTCTTCCTCTCTTTCCCTCCACTTTGCCTTGTAGGATTGTTTTCTCTAAGGAATTGTGTATTTTGATGTGGCCAAAATAACTCAATTTTAGTCCTATTCTATTCACTAGTTGGCAGTTCTTTATGTCTAATTTTGTAAGGATCTCTGCATCGGTTGTTCCAGTTATCCATGGCACTCTTAGGACTTTTCTGTAACATTTCATCTAAAATGCTTGTATTCTTCTCATGTCTTCTTTGTTCAGTGTCCACGTTTCGCTCCCGTATAGAGCTGTTGGGAAAACGCTTTTTTTTTAATTCTTATCTTTGTTGGTATGTTTTGGCCTTTCCATGCATTTTTCAGATTATTTAGTTTCTCCGTTGCTATGGTTATAATTCTTCTTCTGATCTCTGATGATGTATTGCCGTCTCCTTGTAGTCTTGCTCCAAGGTATTCGTAGTGGTTCACATTTTCAACTTGCTCCCCGTTGATTGCAATATCTGTTTTTTCAATGCATCTGTCAGTGTCCATGATCTGTGTTTTCTTCACATTAAGTAATAAGCCCGTTTTCTTACTATGTTCTTTTTTTACAGACATGATTAGGTTAAGCAGCGGACAGTAAACAAAGGTCAGTTCTATTTGTGCAACTACGCGTGACGAACGTCAGTCAGACGTCCTCGATTAGATTAGTCGGGGTGACACTTGGCGACGGATCAGTATTTTACTTTTGCATCTATTGACAGCGGAGGTTTCGCGCACCCTGAAGGGTTGTTTTAACTTGTTTAGGGACATGAAGCCCGTAGCGTTGAATATTTTGAAGAGGTGCGTTTTTACTGAAAGCAGAGCACGTGTGATTTTGTCAAGTGTAAAGGTCTCAGACGGAGCTTTAGCTCGCGTCTCTCAGACATGGCATCTGAAGACAGGGTAGGAGTACTGTTGGAGATTTTTTGCAGTAACGTTCTAGCTTTTTGACTCCCACTCAAACCTTCAATGCTATCGCATTGTGTGTGTGTGCGCGCGTGCGTGTGTGCGTGTGTGCATGCGCGCGTACGTGCGTGGGCCAGGGTTTTCTAAAAGTAAAATTGTAACAAGAATACCCCGAACCAAGAAACGTTCTAACAGAAAAACAGGTAATAATTATACAATTATACATACATTTTTATTATTATTATTATTATTATTTTCATTGACATTTTACTCAACCAGTACCATTTTCTTATGTGGTAATGCTAATCATAATAACGTAATTCAAATACATAATGCACACAAAAATGTAGCTTTCGACACAACTACTCGAGGACGATAAATAAAACACAGAGAGAACATTCACATTTCACTGAAGTATTTATAAATAACTAAATAACACATTGGTTTTTTCGTCTAGAGTATATTGAGTAAATAAGTAAATCACTACCAATATGTGTAATCAACATATGCAGATGTCAACGAGAAATACACACAGACCCATAGGCATTCAACATACATACATACCCATAGGCATTCAACATACAACACGTCCATTTGGTCAATAGCAATTGTTGACTTTTATATGCACACAGAACACATTTATACGAGTACACCAAAGGCTTCGTAATACAAGTAGTAGTTTAATTAGTCCATGTCTTCATCAGCAACTGAGACGTCTATTCGGTGTCGGCAACCACCTCCCATCCTCGTTCTGCCGGCTCTCCTACGTGTGTGTCCATTGGCGATGCCGTTTCAGGGGCCATGCTCATTGACGATGCTTGTTCAGGGCCGGCGTCTTCCACCGTCGTCGCCTCTTTCGTCACCTCCTCGCTCGGCCGGAGACGCTCGAGGTGCGACTCAATTCGCTGCAACTTCTCCTCCAGTACGTCGCGTTTCCAGGACAACATTTGGTACAGCTTGTTGCGCGGAGGACCACATTGCCATCCTCGTCCGTTACCATGGCAGCGCGGTCTCTGGCGATCTCCGAACCCCGACGAACCCTGGGAGAAAGGGCAAAACGCTTCCGGTGTTTGTTGGTTGCCATCTTGGTTCTGGTTGTCGTTTTCTGGGTCGCTGTTGCTCTCCCCGGCGCTGTCACAAGTGAATGGGCCGAAGAACGGGAAAGGGTAACGGCACCCACCCCATCCAATCGAAGCTCCGGGCTGACAACAATCACCCGGGACAGTCGACCAAAGAGAGCAGTGCGTCTGAGCTCCGAGACCCCGGCGACATCGACGGTACAATGGGCATGGGTCGTGTCTGCGACTGTCAACGTTCGCGTGTCTCATTCTGCGACGTCGCATGCTGTCAACCCACGGACACCTTGGACGATGTTGTCCCGATTTCTCTTGATGTAGCTGTGGATCATGCGTCTCCTTCCCGGCATTCTCATCGGACTCCTTCCCGGCATGCTCTTCGTTGCTCTCGTCATCAACTATCTCGTCTTCCCACGGGCATCCCATGGGTCCGAATACAGGTTGTCTATGCATGAACGATGGTCCCCCATTCCACGGGCATGCCACAGGCCCGAAATCGTACATGGGCTGCATTTCTCTATCCCATGGGCATGCGCACTGGGACGGACCATTCTTGAACGGTGGTCCCCTACCCCACGGGCACTGGATCGGTCCGAATCCAGATGAACACTGCATGGACGGTGGTCCACCTGGCTGCACACACGGTGGTCCGCAACGTCGACCGCACAGTGGTCCGCACGGTAGTCCGCACGGTGGTCCACCTGGCTGCCCGCACGGTGATCCACCTAGCTGCCGGCACGGTTCTCTACATGATGACCTATACTGTGATCGCCATGATGGTCCGCACGATGTTCCGCACGGAGGTCCCATGTACGACATCATTCCGGCCCAGAGTGGAGGTCCACTGCGCCCGCGGTGACCACAAGATGACCCTCTCTGTCCACTCTGTCTCGCGTCACGGCACTCCGGTCGTCCGGCCTCGTTGTCCGTCGCCACTTCTTCTCTTCTGTCTTCCGACAAGGCGTCTATCAGCGGCTTCATGCTGTCCATTGATTCTCGCTGTGTATCAATACTCGTCGATTGTACAAGTCTGTCGGCCGCTGTGCTCGCTGTAGCTGCGTTGAGTTGAGTTGTTGTCTGGTTCATATCGAATCAGTTTGTTTCTCACCGAGACGGATGTCGTGGTTTATATACAACGGAGGCGGCCGACGTTCAGACGACGTTGGGCCTACTTTCAACGTACGTTGTGAACGTCTGCCGTACGTCTCGGGGCATCACATGGTCACAAAGGAGTTCGTCATTGAGTGGTTTCTCAGGCCCGGATATAGCTTGGTTGATTTTTTCAGGAGAGGGGTACGTGTTCAGCCTGGGATTGCACTTTTCCGACAAACCCCATTAGATCTGAGCAGGAGACACGGATGCTGTAGCGGGTAGTGTTGAACAATTTTTGCGTTTTTGAGGGTTTACTGTTGGATGTTTTTGTAGTCCGGGGGATGATGTTAGATATTTTCGCGGTGTTGAAGGGGTAATGGTGGACATTTCTCGCGTTATGGATTGTGTGGGCGGTAGTGTTCGATATTTTTCGCGATTTTTCCACAACATATATATTATATATATATATATATATATACATGTGTATATATATATATATATACACGTGTATACATATATATATATACATGTGTATATATATATATATATATATATATATGATTTTTGCTGTCTTCGTATGTTTCGTTAGACTCGAAATAACCTAATTGTGACCCAAGTACAGGGTCCGCCTCACAACGATCGACACCCGACGTACGGCCGACGTATGAGATGTGTGTGACGGCGCCGCCTCGCGTAGACGTCGCTGACGTAACCGACCTTATCCAGCCCGGCTGCGGCATCAGTACGAGCGGGCGTCGCTCGCAGCTCTCCACTACGGCGATTATGGACACTCGGTGGTCAAGCAGATCCATTACAAAACGTTCTACAACGATGTGTATTACTAGCAACTTCGTTTTTTTGTAGTTTACAAACTATCGATTCACAAAAATCTAACGGTGAGATCAAGTTGAAACTTCGTCACATGGTCAATGTGGTCCCTATAACGCGATTTTAACAAATAGTGTACCGTTGACGTCCATATATTTGAGCAGTAATTTATGTAGAAACAAAATCGTTATAAAGTTTCTTCAAGATTCAGAATTTCACCATATTCCGTCAACATACGCTTACTCACCACATTGCGCTACGTCATATGATATAGGCCCTATCTACACAACAAACAGTATTGAGGTTACCATTGAAACGTTTATACTGTCAATATTCAAAATATGAAAGTTGCAAATAAAATCACGCACATTTGTCTGATTTAGCAACCAATAGAGTAATCATCACGGATGCAAGCCTAGTTTTTCATATAAATCCTCAGTATCTAGGGCCAATAAAATTAATAATCAGAAGATGACATTTTAATAACAACCAACAGAGGAACGGCCTATAAAACGGGCCCCCGTCCAAAACGGGTCACCAGCTGTTTGGCTTTATCGTATTGTACACAGCAAAATGTATGGTGGCATTGCTAAGTAACTCACTCACAAATGGGCACTAGTGAACATTGGTCGGAACCGCGAAACGCACATTCAAAGAGGTTAGGTCAAAATATAGTTTTTCACCTTTTTCTTAAAATGTTAGCACTATTTTCCAAATATCATATTTCCGTTTGTGCGCGTTGAAAACAACGTTAACTGTGGCATACATAAGCCAAACGTGTGTGCTCTGATATGTGTGTATTATATTTTTAAAACACGGAGGGCTTTTATTCAAAATTGATTATCAACTCGACGCCGTGAAGTGCGCCCAAAACGGGCCCCTGAGTGACCCGCTATGCTAGCAGGGCTCCGCTATCGTCGATATGCTGTATCACACACACATGCATTTGTAATGTATTATGATATTATATTATTTTACATATATGTAGGATGTTACATATTACCCAGCTATACAATAATAAAGTTCTTAAGCAAAAACAATAATTGTTATTACTAATATATTTTATACAGCATCAATATGAAATGTATGGATACATATTATATTATTAAGTAGTGTAATATACAAGTATATTTTCTTTCAAGTTGCATTAATCACGAAACCATGATAATAAACACATGGCGTGTATCACCTATACTGAAAGGAGATCAATCAACAAAGCGAAAGTCGAGTAACAGAGAAAATACATTCTTCACCACGCTCAGTCCATACAAACGTCAACTTGGATTTAAGAACATAATCTGACAACAATATTTTAACGTTGAAGATACCATAACCCAACACAAGTGGAATTACACGGGGAATGATGAGATCGTTCGCCATACCACAGCGATGTCTCGTAGCTTCGAATACAAGTGAGACAACTGGGTGCAGAAACAATTATGCACCAACTGTTTTCGGACAGTAAGGACGGGGAAGAAAGGATAAAATATCAATATTATGTGGCGTAGACACACCACGACTGCTCAGGGTCCGAGTGTGCACAATGTGTTTGTGAAATGTGTGATGATGACTAAATAATACAAGTGGATGTGTACTGTTTCAGACGCACATTTTTAGCGAATCAACAATCTGGTGGTGTTTTGAAACCCGCCGTAGTTACAGTAATTTTAACACAAATACGCAAACATTTTCACAAACGTAGTCAGATAAGTGAAGAAGATTATCCCGTAGAACAAAATTATTATAGTAAAAATTGTCAATTTTATGTCAAATCATGCTTAAGGGGCCCGTTTTGTACGCCATTACCCTATATATATATATATATATTGCAAAATATGTAGCACATATCATTTATTTAGCGTTGCAAACCTCGCAGTATTTCATCACATTAATTGTCTCAAGGTAGTACGTCAGAACATAAAAACAACGAGGTAGGGCCCGTAGTAAGCACAACGGAAATGGCAAATCTCAATTGCCACCCGCTGTACTTGAAATGCGCGAAATCGGTGCGTGTGGGCAAGAGATGGATTTTCTTTAAGGAAGTGTTATCTAAGTGTATGGATATTACAGTGTATTACAACGCCGAGCGATTGTTACCACAACCCAATGTGGCGGATCAACAATAACGCAGCGGGCGGTGAACAAAGGTTACTTCTATTGGTGCAACGACGCGTGACGAATGTCGGTAAGACGTCGTCGATGTGATTAGTCACTTGTGAAAATAGTCGGGGTGAGACCAGCCAACAGACCAGTATGTTATTTCCGGATCCATGGTGAATGAGGTTTAGCAAACCCTGAAAGTGTTCTTATGAACATACAGCGTGGCGTATCCACTCGTCAATGTTTGCCACATGACTACCAAATATAATTAGTTGGTAGCTTGCGAAACTTATTTTTATAAGTATGCCCAATATAATTTCATAACTACTTTCTTCTTCCGACGGCTTACGCATCAATAACCATGTGGACGATCACTAAGACTTCCTCAGTTTATAGCGAAACTGCCTAAATATTCATTGATCAAGGGCTGAATGTGTGTGTGCGTGCGTGCGTGCGGGCGGGCGTGCGTGCGTGTGTGCGTGTGTCGATATGATGCTTCTCTACCAAACGTTATACTGTAATAACAAACCTTCAAACCAAGGGACATTCTAACGGAAATACAAGAACTGTACTAACTAGCTTGCTTCATATAAAGGAAACAATATACTGACAATTATATGCACATTTTATTATTATTTTCATTTTAAATTTACACAACCAGTAACATTTTACTATGTTTGATATAACTAAACAACGTGATTAAATACCTAATTAACATAATCTTCCAAAATGTAGCATTCGGCACAGTTACCCGAGGTTGATCAATAAAATACACAGAAAACATTCACGTGTCATTCAAGTGTTTTAAACAAATAAAATAGATCGATGAAATATTGATGTTTCACATATTATCTTGAGTAAATAAAAGCACCACACTACAGCTAGTGCCTGCAATCGAGATGTCTATAGTAGCATACATTAAAGAGGAATACACATAATCATAGGCCTGTTCAATAGACACAATGTCCCTTTGGTCATCAGTTTTTACACACATTGATCACACCTCTACATGACTATACGGACGATTCCAGAATCAGATAGATAACTTAATTAGTCCGTGTCTTCGTCAGCAACTAAGATGTCTATGCGCTGTCGGCAATCACCGCCCATCCTCGTTCTGCCGTCTCTTCTACGTGTGTGTCAATTGGCGATGCTGCTTCAGGGGCCGTGCTCATTGGCGATGCTTGGTCAGGGCCCGCGTTTTCTCCCGTAGTTGCCTTTTTCGTCGCCTCCTCGCTCGACTGCAGACGCTCGAGGTGCGACTCAATTCGCTGCAACTTCTCATTCAGTACGTCGCGTTTCCAGGACAACATTTGGTACAGCTTGTTACGTGGAGGACCACATTGCCATCCTCGTCTGTTACCGTTGCAACACGGTCTTCGGCAATCTCCACACCTCGATGGACCCTGGAAGAAAGGGCAAAACGCTTCCGGTGTTTGTTGTTCGCCATCTTCTTTCTGGTTGTCGTTTTCTGAGTCGCTGTTGCTCTCCCCGGCGCTGTCACAAGCGAATGGGCCGAATAACGGGAAAGGGTAAGGGCACCCACCCCATCCCATCGGAGGTCCGGGCTGATAACAGTCACCTGGGACAGTCGACCAAAGAGGGCAGTGCGACTGAGCGCCGAATCCCCGGCGACATCGACGGTACAATGGGCATGGGTTGTGTCTGCGACAGTCAACGTTCGCATGTCTCATTCTGCGACGTCGCATGCTGTCAACCCACGAACACCTTGAACGCTGTTGTCCCGATTTCTCTTGTTGTAGCTGTGGATCATGCGTCTCCTTCCCGGCACTCTCATCGGACCCCTTCCCTGCATGCTCTTCGTTGTTCTCGTCATCAAATATCTCGTCCTCCCACGTGCATCCCATGGGTCCGAATACAGGTGGTCCATGCATTAACGATGGCTCCCCATTCCACGGGCAATCCACAGGCCCGAATTCGTTCGTGGGCGACATTCCTGTATCCCGTGGGCATGCGCACTGGGGCGGACCATTCTTGAACGGTGGTCCCCTACCCCACGGGCTCTGGCTCGGCCGGAATCCAGATGAACACTTCATGAACGGTGGTCCACCTGGATGCACGCACGGTGGTCCGCAATGTCGACCGCACGGTGGTCCGCACGGTGGTCCACACGATGGTCCACCTGGCTGCCGGCACGGTTTTCTACATGATGATCTATACTGTGATCGCCATGATGGTCCGCATGGTGGTTCATTCGGTGGTCCGCACGATGGTCCGCACGGAGGTCCCATGTACGACATCATTCCGGCCCAGAGTGGAGGTCCACTGCGACCGCGGTGACCACAAGATGACCCTCTCTGTCCAGTCTGTCTCGCGCCACGGCACGCCGGTCGTCCGGCCTCGTCGTCCGTCGCCGCTTCTTCTCTTCTGTCTTCCGACACGGCGTCTATCACCGGCTTCATGTTGTCCATTGATTCTCGCTGTGTATCGATACTCGTCGATTGTACAAGTCTGTCGGCCGCTGTGCTCGTAGTAGCTGTGTTGAGTTCAGTTGTTGTCTGGTTCATGTCGAATCAGTTTGTTGCTCACCGAGACGAATGTCTTGGTTTATATACAACGGAGGCGGCCGACGTTCAGACGACGTTGGGCCGACATACAACGTACGTTGTGAACGTATGTCGTACGTCGCGGGGCTTCACGTAGTCACAAGGGAGTTCGTCATTGATTGGTTTCTCAGGCCCGGATATAGCGTGGTTGATTTTTTTAGGGGAGGGGTACCTTTTCAGCATGGGATTGCACTTTTCCGACACCACCCCCATTAGACCTGAGCAGGAGACGCGGATGCTGTCGGGTTTGACCTAGGAAGATGAGTAGAGGAGGGGGTAATGTTGAACATTGTTTGCGTTGTTGAAGGTCTACTGTTTTTGTAGTGTCCGGGGATAATGTTAGATATTTTTAACGGTGTCGAATGGGTAATTTTGGATAATTTTCGCGGTGTTGAGGGGGTTATGTTGGACATTTTTCGCGTCATGGACGGTATAGGGGGTAGTGTTCGACTTTTTTCGCGATGTCGACGAGGGTAGTTTTGGAAATTTGTTGTGCTGTCGAGGGGTAGTGTTGGACATTTTTTGCGTTGTCGATGGGATAGTATTGGATATCTTTCGCGGTGACGAATGGGGTAGTGTTGACAATTTTTTGTGATGTCGAAGGAGGTAATAACTTATGCCACGAAATATATATATATATATATTATATATATATATATATATAATATATATATATATATGATTTGGCTGTCTTCGTATCTTTCGTGAGACCCGAAATAAACTAATTGTGACCAAAGTACAAGGTCCGTCTCACAACGATCGATTCCCGACGTACGGCCGACGTATGAGCTGTGTGTGACGGCGCCGCCTCGCATAGACGTCGCTGACGTAACCGACCGTATCCAGCCCGGCTACGGCTTCAGTACGAGCGGGCGTCGCTCGCAGCACTCCACTGCGTCGATTATGGACAATCGGTGGTCAAACAGGTCCACATGAAACGTTGTACAACAATGTGTTCTTCTAATAACTTCGTTTTTTGTAGTTTACAAACTATCGATTCTCAAAATGTGAAAGTTGCAAATAAACTCACGCACATCTGTCTTATTTGGTTACCTACATAAGTTATTAGGGTAATCATCGGGGATGCTATCCTACTTTTTCATATAAATCCTCAGTATCTAGGGACAATAAATAAATAGAGGTTGACGTTTTGTATAACAACCAACAGGGGAACGGCGTGTAAAACGAGCCCCAGCCGTTTGGCTTTATTGTATTATACATAGCAAAATGTATGGTGGCATTGCTAAGTAACTCACAAATGGGCACTAGTGAACATTGGTCGGAAACGCAAAACGCACATTCAAAGAGGTGAGCTCAAAAAGATTGTTTTTCACCTGTTTCTTACAATTTTAGCACTATTTTCCAAATATCATAATTCGTTTGTGCGCGTTAAAAACAACGTTAACTGTGGCATACATAAGCCAAACGTGTGTGCTCTGATATGTGTGTATTATATTTTAAAAACATTAAGGGATTGTATTCAAAATTTATTATCAACCCAACGCCGTGAAGTGCGCTAAAACGGGCCTCTGAGTGGCCCGCTATGCTAACAGGGCTCCGCTATCGTCGGCATGCTGTTGGTACAATACACACACCTGTATTTGTAATGTATTATGATATTATATTATTTTACATATATAAATATATATATATAGAATGTTACATATTTCCCAGCTAAACAATAATAATAATAAAGTTCTTAACCAAAACAATAATAATTTGTATTACTAATGGATTTGATATAGCGTCAATATGAAATGTATGGATGCATATTATATTATTATTAAGTAGTATAATATACAAACATATTGTCAAGTTGCATTTATTACCAAACCACGATAATAAACCCATGGCGTGTCTCACCTATACTGAAAGGAGATCAATCAACAAAGCGAAAGTCGAGTAACAGAGCAAAGAAATTCACGACCACGCTCAGTCCATACAAACGTCAACTTCGATTTAAGAACATAATTTGACCAAAACGTTTCAACGTAGAAGATACCACAACCCAACACAAGTGGAATTACACGGGAAATTAGAGATCGTTCACCATACCACTGCGATGTCTCGAACCTTTGTAAACAAGCGAAACAACTGGATACAAAAACAATAATGCACCAACTGTTTTCGGACAATAAGGAAGGGGAAGAAATGATAAAATGTCAATATTGTTCGGCGTAGGCACACCACAAATGCTCATGGTGCGAGTGTGCACAAAGTGTTTGCAAAATGTGTGATCATGACCAAATAATACAAGTGGATGTGCACTGTTTCGGACGCGATCTGGTAGTGTTCTCAACCGCCCCCCCCCCCCGTAGATACAGTAATTCTAACAGAAACACGTTAAAGTTTAACACAAACATAGTCAGATAAGTGATGAAGATGATCCCATGGAAAACATTTATTAGAGTAAAAAATGTCAACTTTATGACAAATCTTGCTTAAGGGGCCCGTTTTGCACGCCATTCCCCTACATATATATTTCAAAATATGTAACACATATAATGTATTTAGCGTAGCAAACCTCGCAGTTTTTCATCACATTAATTGTCTCAAGGTATTACATACAACATAAAACAACGAGGTAGGGCCCGTAGTAAGCATAACGGAAATGGCAAACCTCATTTGCCATCCGCTATACTTGAAATGCTACGGCTTCAGTAGGAGCGGGCGTCGCTCGCAGCACTCCACTGCGTCGATTATGGACAATCGGTGGTCAAACAGGTCCACAAGAAACGTTGTACAACAATGTGTTCTTCTAATAACTTCGTTTTTTGTAGTTTACAAACTATCGATTCTCAAAATGTGAAAGTTGCAAATAAACTCACGCACATCTGTCTTATTTGGTTACCTACATAAGTTATTAGAGTAATCATCGGGGATGCTATCCTACTTTTTCATATAAATCCTCAGTATCTAGGGCCAATAAATAAATAGAGGTTGACGTTTTGTATAACAACCAACAGGGGAACGGCGTGTAAAACGAGCCCCAGCCGTTTGGCTTTATTGTATTATACACAGCAAAATGTTTGGTGGCATTGCTAAGTAACTCACAAATGGGCACTAGTGAACATTGGTCGGAAACGCAAAACGCACATTCAAAGAGGTGAGCTCAAAAAGATTGTTTTTCACCTGTTTCTTACAATTTTAGCACTATTTTCCAAATATCATAATTCGTTTGTGCGCGTTAAAAACAACGGGAACTGTGGCATACATAAGCCAAACGTGTGTGCTCTGATATGTGTGTATTATATTTTAAAAAACATTAAGGGATTGTATTCAAAATTTATTATCAACCCAACGCCGTGAAGTGCGCTAAAACGGGCCTCTGAGTGGCCCGCTTTGCTAACAGGGCTCCGCTGTCGTCGGCATGCTGTTGGTACAATACACACACCTGTATTTGTAATGTATTATGATATGATAGTATTTCACATATATAGGGTGTTACATAATTTATTACTCAGCTATACAATAATAATCATAATAAATATCTTAAGCAAAACAATAATAATTTTAATTACCAATATATTTTATACAGCGTCAATATGAGCTGTATCGATACATATTATATTGTTAAGTAGTGTAACATACAAGTACATTGTCAAGTTGCATCTATCACCAAACCACGATTATAAAACCCATGTTGAATGTATCACCGATACTGAAAGGAAATCAGTCAACCAAGCGAAAGTCGACTAACAGTGCAAAGTCATGCATCACCACGCTCAGTCACATACAAAGGTCAACTTCGATTTAAGAACATAATCTGACAAAAAACGTTCAACGTAGAAGATACCACAACCCAACACAAGTGGAACTACACGAGGAAAGAAGAGGTTGTTCGCCATACCACTGCGATGTCTCGTAGCTTCGAATACAAGCGAGACAACTTGGTGCAGAAACACTAATGCACCAACTGTTTTCGGACAGTAACGACGGGGGAAAAGGGTTAAAATGTCAATATTGTGCGGCGTAGGCACACCACGACTGCTCAAGCTCCGAGTGTTCACAATGTGTTTGCGGTATGTGTGGTGATGACTAAATAAAATTTTAGACGCACCTTTTTAGCGAGTCAACAATCTGGTGGTGTTAGCAACGTATCCACTCGCCAACGTTTGCCACGTGACTACCGAATTTAATTAGTTGGTAGCTTGCCAAACTTATTTATATAAGTATGCCCAATATATAACTACTTTCTTCCCCCGACGGCTTACGCATCAATACCTGTGGACGATCACTTTAAAGGAAATAAAAATAAGGCATTAGCTAAAATCCTTTTCCCATGTGTACACAAAGTTTAACATTGTATGTAACATTTGACAACATTAAACAAATACAGAAAAATACATTTGTAGCATGAATTCGATTTTAAGCCCGTCTGTGGAGCGATTCCCGCGGAAAATAAAATTTTAATGAGCTAGGCGATCACGTGGTATCGTGACGTCACTGATGACACACACTCGCATCAGGCCGACCCTTTCCATGCATTCAGAGCATGTTTACAAGGATAGTTTTTGGGTCGAAACGAGCGTCAGAACGAGTTATTGTGCAATATTCCGACGTAATACAAACACTAGTCATCATAGAGGAACAAACATTTATCTTACGGTTCCACATGAATCGAATTTTATTCAAAACAACGAATGCGAATGGGCCTACAAGTCGACTAGGTTTCGCCGAGCTTAGGCTCGTTTTCAGAATAATTATATTTGACACAGTTAATCGAGGTTGATAAATAAAATACACAGAAAAAACATTCACGTGTCATTCAAGTGTTTTTAAACAGATAAAATTAGATCGATGAAATACTGATGTTTTACATAGTATCTTGAGTAAATAAATGTACCATTGCTTGTGCCTGTAATCAAGGTGTTTATGCACTAGCAGACATTAGAGAGGAATACACACAATCATAGACCTATTTGGTCATCAGCTTTTTACACACATGGAACACACCTATACATTACTACACGAACGACTTCAGAATCAGATAGATAACTTAATTAGTCGTATCTCCGTCAGCAACTAAGACGTCTATACGCTGTCAGCAATCTCCTCCCATCCTCGTTCTCTTACGTGTGTGTCCATTGGCGATGGCGCTTCAGGGGCCGTGCTCATTGGCAATGCTTGTTCGGGGCCCGCGTTTTCTCCCGTAGTCGCCTTTTTTGTTGACTCCTCGCTCGGCCGGAGTCGCTCGAGGTGCAACTCAATCCGCTGCAACTTCTCATTCAGTACGTCGCGTTTCCAGGACAACATTTGGTACAGCTTGTTGCGTGGAGGACAACATTGCCATCCTCGTCCGTTACCGTAACAACACGGTCCTCGGCCATCTCCAAATCCCGATGGACCCTGGAAGAAAGGGCAAAACGCTTCCGGTGTTTTTTGGTCATGGTTGTCGTTTTGTGCGTCGCTGTTGCTCTCCACGGCGCTGTCACAAGAGAATGGGCTGAAGAACGGGGAAGGGTACGGGCACCCACCCCATCCCATCGGAGCTCCGGGCTGACAACAATCGCCCAGGACAGTCGACCAAAGAGGGCAGTGCGACTGAGCCCCGAGTCCCCGGCGACATCGACGGTACATTGGACACGGGTCGTGTATGCGACAGTCGACGTTCGCGTGTCTCATTCTGTGACGTCGCATTCTCTCAACTCGCGGACACCTTGAATGCTGTTGTCCGGTTGTCTCGTCACCTGCGCCACCTTGTCGTTTATGTGGGTCGTGCGCTTCTTTCCCACCATTCTCTGTGGTCTCCCTTCCGGCATGCTCTTCGTCGCTCTCGTCATCAACCCTCTCGTCCGTCCACTGGGGCCGCGTACCCCACGGGCATGTCATAGGTCCGAATGCAGACGAACCGTGCATGAACGATGGTCCGCCTGGCTGCCCGCATCGTGGTCCGCATGGTGATGTCATGTGCGACATCATTCCAGCCCAGTGTGGAGGTTTACTGCGGCCGCGGTGACCACAAGATGACACTCTCTGTCCACCCTGTGTCGCGCCACGGCACTCCGGACGTCCGGCCTCGTCGTCCGTTGCCGTGTCTTTTCTTTTGTCTTCCGACACGGCGTCTATCAGCGGCTTCATGTTGTCCATTGATTCTCGCTGTGCATCAATACTCGTCGATTGTACAAGTCTGTCGGCCGCTGTGCTCGCTGTAGCTGCGTTGAGTTGAGTTGTTTTCTGGTTCGTGTCGAATCAGTTTGTTGCTCACCGAGATGGATGTCGTGGTTTATATACGACGGAGGCGGCCGACGTTCACACTACGTTGGGCCGACATGCAACGTAAGTTGTGAACGTCTGCCGTACGTCGCATGGACCCACGTGGTCACATGAGAGATTAGTCATCGAGTGGTTTTTACGAACGTTCTGGTTGCTGGAATCCGAAGGCCGGATATAGATTGGCTGTTTTTTGTCGAGGCGGGGAGAGGTGCGTTTTTGGCCTGGGATTGCACATTTCCCACAAACACCCATCATATTTGAACAGGAAGCGTGGATGCTGTCGGACATGACCTAGGTAGACGAGGGAAGGGCATGGTGAGGAGGGTGTAGTGTTGGATATTTAGCGGTGTCGACGAGTTAGTGTTGGACCTATTTCATGGAGTCGGGAGGGTAGTCTTGGACATTTTTCGCGTTGTAAAGGGCGTACTGTTTGTTATTTTTCGCGGTGTCGAAGGGTATATGGTTAGATATGTTTCGCGGTATCGAGGGGCAGTGTTGGACATTTCTCACTGAGCCGAGAGGGTAATGTTGGGGATGCCGTTCGACATTTTTGTCCCGAGTCTCAGTAAATATGTTTTACTTCACGATTTAAAACCAAGTAGAACTAATTCAATGTAAGCGGAACTCTTGTCTCAGCGGGGTGGGGTGCGTACGCACTCTTCACACCCCGCAGGTGAATGTGGAACCAACTAAATCATAGTATTTTCCTATATGGATAATCCGTTCCCTTTTGATTTGTATTACCTGTCGTTTAGCAGTCATCATTTGGCATGTGTCGCTTTTCAAGAGTTGATATTGGGTTGCTTGGTTTTGATATTGCGCTTTTAGAGTATGTATGTGCCCCTACGTTACTGTATTTTGTGAATACAATTTTTGGCGGGACAGGCGAGCGCCGAAAACAAAACTAGTAAAATTAAATTAAAATATAAGAGGAATTTTAAAGGATTCGGCGGTGTGACGTCATGACATGGTTGGATTTTTTATTGTGCATAAATTAAACGTCGATATTTGTCCAATACACATTAAATATGTCCGTGCCTAATACATTTGTGTGGTTGCACACGTGCTTTCGTTCGAAAGAATGTGGATACGGTATGCCACGCAATATATGTATCAACAGATAATTCCGTTATGATTTGCCTGGCATCATATCTTTCGTGAGACTCGAATTGACTTGATTGTAACCCAAATGCAAGATCCGTCTCACAGCGATCGATTCCCGACGTACGGCCGACGTTGCGTGCTGACGGCGCCGCCTCGCGTAGAAGTCGCTGACGTCACCGACCCTCTCTAGCCCGGCTACTGCGTCAGTACGAGCACGTCGCTCACAGCTCTCCATGACGTCGATGACCAAGTAGAACCAAACGAAACGTTATAATGAACGTACATGTAGCAATATCGTTATTAATTTGTGCAGTTTAAAGACAATCGATTGTCATAGTTCTAATTTTCATATCGTGTTGACATTTCGTCACATTATAAATGTTGTCCATATAAGTCAGTTTCAACAATGTAGCTTCACTTTCTGTTTGGAGAAATCACACAAAAATCGTCCTAATGTTTCTTCAAGATTTATAACTTCACCATATCTCATCAACATAATCACCAGACAGCGCGACGTCATGTAATATCGGCCCTATCTATACAATAAACAGTATTGAGTTTACTATTGAAACGTTTGAGCTGTGACAATTCAAAATATGAAAGTTGCAAATAAAATCACACATATTCGTCTTATTTGGCAACCTACATATTTCTTTAGAATAATCATCAGGGATGTTATCCTACTTCTTCAAATAGATCCCCCGGGTCTAGGGCCAACAATTTAACAGTTTCACATTTTGAGTAACAACCAATGCATAAAAACGGCAAAATATATTTTACATATCGTCCTAATTATTTATTCAGCGTTGCAAACCTAGCAGTATTTTATAAGATTAATTACTAATTAATTATTACGTCAGAACATAAAACAATGAGGTAAGGCCCGAAGATCGAGGCAAGTCATCGAGGCAAATAAACATAACGGAAATGGCAAACCTCATGCGCCACACGCGGTATTTGAAATGCGCGAACTCGGTGCAGAGGCAGAGATGGTATTGTCTTTAGGGATCATCTCAGAACTTCGATGTCCGATATCAGACGAAATTACTTTCGTTTGGGGGACGGGGGTCAGAGGCAGTTTCGTTTGGCGTCGGACATCGACATTTTATGTTCAATACAGTTAATATATTGATATCATCATATCAATGTGTCATGATTTGATATTGAGAATTTGACATCGATTGTGAAAGACTAAAATAGGGCTTGCCCTGTACGGATATTGACTGCTGGCTAGTGCTGACGCAATAGTGTGAATTCACAATGTATTGGAATGTCGCTATAACGAGGATTTATATACACGTTGAATGATGTCAGCATCAGCAGGGGTCACATGACAGATGCGAAGGCTATTGTTCACTGACTAACGATTGAGACAGATAGATCACACCAGTCAAACTTACGCGCAGAAATGAGGATGTAGCCTGTTCTCCATTGTAACCAGGTATTATTACTGTGTGGTGGTCAAACCAAGGCAGATAAGTCATACCGAGCGTTTGTATAAATAGACAACGAAGTCTTATATACATGCCATTTACTAATATAGAAGAGAATACCGGAGTGTCGGGTCAGAGTGACGGCCAGCAACGTCTACACGTTTGTTCGTGAGGCCGAGAGACTTATAACAATGCTATACGCGAACAGGTGGCATCAGTGCCATGATTGAATTCCCACGAGAAGAGAGAAGTTCCCTCCATTGAGCTGAGTCGACTTCGGAAGGTTACAGACGGCTAGAATCGAATCAAGTTGACGTCCGTGTCTGAATAGCGCTTCGTTGGACTCGAACATTCTTCCAATTATATTTACATTACGATGGCCTCGAGGGTAACAGCACCCAGACATTTCACTATTGTGGTCGCAGTAAGGTTGTATTTGTCCGTCGTAATTGATTGTGTTGACTACGGTGGAGGTTTTTTTTACAATCTGCACACTTTATATAAGTGGTAACTTGGAAGAGATATTTATATGTTCATATCTTGTCGATGATAAGAGAGTGTATCAGGCTGACGAGTCCCAATAAGGAGTATTTTAAAGGTGGTATGAGAAGTTAATAAAAAAGTATTATCCCCAAGGTGATTTGTGAATTTGTTTTCGGTGGGTGTGAATAAATTATGGAAATATGTATCTCGCCTTGATATTTCTGTCGAGTTAACACTATCCTTGAATCCAAATATATATACAACTTCGCTTCACCTGGCGGATCTTGACACAGTGTTTACCAACTTTCTTCTGAGAGTGAGCTGGGCGGCTGAAGCCAGATGAAAATAATTTTGAATGATATCGGATATCGACGTTCTGAGATGATCCCTTAAATAAGTGGTATATCTTGGTGTATGGACATTATAGTGTATTACAACGCCGAGCGATTGTCAGCACGACCCAGTCTGGCGGGTTAACAATAACGCAGTGGTTAGTATACAAAGGTTTGCTATATTTGTGCAACGACGCGTGACGAACGTCGGTCAGACGTCGTCGATGTGATTAGTCACTTGTGAAGTAGTCGGGGTGACACCTGGCGACAGATCAGTATTTTATTTCTGGATCCATGGTGACTGGAGGTTTAGCGCACCCTGAACGTTTTCTTAATTAATTGAGGGGTGTGAGACGTGGGAGGTCGGTGTAAAAATGGAGGGATATGAGATTGCCACCAACCCCCCAAAAAAATCAATTTGTAGATGGGACGTTGGCACAACTTATTAGCAGCGCATCCACTCGCCAATATTTCCCACATAACTATGGAATATGTTTAGTTGGTAGCTTGCGACACATATTTCTGTTATAATTCTGCCCAATATATAACTACTTTCTTCTCCCGACGTCGCGTAAACATGGGCCTACAGGCATACGCATCAATATCTGTTGACGATCACTTTAACATTTTCTCCTCAGTTTATAACGAAACTGCATAAATGTTCATTGGACAGGGGTTGAATGTGTGTGTGGTGTGTGCGTGCGTACGTGCGTGATTGTTTGCGTGCGTGCGTGCGTGCACGATACAATTATAATTTTATACACATTTTATTATTATTTTCATTGTCAATTTACACAATCAGTAACATTTTACTATGTTTGGTATAACTAAACATAATAACTTGATAAATACATAATCCTCCAAAGTGTGGCGTTCGAAACCCGAGGTTGATATACAAAATATACAGAGAACATTCACATTTCATTCAAGTGTTTTTAAACCGATAAAACATACATATAAATGTTGATGTTTTCACATAATATATTGAGTAAATAAATACACCACTGCTAATGCGTGTAACCAAGATGTCTATAGAGTCTGCATTAACATGTATCAACGAGTAACACACATAGGCCTATTCAATATACAAAATATCCATTTGGCCATCAGGTTTTATGAACACAGAGCACACCTATACATGATTATACGAACGAGTTCAGAATCAGATAGATAAGTAAACTAATCCGTGTCTTCGTCGGCAATTATTACCAACTAAGACGTCTATTCACTGTCGGCAATCACCTCCCATCCTCGTTCTGCTGTCTCTCGTACGTGTGTGTCCATTGGCGATGCCATTTCAGGGGCCGTGTCCACTGACGATGCTTGTTCAGGGCCCGCGTCTTCTCCCGTCGTCGCCTCTTTCGTCTCCTCCTCGCTCGACCGCAGACGCTCGAGGTGCGACTCAATTCGTTGCAATTTCTCCTTCAGTACGTCGCGTTTCCAGGACAACATTTGGTACAGCTTGTTGCGTGGAGGACCACATTGCCATCCTCGTCCATTACCATGGCAACGCGGTCTCTGGCGGTCCCCGAACCCCAACGGACCCTGGGAGAAAGGGTAAAACTCTTCCGGTGTTTGTTGGTCGCCATCTTGTTTCTGGTTGTCGTTTTCTGGGTCGCTGTTGCTCTCCCCGGCGCTGTAACAAGAGAATGGACCGAAGAACGGGGAAGGGTACGGGCACCTACCCCATCCCATCGGAGCTCCGGGCTGACAACAATCACCTGGGACAGTAGACCAAGGAGGGCAGTGCGACGGAGCGCCGAATCCCCGGCGACATCGACGGTACATTGGCCACGGGTCGTGTCTCATTCTGCGATGTCGCATGCTGTCACCCCACGGACACCTTGGTCGCTCTTGTCCCGATTTCTCATGCGTTTCCTTCCCGGCATTCTCATCGGACCCCTTCCCGACATGCTCTTCGTTGCTCTCTTCATCAACTATCTCGTCCTCCCACGGGCATCCCATGGGTCCGAATACTGGTGGTCCATGCATGGACGATGGTCCCCTATTCCACGGGCATATCATAGGCCCGAAATCGTTCATGGGCGGCATTCCTCTATCCCATGCACATGCGTATTGGGACGGACCATTCTTGAACGGTGGTCCCCTACCCCACGGACACTGGATCGGTCCGAATCCAGATGAACACTGCATGAACGGTGGTCCACATGGCTGCACATGCGGTGGTCCGCAACGTCGTCCGCATGATGGTCCGCACTGTGGTCCATACAATGGCTCGCACGGTGGTCCACACGGTGGTCCAACTGGCTGCCCGCATGGTGGTCCACCTGACTGCCGGCACGGTGGTCCATGTGAAGACCTACACGGTGATCCCCATGATGGTCCATTCGGTGGTCCGTACGATAGTCCGCACGGAGGTCCCATGTGCGACGTCATTCCGGCCCAGGGTGGAGGTCCACTGCGGTCTCGGTGACCACAAAATGACTGTTTCTGTCCACCCTGTCTCGCGCCACGGCAGTCCGGTCGTCCGGCTTCGCCGCCCGTCGCCGCTTCTTCTCTTCTGTCTTCCGACAAGGCGTCTACCAGCGGATTCATGTTGTCCATCGAAACTCGCTGTGTATCGATACTCGTCGAGTGTACAAGTCTGTCGGCCGCTGTGTGCGATGTAGTTGCTTGGGTTGATCGTAGCACGTTTCACGTATACTTTCAAGTAATAGGCCTCTAGTGATCAAAATGAGCGGCGTAATTAATACAGACCTACTTCGGCTTGTTTAGGCTGTTTTTATCTAGCGCTTCGCTGAACGTTGAAATCGTAACGCGCTGACCGAGATGTGCAGCGTCGTTTATATGGTGAATGGGTCGGCGTGCAACGTTGGTGCTACGTTGTAGCGGTGACGCACTAACAACGTGATCACGATGTCGGATGAACTTCAGACTCGTACATAGGTCTACATGTACTGATCGCGCTTACATTTATCCGGGCGTTAAATTTTATCCGGTTATTCTGCGCAACCGCGTATCTAGGGGAAAATATTTAGCAACAGCTACGACTGTCGTGTTTACATTTATTCGGGCATTAAATTTTACCCGGACGGTGTGTCTGCATACAATTTGGTATCAGTAGATCAGGCGGTGATACATAATATTCGGTCGTTAATTATGTTCCGTTTGTTTTAAAAGTACGGGAATTGCTAGTTAGAGTATATATTATTACTAATTGTAAATAGTGTATAATTGTTAGCGCATGTATATAAATAGAGCACAGGATCGATCATATGGTCACTACGGCGCTATATTCTAACCTGACTTTGCAGTGTGTGTGCACGCGTGTACGTGCGTTTGCGTGTGTGTGGTGTGCGTGCGTGTGTGTGTCTGTGCGTGGGTGAGTGTGGTGTGGTGTGTGTTTTCGTGAGCGTACGTGCGAGTGTGTGTGGTGTGTGTGTATGTGTGGTGTGTATACGGTGCGTATGTGGTGTGTGTGTGCATGCGTGTGTGCGTGTGTGCGTGCGTGTGCGTTTTTTTCATGGTCTACACACTGTTATAAGTATTTATTATGTTGATATACCTAGGCGTCTGGACCAGGTGGGGGAGCTTGGGGGTTAGGGTCAACGCTACTGACCGCTATTTATATAGAGGTCAGTGGGTAACCCTGCCGAAGTGTCCAGTTACCGCGGAAACGACTGTCCGGAAAGAAATTATTTAACGGGAGTTGCCGCGGGGTGGGACACTGACGACAATGTAAACGTACCCAGAGGCAACTAATGTCAACAAATGACCCGCGCATGCGCAGAAATGTCAACCGGATAAAATTTAATGCATGATAAAGGGTTATGATACAGTTGGAAAAAAGTGCAATGACATAAGTGCATTTGAGTAGTAAGATTTCTCGGTGTGATTGTAAAAGCTGTTGACAGTAAAATGGTGTATATTTAGCTGATTTTAGTAAGCGGAAGGGTATTTGGCAGCAATTTGGCTAGTTGACCCTTTAGCCGAATTGCTCATTACTATTACCGGTTGATTGGATAACGCTGGATTTAACAAGATTTAACAAGATTGCCATCCAGAAAATTACTCTGGATGGCAGGTGGACAAGGAAGCCTTTTGGCTTATCGAGAGTCCAATACTTGTTATCTACATGTATCCCGCCTTTTTAAGGTGTGTGTCGATTTTATTTTTAAACATATTCACGCTACTAGCACTAACACAATCAGGAGATAATCTGTTCCATTCATTTACAGTCCTTTGTGAGAATGAGAACTTTCTTATATCTAATCTACACTGCTCCTTTACTAATGCAGCTTCATGTCCTCTAGTCCTTCTATTTTTCTTAACTGAGAAAAAAATGTTTCTATCAATATTTTCATAACCATTCAATATTTTAAACACTTCTATCTGATCTCCTCTCAGTCTCCTGGTCTCTAATGTTGTTGAACCACATTCTTTTAGGCGTATTTCGTAACTAAGATCCCTCAGATTTGGTATCATTTTAGTCGCTCTCCTCTGTACTCTTTCTAGCATATCTATGTCCTTCTTGCGATATGGCCTCCATGCTTGTATACAATATTCTAAATGAGGCCTCACTATTGTTTTGTACAGCGGTACTATTAATTCTTTTTTCTTATACGCTATATTTCGCCTAATTAATCCAAGGATTTGATTTCCCTTTGACGCTGCAATTCCGCACTGCTCTGAAACCTTCATATCAGCACTAATGGTTAACCCCAAGTCCTTTTCTTTTACAGTAGTACTTAGAACAGTACCCCCCATTTTATATTTTACCTCTTCATTCCCATGACCTGTGTGGAGGCATTTACATTTCCCAAAATTGAACAGCATTTGCCACTTTTCAGACCATTTGATCAACCTATCAAGATCATCTTGTAAATGCTGTCTGTCTCCATCACTTTTAATCCTTCTAAACACTTTTGTATCATCCGCAAATTTTAACACCTTGCTTGTTATATCATCGTCCAAATCGTTGATATATATTAAGAATAATATAGGTCCTAGTACTGATCCCTGTGGTACCCCACTCAATACCGATTTCCAGTTTGAAGCCTCCCCATCAACTACTACACGTTGTCTTCTGTCATTCAGCCATTTTTCTATCCAGTTTATTATACCATTTCCTATGCCATGGGCCTTTAGCTTAAGGAGTAATCTTTGATGTGGTACTTTGTCGAAAGCTTTTTGAAAATCTAAATAGATGATATCTACTGGTGATCCCTCATCTACCCACCTAGTGATGTCTTCCAAAAAACATAACATATTTGTTAAGCATGACCTCGCTTTTAAAAACTCATGTTAAGATGGGTTTATCAAGTTATGTTTAACAAGAAAATCCACCATGTGATCTTTAATTAGTCTTTCTAATAATTTGCAAATCACTGATGTTAAACTAACTGGTTTATAGTTCTCTGACTTGTTTCTCGAACCTTTTTTAAATAACGGTATAATGTTTGCCTCTTTCCATTCTAAAGGAACCACTCCCTCTTCTAATGACAAATTGAAAACTGTTGCAAGCGGTACGCTAATTTGTTCTACAATTTCCAATAGTAGTTTGGGCGGAATCCCGTCCACTCCAGGTGATTTATTATCCTTCATAGCCCTTATTTTCTTAGCTACCATTTCCGAGGTTACAACTAACTGTCCTAAATAGTCTGAATCTGCCCCCTTGAACTTAGCCTCTGGTACTGGCAGTGAACTAATATATTCCCTGGTAAACACTGAACTAAAATACTCATTCAGGTCTTCTGCCATTAAGAATCCCTCTGATATTGTATTTCCAGCACTATCTTCTAGAGGACCGACCTTATCCTGAACTTTCTGTTTGCTTCGAATATACGCATAAAAACTCTTACTGTCATGTTTTATATTACTAGCTAATTTTTTTTCATAGCTTCTCTTTGAATTTCTAATTTCAGCTGTAGCTTGATTAAGTGCTTCTTTATAAATGTTGTAGTCTTCATCATTTCCAGTACATCTATATGACTTCCACATCATTTGTTTATACTTAATTTTTCTAATGGCTTCTTTCGATAAGTGTTTCTTTTTAGACCGTTTCCCTTGTTTTTTGAAAGGTACAAATTTATCGACTATGCAATAGGCTATGTCTAAATATTGTTCGTTACTCGTATTCATTATTTACTAGGGGTTTCGACTAAGTGAGTGCAAAATATGCGACTTGAATATAAAACAGATTGTAAGTG
Organism: Paraescarpia echinospica; assembly: GCA_020002185.1. Taxonomy (NCBI): domain Eukaryota; kingdom Metazoa; phylum Annelida; class Polychaeta; order Sabellida; family Siboglinidae; genus Paraescarpia; species Paraescarpia echinospica. The sequence continues at coordinate 56,615,949 of CM034537.1, forward strand.
GTATTTCATGACTATGTTTGACCTAGATTCTACATTGGTATTCACAATGTACAAGATGCACTATACATGATTAAGCTTGCATGTTTTGTCGTCATCGTCGTTATACATCTAAACCTAAGTCCAGTTATCAAAGCAGCTGCTTTCGATGGAAAGATATTATGTCTGTTGGACCGATGTGGTTGTTATGTTACTGACGTTGTGTTTGTGTACGCCTATGCCGTAGCATTTCATTGGTCAGCAATATTTCTTGAACAAAATCCTCCAATATGTCTCCGCGAAGAACATATCTATCTCAAAACTGTGCATACTTGCAACTGACGTAAACAAACCTGTGCGTGTTGTAAATAGTTGTAGGACCTGCATCACATAAAATGTAAGGTTAGTGCGCGAGTATTCTTAAATCAATGTAATTTGACATTTGTGTTATGGAAATGCCATGACCATACTCGTTAAATAGTATAATTATTTTTGCCGTTCAAACATACCAATTTGTTTTACCTATTTTCACAACGCTAGCCCTTTCTGCACCCCCTACAGTTCAATGCATGTGGTTGGGTTGTGATTGTAAGCTTAATTGACAAGGTAGGGCCCATATAGATATAGCTTTCACACCCGGTCTGACTGCGTAGGGGCCTATATGGTAGTATTGATCTAAAATGCACAATTCATCCGCCGCCATAGGGTATTATCAACTAAGACGTTTTAGCGTGCTTCATTCCTATACGTGACAACTGTTAACAGTTTCTAATAACTGATGGACGTTTAGCACACATCATTTGGTTTAAATAACGTGTACAGTTTGACGTCAACGCAAGACCTGGACCACTGAAGGCCAGCTTATGTAACAATGCCG
>CM034537.1:56617801-56720550 GCA_020002185.1 Paraescarpia echinospica
TCATCATCTCTCTGCAGCACTTTGAAACCTGCCAAAACTACCACCAAGAATGATGTGTTTGCTTCTGGTGACAACAATGCACTCTTCTGTTATTGTGAACAGGTTGAATCAGGTGACATGGTGGGGTGTGACAATGGCAGTTGTGATATCAAGTGGTTTCACTTTGAGTGTGTCAAGATAAGCAGAGCCCCCAAGAGCAAAAAGTGGTATTGTCCAGATTGTAGGAGGCTTCCACAGTTCAAGCGTGGAAAGAAAACAACTGCAAAGTGATCAATCATGCAGCTGTAGACAACATTGCAAGCATTTATTTACATGACAGTAAAATTAACAATGGATGTATTGATGTAATGTAATACAGGTTAAAATGTCATGTTTTACAACTTCACAAACAATTGACTGTTTATTTGTAAACATGAAACATTGAAGTTATCATGAAGTTCATAATATTTATAGTCATGAACATTTATCTAGTAACTACAGACGTATAATAGCCGGCCTCTCCACTCAAAACAATACTAACAGTTTTAATGTGTGATAACTGTACAAAATATCAGTGCAAGGGTGCCCTTTTCATTAGAAAAAACATGTGTGCACTCAGGTGATTCTCAGTCAAATGAGACTATTGGTTCACAGCAGTTTGTAAGAGAACAGCAAACATGGCACATTTTATCTACCATTGTCATGTCAGTTTCATCTTTTGTGATTAAGTAGTCAATTGGTAAGGTGCTACCCAGTATGGTGTATTTCTGTCGAACACATCCTATAACTCGCTCAACATGGATGCGGCAGTTTGCAATTTTGCGTGTTATTTCTATTTCAAGAGGGGATAATTGATCTTTCCCCTTAGTGAATGCTGGAATTTTTACTTCTGCACATTGGCTACCGACAATATCTTGAATATCAAATCCTCTGTCTGCCAAAATGACATCACCTGGAAGAACATGATTTAAGAAACCACAGTGCTCTGTGATGTGTTTATCTGTCACTCGACCACCCCAACCCTTTGAAATAAATGAAATTGTACCCTGTGGTGTTATGCCCATCAAAAACTTCACTGTGTTGTGATGCTTGTAAGAAGACCATGTTTGTGCTCTGGCCATGAGGTTTGAGGGTCGTTCAATAAAAATTTCGAAGCAGTCTATAATTACAGCAACTTTTTTCCCAAAATATCTCTGAAATTGCATTGGCATAGTTTTGTGTAGTTCCTCTCTCTCAGGCCAGAACACAAATGGTTTTGTTCTCAGATAGAGAACATCAATGACATTACTAAAAATTCTACTGATTGTGGTCTGTGAGACACAAAATTCATAAGCTAAAAACTGTTCTGCCATATTGAGTCGGAGTCGCATGAGAGTCATGAGAAGCATCTGAAATGATGTCATAGATTTTTTCTTTGGTAAGAAAGGCAGAATATATGTAAACAGTGTAGAAAGGACAATAAAGGATGACAGACCTGTCAAATATTTGACTTTATCATCTTTCCCTTCCAAATTTTCTAGGGTCAGTTTTGACACAGCAGCTTGCTGTTTAGAGGCAACATTTTCTAATCTTAGCTCTTGCAGTTCACTGGTAATTCTCTCCATCAACACGCTGTCCATTTCGGTCTGGGTTCCCGCAGACACATCTTCCTCCTCTGGGATGGCTGATGAGGCAACGTCATCTACATGTTGCAGTAGTAACAATGACTGAGCAGCAGCACTTGCTTCTTTCTTTGCTTCCCGTTGTTCCAATCTGTGATGCCGTTTCTGCTGCATTTTGGGTGATTTCAACTTCTCATGACCCAACCGAAGAGTGGGTGCCCAGTCTGGGTTGGTTTCGTCATACAGAGAAGCTGGTTTCCCTGTAAAAATATGATTAAGATGTCTTATTTAATAATGCAAATTGTGTGCTGTAGTTGCCATTAAAATAAATAATATTGGTAGTACTGCTGTAGATCTACTAGGCTTGTACAACACTTAAGTATTATCATTAGTTTTTATTTATTCATGCCTATCTGAAAATACTCCATGTTTTGCTTGGTAAATTCAAACAACTCATAATATAAATTCAAATATGTAAAATGTGACAGGTTACTTCTTAAATATACAGTATCTACTGCCATGGCGTTAAGTGATTAGCATAAGCCACAGCATCAATGCCATTATGACGTAAGCGTAAGCCTGGTCCGGGGCTCTTCCCAGCCCAGGCCCATGCTTGCCTGCTGGCTACAGCCCGAGGCCAGCCGGGGGAGTCGTGGTAGGACGTTTCACCGTTCAAACTTGACAGAGAAATGAAACACCACACGTAGCCTATTCTGGCGTAGAGAAAAGAAAGTTACTGCTTCACGTACCTGATAAGAAATGATCAGAACACACTCTGACATTGCCGAGGTTTTTGCCAGTGAAATCCTGATTTAGGTTGGACAACCACTGTCGCCTCCGTCGACTCGACAATGCCTCGCAAACTTCTCCTTGGTTCCGAATTACCGCAGGTATCCTAAAGAACGAACGATCGACTTCTCTATTCCCTATATTGCTACAACCGTAGACGTGACAGTAATTCACCATCGCGTTCAAAAGCTCTTTTTTGGTTCAGTAAGCACGGACAATAGGCACTGCCGGCGGCGTGTTAGTGTGGTTGATATCGCCACAATGGCGGCACATCCGGTTGGTGACGTCACGTGAATACGCTCTATTCGCACAGCTGCTCCGCGTATGATTATGCTGGTGAGAATAAAATTCGTACTGCTTAGTGATTTTATCGTGTCAACAAAAGCAGAACATACTTTCACAAGATATCTATATTCAGCTCTCTATTCTCACATTCTTTGAACGTCGTGCAAACAAACTCTTAGAAAAGTTGTTTTGAGTGAAGTAGGCCTACTTAGAGTCACTAAATAGACCAAAACAGAAAGTCTCTCAAGAGATGCCTACTGCCCAAAATCGTGCATACTATCTGCTGTGTAAGTGCATGTCACATGGTTGTTATACAAGATCAGACACTGTATTAGTAAATGTTGTTAAATTATTAGATTTGTTTTATCTCCTGTTGAGCTGACAAAATACGGTACACTTAGTCGACGAAACATTGACTCAAAAGTCCAGGCCAACTCCTTTGCTGCAAACTCTATGAAATGTAATTTTTTTCCGAAAAAGGTATGCTTTGTTCATTGTTATGAAACAACTGTTTGTTACTTCTTATTCTTCACAATAGCGTGGTGACCTCTGTACAAGGTAATTTAATGCTCATATATTATCTTCTTCACATCTATGTGGTGACCTCTGTACAGAGGAATATCCCACAGTAACCATATACGTGGGTCTAATTTAAAGTAAGGTTGATAACAATAATATATTATGAAGTTTAGCTTCGATTAATTGACTCAATGACCTAATGTCTGAAATGGTTAACTGTTTTTTTCTTATACAATTTTCAGTGTTATGTTTAATTTGAACAGAACAACGTTAGGGCATCAAGAAACTGGCAAACTATATCCCAAATGACAGTTTACCCTTTTTGATAATTAAATAATAACAATTGTTAGACCTAATTTAGCAGTAAACCTAAATTGTCTCTTCTACTACAAAAGTATTGATTTATGGCATAATTATTAACCACCACTCTACTGTCTACTGGTTCTTTGTGCCCTTCTAAGGGTTTGTATAGCGCCTGGAGATATGATAAAGGTGGCAAATATTATGTATGGAATGTATTATTTTATGTTTTGTTTGTTTATTATACTTATTTCATGTTCTACGTTTTAGAGGATGATCAGTACATGAAGTTGAAACACTGTTGTACGATGTCTGAACAAGAAAAACAACCGACTCCTCCAATGCAACAAAAACAGACTACACAAAGACACATTGTTTGATCGTCACTTTCTGGACACATGCTGCATCTGCAAAATAAAAGAACTCGTTTGTTGAGAACTGTGTTTGGTAATTATGAAAAATAAATGTGCTGATGATTTTTTAATAAAGAAAGGAAGTACAGTGCATTCCACATAACTCAAACTCGGTTATCAAACATTAAAATTTTGTCCGCAGGTATGGATATAAAACGCTATTATCGTATTGATAAAGTGATTTTTGTAAGGATTTAGTTACTATTTCACATGACATTTCTCTCACTCAGAATGTTTTGATTTTACTAACTTATAATTTCACTGTCTGTTGGAATTAGTGTGCAGAACTCTTGTTAATTTGTTTCCACATTATTTCTGACATCAGTCACTAATGCTGTTTGACCACACCGGGCAATGCCTAGGCCAAGAGAGAGGTTACCATAAAGTCTTTCAAAGAGAATCGACTTGCCTTTTGGAGTAATTGATTAACTTTATGAAAACAATTTTTTTGTAATTGATATTAGATGCTAATGTCTTGGTTTTAGTTGTTGGTTCGATCCCAACTGGTATTGCACTTTGTGCAAAATTACCCCTGGCATGGGCTTATTGACCGAAACATTGCATCTCCTCTTGTAATTATATTGATGTTGAATTGGAAATGCTCACCAAACAGTTATTATTTTCAACATTTAATTAATTGATTTTGACTAATTATTTCTGGTGCTGTGGAAATGATGCATTATAATTGATTACATTAATAAATATTTGCCCTGGAAATGACAACATAATGAGTCAAATCCTTTATATTAAAATAATGGCTTATTTTTAGGGTATTTTAATAAACTTATGCTGGGCAAAATTTAAAAATAAAGGCATTGGGCAAGTTCCTGCAAGGCCACTTTCCCTAAAAATGAATGTGCAGTGTATACATATCCATTGACTTAGATTATAAAATGATCTTCAATCCACCAAAATTTTGATAAGATAGGAAATGTCTACAAGTGTTAATGTAAAGCGTATATGTAAAGAGCTGTTCTGGAATTTAATCTAAGTTTAAAAATCATATAACTAAATTGCAGGGTTAGTTTTCTGCCGAGCAGAAAGGTATTTCTGGAATAAACAACTACATTGAAAAAGTAACACATCATAGTCATTAAAATGTCACATCTTCTAACAACAAGGTGTTCCATAGGTTGTATGGAACATATGAGATTTTAATAATGCTTTGCATGTTGCCTTGGAGTGTGCACCTCTGTTTAGGTTACATAAGTGGCATGCTCGAAAAAATAATTGTCACTCATCATTGTTTCAATCCATATTACAGAAAGGGCATACTTTAGCCAGTAATACACTTCCACGAAATCAATGGTCAACTAGCATTAATTCCATCATATATGTTTCCTCTTTTATTTTTGTTAAGTAAAAAATCATACTATTTTTATATACCAAAACTTCTTATGCGGCTAAGTTGTTTTACAGATATGGTACACCCACGAAACTGCTCTCAGACCAAGGTCGAGAATTTGTCAATCAGTTGAACACTGATTTGGCGAAGAGGTTTGACATTAAACGTATGATTACAGCTGCATATCACCCACAGACTAACGGTTTGGATGAAAGGTACTATCAGTACATCAGATGTAAAGTTAAAATAATGTTGTTCAACCATTACAATATATGGTCATAGACTGTAAGTTGCCCATTAAAATTAGTAATCACAATTTTACTACTAAAATGTGTAAACCTGAAATTTTTTTATGCATGGTCTCTTTTTTACTGAAACTCCTTATCGAAAATAACTTGTGACATACATGTTGACAAATGTATGATGATAGAATTGTTATGTGGTCCATTTAGAAGCATTATTACATTACAGAAATGGCATGTGCAATATTGCACATAATAATGATATACAAATTGTGTGAAATTGTCAGTTTGTCATAATTTCTTTAACTACCCAAAGCACACAAGCTAATAAAATTATGTACTTGGAATATTCTTGACCACATATCAAATGAAACATGTTGCAGAACCAACCAGACACTCAAGACCAGACTGAGCAAGTTGGCAGATGAGCACCAGACAGACTGGGATGACAATCTTGAGGAGGTGGTATTTAGTCTGCGTACACAGAGACAGACTTCTACAAAGTTCACACCTTTCTTTCTGATGTTTAACAGACACCCACGTCTGCCTATGGAGGTCATTGTATAGAAATGTATAGATATATACACACATACAGTGGAACCTCACTATTAAGGTCACTCTAACGACTGGACAAGTGACCTGAATAGCGAGGTGACCATATTAGCAAGACTAACTTTTGTATACTTTACTGTATACGGAAACAATTTGGGATTTAATTATAGAATTGAAATTATAAAAAGCATCAGATCGACCGATTATCATATTCTGATGCTACCAGTGATTTATGTTAATTACAAGTACCAACAGGGTAAGTGCCATTGTTGGGATTATGTTGTTTTCTCCATTGAGCGTGCTATTTTCTCTGTTGCATTATTATATAGATGGATGTTGTTGACCCGAATGACAACGTTGACATACCAACTTTTATAGAGCAGGACGTGTGCACTCATCAGGACGGCCTTGAGCAACAAGTTCAAATGGTTCACGAGATGGTGTGTAAAATTGGTCAACAATTGTCATGATACATTAGCTGTTGTGATGTATATTTCCCCCTTAAAGACGAAGCATTTTCTCCTACGTTGAATACATCAGTTTTCAGTTCACGATTATTAATGTTGTTTAGTCTTTATGTGTTATGTGGAACTTTATCGAATGCTTTAAGTGAAATCTAAGATAGCCATGTCTACAAATGTTTTCTCATCATGGGATTTGCTTATGTCATGATTTGAATTAATTGTGTTTAGTTCAATTGCTATCTATGTTACATATGTATATATATATATATGTATATCCTGCGATTTGAATTTATACTATATGTAATACTATGACTTTCCAGGTTCTGGCAAAATATCTTCCAAACTTAAATCATCGAGAATTTATCAAGAAAGATACTGCTTTATGAGACTACAACATTCGATGCAATGACAAACTGTGATTGCCAGATAAAACTCATCAGGTCCATGTAAAGTTGATGATATTGAGACCCGAACCTCTATAGTATGTTATATTTGGTTATTTTCTTTTCCAGGATCGCACAGATTGGTGCGAATTATCAGGTGACGTTGGCCAGCAATGGTGGTGCCCTGATGAAAACCAAGGTTGCCTATGATCAGTTGAAGCCGTACAACGCACCACATCGGAACCCTGCAACAACGGTCAGTACTGATCATCCGCCACTGTCTACACAAAGATCATCCGTCGGTCAATCACCAGCAGCTTCAGCACCAAGAAGGAAGAAGTTGCTTCAACTGAAGCATTCCAAACCTCTTGTGTCATCATGTCCTGAGGCTGCTAAGCGCTGCAAATCGAGCACTGACGTACCTGAAGTCAGCAGTAGTCCACCAGTGTCGTTATCCGAATTCTCACAGGCATCTGTCATCCGTGTGCTTGAGGCAGCATCCAGATGCACCATTACCAAATTTATTCCAGGGAACATGGCCCACTTCCTCAAGCAACGGATGACAGATCCAGTCAGTGCACTGCTAAGTGAGATGGACGAACAGGATGACAACTATCCTAACATCGCATGTGAGCTGGTGACAATGTACCCTCACTATACCATGGATGCATACAACATCACGTCAGCCATGTTGGTGGTGTCTTTGAGACTTGGATTGAAGAAACACCCTGATGACCTGATAGACACGCTTTGCATCAAGCCAAGTCATCTGCCTGTGACAGCAAGTGACAGTGGTCCAGTCCGCAAGTGCCTTGTAGTTGGCAACTACACGCTGAATGCTGTGGATATGGACACATTGAAGCATGGCCAATGGCTCAATGACAATGTAAGTACATTATACATAATATTGTTCCATGTAATATTGAATGTGTCATATTTATTTTGCTATATTAACTCATTCGCTATAGTTTTATCACAATTCAAATTTTATAACCAAGCTTATTCATTCCTATCGGCTGTATAGATTAGATGTATCATTATGATAATCTAGTTAATGAACAAAATATATGTTGTAACTGAATCATGTTACAACAGTTTGAATATGCCACTACATTGTATAGATACATTAAATGAAATACTTGCAATGTTATCAGTAATAATACAAAAGATGTTGCTTATTTGCTACTGCATGTTGTAATGTGTCTGCGATGATTTATACAACATAGTTGTTGGTTTGTTGTGGTGCACCTGTGGCTTTGCTTGGAGACCACAATCAGCAGGATGTTGCAGCAAATAAATATATATTATGTATACATTTTACTTATATGAGCATGTGAGCCAGGTGTCTATACAAAGCTACAACTGACCCTTTTTTAAACTTCATAAAAGAACACCTGTGATCTGAACTTTTTATTTATAATGAATAATCAATTAATCAGAAATAACTGCATTTGCTTGCAGGTGGTGAATGGATATCTAGCTTTGCTTGCGAAGAAGAACCCTGGACAACTGTTTCCTCTGCCAAATCACTTCGCCTTAAAGTGGTTTGCCAAGACAAGCCATGAATGGATGTTCGAGAAAGTAAGTAAATTATCATTATCAAACAAAGGACACATTTACTGAGTTGGTAAATGGGTCTTTCATAGAACGATAAGATTAGTTATTTATGTGTTTGAGAATAATCATTGATAACACTGACTAAGATTGCTCCAATTACACTGTTGACATTTTCCATTTATTAATGGTTTTTTTATATTTCATTATAAATTTGATTAGTTGATTGTTTTTTATTGTACTGAAATTGTGTTTTTATTTCTTTATATATATATATATATTGTGAATTGTGTATGTTATGTAAACATGTATAATTAGAACTGAGAATGTACAATAATGCCCTATTGAATTTCATGCTATAACAGTAACTAACATCGTGAAATAAAATGTTTACTGCTACTACTGTTATTAGTACAACAGCTACCACTACTACACTAAGACACTAACTGTTATGATATATTAAACATGTTTCTTTGTAAGTTAGCTTTATTTCAATATATACAACAGTTACTATAAAGTAACCATGCTTCTCACGTGCACTTGGCCAGTTTCAAGTATGTGGTTGTGCCTGTTTGCTGCTACGCATCCACAAATCCACTCCAAGTTGATGCAGGAGAGCATTGGTGCTCCTTGTTGCCAACACTCATACACTCAACACCGTCAAGTGTGTGTCCTGAACTCGCTCAACTCTCCCAAGTATGACAAAGCATTGATGGTTGGAAGGGAGTACTAATTTATAATTTATATAGCAATATTTTAAGCCCTTTCATATGAACACAATAATCCATGTGAAATTGTGCTTTGCCCAAAAATATGTATGTGTAACATATAAAAAGGACAAAGTACTTGTATTCTGCACTGCAAATATTATTACAATGAACCTTACAACACAGTCAAAACTAGTTCATATAGTGTGTGTGTGCGTGTGTGCGTGCGTACATGTGTGTGTTAAGAAAACATGTAAATGTAAAATAGTGGTGGTAGGAAGCCCTATGTAACTGCATCCATCTAATAGGCCTGTATTTCTATGACTTTGTCATTGAAGGAGCTACATGAAGATGCGCGCGAAGACCGTAGAAACAGAACTTGCTGAATGGGAAACCAGTCAAGCAGCAAGCAGACAGCAAGCAGACGGTTCAAGCTGTGGTATATTTGTCCTTATGGTAAGTCTTTCTTATAATACGTAATTGCAGAAAAATTATTGTATTTACACATTTTGCTTGGTCAGTCGCCATCTAGTTGTTTTTATTTAATCACAGTCCATTCCATATATCTGATTTGGTTTATTTAATGTTACTGACTGGTTAGTACCTTCCCTGTATGTTAAATGAGATTTAAATATACTAACCACTATACATTTCAAATTTTAAAAGTAATTATCAAGTACTTGATCACTAGCACCAAGTAAATACACTGGTTCAAGTTAATTTATCTGGTCCATCTCCAGCCTATAGCCTAGTGTTAGAAATGTCTTAAACAGTCAGATCAGGCATAACACCATAATTGACTACAGTTTTATTAAACAGTATTACTAAATGAAAAAATAATTACTATTGTAGAATGCTGAGGCTTTGGCAAAGGGTGTGGCAGTTGGCCTGATGGGTCAGGCCCAGGCTTTTCACTACCGAGAGTTCGTGACCGCCCGACTGGTGGAAGAGGGCAGCAGTGATTCTTGCTGCAATCCAACCTGCCAGCCCAGTAGAGACTACACAGACTGGGTGGAGTGCGAAAACACTTGCAGTGTGCCGAACTGGTAACAAAACCATTACAGTTCTACTGCACACACTGTACTAAGAGAATACAGTAGAACTGTACTAAGAGAGTACAGTAGAACTGTACTAAGAGAGTATAGTAGAACCTCACAATGTAGTTAACCCTGCAAATTGGCACCCTGTCACTATGTTAATTTTTGATCATTTATCATGAGGCAACTTTTCTCTTTAAGGTGGTTATACTATACAGTGAACTAAGACTGTGTAATGTGTGCAACCTGGCCTAAAATTACTAACAGGAGGATAATGTTCCTCAAAGATCTATGCAAGTTACTAATGGAAACTTAGTAAATAAATTGTTGGCAAAGTTATTCATTGCTGAATTGATTAGTGAAAGAAGTCATGTTTTGAGAAACAGTGTTGAAAGTTTAATGCACAACATTTGTGACCCAGCATGCCAAAATGAGATGCTACTCGAGAAATTCATATGTCAATAATAACTATATTCTCATTACTTCCAGAGATATAGCTATTTTAATGTTAAAAATGCAAAAGTATGGTTTCAAGAAAAACAGTTTTAAAGTTTTCTCTCAGCTGGCTATGGTTTTTACTTTCTTGACTGTGGTTTTAATTCTGTCGGCTGTGCTTTTTCACTTTGTGGTTTCACACTGACTGTTGGCAATAGTTTAGAGCATTGTCAGCAATAAAAAAATTGACAGTTGTCACAAAACTAAGTACGAAACACATGTTGGTAAATTTTTTACAATTTTCATATCACAACTAACACATGACAGATTTGTCTATTCACGATGGATACTCAATAACAAATTGTGACAGTGACGGCTCATAACTCGTAATGACCATCAGTAAGAAGTGTCTCATTTTGGAATGGTGGGTTACATTTATGAATTCAGCCAACGCAGAGATAATGCATATTTCATAGGTGTTGTTGTTTGGTATAGTTGGTCTTTGAGGTAAGAAAATGATACGTTGAGTGTACGCATAGGTTAGTTTGTTAGTAGCCAGCAAGTTTGGCTATGAATGTGCTTAAATGTTTCTTTTATGAAGTTGTCGATGTATGGTATATTAATATATTGGCAATGACTGAAAACAGTTCAATGCAGTCAGTTGAATATGTTGCTAATAATACCAAATATCAGTTGGTTGGCTGGTTGTTTACCCTAGATGACTTGTTGATTGGATTTGTTAAATTGTACACCACAGAACATTATATTGTACATAATAAACTCAGTTGTTATTGAATAAGAGGTGTATGTCTACAGTAGTTTCGAAATTAAGTAGAAAACAGTTTATTTTGTATAACCAATCAGATTCGGAAGTAATGACAGCCACATGTGTTGTTCCACAAGGATCTATGCTAGGTCCAGTTCTGTTCATGTTATATTAAAACAACATTGTTAAAACAATAAATATGTTATTTACAGATGGCACAAATAGGTTTCACTTACACACAAATGTTACTAGGCTTATTGAAGAAGTAAATTCAGAACACAATATGATATCCGCATGGATTCATTGTAACAAAATATCACTTAACATAAATAAAGCAAATTTATTATATTTACTCCTGAAAATAAGACGATGATCACGATGTAATTAAAATAAATGTAATTAGTATAATTCAAGTTACTTCAATAACATGTTTAGGAATTTACCTAGAGGAAACCGGTCATTACATATTGTAATTAATTTGTATGTGAACCAGTGGCACCCCTTGTAAGTGTTTTATATATATATATACATAAAAATTAAAGCCACTTTTATCACACAATGTGCTGTGCCCTAATGTGTGCAAATAGTTATCCATCAAATAAAGGATAAATAAACATAATATTTTTACATAAGAAGGCAATCAGAATAAGTAGGCCTACTATATTTTTATTTATTAAAGCAAAAAATTAATTGTGTTGATTAATTTACCACCTCTTCAAGAAGAAAGTATTTCGTATGCACAAAAGAATAGCACGACACCGCGGCTGTGCATATAGACAGTGCCGTGCGCCACATATCACGATAGCCTCGATACTAGTTATAGCCTCCATTACAGATCATGAACAACAAAAAGAGGGCTCTAAATCACACAATATGTTTGTGTGCGTAAAAATAATCATGCAAGTTATTCCATTTTATTTTTAATATGTATACGAACAATTATACTGGAAAACATTTCGTATTACTAACGCAAACCACCTTAGTAACAACGCGGAATCCTGGCACGCACCTACTCTGGGCCCGCTACCGTCGCGGGCCGAAAGTAGGCGGTGAATCCTGGCACGGGTGAATCGGGGCCCGTGACACCGGAATCGATCGAACCGTGTCTTATCACCCACGCAGTGTGTTTGAAAGCCGGCGGACACAACACGTCCGTCCACGGGCCACCCGGTGGTATGACCAGTGCCGAGACGTGTTCGTTCCCTACGCCCGAAGAATTATTGACGTCTCAAGCCTGTCTCTCTCGATTCACATCGGTCTTGTAATAAATCGTGACTCGTCTATGGAATGGCAGTGTGGTAACTCAATATGTTTATTGACGGCTTGCCGCTAGTCGTGTACATGCGCAGTCGCTGTAAATTTAATGATAATTTATAGATTCACGCTGAATATCACATCTCCCTTTCTTTCAAAGAAGTAATATCTGTACTATCAAATCCAAATGTACGGTCTAACAATTTACAAATTGTTAATAAACGAGAACGTTTACGTGTGATATAATTTCTATATAAGTATATAATATGCAATTTACCAAGTGTTCATAAAATCAATGTTTCCTTGTGTGCCTCCGTTTTCTTGCCATTATTTACACTTCTAATTAAAGCTCAAATTACTGAACTGTTCAGCTTCTTCTTGCGAATATTTCTTACTACGCACGCGAACTACTGCTGAAACACGTTTAAAGTTACACGGACTGTAAGTCGTCAATAAACACATCGAGTTACCACACTGTCGAGTCATGATATGTTTCAGGTATATTTGCAAGTGTATATTGAAGATAAATAACTAATTCTTTCCCTGGACCCCGTTGCGTTCACACGCGGTCTGTGGTAAATCGTCGACGTCTGACCTACGTTCCCCTGATGGCGAGGGACGTAGGAACTACGTTTGTCACGCGCCGTTCCACAAACAAGTTGTTATGATAAATTGTACAACTCCTTCATATATCGATATTCTAGTGCTATTATGAGATTATTCACGTTACTTTATGCAGCTGGATACAATATATGTTTGCAATGTATGTTTATTGGTGTAGATTATCTCCCGTTGGTTGCATTCGATATAATTATTCTGAAAACGAGCCCAAGCTCGGCGAAACCTAGTCGACTTGTAGGCCCATTCGCATTCGTTGTTTTGAATAAAATTCGATTCATGTGGAACCGTAAGATAAATGTTTGTTACTCTATGATGACTAGTGTTTGTATTACGTCGGAATATTGCACACTAACTCGTTCTGACGCTCGTTTCGACCCAAAAGCTATCCTTGTAAACATGCTCTGAATGCATGGAAAGGGTCGGCCTGATGCGAGTGCGTGTCATAAGTGACGTCACGACACCACGTGATCGCCTAGCTCATTAAAATTTAATTTTCCGCGGGAATCGCTTCACAGACGGGCTTAAAATCGAATTTATACTACAAATGTATTTTTCTGTATTTGTTTAATGTTGTCAAATGTTACATACAATGTTAAACTTTGTGTACACATAGAAAAAGGATTTTAGCTAATGCCTTATTTTTATTTCCTTTAAGTCTCGCTCCACGTTTCTCGAAGTTTGTTTTAAACCAATACGAAATGCACTGCACGTCTTTGATGCATATAAGCAACGTTGATGTGTGGTTGGTTGGTGTTATAGCCTGCCGGTCTGATCGCAGTACTGTCTGATCGTTTGCTATCGTAACACCATTGAAGGTTCCAACAATTCTATGAGCACAAAAGAAAACAATTGAGGTTTTGTATAATTACATACACACACTTTTTTTTATTTCATTTCGCATTTTATACATTCATCAACATTTGCATAGGCTACATTAATGTCTATGATATGTTTCGCAACATTTAAATATTGTACATTAACTAACATGTCTATATTGCTTTATTATGCTACTGTGTAATAAACACGCAATCATTACAACGTATGTTTACACGAGGCCCAATGCATAATCATAAATAGGGCTACAAGTAAGCTAGATATTGTATCGTATAGTATCAGAACACTTTAAATAAAAGCAGACTATAATTCAATTTTAGATTGTCCAATTGTTCATCAGCAGTTGTCTTCCTGTTAGTTTTCACACGGCGACGATGATGTCTAATCGCTGTCGGCAATCACCTCCCATCCCCGTTCTGCCGTCTCTCCTACGTGTGTGTCCATTGTTGATGCCGCTTCAGGGACCGTGCTCATTGACGATGCTTGTTCAGGGCCCGCGTCTTCTCCCGTCGTCGCCTCTTTCGTCTCCTCCTCGCTCGGCCGGAGGCGCTCGAGGTGCGACTCAATTTGCTGCAACTTCTCCCTCAGTACGTCGCGTTTCAATGACAACATTTGACACAGCTTATTGCGTTGGGGATGACATTTCCACCCTCGTTCGCTGTCATGGCAAAACCGCCTCCCGCGTGTTCTAAACACGAAAGGGTTTCGGGAATTATACGAGCAGAAATGTGAGGACACTTGTGTGGTTTCCTCAGTGGCGTGTTTTTTCTCGTTGTCTTTTTCTGGGTCGCTGTTGCTCTCCCCGGCGCTGTCACAAGACAATGGGTCGAAGAACGGGGAAGGGTACGGGCACCCACCCCATCCCATCGGAGCTCCGGGCTGACAACAATCACCCGGGACAGTCGACCAAGGAGGGCAGTGCGACTGGGCGCCGAATCCCCGGCGACATCGACGGTACATTGGGCACGGGTCGTTTCTGCGACAGTCAACGTTCGCGTGTCTCATTCTGCGACGTCGCATGCTGTCAACCCACGAACACCTTGGACGCTGGCGTCTGGCTTCTTCCCCTAACGTCAAACGTGCACAGCCTTGATGTCTGTGTGGGTCGCGCGAACCTTGCCCAGCATTCTCTGCGTTCTCCTTCCCGGCATGCTCTTCGTCGCTGTTTTTGTCAATTGTCTCGTCCGCCAATGGGAGACGTCTTCGGCAAGGGAATGGCACGGGTCCGGATGCAGGTGGTCCGTTCATGAACAATGGTCCCCTATATGACGGGCAGTGCATTGGTCCTTGCATACACGGTGGTCCACGCGGTGGTCCCCACGATGGGGCGCACGGTGGTCCCCACGATGGTCCGCACGCAGGTCCCATGTGCGACATCATTCCGGCCCAGAGTGGAGGTCCACTGCGGCCGCGGTGACCACAAGATGACCCTCTCTGTCCAACCTGTCTTGAGCCACGACAGTCCGGTCGTCCGGCCTCGTCGTCCGTGGCCGCTTCTTTTCTTCTGTCTTCCGACACGGCGTCTATCAGCGGATTCATGTTGTCCATCGATTCTCGCTGTGTATCGATACTCGTCGATTGTACAAGTCTGATGATTCACTTCGGTCGTTTGGCTGCTGTCGACTTGCTCAGTGTTGATTGTGTTTGGGTTGAGAGAGGCGAGCTGGGTTGTTTTTATACTAGGTCGCTATGTCGACGTTCGTGTGACGGCGGCGACGTACTCACGACGTTGGGTCGACGTAATATGCGCGTTGCAAACGTGCATTGCTCGTCGTATCCGGGATCATCGCGCGTTGTGTGTGGGGTTCGTCTACAAATGCCGCACGCACATCGTGGAAAAACTATCCCCTCCGTCCTTCCTGTAGGCACACCGTAGTCTGACCCCTTCCCTCTCTACACAGTTTGGACAAAGTAGGATATCCCTCCCCGTACGCAGCATACAGTAATATGTGCGGCTCACAGTGTCGTGGAGTGAACCAAGCGGCACCGGCTAAAGCGGCATTGTTACATAAGCTGGCCTTCAGTGGTCCAGGTCTTGCGTTGACGTCAAACTGTACACGTTATTTAAACCAAATGATGTGTGCTAAACGTCCATCAGTTATTAGAAACTGTTAACAGTTGTCACGTATAGGAATGAAGCACGCTAAAACGTCTTAGTTGATAATACCCTATGGCGGCGGATGAATTGTGCATTTTAGATCAATACTACCATATAGGCCCCTACGCAGTCAGACCGGGTGTGAAAGCTATATCTATATGGGCCCTACCTTGTCAATTAAGCTTACAATCACAACCCAACCACATGCATTGAACTGTAGGGGGTGCAGAAATGGCTAGCGTTGTGAAAATAGGTAAAACAAATTGGTATGTTTGAACGGCAAAAATAATTATACTATTTAACGAGTATGGTCATCGCATTTCCATAACACAAATGTCAAATTACATTGATTTAAGAATACTCGCGCACTAACCTTACATTTTATGTGATGCAGGTCCTACAACTATTTACAACACGCACAGGTTTGTTTACGTCAGTTGCAAGTATGCACAGTTTTGAGATAGATATGTTCTTCGCGGAGACATATTGGAGGATTTTGTTCAAGAAATATTGCTGACCAATGAAATGCTACGGCATAGGCGTACACAAACACAACGTCAGTAACATAACAACCACATCGGTCCAACAGACATAATATCTTTCCATCGAAAGCAGCTGCTTTGATAACTGGACTTAGGTTTAGATGTATAACGACGATGACGACAAAACATGCAAGCTTAATCATGTATAGTGCATCTTGTACATTGTGAATACCAATGTAGAATCTAGGTCAAACATAGTCATGAAATACCACTTACAATCTGTTTTATATTCAAGTCGCATATTTTGCACTCACTTAGTCGAAACCCCTAGTAAATAATGAATACGAGTAACGAACAATATTTAGACATAGCCTATTGCATAGTCGATAAATTTGTACCTTTCAAAAAACAAGGGAAACGGTCTAAAAAGAAACACTTATCGAAAGAAGCCATTAGAAAAATTAAGTATAAACAAATGATGTGGAAGTCATATAGATGTACTGGAAATGATGAAGACTACAACATTTATAAAGAAGCACTTAATCAAGCTACAGCTGAAATTAGAAATTCAAAGAGAAGCTATGAAAAAAAATTAGCTAGTAATATAAAACATGACAGTAAGAGTTTTTATGCGTATATTCGAAGCAAACAGAAAGTTCAGGATAAGGTCGGTCCTCTAGAAGATAGTGCTGGAAATACAATATCAGAGGGATTCTTAATGGCAGAAGACCTGAATGAGTATTTTAGTTCAGTGTTTACCAGGGAAGATATTAGTTCACTGCCAGTACCAGAGGCTAAGTTCAAGGGGGCAGATTCAGACTATTTAGGACAGTTAGTTGTAACCTCGGAAATGGTAGCTAAGAAAATAAGGGCTATGAAGGATAATAAATCACCTGGAGTGGACGGGATTCCGCCCAAACTACTATTGGAAATTGTAGAACAAATTAGCGTACCGCTTGCAACAGTTTTCAATTTGTCATTAGAAGAGGGAGTGGTTCCTTTAGAATGGAAAGAGGCAAACATTATACCGTTATTTAAAAAAGGTTCGAGAAACAAGTCAGAGAACTATAAACCAGTTAGTTTAACATCAGTGATTTGCAAATTATTAGAAAGACTAATTAAAGATCACATGGTGGATTTTCTTGTTAAACATAACTTGATAAACCCATCTTAACATGAGTTTTTAAAAGCGAGGTCATGCTTAACAAATATGTTATGTTTTTTGGAAGACATCACTAGGTGGGTAGATGAGGGATCACCAGTAGATATCATCTATTTAGATTTTCAAAAAGCTTTCGACAAAGTACCACATCAAAGATTACTCCTTAAGCTAAAGGCCCATGGCATAGGAAATGGTATAATAAACTGGATAGAAAAATGGCTGAATGACAGAAGACAACGTGTAGTAGTTGATGGGGAGGCTTCAAACTGGAAATCGGTATTGAGTGGGGTACCACAGGGATCAGTACTAGGACCTATATTATTCTTAATATATATCAACGATTTGGACGATGATATAACAAGCAAGGTGTTAAAATTTGCGGATGATACAAAAGTGTTTAGAAGGATTAAAAGTGATGGAGACAGACAGCATTTACAAGATGATCTTGATAGGTTGATCAAATGGTCTGAAAAGTGGCAAATGCTGTTCAATTTTGGGAAATGTAAATGCCTCCACACAGGTCATGGGAATGAAGAGGTAAAATATAAAATGGGGGGTACTGTTCTAAGTACTACTGTAAAAGAAAAGGACTTAGGGTTAACCATTAGTGCTGATATGAAGGTTTCAGAGCAGTGCGGAATAGCAGCGTCAAAGGGAAATCAAATCCTTGGATTAATTAGGCGAAATATAACGTATAAGAAAAAAGAATTAATAGTACCGCTGTACAAAACAATAGTGAGGCCTCATTTAGAATATTGTATACAAGCATGGAGGCCATATCGCAAGAAGGACATAGATATGCTAGAAAGAGTACAGAGGAGAGCGACTAAAATGATACCAAATCTGAGGGATCTTAGTTACGAAATACGCCTAAAAGAATGTGGTTCAACAACATTAGAGACCAGGAGACTGAGAGGAGATCAGATAGAAGTGTTTAAAATATTGAATGGTTATGAAAATATTGATAGAAACATTTTTTTCTCAGTTAAGAAAAATAGAAGGACTAGAGGACATGAAGCTACATTAGTAAAGGAGCAGTGTAGATTAGATATAAGAAAGTTCTCATTCTCACAAAGGACTGTAAATGAATGGAACAGATTATCTCCTGATTGTGTTAGTGCTAGTAGCGTGAATATGTTTAAAAATAAAATCGACACACACCTTAAAAAGGCGGGATACATGTAGATAACAAGTATTGGACTCTCGATAAGCCAAAAGGCTTCCTTGTCCACCTGCCATCCAGAGTAATTTTCTGGATGGCAATCTTGTTAAATCTTGTTAAATCCAGCGTTATCCAATCAACCGGTAATAGTAATGAACAATTCGGCTAAAGGGTCAACTAGCCAAATTGCTGCCAAATACCCTTCCGCTTACTAAAATCAGCTAAATATACACCATTTTACTGTCAACAGCTTTTACAATCACACCGAGAAATCTTACTACTCAAATGCACTTATGTCATTGCACTTTTTTCCAACTGTATCATAACCCTTTATCATGCGTTAAATTTTATCCGGTTGACATTTCTGCGCATGCGCGGGTCATTTGTTGACATTAGTTGCCACTGGGTACGTTTACATTGTCGTCAGTGTCCCACCCCGCGGCAACTCCCGTTAAATAATTTCTTTCCGGACAGTCGTTTCCGCGGTAACTGGACACTTCGGCAGGGTTACCCACTGACCTCTATATAAATAGCGGTCAGTAGCGTTGACCCTAACCCCCAAGCTCCCCCACCCGGTCCAGACGCCTAGGTATATCAACATAATAAATACTTATAACAGTGTGTAGACCATGAAAAAAACGCACACGCACGCACACACACACACACGCATGCACACACACACCACATACGCACCGTATACACACCACACATACACACACACCACACACACTCGCACGTACGCTCACGAAAACACACACCACACCACACTCACCCACGCACAGACACACACACGCACGCCCGCACACACACCACACA
This sequence comes from Paraescarpia echinospica, assembly GCA_020002185.1. NCBI lineage: Eukaryota > Metazoa > Annelida > Polychaeta > Sabellida > Siboglinidae > Paraescarpia > Paraescarpia echinospica. Next base: position 56,637,602 of record CM034537.1, read on the forward strand.
CACGCAAACGCACGTACACGCGTGCACACACACTGCAAAGTCAGGTTAGAATATAGCGCCGTAGTGACCACATGATCGATCCTGTGCTCTATTTATATACATGCGCTAACAATTATACACTATTTACAATTAGTAATAATATATACTCTAACTAGCAATTCCCGTACTTTTAAAACAAACGGAACATAATTAACGACCGAATATTATGTATCACCGCCTGATCTACTGATACCAAATTGTATGCAGACACACCGTCCGGGTAAAATTTAATGCCCGAATAAATGTAAACACGACAGTCGTAGCTGTTGCTAAATATTTTCCCCTAGATACGCGGTTGCGCAGAATAACCGGATAAAATTTAACGCCCGGACAGTCGTAGCTGTTGCTAAATATTTTCCCCTAGATACGCGGTTGCGCAGAATAACCGGATAAAATTTAACGCCCGGATAAATGTAAGCGCGATCAGCACATGTAGACCTATGTACGAGTCTGAAGTTCATCCGACATCGTGATCACGTTGTCAGTGCGTCACATAGATATAAATAGAACACGCTACAACGTAGCACCAACGTTGCACGCCGACCCATTCACCATATAAACGACGCTGCACATCTCGGTCAGCGCGTTACGATTTCAACGTTCAGCGAAGCGCTAGATAAAAACAGCCTAAACAAGCCGAAGTAGGTCTGTATTAATTACGCCGCTCATTTTGATCACTAGAGGCCTATTACTTGAAAGTATACGTGAAACGTGCTACGATCAACCCAAGCAGCTACATCGCACACAGCGGCCGACAGACTTGTACACTCGACGAGTATCGATACACAGCGAGTTTCGATGGACAACATGAATCCGCTGGTAGACGCCTTGTCGGAAGACAGAAGAGAAGAAGCGGCGACGGGCGGCGAAGCCGGACGACCGGACTGCCGTGGCGCGAGACAGGGTGGACAGAAACAGTCATTTTGTGGTCACCGAGACCGCAGTGGACCTCCACCCTGGGCCGGAATGACGTCGCACATGGGACCTCCGTGCGGACTATCGTACGGACCACCGAATGGACCATCATGGGGATCACCGTGTAGGTCTTCACATGGACCACCGTGCCGGCAGTCAGGTGGACCACCATGCGGGCAGCCAGTTGGACCACCGTGTGGACCACCGTGCGAGCCATTGTATGGACCACAGTGCGGACCATCATGCGGACGACGTTGCGGACCACCGCATGTGCAGCCATGTGGACCACCGTTCATGCAGTGTTCATCTGGATTCGGACCGATCCAGTGTCCGTGGGGTAGGGGACCACCGTTCAAGAATGGTCCGTCCCAATACGCATGTGCATGGGATAGAGGAATGCCGCCCATGAACGATTTCGGGCCTATGATATGCCCGTGGAATAGGGGACCATCGTCCATGCATGGACCACCAGTATTCGGACCCATGGGATGCCCGTGGGAGGACGAGATAGTTGATGAAGAGAGCAACGAAGAGCATGTCGGGAAGGGGTCCGATGAGAATGCCGGGAAGGAAACGCATGAGAAATCGGGACAAGAGCGACCAAGGTGTCCGTGGGGTGACAGCATGCGACATCGCAGAATGAGACACGACCCGTGGCCAATGTACCGTCGATGTCGCCGGGGATTCGGCGCTCCGTCGCACTGCCCTCCTTGGTCTACTGTCCCAGGTGATTGTTGTCAGCCCGGAGCTCCGATGGGATGGGGTAGGTGCCCGTACCCTTCCCCGTTCTTCGGTCCATTCTCTTGTTACAGCGCCGGGGAGAGCAACAGCGACCCAGAAAACGACAACCAGAAACAAGATGGCGACCAACAAACACCGGAAGAGTTTTACCCTTTCTCCCAGGGTCCGTTGGGGTTCGGGGACCGCCAGAGACCGCGTTGCCATGGTAATGGACGAGGATGGCAATGTGGTCCTCCACGCAACAAGCTGTACCAAATGTTGTCCTGGAAACGCGACGTACTGAAGGAGAAATTGCAACGAATTGAGTCGCACCTCGAGCGTCTGCGGTCGAGCGAGGAGGAGACGAAAGAGGCGACGACGGGAGAAGACGCGGGCCCTGAACAAGCATCGTCAGTGGACACGGCCCCTGAAATGGCATCGCCAATGGACACACACGTACGAGAGACAGCAGAACGAGGATGGGAGGTGATTGCCGACAGTGAATAGACGTCTTAGTTGGTAATAATTGCCGACGAAGACACGGATTAGTTTACTTATCTATCTGATTCTGAACTCGTTCGTATAATCATGTATAGGTGTGCTCTGTGTTCATAAAACCTGATGGCCAAATGGATATTTTGTATATTGAATAGGCCTATGTGTGTTACTCGTTGATACATGTTAATGCAGACTCTATAGACATCTTGATTACACGCATTAGCAGTGGTGTATTTATTTACTCAATATATTATGTGAAAACATCAACATTTATATGTATGTTTTATCGGTTTAAAAACACTTGAATGAAATGTGAATGTTCTCTGTATATTTTGTATATCAACCTCGGGTTTCGAACGCCACACTTTGGAGGATTATGTATTTATCAAGTTATTATGTTTAGTTATACCAAACATAGTAAAATGTTACTGATTGTGTAAATTGACAATGAAAATAATAATAAAATGTGTATAAAATTATAATTGTATCGTGCACGCACGCACGCACGCAAACAATCACGCACGTACGCACGCACACACCACACACACATTCAACCCCTGTTCAATGAACATTTATGCAGTTTCGTTATAAACTGAGGAGAAAATGTTAAAGTGATCGTCAACAGATATTGATGCGTATGCCTGTAGGCCCATGTTTACGCGACGTCGGGAGAAGAAAGTAGTTATATATTGGGCAGAATTATAACAAAAATATGTGTCGCAAGCTACCAACTAAACATATTCCATAGTTATGTGGGAAATATTGGCGAGTGGATGCGCTGCTAATAAGTTGTGCCAACGTCCCATCTACAAATTGATTTTTTGGGGGGGTTGGTGGCAATCTCATATTCCTCCATTTTTACACCGACCTCCCACGTCTCACACCCCTCAATTAATTAAGAAAACGTTCAGGGTGCGCTAAACCTCCAGTCACCATGGATCCAGAAATAAAATACTGATCTGTCGCCAGGTGTCACCCCGACTACTTCACAAGTGACTAATCACATCGACGACGTCTGACCGACGTTCGTCACGCGTCGTTGCACAAATATAGCAAACCTTTGTATACTAACCACTGCGTTATTGTTAACCCGCCAGACTGGGTCGTGCTGACAATCGCTCGGCGTTGTAATACTCTATAATGTCCATACACCAAGATATACCACTTATTTAAGGGATCATCTCAGAACGTCGATATCCGATATCATTCAAAATTATTTTCATCTGGCTTCAGCCGCCCAGCTCACTCTCAGAAGAAAGTTTGTAAACACTGTGTCAAGATCCGCCAGGTGAAGCGAAGTTGTATATATATTTGGATTCAAGGATAGTGTTAACTCGACAGAAATATCAAGGCGAGATACATATTTCCATAATTTATTCACACCCACCGAAAACAAATTCACAAATCACCTTGGGGATAATACTTTTTTATTAACTTCTCAGACCACCTTTAAAATACTCCTTATTGGGACTCGTCAGCCTGATACACTCTCTTATCATCGACAAGATATGAACATATAAATATCTCTTCCAAGTTACCACTTATATAAAGTGTGCAGATTGTAAAAAACCCTCCACCGTAGTCAACACAATCAATTACGACGGACAAATACAACCTTACTGCGACCACAATAGTGAAATGTCTGGGTGCTGTTACCCTCGAGGCCATCGTAATGTAAATATAATTGGAAGAATGTTCGAGTCCAACGATGCGCTATTCAGACACGGACGTCAACTTGATTCGATTCTAGCCGTCTGTAACCTTCCGAAGTCGACTCAGCTCAATGGAGGGAACTTCTCTCTTCTCGTGGGAATTCAATCATGGCACTGATGCCACCTGTTCGCGTATAGCATTGTTATAAGTCTCTCGGCCTCACGAACAAACGTGTAGACGTTGCTGGCCGTCACTCTGACCCGACACTCCGGTATTCTCTTCTATATTAGTAAATGGCATGTATATAAGACTTCGTTGTCTATTTATACAAACGCTCGGTATGACTTATCTGCCTTGGTTTGACCACCACACAGTAATAATACCTGGTTACAATGGAGAACAGGCTACATCCTCATTTCTGCGCGTAAGTTTGACTGGTGTGATCTATCTGTCTCAACCGTTAGTCAGTGAACAATAGCCTTCGCATCTGTCATGTGACCCCTGCTGATGCTGACATCATTCAACGTGTATATAAATCCTCGTTATAGCGACATTCCAATACGTTGTGAATTCACACTATTGCGTCAGCACTAGCCAGCAGTCAATATCCGTACAGGGCAAGCCCTATTTTAGTCTTTCACAATCGATGTCAAATTCTCAATATCAAATCATGACACATTGATATGATGATATCAATATATTAACTGTATTGAACATAAAATGTCGATGTCCGACGCCAAACGAAACTGCTTCTGACCCCCGTCCCCCAAACGAAAGTAATTTCGTCTGATATCGGACATCGAAGTTCTGAGATGATCCCTAAAGACAATACCATCTCTGCCTCTGCACCGAGTTCGCGCATTTCAAATACCGCGTGTGGCGCATGAGGTTTGCCATTTCCGTTATGTTTATTTGCCTCGATGACTTGCCTCGATCTTCGGGCCTTACCTCATTGTTTTATGTTCTGACGTAATAATTAATTAGTAATTAATCTTTTAAAATACTGCTAGGTTTGCAACGCTGAATAAATAATTAGGACGATATGTAAGATATATTTTGCCGTTTTTATGCATTGGTTGTTACTCAAAATGTGAAACTGTTAAATTGTTGGCCCTAGACCCGGGGGATCTATTTGAAGAAGTAGGATAACATCCCTGATGATTATTCTAAAGAAATATGTAGGTTGCCAAATAAGACGAATATGTGTGATTTTATTTGCAACTTTCATATTTTGAATTGTCACAGCTCAAACGTTTCAATAGTAAACTCAATACTGTTTATTGTATAGATAGGGCCGATATTACATGACGTCGCGCTGTCTGGTGATTATGTTGATGAGATATGGTGAAGTTATAAATCTTGAAGAAACATTAGGACGATTTTTGTGTGATTTCTCCAAACAGAAAGTGAAGCTACATTGTTGAAACTGACTTATATGGACAACATTTATAATGTGACGAAATGTCAACACGATATGAAAATTAGAACTATGACAATCGATTGTCTTTAAACTGCACACATTAATAACGATATTGCTACATGTACGTTCATTATAACGTTTCGTTTGGTTCTACTTGGTCATCGACGTCATGGAGAGCTGTGAGCGACGTGCTCGTACTGACGCAGTAGCCGGGCTAGATAGGGTCGGTGACGTCAGCGACTTCTACGCGAGGCGCGCCGTCAGCACGCAACGTCGGCCGTACGTCGGGAATCGATCGCTGTGAGACGGATCTTGCATTTGGGTTACAATCAAGTCAATTCGATTCTCACGAAAGATATGATGCCAGGCAAATCATAACGGAATTATCTGTTGATACATATATTGCGTGGCATACCGTATCCACATTCTTTCGAACGAAAGCACGCGTGCAACCACACAAATGTATTAGGCACGGACATATTTAATGTGTATTGGACAAATATCGACGTTTAATTTATGCACAATAAAAAATCCAACCATGTCATGACGTCACACCGCCGAATCCTTTAAAATTCCTCTTATATTTTAATTTTATTTTACTAGTTTTGTTTTCGGCGCTCGCCTGTCCCGCCAAAAATTGTATTCACAAAATACAGTAACGTAGGGGCACATACATACTCTAAAAGCGCAATATCAAAACCAAGCAACCCAATATCAACTCTTGAAAAGCGACACATGCCAAATGATGACTGCTAAACGACAGGTAATACAAATCAAAAGGGAACGGATTATCCATATAGGAAAATACTATGATTTAGTTGGTTCCACATTCACCTGCGGGGTGTGAAGAGTGCGTACGCACCCCACCCCGCTGAGACAAGAGTTCCGCTTACATTGAATTAGTTCTACTTGGTTTTAAATCGTGAAGTAAAACATATTTACTGAGACTCGGGACAAAAATGTCGAACGGCATCCCCAACATTACCCTCTCGGCTCAGTGAGAAATGTCCAACACTACCCCTCGATACCGCGAAACATATCTAACCATATACAACACTACCCCTTCGACACCGCGAAAAATAACAAACAGTACGCCCTTTACAACGCGAAAAATGTCCAAGACTACCCTCCCGACTCCATGAAATAGGTCCAACACTAACTCGTCGACACCGCTAAATATCCAACACTACACCCTCCTCACCATGCCCTTCCCTCGTCTACCTAGGTCATGTCCGACAGCATCCACGCTTCCTGTTCAAATCTGATGGGTGTTTGTGGGAAATGTGCAATCCCAGGCCAAAAACGCACCTCTCCCCGCCTCGACAAAAAACAGCCAATCTATATCCGGCCTTCGGATTCCAGCAACCAGAACGTTCGTAAAAACCACTCGATGACTAATCTCTCATGTGACCACGTGGGTCCATGCGACGTACGGCAGACGTTCACAACTTACGTTGCATGTCGGCCCAACGTAGTGTGAACGTCGGCCGCCTCCGTCGTATATAAACCACGACATCCATCTCGGTGAGCAACAAACTGATTCGACACGAACCAGAAAACAACTCAACTCAACGCAGCTACAGCGAGCACAGCGGCCGACAGACTTGTACAATCGACGAGTATTGATGCACAGCGAGAATCAATGGACAACATGAAGCCGCTGATAGACGCCGTGTCGGAAGACAAAAGAAAAGACACGGCAACGGACGACGAGGCCGGACGACCGGAGTGCCGTGGCGCGACACAGGGTGGACAGAGAGTGTCATCTTGTGGTCACCGCGGCCGCAGTAAACCTCCACACTGGGCTGGAATGATGTCGCACATGACATCACCATGCGGACCACGATGCGGGCAGCCAGGCGGACCATCGTTCATGCACGGTTCGTCTGCATTCGGACCTATGACATGCCCGTGGGGTACGCGGCCCCAGTGGACGGACGAGAGGGTTGATGACGAGAGCGACGAAGAGCATGCCGGGAGGGAGACCACAGAGAATGGTGGGAAAGAAGCGCACGACCCACATAAACGACAAGGTGGCGCAGGTGACGAGACAACCGGACAACAGCATTCAAGGTGTCCGCGAGTTGAGAGAATGCGACGTCACAGAATGAGACACGCGAACGTCGACTGTCGCAGACACGACCCGTGTCCAATGTACCGTCGATGTCGCCGGGGACTCGGGACTCAGTCGCACTGCCCTCTTTGGTCGACTGTCCTGGGCGATTGTTGTCAGCCCGGAGCTCCGATGGGATGGGGTGGGTGCCCGTACCCTTCCCCGTTCTTCAGCCCATTCTCTTGTGACAGCGCCGTGGAGAGCAACAGCGACGCACAAAACGACAACCATGACCAAAAAACACCGGAAGCGTTTTGCCCTTTCTTCCAGGGTCCATCGGGATTTGGAGATGGCCGAGGACCGTGTTGTTACGGTAACGGACGAGGATGGCAATGTTGTCCTCCACGCAACAAGCTGTACCAAATGTTGTCCTGGAAACGCGACGTACTAAATGAGAAGTTGCAGCGGATTGAGTCGCACCTCGAGCGACTCCGGCCGAGCGAGGAGTCAACAAAAAAGGCGACTACGGGAGAAAACGCGGGCCCCGAACAAGCATTGTCAATGAGCACGGCCCCTGAAGCGCCATCGCCAATGGACACACACGTAAGAGAACGAGGATGGGAGGAGATTGCTGACAGCGTATAGACGTCTTAGTTGCTGACGGAGATACGACTAATTAAGTTATCTATCTGATTCTGAAGTCGTTCGTGTAGTAATGTATAGGTGTGTTCCATGTGTGTAAAAAGCTGATGACCAAATAGGCCTATGATTGTGTGTATTCCTCTCTAATGTCTGCTAGTGTATAAACACCTTGATTACAGGCACAAGCAATGGTACATTTATTTACTCAAGATACTATGTAAAACATCAGTATTTCATCGATCTAATTTTATCTGTTTAAAAACACTTGAATGACACGTGAATGTTTTTTCTGTGTATTTTATTGATCAACCTCGATTAACTGTGTCAAATGCTACATTTTGGAAGATTATGTTATTTAGATATTTAATCACGTTGTTTAATTATATCAAACATAGTAAAATGTTACTGGTCGTGTAAATTTATACAATGAAAATAATAATAAAATGTGCATATAATTGTAAGTCTGTTGTTTCCTTTATATGAAGCAAGATAGTTGGTACAGTTCTTGTATTTCCCTTAGAATGTTGGTGTGAGGGTTTCTTATTACAGTATAACGTTTGGTAAAGAAGCATCATATCGACACGCGCACGCACGCACGCACACACACATTCAGCTCTTGGTCAATGAACATTTAGGCAGTTTCGCTATAAACTGAGGAGGAAATTTTAGTGATCGTCCATAGATATTGATGCGTAAGCCTGGAGGTCCATGTTTACGCGACGTTGGGAGAAGCAAGTACTTATATATTGGGCATACTTATATAATTACGTTTGGCAAGCTACTAACTAATTATATTCGGTAGTCACGTGGAAAACATTGGGGAGTGGATGCGTTGCTAACAAGCCAGAAGTCTGTAGCACGATGTATCAACATCCCATCTCGAAACTGATTTTGGGGGACAATCTCTTACATCCCTCCATTTTTAGACCGACCTCGCACGTCCCACACCCCTCAAGCATACGGCGTAACTGTCGTGACTGCGAAATATGCCACGTTGTACGTTCATAAGAACATTTTCAGGGTTTGCTAAACCTCATTCACCATGGATCCAGAAATAAAATACTGATCTGTTGCCAGGTGTCACCCCGACTATTTCAGAAGTGACTAATCACATCGACGACGTCTGACCGACGTTCGTTACGCGTCGTTGCACAAATATAACTAACCTGCGTTATTATTAATCCGCCACATTGTGTTGTGGTAAAAATCGCTGGGCGTTGTAATACACTGTAATATCCATACACATAGATAACACTCGTTTAAAGAAAATCGCATATCTTGCCCGCACGCACCGAATTCTTGCATTTCAAGTACAGCCGGTGGCAAGTGAGGTTTGCCATTTCCGTTATGCTTACAACGGGCCCTACCTCGTTGTTTTTATGTTCTGACGTACTACCTTGAGACAATTAATGTGATGAAATACTGCGAGGTTTGCAACGCTAAATAAATGATATGTGCTACATATTTTGCAATATATATATATAATTATATATATATATATATAGGGTAATGGCGTACAAAACGGGCCCCTTAAGCATGATTTGACATAAAATTGACAATTTTTACTATAATAATTTTGTTCTACGGGATCATCTTCTTCACTTATCTGACTACGTTTGTGAAAATGTTTGCGTATTTGTGTTAAAATTACTGTAACTACGGCGGGTTTCAGAACAACACCAGATTGTTGACTCGCTAAAAAGGTGCGTCCGAAACAGTGCACATCCACTTGTATTATTTGGTCATGATCACACATTTCGCAAACACATTGTGCACACTCGGACCCTGAGCAGTCGTAGTGTGCCCACGCCGCACATTATTGACATTTTATCCTTTCTTCCCCGTCCTTACTGTCCGAAAACAGTTGGTGCATAATTGTTTCTGCACCCAGTTGTCTCGCAGTGGTATGGCGAACGATCTCTTCCTTCCCCGTATAATTCCACTTGTGTTGGGTTGTGGTATCTTCTACGTTGAAATATTTTGGTCAAATTATGTTCTTAAATCGAAGTTGACGTTTGTATGAGCGTGGTGATGAATGTATTTACACTGTTACTCGACTTTCGCTTTGTTGATTGATCTCCTTTCAGTATAGGTGAGACACGCCATAGGGTTTTATTATCACGGTTCGGTGATAAATGTAACTTGACAATTTATTTGTATTTTACACTACTTGATAATATAATAATTAAAAAAAATTATGTATCCATACAGCTCATATTGACGCAGTATAAAATATATTAGTAATACAAATTATTATTGTTTTGCTTAAGAACTTTATTATTATTGTATAGCTGGGTAATATGTAACACCCTACATATATATATACATATATACCCTGCTTGTTTTTAAAATCTAATACACACATATCAGAGCACACACGTTTGGCTTATGTATGCCACAGTTAACGTTGTTTTCGGGTGATAATGCTAAAATTGTAAGAAAAAGGTGAAAAACAATCTTTTTGAGCTCACCTCTTTGAATGAGCGTTTCGCGCTTCCGACCAATGTTCACTAGTTGTCACTTGTGAGTTACTTTGCAATGCCACCATACATTTTGCTGTGTATAATACAATAAAGACAAACGGCGGGGGGCCCGTTTTGGGCGGGGGACCGGTTTTACGCGCCGTTCCTCAGTTGGTTGTTATTCAAAATGTCAACCTCTGTTTATTTATTGGCCCAAGTTACTGAGGATTTATATGAAAACGTAGGCTAGCATCCGTGATGATTACTCTATTGACTTATGTAGGTTGCTAAATAAGAGAAATGTGCGTGATTTTATTTGCAACTTTCATATTTTTAATATTCACAGTATAAACGTATCAATGGTAACTTAAATACTGTTTGTTGTGTAGATAGGGCCTATATCACATGACGTAGCGCAGTGTGGATATTAGGCCTATGTTAACGAAATATGATGAAATTCTAAATCTTTAAGAACCTTTAGTACGATTTTTTTGATTTCCTTACATAAATCACAGCTCAAATATTTGGACGTCAACGGTACATTATTTGTCGAAATCGCATTATATGGCCAACGTTTACTATGCGGCGAAGTTTCAACTTGATCTGACCGTTAGATTTTTGAGAATCGATAGTCTATAAACTACAAAAAATGAAGTTGCTAGTAGTACACATTGCTATACAACTTTTCTTGTGGATCTGCTTGACCACCGAGTGTCCATAATCGACGTAGTGGAGTGCTGCGAGCGACGCCCGCTCGTACTGACGCCGTAGCCGCGCTGGATAGGGTCGGTTACGTCAACGTCTACAAGAGGCGGCGCCGTCACACACAGCTCATACGTCGGCCGTACGTCGGGAATCGATCGTTGTGAGACGGACCTTGTACTTGGGTCACAATTAGGTTATTTCGGGTCTCACGAAAGATACGAAGACAGACAAATCATATATATATATATATACATACACACTCACATGTATACACACACAACACACACACATATATATATAATATATATTGTGGCATATGTTATTTTATGTAGGATACATGCACACACATGCACACACGCACGTTCGAACGAACGAACGAACGAACGAACGAACGAACGAACGAACGAACGAACGCGTACAATCACAAAACGCATTCACACAGAGACACTTTTCAATTTGTGTATTAATTACCACATCGACGTTTCTCTACACACTAAAATGTCCTGGCGTTACACCGGCGAATCCATCTAAATTCGGCAGTCATTCCTAGTATGTTTTAATTTAATATTCTAATTTTGTTTTCGGCGCTCGCCATTTCGCTAAAATGTTCTGACAAAATACTTGATGTACTTAAAACTTACAATAGTTCACGGTATGTTATGCAATTATGTACTAAGTTTGTAGTTTTATTTATTATAATTGAATTACGATTGTTATTAATAGTTATTATTATTCGATTTATTTTTATTAAAAGGTGGCTCCCATGTTAGCGACATGTTATGTCTTAATGGGAGTTTCCTAGACCTTCACATTACATTTTATGTAAATTATTTCAATTTGTACTTTTGTACATGTGCGTATGGTCAAAATAAATCTCTGTCTGTACCGTAACGTAGAGCTACAAACAAACTCTAAAAGCGCAATATCAAAACTAAGCAACTAAATTCTGAACTCTCGAAAAGCGACACATGCCAAATGATGACCTTTACATCGGAAAGGCAGTGAAAATCGCAAGAGAAAGGATTAACCACATAGGAAAATACTGTCATTCAGTTGGTTCCATAGTCACAGTGAGCAGCGGGAGCAACTAGTTCTGCGTAATTTTAAATCGTGAAATAAAACAAATGAATTCAGACACAGGCAAAAATGTCGAACGGCACCTCCAATACTACCCCCTCGTCTCAGCGAATAATGTTCAGCACTACCCCCCCCCCGATACCGCACAAAATGTCCAACACTACACCCTTCGACACTGCGAAAAATTTCCAACGCTAACACCTTCGACACCGTGAAAAATATCCAATACTACCCCCTAGACACCGAGAAAATATTCAACAGTATCCCACTCTGGGCCGGAATGATGTCGCACATGGGACCTCCGTGCGGACCACCGAAAGGGCCACCATGCGGACCATCATGGCGATCACAGTTTAGGACATCATGCAGACAACAGTGCCGGCAGCCAGGTGGACCACCGTGTGGGCAGCCAGGTGGACTACCGTGCGGACCGCTGTGCGGTCGACGTTGCGGACCACCGTGTGTGCAGCCAGGTGGACCACCGTCCATGCAGTGTTCATCTGGATTCGGACCGATCCAGTGCCCGTGGGGTAGGGGACCACCGTTCAAGAATGGTCCGTCCCAGTGCGCATGCCCATGGGATAGAGAAATGCAGCCCATGTACGATTTCGGGCCTGTGGCATGCCCGTGGAATGGGGGACCATCGTTCATGCATAGACAACCTGTATTCGGACCCATGGGATGCACGTGGGAGGACGAGATAGTTGATGACGAGAACAACGAAGAGCATGCAGGGAAGGAGTCCGATGAGAGTGCCGGGAAGGAGACGCATGATCCACAGCTACATCAAGAGAAATCGGGACAACATCGTCCAAGGTGTCCGTGGGTTGACAGCATGCGACGTCGCAGAATGAGACACGCGAACGTTGACAGTCGCAGACACGACCCGTGCCCATTGTACCGTCAATGTCGCCGGGGATTCGGCGCTCAGTCGCACTGCCCTCTTTGGTCGACTGTCCCGGTTGATTGTTGTCAGCCCGGAGCTCCGATGGGATGGGGTGGGTGCCCTTACCCTATCCCATTTGCTTGTGACAGCGCCGGGGAGAGCAACAGCGACCCAGAAAACGACACTAGGAAACAAGATGGTGACCAACAAACACCGGAAGCGTTTTATCCAGTCTTTCGAGGTCCATCGGGGTTTGGAGATCGCCGAAGACCGTGTTGCCATGGTGACGGACGAGGATGGCAATGTGGTCCTCCACGCAACAAGCTGCATCAAATGTTGTCCTGGAAACGCGACGTACTGAATGAGAAGTTGCAGCGAATTGAGTCGCACCTCGAGCGTCTGCGGTCGAGCGATGAGGCGACGAAAAAGGCAACTACGGGAGAAAACACGGGCTCTGAACAAGCATCGCCAATGAGCACGACCCCTGACAGCGCATGGACGTCTTCGTTGCTGACCAAGAAACGGACTAATTAAGTTATCTATCTGATTCTGAAGTCGTTCGTATAGTCATGCATAGGTGTGCTCCATGTGTGTAAAAAGCTGATGACCAAATGGACATTGTGTATATTGAATAGGCCTGTGACTGTATGTATTTCTCTCTAATGTATGTTACTGTATATGCATCTTAAAGGGAATAAAAACATTTATTGCTTGAATTCATATTAAATTAGATCCTGCTATATATTTCCATGTCCACCAAGCCAAAAAAATCCCCAAAAATCGAAGAATTAAAAATTCCACATTTTATGCTGTACATCCGGACATTTTCGAATATGCATATTTTTGGCGCGCTTTTCGGGATGCCGAGATGTGACGTCAGAGTTGACTCTGCCGATACAGCGACCGCTTGTTTACATTCATTCTCAGCAATATGACAGCAGAGGTGGCTGTGTAATGCGAATATCATCATGGTTCATTGTGCGGCATTCGGTTGTAATGCAAACTCTTCTAAACATACAGCAACACACCATTTTTTTCGGTTCCCTACGGATCCAGTTTTATTGAAGAAACACAGCCGGCTTTGCTCCGCTCATTTTGAGAAAAGCTGTTTTGATCGCGATCCGGAGATGTTGGCAACCCTTGGATATCCTGGTGCTCGAATATCGTTGAAAAGCGATGCAGTCCCAACAATATTCCCGGCAGTAGAAGCTGCATTGATGCCGTCAATCCGCAGAAGACAGGCGTCGGCACGGGCAGGATCGACGGCCGCTTTGCCCGAGTCGAAGGCAAGCGGGTCTCGCAAGCGTTGTTCCAGTGCCGCAGTCGCCGCTGCAGGCTCCGCTGCCGCTGTCACTACAGCCGGCTCAGCAACTACACCCATGGCTTCTTTGGGGTACCAGGTTCCTTCGACGAGTGGTGAATTTACGAGGTCTGCTTACCGAAAGCGGCAACGAATCAAGGTAATTCTTACATGTTATATCTACTATTATTATTCTGTAGGTCTAGTATAATGCCTGGACTGGACGGTCTCGTGTGTGTCAAAATAAGTTATTCAACTTATTGTCATTGTATCCCATTGGTTCCAATCATATCACGGAACTCTTCCTAAGTATCTTATATTCTAAATGTTGTAGTTATGCACGATACTACTATAATAAATCTACATATACTCAGTTTTGTGGAAAATTTGATAGTGTAATCAAATCGATTCAGGTGACTGTTTTTATCATTATCATGGTTACAGGAATGTAAGGCAATAAAACAAAAACGTCAGCAAATTAATTGATGCTAATTTGTTAGTTATGCATTTAATTAATCTATTTACTTTTACATGCAAATAAGAAATAATTATTTTAATTATACTCGTTGCCGAGTCAGGTTAGTCTGTTATAATAAGTTTTTTAAACCGTAAGAAGCAATACTTGGATGTAGAACATTGCAATGTGAATTTGCAGATGGAAGAATAATTATATTTTCAAATGTATTTAACGTTGAATTTGCATAAATTAATTATTATTTTTCATACATAACATTTGTTGT
Organism: Paraescarpia echinospica; assembly: GCA_020002185.1. Taxonomy (NCBI): domain Eukaryota; kingdom Metazoa; phylum Annelida; class Polychaeta; order Sabellida; family Siboglinidae; genus Paraescarpia; species Paraescarpia echinospica. The sequence goes on from CM034537.1 coordinate 56,652,712, forward strand.
TTTTTAAATGACAATACTTGGACTTTATGAAAGTGCCATGCATTTTGATCAACATCAAATGTATGTACACATAAAGTACCATGCATAAGTTAGATATTTAAAACAAAAATTATAAAATTAGGAAGTGGTCTGTCTCACTCTCATAGTTGGAACCAGTTGCTGGCAATCTCCTCCTCTGACACATGACTCACTAAAGTCTTATGTCATCAATGACTTGCTGAAGAATTATCCCCCATCAGTATTCTCTGTAGAAACAGTTTATTACAGTGTTTGGCACCTGTCTGCTAATCCAGCTAATTGGACTCCTTTGTTGTGACTCCTCCACTTGACTGAGGAACTAAGTGTAGTGTTTGCCCTAGTCAACTGATCAAAGATCAAATCTAATTAATTACCAGTTGACATTGCACTTTGTAGGTCTTTCCAGCTATGAATAACAAATACACCAGCCACCTCCAGCTGGCCCACTGCATTCTCCCTCCAGTTAAAATAGTTATCTGAACCTGATCTACTGGTAATTAAAGCATGCTAGGTGGAAATGGCAGGAACTGGGTAACATGGATGTGACATGTCGGATACTTATTATTACTATAATTAACCCATGCAATTAACCCATGCCTAACATCACCCTGATCACCATTGCAATTGGTAAACCTTGCAGGTAGATGTGATTAATTATTATTAATATTGAATGGTTACCACATTGAACACCCTGTAGATTACAGTATGTATTCATCGAGTTAATAATATATTATGTTTAAGTTTTCAAAAGTAATGTTTTCAATAAATATAATTCTTACAGTAGATGCAGCTTTCATAACACACACTATTGTAACACACAAGTACTGTTACATTTGTTACTATAGAATTCTTACAGTAGATGCAGCTTTCATAACACACACTATTGTAACACACAAGTACTGTTACATAACACACACTATTGTAACACACAAGTACTGTTACATTTGTTACTATAGAATTCTTACAGTAGAGAGCAGCTTTCATAACACACACTATTGTAACACACAAGTACTGTTACATTTGTTACTATAGAATTTTTAATATTTCAATAGTAATTTATTGATTTGTATTTTCATAACTCCAGTGCACAGGCCTATGGTGAATTACATTACAGTGTCATATATTGCTATTGCCTAGTTTCCATTTTATTACAGTTGAATATCGAAGACAATGTACATCATGCAATATATACTATTACATTTGAAGGTATTATCATTACATTTTGAATTGGAACTACAGTATGTACCGAGATAAATATTTAGAACAAAAATATAACTATTGTATCTTGTATTATCTACTAACAACGTTTACGGATAGAACATATTTTTCATTTTATGTCTGTATAACATGAATGAATGGAAGACAAAAGAAATGTCACTGCAATTTAATAGATTGCAATCAGTGTAATTACACCTTACTGCTTGGTGCATTGCTAATTACTGGCACAAGTCATGATGTTTTTTTAAACAGAAGCTCAGAAATGTACCAAGGACCATTATTCGGCTCCCACATTATTCATGGGATGGATGTTGGCAATCATAAAACCTGGATAAACTAGTTCAATAGGATACAGAAAGCATAATTAAATTTATATTTTGATGCGACATATATTAATAAACATGTATATATATTATATGCCAGTTACTATTACATTGTTTCTGTTATTATATTGTGCTTTGTTCAACTTATTGTTACTAATAGGTATTATTATTATTACACCACTCCTGGAGCAGGCTTCCTATAGTGACTATAAAATTGAGTATTGCAGGATTGTTCATGTCTGCAGTCACATATTGTTATGACAGTAACTATATCAATGGATAAGGATTCTACTAATGATGTTACAAAATGTCATTAATGAATTTATTTGATTTTTAACTTAATGTTATTAAAAAAATCAAGTAAATTTATCAAATAATAAATATGTTCACATTTGGATGTGGGTTGTTGCCCAGCTACCAAGTGTGAAAATGGTCATTTGTTGTGAAACAATAACAATAAATGCAATGCAAGTTGCAAACCTATCTATTGTATATTTAATAGATGATTAGTTATAACCAAAAATAAAATGTTCACAAGTAATATATTGTCACATTTTCCAGGTAATTGTTTGCATAAAAGTGTAACATAACAAAAGTAACTATGTCTCTGTGTAGATTCTGTAAGCGTGATATCAATTATTTATGATGTTTTTATCATAGAATAAACAATACATACCTTGCAACTTGAAATTAATTTATTAATTTGTATTTTTCACAGCTAGGCAGTCTGTTCACACTTGGAAGCTGGGCAAATGACTAGACAAATGGATGTACTCCTTTCTGACAAGATGGTAAAAGACAGGATTTTGTTTGCTTTTGTCAGAAACCTACAACAATTTATTTTTTTGCAAATTCTATAAGGGTCATTTGTTATTTCAGTTATTTGCTGACATTCTGGCAGCAGCTCGAGATAGTCCACCGTCGACCAAGAATGGGTCATCTGAAGATACAGCAACTGAATATGACAGCTCTCGTACGGATTCCTGTGATACAGAGGATTCCACACCTGAGTCAGTCACAGCTTCCACTCCAAAAAGGAGCAGCAAATGCTTTCAGGTTGACATCAGGCCATCAACTCGCACAAGAAGAGTGCAAGCAGTCTGTGCATCAGAGCAGGTTGCTGTGCAGGTGACATCAGCAGTGAGGTCAACGAGTGTGCAGTGCAGTTTGTTGACTGGTCCGATTAGTGACTCGAGTGACTAAAACGGGGAGGAAGTGACATCTGCTGCAGATCCAGAGTATGTTTGCTCTGACAATGAGTCGACTAGTCGTGACAGCAGCAACAGTGACAGCGATGACCATGTCGACCAGTACACTGACACAGAGGAGGGTGTTACAAACAAGACTCCCTTGAGGAAAGATTGCTGCCCTTCCAGGGAGAGGTACTTCTTGGTTGCAGAGTCTTCACTTCGTCATCTTTTCGCACGTTGCCGAAACTGCACTGGCCAAACCAATGTCGTAGTGCAGCAGTTTCTCGGCTCAATGGGAAGTTGCCCTGTAAAGATAATAATTGGTCTGTAGATGTGAAGCTATGCTATTTATTAGCATGTCATAGGTAAAGTGATCAACAAAATGGACTAGATAACTTGATTATCAATGGGTATTTGCTGAAGCCATATTCTCATCTGCCTGCAGGGGAAGTATTCCCATGGGTGTTGTTTGGCTTATAACCATTGTCTGTGCACCGTGTGGTGATTCACATTGTGTTACCAGGTATACACAGTTACCAACATTTGGAATGATTCATCCCAGTAACACTGTGTTATGAAACTTGCTTGATGAATTTGTAATGATTCAACCCAGTAAAACTGTGTTCTGAAACTTGCTTGATGTCCTTATGATTTTTATGGACATAGTCGTAGGGCACATATATACCCACTGGTAGCATCTCACATATAAGACCCCTAAGGTTACACTAAACCCCTAGGTCTAGGACATAACCCTTCAGGCTATAACCCATTACCATAATTATTCAATTGTTCTGCATGTTGTTTTAATGTTTATTTTAGTTTATTTTGATTATATAGTAGCTATATTGTTATGTGTCAGACTCAGAGTAATAAAATTATTGTTCCACATAAATGACATAATGATAATCTAGAGCTGTCATTATATATGTCATGATATTATGGTCATCTCGCGAACAACTGTCCAACTAAAAAAGTGTGGGTTTTGTCCAGAGGGGTGATATCGTAAGTAGCTATAACGTCCTAAACTCGATCCGCATAAACCAGACAACCATGCTTACGACGTTCGACGGTTCGTAACTTTGTGAAGTTTGTCTTTGACAAGTCTGTTTACAATTACTTCGTCCGATGACCTACTTAGGCTTAGCTACAACCTCTAGCTAACTCTCTGTACAGATTTGACACCGCATTTTATAATATAACGTCGTACTAAAACGATATAATTGTTGTTGTCGACAGTTTTCACACCATATGTGTCATTATAATGAAGTTGAAGCTTACCAGTCGGTGTTGCATGAGCGAACATTGTGACTGTCCGACTCCGCATCATCTTCTTCGCTACCGTCGCTGAAACGCTCGGAAAGAGCGGAATTAGACGAATCATCCGCTGTAACCGTTCCCGCTAGTGGCTCAAAATCGTATGATTTCACTTGAAACTCTGCGAAACTCCCACTAGCCATGATGTTACAAGAGAATGGAGAGAACAACAATGGCGATGCATAGATGTCAACAAAGCCGCGAGTCGGCATTGACGTCACGATACCACGTGATCGCCTAGCTCATTAAATTTCAACTTTCTGCGGGAATCTCTACACAGACGGGTTTAAAATAGAATTTTGTCTACAAACGTATTTTTCTGTATTTTTTTAATGTTGTCAAATGTTACATACAATGTTAATCTTTGTGTACACATGGAAAACGGATTTTAGCTAATGCCTTGTTGTTATTTCCTTTAATTACAGGCACTAGCAGTGGTACATTTATTTACTCAAGTTAAAACATCAATATTTCATCGATCTATTTTATCTGTTAAAACACTTGAATGACACGTTAATTATTTTGTATTTTATTTATCGACACCGGGTAACTGTGTTGAATGTTACATTTTGGAAGATTACGTTATTTAGGTATTTAATTACGTTGTTTAGTTATATCAAATATAGTAAAATGTTACTGGTTGTGTAAATATACAAAGAAAATAATAATAAAATGTGTATATAATTGTAAGTCTATTGTTTCCTTTATATGAAGCAAGCTAGTTAATACAGTTCTTGTATTTCCGTTAGAATGTCCCTTGATTTGAGGGCTTCTTATTACAGTATAATGTTTGGTAAAGAAACATCATATCGACACGCGCACACACGCACGCACGCACACATACACATTTATTCCTTGATCAATGACTATTTAGGCAGTTTCACTATAAAATGAGGAGGAAATCTTAAAGGGAATAAAAACATATATTGCTCGAATTCATGTTATATTACATCCTTCTATCTATTTCCACGTCCACCATGCCAACAAAATTCAACGAATTAGAAATTCCACATTTTATGGTGTGCATCCGGACATTTTTGAATATGCATATTTTTGGCGCGCTTTTCGGGATGCCGAGATGTGACGTCACTTATGACTCAAACTCGCATCAGGCCGACCCTTTCCATGCATTCAGAGCATGTTTACAAGTATAGCTTTTGGGTCGAAACGAGCGTCAGAACGAGTTATTGTGCAATATTCCGACGTAATAAAAACACTAGTCATCATAGAGGAACAAGCAGTTATCTTACGGTTCCACATGAATCGAATTTTATTCAAAACAACGAATGCGAATGGGCCTACAAGTCGACTAGGTTTCGCCGAGCTTGAGCTCGTTTTCAGAATAATTATATCGAATGTAACCAATGGGAGATGATCTACACCAATAAACATACATAGCAAACATATATTGTATCCAGCTACATAAAGTAACGTGTATAATCTCATAATATCACTAGAATATCTATATATGAAGGAGTTGTACAATTTATCATAACAACTTAAATCAGTCAGAGAGCTTCCGCTACTCCCGCTAGCTCAGTTTCTTGTAGTCGTTTTATACAATCGGGCGACGCCGGTTCAATCCTGACAGCATGCGAACCTTTGATTTTCTTTACACTTTTTTTGTTTATGTTTTCACGAAGTAATATAAACAAAATCATTTTATACTATAATGCACTGTTTGTAAATAATGTTTATATTTGTAGTAACTATTTATTCGCCACAAAAATATGGTCATTATATAACGATGTTTCTACATTTTATTTATCCAAACAAATATAATGTAATGGATATATAATTTATTAATTGTAAATATATTGTACGGTAATATATAGTGTAATTATATGTGTGAAAACAGATTGAGATCTGTCTGGATAAATACAATTTAGAAACATCGTTATATATAATGACCATATTTTCATGGCGAATAAATAATTACTACAAAAATAAAAAAATATTTACAAACAGTGCATTATAGTATAAAATGATTTTGTTTATATTACTTCGTGAAAACATAAACAAAAAAGTGTAAAGAAAATCAAACGTTTGCATGCTGTCAGGATTGAACCGGCGTCGCCCGATTGTAAAATAAACGACAAGTAACCAAGGCACCTACCCACTGAGCTAGCGGGACTAGCGGAAGCCCTCTGACTGATTTAAGTTGTTATGATAAATTGTACAACTCCTTCATATATATATATTCTAGTGATATTATGAGATTATACACGTTACTTTATGTAGCTGGATACAATATATGTTTGCTATGTATGTTTATTGGTGTAGATCATCTCCCCAACGGCATTCGATATAATTATTCTGAAAACGAGCCTAAGCTCGGCGAAACCTAGTCGACTTGTAGGCCCATTCGCATTCGTTGTTTTGAATAAAATTCGATTCATGTGGAACCGTAAGATAAATGTTTGTTCCTCTATGATGACTAGTGTTTGTATTACGTCGTTTCGACCCAAAAGCTATCCTTGTAAACATGCTCTGAATGCATGGAAAGGGTCGGCCTGATGCGAGTGTGTGTCATCAGTGACGTCACGATACCACGTGATCGCCTAGCTCATTAAAATTTTATTTTCCGCGGGAATCGCTTCACAGACGGGCTTAAAATCGAATTCATGCTACAAATGTATTTTTCTGTATTTGTTTAATGTTGTCAAATGTTACATACAATGTTAAACTTTGTGTACACATGGGAAAAGGATTTTAGCTAATGCCTTATTTTTATTTCCTTTAAAGTGATCGTCCACAGGTATTGATGCGTAAGCCGTCGGGGGAAGAAAGTAGTTATATATTGGGCATACTTATATAAATAAGTTTGGCAAGCTACCAACTAATTAAATTCGGTAGTCACGTGGCAAACGTTGGCGAGTGGATACGTTGCTAACACCACCAGATTGTTGACTCGCTAAAAAGGTGCGTCTAAAATTATATTTAGTCATCACCACACATACCGCAAACACATTGTGAACACTCGGAGCTTGAGCAGTCGTGGTGTGCCTACGCCGCACAATATTGACATTTTAACCCTTTTCCCCCGTCGTTACTGTCCGAAAACAGTTGGTGCATTAGTGTTTCTGCACCAAGTTGTCTCGCTTGTATTCGAAGCTACGAGACATCGCAGTGGTATGGCGAACAACCTCTTCTTTCCTCGTGTAGTTCCACTTGTGTTGGGTTGTGAGAAACCAATCAATGACGAACTCCCTTGTGACTACGTGAAGCCCCGCTACGTACGACATACGTTCACAACGTACGTTGTATGTCGGCCCAACGTCGTCTGAACGTCGGCCGCCTCTGTTATATATAAACCACGACATCCGTCTCGGTGAGCAACAAACTGATTCGACATGAACCAGACAACAACTGAACTCAACACAGCTACAACGAGCACAGCGGCCGACAGACTTGTACAATCGACGAGTATCGATACACAGCGAGAATCAATGGACAACATGAAGCCGGTGATAGACGCCGTGTCGGAAGACAGAAGAGAAGAAGCGGCGACGGACGACGAGGCCGGACGACCGGCGTGCCGTGGCGCGAGACAGACTGGACAGAGAGGGTCATCTTGTGGTCACCGCGGTCGCAGTGGACCTCCACTCTGGGCCGGAATGATGTCGTACATGGGACCTCCGTGCGGACCATCGTGCGGACCACCGAATGAACCACCATGCGGACCATCATGGCGATCACAGTATAGATCATCATGTAGAAAATCGTGCCGGCAGCCAGGTGGACCATCGTGTGGACCACCGTGCGGTCGACATTGCGGACCACCGTGCGTGCATCCAGGTGGACCACCGTTCATGAAGTGTTCATCTGGATTCCGGCCGAGCCAGAGCCCGTGGGGTAGGGGACCACCGTTCAAGAATGGTCCGCCCCAGTGCGCATGCCCACGGGATACAGGAATGTCGCCCACGAACGAATTCGGGCCTGTGGATTGCCCGTGGAATGGGGAGCCATCGTTAATGCATGGACCACCTGTATTCGGACCCATGGGATGCACGTGGGAGGACGAGATATTTGATGACGAGAACAACGAAGAGCATGCAGGGAAGGGGTCCGATGAGAGTGCCGGGAAGGAGACGCATGATCCACAGCTACAACAAGAGAAATCGGGACAACAGCGTTCAAGGTGTTCGTGGGTTGACAGCATGCGACGTCGCAGAATGAGACATGCGAACGTTGACTGTCGCAGACACAACCCGTGCCCATTGTACCGTCGATGTCGCCGGGGATTCGGCGCTCAGTCGCACTGCCCTCTTTGGTCGACTGTCCCAGGTGACTGTTATCAGCCCGGACCTCCGATGGGATGGGGTGGGTGCCCTTACCCTTTCCCGTTCTTCGGCCCATTCGCTTGTGACAGCGCCGGGGAGAGCAACAGCGACTCAGAAAACGACAACCAGAAAGAAGATGGCGAACAACAAACACCGGAAGCGTTTTGCCCTTTCTTCCAGGGTCCATCGAGGTGTGGAGATTGCCGAAGACCGTGTTGCAACGGTAACAGACGAGGATGGCAATGTGGTCCTCCACGCAACAAGCTGTACCAAATGTTGTCCTGGAAACGCGACGTACTGAATGAGAAGTTGCAGCGAATTGAGTCGCACCTCGAGCGTCTGCAGTCGAGCGAGGAGGCGACGAAAAAGGCAACTACGGGAGAAAACGCGGGCCCTGACCAAGCATCGCCAATGAGCACGGCCCCTGAAGCAGCATCGCCAATTGACACACACGTAGAAGAGACGGCAGAACGAGGATGGGCGGTGATTGCCGACAGCGCATAGACATCTTAGTTGCTGACGAAGACACGGACTAATTAAGTTATCTATCTGATTCTGGAATCGTCCGTATAGTCATGTAGAGGTGTGATCAATGTGTGTAAAAACTGATGACCAAAGGGACATTGTGTCTATTGAACAGGCCTATGATTATGTGTATTCCTCTTTAATGTATGCTACTATAGACATCTCGATTACAGGCACTAGCTGTAGTGTGGTGCTTTTATTTACTCAAGATAATATGTGAAACATCAATATTTCATCGATCTATTTTATTTGTTTAAAACACTTGAATGACACGTGAATGTTTTCTGTGTATTTTATTGATCAACCTCGGGTAACTGTGCCGAATGCTACATTTTGGAAGATTATGTTAATTAGGTATTTAATCACGTTGTTTAGTTATATCAAACATAGTAAAATGTTACTGGTTGTGTAAATTTAAAATGAAAATAATAATAAAATGTGCATATAATTGTCAGTATATTGTTTCCTTTATATGAAGCAAGCTAGTTGGTACAGTTCTTGTATTTCATTTAGAATGTCCCTTGGTTTGAGGTTTTTTTATTACAGTATAACGTTTGGTAAAGTAGCATCATATCGACACTCGCACGCACACACGCACGCACACACACACACACACTCACACACACACACACACACACACACACACACACACATTCAGCTCTTGGTCAATGAACATTTAGGTAGTTTAGCTATAAACTGAGGAAATCTTAGTGATCGTCCACATGGGTATTGATGCGTAAGCCGTCGAGAGATGAAAGTAGTTATGAAATTATATTGGGCATACTTATAAAAATAAGTTTCGCAAGCTACCAACTAATTATATTTGGTAGTCATGTGGCAAACATTGACGAGTGGATATGCCACGCTGTATGTTCATAAGAACACTTTCAGGGTTTGCTAAACCTCATTCACCATGGTCTGTTGGCAGGTGTCTCCCCGACTATTTTCACAGGTAACTAATCACATCGACGACGTCTGACTGACGTTCGTCATGCGTCGTTGCACCAATATAACTAACCTATGTTCGCCGCCCGCTGCGTTATTGTTAATCCGCCACACCGGGTCGTGGTAATAATCGCTCGGCGTAGTAATACACTGTAATATCCATACACTTAGATAACATTTGTTTAAAGAAAATCGCTTCTCTTGCCCACACGCACCGAATTCGCGCATTTCAAGTACAGCGGATGGCAAATGAGGTTTGCCATTTCCGTTATGCTTACTACGGGCCCTACCTCGTTGTTTTATGTTGTATGTAATACCTTGAGACAATTAATGTGATGAAAAACTGCGAGGTTTGCTACGCTAAATACATTATATGTGTTACATATTTTGAAATATATATATAGGGGAATGGCGTGCAAAACGGGCCTCTTAAGCAAGATTTGTCATAAAGTTGACATTTTTTACTCTAATAAATGTTTTCCATGGGATCATCTTCATCACTTATCTGACTATGTTTGTGTTAAACTTTAACGTGTTTCTGTTAGAATTACTGTATCTACGGGGGGGGGTTGAGAACACTACCAGATCGCGTCCGAAACAGTGCTCATCCACTTGTATTATTTGGTCATGATCACACATTTTGCAAACACTTTGTGCACACTCGCACCATGAGCATTTGTGGTGTGCCTACGCCGAACAATATTGACATTTTATCATTTCTTCCCCGTCCTTATTGTCCGAAAACAGTTGGTGCATTATTGTTTTTGTATCCAGTTGTTTCGCTTGTTTACAAAGGTTCGAGACATCGCAGTGGTATGGTGAACGATCTCTAATTTCCCGTGTAATTCCACTTGTGTTGGGTTGTGGTATCTTCTACGTTGAAACGTTTTGGTCAAATTATGTTCTTAAATCGAAGTTGACGTTTGTATGGACTGAGCGTGGTCGTGAATTTCTTTGCTCTGTTACTCGACTTTCGCTTTGTTGATTGATCTCCTTTCAGTATAGGTGAGACACGCCATGGGTTTATTATCGTGGTTTGGTAATAAATGCAACTTGACAATATGTTGGTATATTATACTACTTAATAATAATATAATATGCATCCATACATTTCATATTGACGCTATATCAAATCCATTAGTAATACAAATTATTATTGTTTTGGTTAAGAACTTTATTATTATTATTGTTTAGCTGGGAAATATGTAACATCCTATATATATATATATTTATATATGTAAAATAATATAATATCATAATACATTACAAATACAGGTGTGTGTATTGTACCAACAGCATGCCGACGATAGCGGAGCCCTGTTAGCATAGCGGGCCACTCAGAAGCCCGTTTTAGCGCACTTCACGGCGTTGGGTTGATAATCAATTTTGAATACAATCCCTTAATGTTTTTAAAATATAATACACACATATCAGAGCACACACGTTTGGCTTATGTATGCCACAGTTAACGTTGTTTTCAACGCGCACAAACGAATTATGATATTTGGAAAATAGTGCTAAAATTGTAAGAAACAGGTGAAAAACAATCTTTTTGAGCTCACCTCTTTGAATGTGCGTTTTGCGTTTCCGACCAATGTTCACTAGTGCCCATTTGTGAGTTACTTAGCAATGCCACCATACATTTTGCTGTGTATAATACAATAAAGCCAAACGGCTGGGGCTCGTTTTACACGCCGTTCCCCTGTTGGTTGTTATACAAAACGTCAACCTCTATTTATTTATTGGCCCTAGATACTGAGGATTTATATGAAAAAGTAGGATAGCATCCCCGATGATTACTCTAATAACTTATGTAGGTAACCAAATAAGACAGATGTGCGTGAGTTTATTTGCAACTTTCACATTTTGAGAATCGATAGTTTGTAAACTACAAAAAAACGAAGTTATTAGAAGAACACATTGTTGTACAACGTTTCTTGTGGACCTGTTTGACCACCGATTGTCCATAATCGACGCAGTGGAGTGCTGCGAGCGACGCCCGCTCGTACTGAAGCCGTAGCCGGGCTGGATACGGTCGGTTACGTCAGCGACGTCTATGCGAGGCGGCGCCGTCACACACAGCTCATATGTCGGCCGTACGTCGGGAATCGATCGTTGTGAGACGGACCTTGTACTTTGGTCACAATGAATTTATTTCGGTTCTCACGAAAGATACGAAGACAGCCAAATCATATATATATATATATATTATATATATATAATATATATATATATTTCGTGGCATAAGTTATTACCTCCTTCGACATCACAAAAAATTGTCAACACTACCCCATTCGTCACCGCGAAAGATATCCAATACTATCCCATCGACAACGCAAAAAATGTCCAACACTACTCCTCGACAGCACAAAAATTTTCCAAAACTACCCTCGTCGACATCGCGAAAAAAGTCGAACACTACCCCCTATACCGTCCATGACGCGAAAAATGTCCAACATAACCCCCTCAACACCGCGAAAATTATCAAAAATTACCCATTCGACACCGTGAAAAATATCTAACATTATCCCCGGACACTACAAAAACAGTAGACCTTCAACAACGCAAACAATGTTTAACAAGATTTAACAAGATTGCCACCCAGAGAATTAACTCTAGGTGGCAGGTGGACAAGGAAGCCCTTTGGCTTATCGAGAGTCCGACCCTTTTATCTATGTGTATCCCGCCCGTCTGAGGTATGTGTCGATTTTATTTTTAAACGTATTCACGCTACTAGCACCCACACAATCAGCAGGTAATCTGTTCCATTCATTTACAGTCCTTTGTGAAAATGAAAACTTTCTTATATCCAATCTACTCTGCTCCTTTGCCAATGTAAGTTCATGTCCTCTAGTCCTTCTATCTTTCTTAACTGAGAAAAAAATATTTCTATCAATATTTTCATAACCCTTCAATATTTTAAACACTTCTATCTGATCTCCTCTCAATCTCCTGGTCTCTAGTGTTGTTAAACCGCATTTTTTAGGCGTATTTCGTAACTAAGATCCCTCAGTTTTTGGTATCATTTTAGTGCTCTCCTCTGCACTCTTTCTAGCATATCTATGTCCTTCCTGCGATATGGCCTCCACGCTTGAATACAATATTCTAAATGAGGCCTAACTATTGTTTTGTACAGCGGTATTATTAGCTCTTTTTCCTTATACGTTATGTTTCGCCTAATTAATCCAAGGATTTGATTTCCCTTTGAAGCTGCAATTCCGCACTGCTCTGAAGCCTTCATATCAGCACTAATGGTTAACCCTAAGTCCTTTCTTTCCCTTTTACAGTAGTACTTAGTACAGTACTCTACTGTATATTCTACTCTTCGTTCCCACATGTCCTGTGCGGAGGCATTTACAGTTCCTAAAAATTGAACAGCATTTGCCACTTTTCAGACCATTTGATCAACCTGTCAAGATCATCTTGTAAATGCTGTCTATCTCCACCACTTTTAATCCTTCTAAACACTTTTGTATCATCCGCAAATTTCAACACCTTGCTTGTTATTTCATCATCCAAATCGTTGATATATATTAAGAATAATATAGGTCCTAATACTGATCCCTGTGGTACCCCACCCAATACCGATTTCCAGTTTGAAGCCTCCCCATCAACTACTACACGTTGTCTTCTGTCAATCAGCCATTTTTCTATCCAGTTTATTATACCATTTCCTATGCCATGGGCCTTTAGTGTAAGCAGTAATCTTTGATGTGGTACTTTGTCGAAAGCTTTTGAAAAATCTAAGTAGACGATATCTACTGGTGATCCCTCATCTACCCACTTAGGCGATGTTCCTCCAAAAACATAAATATACATTTGTTAAGCATGACCGCTTTTAAAAACCATGTTGAGATGGGTTTATCAGTTTGTTTAACAAGAAAATCCACCATGATCTTTAATTAGTCTTTCTAACAATTTACAAATCACTGATGTTAAACTCACTGGTCTATAGCCTCCGACTTGTTTCCTCGAACCTTTTGAATAACGGTATAACGTTTGCTTCTTTCCATTCTAAAGGAACCACTCCTCTTCTAAATTTTATCACAAATTGAAAAACTGTTGCAAGCGGTACGCTAATTTGTTCTACAATTCCAATAGTAGTTTGCGCGGAATCCCATCCACTCCAGGTGATTAATTATCCTTCATAGCCCTTATTTTCTTAGCTACCATTTCCGGGGTTACAATTAATTGTTCTAAATAGTCTGAATCTGCCCCTTTGAACTTAGCCTCTGGTACTGGCAGTGAACTAATATCTTCTCTGGTAAACACTGAACTAAAGTACTCATTCAGGTCTTCTGCCATTAAGAATCCCTCTGATATTATATTTCCAGCACTATCTTCTAGAGGACCGACTTTATCTTGAACTTTCTGTTTGCTTCGAACATACACATAAAAACTCTTGCTGTCATATTTTATATTACTAGCTAATTGTTGTTCATAGCTTCTCTTTGAATTTCTAATTTCAGCTGTAGCTTGGTCAAGTGCTTCTTTATAACTGTTGTAGTCTTCATCATTTCCAGTACATCTGTATGACTTCCACATCATTTGTTTGTACTTAATTTTTCTAATGGCTTCTTTCGATAAGTGTTTCTTTTTGGACCGTTTTCCTTGTTTTTTGAAGGGTACAAATTTATCGACTATGCACTTTATTTCACTCTTTAATACATTCCAGCATTCTGTTGCCGTCTTATTTTTCAGTGTGTTATTCCAGTCTATCTTTGCTAAATATTCCCTCATGTCCTTATACCTTCCTTTGTGGAAATTTCTCCTATACTGCTTTTTACTATTCCTTTCTGATTTTACTTTGATGATAACATGTATCTGGTTGTGATCGCTACTCCCCAGTGGCTCACATATCTTGACACTACCCCCTCCTCTACTCATCTTCCTAGGTCAAATCCGACAGCATCCGCGTCTCCTGCTCAGGTCTAATGGGGGTGGTGTCGGAAAAGTGCAATCCCAGGCTGAAAAGGTACCCCTCCCCTAAAAAAATCAACCACGCTATATTCGGGCCTGAGAAACCAATCAATGACGAACTCCCTTGTGACCACGTGAAGCCCCGCGACGTACGACATACGTTCACAACGTACGTTGTAAGTCGGCCCAACGTCGTCTGAACGTCGGCCGCCTCCGTTATATATAAACCACGACATCCGTCTCGGTGAGCAACAAACTGATTCGACATGAACCAGACAACAACTCAACTCAACACAGCTACAACGAGCACAGCGGCCGACAGACTTGTACAATCGACGAGTATCGATACACAGCGAGAATCAATGGACAACATGAAGCCGGTGATAGACGCCGTGTCGGAAGACAGAAGAGAAGAAGCGGCGACGGACGACGAGGCCGGACGACCGGAGTGTCGTGGCGCGAGACAGGGTGGACAGAGAGGGTCATCTTGTGCTCACCGCGGTCGCAGTGGACCACCACTCTGGGCCGGAATGATGTCGCACATGGGACCTCCGTGCGGACCATCATGCGGACCACCGAATGGACCACCATGCGGACCATCATGGCGATCACAGTATAGACCATCATGCAGAAAACCGTGCCGGCAGCCAGGTGGACCACCGTGTGGACCATCGTGCGGACCACCGTGCAGTCGACGTTGCGGATCACTATGTGTGCAGCCAGATGGACCACCGTGCATGCAGAGTTCATCTGGATTCTGGCCGATCCAGTGCCCGTGGATTAGGGGACCATCGTTCAAGAATGGTCCGCCCCACTGCGCATGCCCATGGGATAGAGGAATGTCGCCCATGAACAATTTCGGGCCTGTGGCATGCCCGTGGAATGGGGAGCCATCGTTAATGCATGGACCACCTGTATTCGGACCCATGGGATGGTCGTGGGAGGACGAAATAGTTGATGATGAGAGCAACGAAGAGCATGACGGGAAGGAGTCCAATGAGAGTGCCGGGAAGGAGACGCATGATCCATGGCTACAACAAGAAAAATCGGGACAACATCGTCCAAGGTGTCCGTGGGTTGACAGCATGCGACGTCGCAGAATGAGACACGCAAACGTTGACTGTCGCAGACACGAACCATGCCCATTGTACCGTCGATGTCGCCGGGGATTCGAAGCTCAATTGCACTGCCCTCTTTGGTCGACTGTCCCGGGTGATTGTTGCCAGCTCGGAGCTCCGATGGGATGGGGTGGGTGCCCTTACCCTTTCCAGTTCTTCGGCCCATTCGCTTGTGACAGCGCCGGGGAGAGCAACAGCGACCCAGAAATCGACAACCAGAAAGAAGATGGCGACCAACAAACATCGGAAGCGTTTTGCCCTTTCTTCCAGGGTCCATCGAGGTGTGGAGATTGCCGAAGACCGTGTTGCCACGGTAACAGACGAGGATGGCAATGTGGTCCTCCACGCAACAAGCTGTACCAAATGTTGTCCTGGAAACGCGACGTAGTGAATGAGAAGTTGCAGCGAATTGAGTCGCACCTCGAACGTCTGCGGTCGAGCGAGGAGGCGACGAAAAAGGCAACTACGGGAGAAAACGCGGGCCCTGACCTAGCATCGCCAATGAGCACGGCCCCTGACGCAGCAGCGCCAATTGACACACACGTAGGAGAGACGGTAGAACGAGGATGGGAGGTGGATGCCGACACCGAATAGACGTCTCAGTTGCTGATGAAGACATGGACTAATTAAACTACTACTTGTATTACGAAGCCTTTGGTGTACTCGTGTAAATGTGTTCTGTGTGCATATAAAAGTCAACAATAGCTATTGACCAAATGGACATGTTGTATGTTGAATGCCTATGGGTATGTAAGTATGTAATTGCCGACAGCGCATAGACTTCTTCGTTGCTGACCAAGAAACGGACTAATTAAGTTATCTATATGATTCTGGAGTCATTCGTATAGTCATTTAGAGGTGTGGTCAATGTGTGTAAAATGCTTATGACCAAATGGACATTGTGTATATTGAACAGGCCTATGATTGTGTATTCCTCTTTAATGTATGCTACTGTATAGACATCTCGATTACAGGCTCTAGCTGTGGTGTGGTGCATTTATTTACTCAAGATAATATGGGAAACATCAATATTTCATCGATCTGTTTTATCTATTTAAAACACTTGAATGACACGTGAATGTTTTCTGTGTATTTTATTGATCAACCTCGGGTAACTGTGCCGAATGCTACATTTTGGAAGATTATGTTAGTTAGGTATTTAATCATGTTGTTTAGTTATATCAAACATAGTAAAATGTTACTGGTTGTGTAAATTTACAATAAAAATAATAGTAAAATGTGCATATAATTGT
Source organism: Paraescarpia echinospica (assembly GCA_020002185.1). Lineage (NCBI taxonomy): Eukaryota > Metazoa > Annelida > Polychaeta > Sabellida > Siboglinidae > Paraescarpia > Paraescarpia echinospica. The sequence continues at coordinate 56,669,819 of CM034537.1, forward strand.
CAGTCTATTGTTTCCTTTATATGAAGCAAGCTAGTTAGTAGTTCTTGTATTTCCGTTAGAATGTCCCTTGGTTTGAGGGTTTGTTATTACAGTATAACGTTTGGTAAAGAAGCATCATATTGACACACGCACACACGCACGCACGCCCGCCCGCCCGCACGCACACACACATTCAGCCCTTGATCAATTAATATTTAGGCAGTTTCGCTATAAACTGAGGAAGTCTTAGTGATCGTCCACATGGGTATTGATGCGTAAGCCGTCGGAAGACGAAAGTAGTTATGAAATTATATTGGGCATACTTATAAAAATAAGTTTCGCAAGCTACCAACTAATTATATTTGGTAGTCATGTGGCAAACATTGGCGAGTCACGCTGTATGTTCATAAGAACACTTTCAGGGTTTGCTAAACCTCATTCACCATGGATTCGGAAATAACATACTGGTCTGTTGCAGGTCTCACCCCGACTATTTTCACAAGTGACTAATCACATCGACGACGTCTTACCGACGTTCGTCACGCGTCGTTGCACCAATAGAACTAACCTTTGTTCACCGCCCGCTGCGTTATTGTTGATCCGCCACATTGGGTTGTGGTAACAATCGCTCGGCGTTGTAATACACTGTAATATCCATACACTTAGATAACACTTCCTTAAAGAAAATCGCAGCTCTTGCCCACACGCACCGATTTCGCGCATTTCAAGTACAGCGGGTGGCAATTGAGGTTTGCCATTTCCGTTGTGCTTACTACGGGCCCTACCTCGTTGTTTTTATGTTCTGACGTAATACCTTGAGACAATTAATGTGATGAAATACTGCGAGATTTGCAACGCTAAATAAATGATATGTGCTACATATTTTGCAATATATATATATATATATGGGAATGGCGTGTAAAACGGGCCCCTTAAGCACGATTTGTCATAAAATTGACATTTTTTACTATAATAATTTTGTTCTACGGGATCATCTTCTTCACTTATCTGACTACGTTTGTGAAAATGTTTGCGTATTTGTGTTAAAATTACTGTAACTACGGCGGGTTTCAGAACACCACCAGATTGTTGACTCGCTAAAAAGGTGCGTCCGAAACAGTGCACATCCACTTGTATTATTTAGTCATCATCACACATTTCACAAACACATTGTGCACACTCGGACCCTGAGCAGTCGTGGTGTGTCTACGCCACATAATATTGATATTTTATCCTTTCTTCACCGTCCTTACTGTCCGAAAACAGTTGGTGCATTGTTGTTTCTGCGCCCAGTAGTCTCACTTGTATTCGAAGCTACGAGACATCGCTGTGGTATGGCGAACGATCTCATAATTCCCCGAGTAATTCCACTTGTGTTGGGTTATGGTATCTTCAACGTTAAAATATTGTTGTCAGATTATGCTCTTAAATCGAAGTTGACGTTTGTATGGACTGAGCGTGGTGAAGAATGTATTTTCTCTGTTACTCGACTTTCGCTTTGTTGATTGATCTCCTTTCAGTATAGGTGATACACGCCATGTGTTTATTATCATGGTTTCGTGATTAATGCAACTTGAAAGAAAATATACTTGTATATTACACTACTTAATAATATAATATGTATCCATACATTTCATATTGATGCTGTATAAAATATATTAGTAATAACAATTATTGTTTTTGCTTAAGAACTTTATAAGAGAAAATAAAAAAAATTGTCAAATTTCTTGGCAGATAGATGAAAACATGTATATATATAAAATCACTTCATCACAAAATTTGTGTAATTATAATGCATGCCGTGTAAAAAAATAGATATTCTTTTCACGTCAACATTTACATAGACATTATTAAATTGGTGTCCTTATGGACATGGCAGTAACAAAATAAACTGCTGAAATATGGACAAACCTAGTTGGTTGAATTGAAGGCGTTCGAGACACATGGGATGGTTGTACGGAGAAGACAATGGGTCGACCAGTGTGGCAGGAGTAGTTTTGGCTATAGTGTTTTGTAGACAGTGAACATTCACGCGTGCAGTTTATTTGCTGTTGCATTATACAATTACACAGACAATAAAACAGAAATGTTCAGCATCTACTTATGTTTCGTGTATGAAGTTTTCTGTTGCCTGGCGTATGTATCCTGTCATGATATTTCTTAAAACTGCAAAGTCCATAAATACATTTTAGCGTCGCCCGACATGTTTCCATGTTTTAGATGGATGCATTCAGATTCGCGGAAATCTGCCCAACAAGTAAATGTGTGATAGAATGTCCTTGTCCAAATCCAACACTTCATGAACTTGAACACATTTTGATCAATTACACACTAATTATTCAGTAGAATCTGTCTTGGGCGACCACAGTGCAAGTTCACACTGGACAGTAACAACTGCTAAAGAAAGAGTGATCCACAAATACTTACATGCTAATATTACCCCATTATCCACCAAAGTAAAAAAGGTATGTTCTTATAATATAGTGCAGGTTATGCAGTATCCAGTCCTTATGACTGCACTCCCTGGCAATCCTGTTCAACTGAATGTCATCTCGACTTCTCTGGGAAGGTGGAGTGCCTGTCATCATTCAATTGAAGTAATCCGCTATGTCAGACCACCTGACTAAAGACCACTATGGTTTTATGCAAAAGGGGTGGTCGTCCAAGAGAGGTTCCATTGCACTACGAGGAACAGAACGGCATAAGACAATTATTGGACCAATAAGAAGACGACAGAGATTGGCAAGTATGTTTCCTGCCCACTGCATGACACCACTAATTTAACCGGTGTAAAGCTACATGTGGACAGTGCAACATAATTATCACAACACAACATTTCACTGTATGTGAATCCCACAAAATTAATCTATATTGACATCTACCCATTATTTATGTAAACATGCATAGGGGTCAGGCCGCAACTAAACGTTGCACTGCATTTCAAATTAATGTGGTGTATGAGAACTAGCTCTCTCAGTCAGTGAGGTTTGTGTGTGAAATGTTGGACCTTTGGTAGTGAGACAGTGCATTACAAAGCAGATTTGTAGACATCACCAAAGCACTGACATACATTAATATGCCAAATCTGAATAATTATTTTGATGCAGAGCAAGTTTACATGTATTTTGTGTGTTTAGTATATTAGTAAACTATGAACACAGAAGTAAAGATTAACAATCACATATTCAAAGAAAGTCTGCTTTGAAGCCAAATATTAAGTCTTATTCTACTTGCTTTTTGTGTAATGTATAATATATTACAACCTAATGTTTTGAAACATAAAAAAGAGATACCAGGTACTTATTAGCAGAGCAAAAACTGACACATGTTAGTCCTATCCATCTCATTATAACCACCAACAAAGCAGATATAGAGTAAATGTATAAAATATTATACATAAATTTAGGCACTGTGGTGTAAAACTGCCTATGTGGCTGCTGATAAACTACAGTGCTATGCAGTGCTGATTGTACAATGCACCTGTACATATTTCATGCAATCAGTAATTTTTTTCTTGAATGAACCTTGTAAACATCTTTAAGGCGGGAATTGGCTTGTCTTGAGGCACCATGTGACCAGACCCCTAAAAAACAACAAGTCATAACTATTCAAAATATGTCCAAACACATTTAAATTCTTTTATGTCACAACAACTATTGGCAAACGTGCTTTTTCTGTAGCAAAATTAGGAATCAACTCCCTATCACTTTAAAATCATCTGAGACTAGCTAAATTTTGTAAAAAAATGGGCCAAGAGGCCCTGAAGTCCTAATACGTCGATATGTGACCCCGGCTGACCAAATGAGTGATAAGTCGGCAAAATTGTAACATTGTTTTCTTACATTCTTGTAAAGGTTGGGTAGGGTGCTTTACACGGTGTAGGATATTTCACTCTATAGTTGTCCAGAATATGAATTTTCTATGTTTGTCACCTACAGGTGGCAATACATCTTTAACCAATAAACACCACAGTCACACCATTTTATAATAATTAAATGAACATCAAAATAAACACAACTTGCAATTATAGAAAATCAATAGTTTTGAAGATACAGTTTAAAAGCTGCAGGCAACTGAGTTTAACAGGGGTCAAATATGTCTGCTCTGCTTGAGACCAATTAAAGATTGGTCAAGGTCTCAATGGAACAATGCAGAGTGTAGTGAGGCCTGGGGCAGTTTCTGGCACAATACACACCATCTACTGTTGGGGATGGTCTTAAGGGCCCTTCTAAAAAACACATCACTAGATAATGTAAAACTTTTGCACTTTGGAGGCCCCTGAGGTGCCCTTAGAATGATTCAATCAAATATATATTTCTTGTGTATAGTGGCAGCACCCTAAGATACATCTATGCAAAATTAGAAAAAAAGTTGTTAAACAGTTTTTGAAAACATAGTTCCGCTATACACAATAAATCTGTATTTGATTGAATCATTCTAGTATCATCAGCATATAGTAGAACATACATTTTAAAGAAAATGTCTACGTCATCATCACTAAGGTTGTTGTAAATTTCACCAGCTGCCATGTCAAGTCCCTTATAATTATGACTAACCGAGTTTTCTAAATCATTCAGGTAAATAACAAATAACAAAGGAGACAAGTTTTCTCCTTGTGGTAATTCTACATCACATGAGAAGAAGACTGACACAGCCCCCCAAAATGCAAAGTTTCTACACTATCTAGTGATGTGGTTTTGAGAAGGGTCCTTGAGACTATCCCCTCTGGCAGTGACCAATTACAGATTAGTCACAGTTTCCACCAGGCAGACCAGCCCTCCACAGTAAGGTGTGACAGATGTTGTAGGAAAAGAGATTAGCCAGATAGAGCTGCTCCTGCAGTAGACAATTTAGTTAGCAAACATTTTAGGGGACCTTTGGTGCCCTTAGAATGATTCAATCAAATACAGATTTCTTGTGTATAGTTGCACTACCACATGAAATGTCTGTGCAAAATTAGAGAAAAAGTTACAGAAGAGTTTTTGAAATCAGAGAATCTTAGCTGCAGTGGGGTGGGATGTTGTTGGAAAAGCTTTTTGGGAGGCCCTGAGATGCCCTTAGAATGATTCAATCAAATACAAATTTCTTGTGTACAGTGACACTACCCTAAGAGACGTCTATGCAAAATTAGAGAACAACTTACTGAACAGTTTTTGTAATAACAGAAAAGACAACCTCTGATCCATGCAAGACACAGACTCTGCATGTGACAGATGTTGTTGGAAAAGGGTTTGCTATCAAGTTATAAATAGAGCTGCTGCTGTAGAGGACAATTTAGTTAGCAAATTTAGCATTTTAGGGGACCTTTGATGCCCTTAGAATGATTCAATCAAATACAGATTTCTTGTGATGTCTATGCAAATTTAGAGAAAAAGTTACTTAAGAGTTTTTGAAAAAAATAGGCAAAATGTTAAAATTTACCAGTTTTGGGGGTCCTTGGAGGCCCTAGGGAGCCCTTACAATGATTCAATCAAATACAGATTTCTCGTGCATAGTGGCAGTGCCTTAAGATATGTCTATGCAAAATTAGAGAAAAAGTTGCAGAATCGTTTCTGAGATACGGCAGCTAATGGCGGATGTCGGACGCAGAGTGATGGCAATAGTCCCTTGGACCTTCGGCCAAAGGACTAAAAACTGATCACTTATTTATTTGAAATTGCATTCCCACCCTAACCTTTGGCGGTCCCTTGCTCTAATGACGACTCTTGCTTGTCCATGTTAACAATTTTGCCCAATGATTCTTGTATGCTGCGCCTCTGAGCTCAGATTCCTGTGAATATTGGTGCTACAGAAGTTTTTTATTATTATTAACTACAAAAAAATTAATCACTGTAAAGAGCAAGCATAATTAACCAGATAGACCCTCCCCATGTGAAACTTTGAATATAATTTATCCATGGATGGCCATGAGAGTTCCTCCATTCCATTCATACTAGAACCATCGTATCTGTGCCTGCACACACGTATTATACATACTGTAATTGCAGCAGATTGTTATTTATTGGAGTCTCTAATTTGCATTGGCATCCTTATGAACCACAATTGGAAAATATGTTTTTTAAGGAAAATACATCAATATATGACAATTAAATAAACATATTAACCTGAAGAAACAAATTTTATTTAGGGTGGTCTTGTTTGCAAATTTAAGAAAAACAGTATTTTGTACTGATTCAAACTACCACCCACCCCTTCCAATACACTCCCACCCACCCCCACCACCACCCACCAATACACCCCACCATCACCAATACACCCCCGCCACCAATACACCCCATGCCCACCAATATACCCCACGCCCACCAATACAACCCACTCCCACCACCACTTACCCCCACCAGTACACCACAAACCCCACCAATACATCCCCACCACCACCAACACACCCCCACCCCCACTAATACATCACCACCCACCCCACCACTACACCCCCACCCTCACCACCACCCACCTCCACCACCTCTTAGTTTCAAACACAAATGTTTTGAGATGGTTGCTGTCATGATGAACATAATTATTAATATATTATTTGTGACCCGTGCAGTTCTAACGAGAACAACCAGTGCCCATTTAGAACGCCTCACATGTCACATACCTTCACTGTGACGACGGAGAGATTCTGGAAATGTTTCACGAATCCGGCGATCTGCTTAGAACCGTCGTTGGCCTTGTAGTGCCACACGGTGCGGTTCATAACCAACTGAGGGAAAATTCATTCACATAGTTTGATACGTGGTACTTTACAAATGTTTACTATTAAATAATAACATAGTAATTAACATATATATTATTATAGCTACACGTCTGAATGGATGGATGATCCAGTTTCTTTGTTATTAATATTACACATATTTACCTCTCAAGAAACTTAGTTTATGACCTGAATATTTCAACTGCTAATATTATATATATTTATATCTCAAGAAACTGGGTTTAATATCTGAAAATTTCAACCACATCCCATGGTCTTCTTTGACAGACGGGTGTGTCACACCCATTATCATGTGACATTAGTCATGTGACAGCAGCTGGAGAAGGACTGGTGGAAGGTATTGGCTGACATTGTGGTTCAACATGGGTTTCCCTCCATGGATGTTAATCACCCCGTTTATTTTCCTCATACAGCAGTTCTTGTGGTGTAGAATTGTTATGTCCTTAATTAAGCACTGTTGACCCATGTTTAGTTTGTGTCCACTTACTTACAGCTGAAAGGGGTTGACGAGAGGGTGGTCTTTAATTTGTGTGCCAAGGCGATTGACATCGACAGATTGACACCGACACCGAACTGTGACGTCGGCCGGGAGCTGCCATTAGTCCTTCACTTGGTGTCACATAACATTTGTCATACACGTACCAGTACTCTGGTCATGTGACACACCTGTAATTTCAGACTGCTGAAGATGACCGTGGGATGCGGTTGAAATATAAAGATCATAAACCAAGTTTCTCATATGTCTAGTGCAGTTAAATGGTTACTGGATTACTGGGTTACTAAATTACCTGCTGATCCAGCGATTCAACGAACCATTGGTCTCCGAGGAAGTTGCATGCCATATCCACGTCCCCATTGTAGACCAGAATTCTCTGCTTCTGTGGGAATAAAAAATACCCACATTGCACAACAACAAACACTAGAATTTAAATACATACAAAACTTTGCAATGATATTGTTACTAAAACACAAAAAAGGAGATATTTGTTAGTGAAAAGGAGATACACTGGTAATCCTTTTTTGTTTATATAAAACAATAACATTAATGCTATATTTACATCATATGATTTGATTTCTCATAACGAAATTAACGTGTTGCCTGACGGGTAGGGGGGTGGATCGGTACCATTAAAAAATACCCCTGGTAGCTTGTTCTACATTTATTATTTGGGTGCGAAATAGTGGTTATATTCAAACAAATGTAACAGCTTAAATTAAGCATTGTTTTATAAACCAACCTTAGTGGCGAGAATCTTCAAGTACTGACTGCGCATGTTTTTGTACAAAATCTTGTAGCTGGACCCAACAATGCCACTACAACACATTGACAACAGAAAAACACTGAATTATTGTGAAGGAATATATAATAATTTTATGAACAAAATCATAGAATAGGATGGGTGAAAATAATGTTGCAAGCAGAGATAGAAATGAATACTGAATTTAAGGAGTGTTTTCAAATTGCATTGAGGACTCTGAAAGTGTCTTAGTGGCACATTCAGTAATTATTAGTACACAATGTCACTGTTAAGAAGCGAAATCTATTTTAAAGAGCAAAATCCGGCTTATGAGTTAATAAGAATGTGACTGAACCAGTGCCCTGATCCCGTTACCTGCAAATTTCCCACTGCGGGAGGCCGGCAGGGATATGGAGGGCCTTCCTCACATCCGCCCGGTTCAGGTAGGTTGTTATCCCGCGGACGTCAACACACGGGGGAACAACCGACAGTTTCCCTTCTGGCACCTTCGCCAAGATAACCTGGTCAGACAGAAGGAAGAAAGGGTTGGGACTACTGGAAACCATGTCATATTCCAGTTGATTTGATTGTAATAATCCCAATTATAACAGGTTTTTAAACCTTAAGGATTTCTTCAATTTCCAATAAGTACAATTTTAAATCTAAATTATATGTAATACATACTGTCTACAGGCTACAATAGAAAACAAAATTATAGGTTAAATTGTGTTAATATACTGGTAGTTTTTTTTTTTTTTATATTAATGTAGCACATATTTGTAATGTTAATTTTTAAAATTATGAAACATCATTAAATCAATGAAAAACTCACCAGTTTGATTAATGAGTATTATATAGTATTTTAGCTCCACTTTGTGAAGATATTCAATGGTTAGTTTATCTTTATTTGGGGAATTGAGACAGCTCGACGATTTTAGTAAACATTGAAGAGTTGAATTAAAAAGGTATTCTCGCTTTGTTAAAACACATCTGGATGGTCAGTATGTAAGCATACACCTAGATGGTCAGTATGTAAGCGTACACCTGGACGGTCAGTATGTAAGCGTACACCTGGACGGTCAGTATGCAAGCGTACACCTGGACGGTCAGTATGCAAGCGTACACCTGGACAGTCAGTATGTAAGTGTACACCTGGACGGTCAGTATGTAAGCTTACACCTGGACGGTCAGTATGTAAGCTTACACCTGGATGGTCAGTATGTAAGCGTACATCTGGACGGTCAGTATGTAAGCGTACATCTGGACGGTCAATATGTAAGCGTACATCTGGACGGTCAGTATGTAAGCGTACGTCTGGACGGTCAGTATGTAAGCGTACATCTGGACGGTCAGTATGTAAGCGTACATCTGGACGGTCCGTATGTAAGTGTACATCTGGACGGTCAGTATATAAGCGTACATCTGGATGGTCACTATGTAAGCGTACACCTGGACGGTCAGTATGTAAGCTTACATCTGGACGGTCAGTATGCAAGCGTACATCTGGACGGTCAGTATGTAAGCATACATCTGGACGGTCAGTATGTAAGCATACATCTGGATGGTCAGTATATAAACATGCATTTGGATGGTCAGTATGTAAACATACATCATGTTCAAAATGTATTACATGATTTTACAGTAAAATCGAATGGACATCCTGCCGCTAAACAGACCAGTACCTGCATCTGTTCCCACTGGAAAGGCAGGAGGTGGAGGGATGGAGGACTGATGCGCGTCCTGTTGTCACTCGGGCCCTGGTAACACTCTGAGTACAGGTTGTAGATGTTCAAGCTGTTGATGATCTTTCCAGCCTCCAACACCTGCGACAGTGACACATACTGCCTCGCATACACTGACAGTAATGACACACATAGGACAGTGACACATACTGCCTCGCATACACCGACAGTTATGACACACATAGGACAGTGACACAGCACAGAGACACATACTGCCTTGCATATACCGACAGTAATGACACACATAGGACATTGACACAGCATAGTGGTGCATACTGCCTCGCATACACCGACAGTAATGACACATATAGGACAGTGACACAGCACAGTGATGCATACTGCCTGGCATATACTGACAGTAATGACACACATAGGACAATGACACAGCATGGTGACACATACTGCCTCGCATACACCCGACAGTAATGACACACATAGGACACTGACACAGCACAGTAACACATACTGCCTCGCATATACTGACAGTAATGACACACACAGGACAGTGACACAGCACAGTGACGCATACTGCCCCGCATACACCGACAGTAATGACACACATAGGACGGTGACACTACACAGTGACACATACTGCCTCGCAACACCAACAGTAATGACACCCATAGTGGTGGACATGTTACTGACACAAGCATGATGGTGACACATTATTGACTTACACAAGATAGTGACACATTACCAACATTCAATGACAATGTAACAATGTAACTGATCCAATAAACATTATTACTGATACACACATGCTAGTGACACATTACTGACACACATGACAGTGACACATTACTGACATCTGATATCCACCTACATCTGGTAGACTGAAATAGGACTGTAACTTGTAAAAAGGATTTGTATGGAATTTTAAATAAAAATTACAGATTTCAACCAACAAAATCTCGGGCATGCCTACTCCTTGTATTGTTGTACTCTGACCTAGTCGTGACACGGTCTGGCCGTCTGGGGCACTTACCACGGATGCACACTCGGGGTTTGTGGTCGTGGCGAAGTTACAGGAGAGAGCAGCACCAGTTTTACAACACGAAGCCATCATCTTGCTCCAGAGTCTTATAGAAAGCAAAGAAGTAGTTCAGGAAAGCCCAGTTTACCAATGTATTCAGTGGCAGGAGAGAAAGACCCAGGGGAAAAGTGATGGACAAAAAGTAACAGGTTATTTTGATTATTAATATTATTTTATACATCGTAAAAGTACCGTAGGCAGCCATAGTGTACAATAATTAATAAAAATGATAATAGCCATTAATAACATCAGTGAACACTGGAGAAAATGTGAAACATAAAACAGCTGAGAACTGAGAAAGAATGGCATAGAAATTGTGTTTTAAACATGTGAACCCTGATGAAAAACAATGTGCTGAGAAAGAGTGCTGTTGAAATTGAGCAAATACATATTATTATTAAAATGAGTTACATTCCTAGCAAAATTAGTAGGACAACCTGTATTATTGCCATGAGAGTTAACTACATATAAAATAAATACTGCTAATAAAAATATGGTCACATCGGCATTCAGCCAGTCCCAAGAATGACTGTATTAATGATGTTCCCCGTGTATTATGATTTTATTTCAAATTCAATCAACTGTAAACTTCTAATTCTTATTAATGGATGCATATACGTGTGTGTGCGTGCAACAATCACTTACGCCGTTCCCCACAGTCCGTGGTAGTAGCCGAAGAACATGAGCGAGTTGGTGTTCATACCCCAGTCTGACAGTCCATTGCCAACTGCAAAACCCTGCAAGCACAATCAACGATTGAACGAAACCCACAAATACAACCAACAACTAAACAAAACTCCCAAATACAACCAACAACTGAACAAAACCCCCCAAAACAACCAACAACTAAACAAACCCCCAAATACAACCAACGACTGAAAAACGCAACAAGCAAAACCAACAATTCACAAAATCCAGCAAGCTGTTACCTTGAAGTTAAACTCTTTGTCGTCAACGATGCGGGCTGACAACGTTGGTACATAGATCCCGCCGTAACTCTCCCCAGTGATGAAAAACTCATTCTTCGAGAATTCCGGGAAGTTCATGATGAAGTATTTCAAAGCCCAGTAGTTGTCAAGAGAAACCTGCAAATAATCTCACCAATAGTATTTGTAGACACCTGTCATAAAGGTAATTTATGCTGGCTAGTTCAAAGTTAAAATGTAACGTTGTAATGCAAACAAATTGTGCATTGTCATGTTACTTTGTGCGTCACACGAAATTAGTTTTGTTTGGGGGAGGGGCGGTCAGAGATAATTTTGTCTGGCATCAGACAATGATATTTTATGCTTTGTACCGATTCCATAAATATATCGATATCATCATATCAATGTTTACAAACTCTCATCTGTGGGGGTATGGGGGTTGAGGCCAGATGAAAGTAATTTTGTCTGATATTGGACACCGATGTTCTGAAATTATCCCTAAACCTATTACAAAATAGCTTGTTACTGCACAAGTGTCCAGTTCTACTGGCCTACCTGGTCGTCGTCTGTCGTGTAGTTCTTGTCAATGGAGTACGAGTATCCGACACCAGCTGGCGCCTCCAGGTACAGCATGTTGGCCACCTGAGGGCGCCACAAGCTCACATTACTTCACAAAATAGAGCAGATCCTCACTAATAAGGTCAACCCCACAAATGGTCCAAAGTAACTTGAACAGTGTGGTGATTGTATTAGTTAAGACTAATTTCATATATTGTTTCAGAAATAATTTGGGATTGTCTGATGGTGACCTTAATTGCGAGGTGACCATAATACTGAGGTGACTGTAAAGCAAGGTTTGACCATGTTACACAAATCATAGTAGAAATTTAAAAAAATTCAGTTAATAGGTGAATTTGTAAAGTTAACAACTTTGAATCCTACGGCTCGCCATTAACATCAGCATGTCATGTGTAATTTCAAACAAGTTTTTTGGAGCATAACTTTGAGGTGAGTTGTGACATGTTATTGTATTTATGTATATAATGTGGTGATATTTTACTGAACTTTATTATTTTATCAATTGTTTTGTAATATTCCCATTAGTCACTCCCATTTAAACATGAACATTGTAATATGAAACATTGTAACCAATGTTTCTGTTCAACGTCTTAGATTCTTCACATCGCAGTGTATTCATTGTAACGTGGTGCCACCTGGTGGACATTTTGGAACTTTGTGTATTCCAATACAATTTTCCTCATGCGACGAGTTGTGTTAAGAAGCTAACATTGAACTATATTTATTATACCAGTAATGTAGAGCTTGCTTAATATTTTATTATTCAATATGGAACAGTATCTGATAATGATAGAGTTTTAATCCTCACAGTGTTCCAGCTGTAGGGGTTCTTAACCAGAGTCTTGCCATCAGTAGCCGCCTACAACACAGATCAAAACCAAATAAACACATATAAAACACCAACCATATGTGGGAAATATCTAAGAAAATCGACTTTGTTACCATGTCTAATAGATGAACAAAGTAACTATTCTTGCCATGGAAGAAACTGATTAATTAACTCTTCGGTGATCAAGACTGCAATCAAAATATTTGAGAAAAAATAGTCAGTTTCGTGAGAGATAATGTAAAAATAAAGTAAAGGTAAGTTCTTATATTGCGCAGTATCCAGTCCTCAGGACTGGTCAAAGCGCTTTACACTTTACTCCCTCGCAGACCTGTTCAATCGAACACTATCTTGACTTCTCTGGGAAGCACCTATAATTATATGTCACAATGTTGAAATAAGCCAAGAAACCAAAATGTTGTTACATACAAGAACTGGAATATTTTATTTTCTAGAAACACTGAAGTTTCAATAATGCATCAAAACAAATGTGACTATACAAGGTGTATTATTTATTTGCTGCCATATACATAACTAAAAAATATGCTACACGCACAAATTTATTGTTTTCAGAGGAATGAATTACCAGGTAAGGACCATGTTCATTGAGCATGCCGTCCATTGAGCTGCAACCTGGTCCACCATTCATCCAAACCACAAGAGGATCTGTCTTAGGATTTCCCGCCGACTCGACAAACCTAGAGGGCACATACAAGGTTAAATAAATCCCAATAAACACGATCTGAACATATGTATTTATTTAGATGGCAAATTAATGACAGAACTATTCATTACTGAAATATCAAGTTTTAAAATACTTTAAATCTATGACTTAAAATAATAACAAAGCAAATTTTCATACTTACTATTCATAAATTATTATTATAACAAAAGCAAATTTTCATAATTACCATGTTGTCTGTCTTAGCTCCCATTCAGTGGTGGCGTTTCAGTTAAAAAACTAAATAATTCCTATGAAAAATATTGTTCATGGCTCCAAGATTCCATTAGACAGCAAGAAATTGTCTAATGTATTATATTACTCTCTACTGTTTTTAAATATTTCGTCTGTCCACATATTGAATATGCAAATCAAGTATGGGCTCCCTTCTTAATGAAACACATTACAGCTCTTGAAAATGTTCAGCGTACAGCAACCAAATTAATTCCAGGTTTTAAAGATCTTGAATATAATGAACGTCTGCAAAGACTAAAATTACCAACTCTGTCATATCGTCGCCTCAGAGGAGACATGATTGAAATGTATAAGATTTTACCAGAGAAATATGATACAGCTGTGACATCGAACTTTATAACTTTGAGGGATAATGAATCATGTACGAGAGGACATCACCTAAAAATATTCAAAGGACGTTGTTGGTTAAACATAAAAAAATTCATTTATACACTGATGCACGGACGTATGGAACAGCCTCCCATGGTGTGTGGTAGAGGCTCCATCAGTCCAGTCCTTTGAGGGAAAATTAGACAAATTATGGAAGAACCACCCAATTAAGTTCGACTACACTGCCCCACCCCTATTATGGAACAACTCATCAGACACATGCGCACCATATAGTTTGACGACAAACATCAGAGCTGGCGCAAGAGGCATCACAGCCTAGAAGCCAGAAGAGGACCTGTAAGAACTAAACTTACTTTGGAGCAATTATTGAAACATGCGACGTTTTCACGCGACATCAGTGCGAGAACAAGATCCGGTGTAGACGACTGAAATGTTGCGTGTTTCAACAACTGCCGCAAAGTAAGTTTATTTCTTGTTGTCTAAATATTCCTACTATTTCTATAAAAGCACTAGCACTAGCACTAGCACTAGCACTAGCACCGTCTCACCAGTAGTGGAGCTTGCGAGTGCCTGTGGCCTTCAGGTAGCCAGAGTAATGCTTGAAGCTGGGCTGGGTGGTCAATCCAGGCAGGAAGTCCACCTTGTCCGCGGGAATGTCGGCCATTCCATCCCGCAGAACAAAGGCTAGCAGTACAACGGCAAGCAGACAGTGACAAGCCATCTACAGAAAACAACAAACACAGGTTATTAGGTTAAAAACTAAGCGATTGTCATGCTTTGTCAGGCACAGAAAGGCAGGCCAACCTGGCTGAAATGCTGGTGATGGCTATTTAACAGTTGCACCTTCTCGGTCAGTTGCATTGTAGTCAGTCAAGTGAAGTAAACTTATAGTGGCTGTCTCGCCAATTGTTGGAGTTTGGTCTTCCATAATTGCCCATAATCATCAAGTTGATTATTCTGACACTGAGAGTTTAGAGAATGAGATCCCAGCTCGGTGAGTATGCAACAGGTTTTTTCCATTTCCCTGCGTGCGATCTTTTACATCCCCTGGCAGAGACACCAGATAGAACCAACGGCTTATAGCAGGTGGTGTAGAGTGAATGAAATTGCCCAAGTTTTGAGACTAACCAACTGTTAATGGTGTGTGAGCGATATTACCAGTCTAGTCTGTCTTATTTAAGATTCACTCACATTGGCCAATATACACCACAAAGCGGCTTCACTAGAGTACGCATAAATGTCATAATACACACATCCCACACATTGCTCATCTTCCTGTAGATTGGACTTACATGGCAATAACAAATTTGCAATGATTTGAGCTGGTTTGAATCTGGCTAGCTTGTTGACGTACGCAAATCTCATCTTGCAGTCATTGACATCATGACTGCTCTATCCCTGCCACGGGAGTCTACTGGATTTTTGGCGTATCTCCCGGTCTCTTGGAATACAGGCAAATCTCCTGGGTTTTTGCTGAAAATATCACCCTCCCCATCTTTGAGACAGCGCGACACCGCAGGAGATGTGGTGAACTGTATCTGTATATTACGTTGACCGATCAATCTTGATCATTAAACAACGGTTGGTTTATTGTTGGAGGAAACAAAAGAAAAAGAAGAAAAAGGAAATATACAAAAGACCAAAAGTATGAGAGAAGAGAGAAAAGATATATAAAACTGCCATTGTCTTTTTCAGGTATCAGGTCTAGGCCACTAGGAACTGCTTCATTTCCTGCGAGAAATCTCCAACAGCATCCTCCTGTCTTCCGATAGACCCATCGAGGAATATGCGTCGACAGTGTGGGATCCTTCCACTGAGAAGAACATCAAGTCTGTGGAGAATGTTCAACGACAAGCTGCTCGCTTTGCGAAGAACGACTACCATCGACGCAACAGTGTGACAACCATGATCAAAAGCCTGAAATTGGAGACCCTTGCGAGTAGGCGGGCTAATGCCAAGCTCATAATGTTCTACCGCATCAGGAACAATTTAGTGGACATAAAAGTGACTTCACTCACCGCTGCTTCAACTCGTACCAGAGGCAACGCATATCGCTACTTCCAGACATTCACCCGCATCGTTGCATACAAGCACTCATTCTTTCCAAGCACCATCAAATCATGGAACAAATGTACACAACAGCTAGTTAGCAAACAATCACTGGACTCATTTAGAAAGCATCTCCTCTCCATGCCTACCTAAACTTGGCTAAAGTAATCTACGCTCACGAAGCTACAGGCACACCCGTCACCGACTACATAGTCCTCTAATATGTCTAAAGTTTAAACTTCACAAAAGAACCAATAGACCTAAGGCTAAGGCTTAGCCTAAGCCGGCTAAGGCTAAGCCAGCGCTACACCACATACCCGCTACTTGCGACGTCCCATCTAAGCTCGACAATACTCTAGCCACATACGGGTGGCTGATACAGAGTTCTGAGCTGAACATAAGAAGATAAAAGTTGGCAGGTATACCGCTCATGAGCAGACATGGCCTCTGTCACTTGTCAGCCGGCCCTATGTACTGTGCCGTGGTCATGGCTGTGAGTGTGACGCATAGCCGGCTTAAGCCTTGGAAGTTGGACTGGAAGTTAAAGTATTTGGACGGAGTGATGACGACTTGCAACGCTTACTGGTTTATAGTTTCTATGATATATGTAATGTTAAATGACCACAGAGTTGGTTCAAACCCATTAAAATGTAGCTGTAAATACCAAAACGTACCTTCCCTCCGAATAACGTTCGCCACCTGAAACGGGCCGGCCAAAACGTTGATCATGTGACTATTGTTTGTCACATGACACGAACGAGGTCCTGGCGTGGTTGTGACCGCGGTTACACTGGATATCCGTGAACAAAGGTCGAGTAAGCAGCTTATTGTAGATAAATAAATACTTGTCAGTGTATTATGCAATTTAAGTCGATGTTGGCATCAACCCAATGAATAAAACAAGTGATAATAGTGGTAGGTCCTTCTTCTTCCGATACACGCCAGCCTCAACATGCTGAGGATACAGGCGGTGCCGTGGCTTGGCAGGCGAACAGGAAATTTTTGTTTTGTTTTTAGAGTGCAATATATAAGAACACAAATTATCGTGTAAATAAACATAAATACGTGCAGAAGAACTTGTTAACGTCTAAAACATGGGGTACTGCAAAGTCTGGATGTTGCTTTTAAACGCATCCAGGCTGTTTTGATTTACAATATATTGAGGGAGGGAATTCCAAAGTCGAATGGTACTGGGGAAAAAAGAATACAAGTGGTAGTTGCATCTGGAGTGAGGGATAAGATAACATAAGGAATGTTGTTTTCTAGTAACTATATTTACAGGAATAAGGTATTGGTTTGCTGGTATACCCACTAGGCCATTTGCTATCTTGCAAATGCAGGCAGGCACTCAGCTATGTCCTGGCCTAGCTGAGTGCCTGCATGGCAAGGCATGGCCATGGTGATGGGAGTCGGGGAAGTTCGGGTAATCCGTACCGTCGGGTAAATAGTATCGCTGCGATTGCCAAAAACTGGACGACACTTCGAATTTGAATGATGGACTGATTAGTACCCCCGGAGCCGGAGGTGGAGATGCCACTAAGCAAACCCAAATGGCGCCAAAAACGCCTATCGGAAAACACTAGGAAAATGTCATGTTTAACACCCAATGATATAAAATGTCACGGAAAGAAAGTCGATGCTGTGCATGGAGGCATGGGTTAGTTTCAATTGTTAATTTATTAATTCAATTAACTTTATTTAATTAATTAACTTTCTCAAGAGACACAAATTCATTTAATTAACTAACTTTTCAGGAAGAGGTTAATTAAATTTAATAAACAAAAATCTAAATTAACTTTCCGTTATGTATTTTTATGTATTCCTGACGTAGTTGTCACTGGCCTACTGTCAGTAAATGTATTTAAGTAGATTTGATGATCACAAAGCACTCTAAAAGCTGTCAGTGACCCAAATGACATGAAAGATAGCAATTAGTTAAGTCAGGGCAACAGTTTGAACAGGGTCAAATGTCCAGTCAGTATCAGACAGTGACTGAACTGGGAGAACTGTTGTGACCAGCTGCTAGAGTTCTATTATGTAAGATAACCTCCTGAGATGGGTTCAGTTATTGGCAATCAAATAAATGATTGGTATCTTGCAGCCTGACTAAAGAACAAAGGGAATATGGACACTGATGGGCTAATCCACCCTGTGAGCAAACAATACCAGTGGACATTGTCAGGGGTTCTGCCACTGCCAGCCACATTGTAGCACACATCCAAGTATAAAGTATCTGGAGATGTTTTCTAGACATAATACCTTATGAATGAATGACAGTTTATTTATGACATAATCCCAAAAGATAAATGTGAAAAGTGAACACAATTTGGCAATACAATGTTTAACTTAAATTCTCGAAATGTGCTTTCAAATTTTATAAATACTTGTACAATGTAATGATGCTTTATTAGCAGGCTTGCCCTGTTAGACATGTGTTCCAGTGGTGATCCGTTCCTGTTAGCACCTTAGTGGTTTTTGTCTTGCATTAGAATTAATTGTTAACTAAGTTGAAGTTAATTTAAATATTAATTGTTAATTGAATGAAAGTTAATTATTAATTTAATTTAATTGAACAATTTTGGAGGTTAATTTAATTTACCTAATAAATGTGTGAGGTTAATTTTATTTAATTGAACAATATCATAGTTAATTGTAATTTAATTAATTAACTTTACAAGTTAATTTCCCCATGCCTGATGCTGTGTTTTCGTAACCCTACATAAAAAATGGTTAATACCTTATGGACACGCGGGCATTAATTCATAAACACATTCACATGTTTTACCCCGGTTTGATCGACTCAACCCACACTTATTCTACATGTGACACGTTTCGGGCGATTACTTGTTATTCCTTGTGGAAGGTAAAATAGTACCATTGCTACTAAGGCATAAAGCTAGCACATTTTTTTAGCGACCGTTTTCTGTGCCAAGTTAATTGAGGTTTCCTTGGAATTAGCTGGTGTGAAAGCCATTACACGCATGGAGTAATTTCAAGTATTTCTAAAAAAAAATTAAAAAAATTGTGCTTTGAATGCGAAATGGTTTCAACCGAAAATTAATGCGGTGTAAGCAATGGAAAGGATATCATATGTATACGAGTTATATAATGATGAATCATTGTAGGAACTTGATGCACATAGCCACATATACTATTGAGAACATACACAGCTAACAATGGAACTAACTAGACCTAAGGCGAAACCCGAGGAGTCAAGCAAACACGTTTTATTTCACTTTTTCAAGCTAATCGTAGATATTAAAAATATACGTCAAATGCGGTGCTATGTACATAAAACAACTTTCTTTAAACGTATATGTATAGGTCGCCCTTTACACTGCATAGTTATTTTTCAGTTAATATAATTATTTATGTACGAAATAATGCGGCGTTAGTGCGTACGCCGAGTATCCATTTCCTGCATACAAACTTCCCGTCGAACGATCACCTCTGGTTGGACTGCAAATGCTGTGACGTAGTACCCAGTTACTTGGCGTTTGCGTTCGGCACTGGGGTTGGTGTTTGCGCTAAATGATGTTTTCTAATGGTCTCTTGATTGCGACTGTCCTCTCCTGCCACACGATTGCTCGGCCCGATGGTTTGTGTTTGTGTTGTAGAGGTTCGGAAGATAGAAGTAGAGTACGAGCACTCATCCCTCTCCACCCTTACCCCAAGCGGACCCGGGACAGCTGACTGAGGATCATGCGGAGGATGGACGAGAAACTGAGCCCTGAACCATCCGTATTGTTTGCGGTACATCGGGTACGAACTACACCAGCAACAGCCGGTGTTCCCGTATTCCAGCGAGCTCATCATTTCACGACAACGCGACAAGTCACGATGAGGATGCACCGATTGTAGTTCTCTGGGGTTCCGTCTTAACGCCATCTTCTGGTGTCGTGGCCTTCCTTTATCGCCTTGTGAGACTTCTTGCTTCCCGCGTTCACCGTGCGTCTCTTCCTCGATATGCACCTCGTTTTTCGCCCCCACTCGCCCTCCGTCGTTGCCTGTGCCCATGGTATTATCCACCTAAGCGGACCGTCGACGTGACCACCATCTTCTCTGTCCAAAATCTGGTGGTCCGTATGTTCTGTTCCATGAAAACAGGAGGTCCAAACCACAGCGGACCAAATGAAGTTACATCCGAGAATCCATAATGACCGTACCGCGTGTAGGCCTACTAGGTATTGTAACTTCAGAAACCGTGGAAGTCCGGTGTCCCGGGCCCCGATTCAGCTGTGCCAGGATTCCTCAAAACGCATACTGCGCATGCGCGCGCAGGCACAGTAGACACTTTGATGAGATGTGACGTCACGTTTTTCACAGTCGTGCCAGAAGTATCCGCGGTCGTATAGTTTATGTGAATTAGTAGTTGTACGTCGATTTATTTAGTTCTGCGTGTTTTTAAGGAGGCATGGTGAGTATGGAGGACAGAGACAACAAATACGTGATGTATATGACATGCTTGAAGCATTATTTGGTGCATGGCACACATCGACCAGGACTCGGAGCAGGACTGGCAGGAGCCGACAAACGCATCAGGAATGCGATACACAAAGCGGTCAATAAATACGAAATAGACGGTGGGCAAAATGTTAGCGATCCAAAGTGTCATAGTCCTAACTAGTAATCAACTGATGCAGTACAAGTAAACTTAGTCTTAATTTGTTTCTCATTAAATACAACAACACGTTTCCCGAAAGGACGACGCTATTCGCACAGCTGCTCCGCGTATGATTATGCTGGTGAGAATAAAATTCGTACTGCCTCGTGATTTTATCGTGTCAACAAAAGCAGAACATACTTTCACAAGATATCTATATTCAGCTCTCTATTCTCACATTCTTTGAACGTCGTGCAAACAAACTCTTAGAAAAGTTGTTTTGAGTGAAGTAGGCCTACTTAGAGTCACTAAATAGACCAAAACAGAAAGTCTCTCAAGAGATGCCTACTGCCCAAAATTGTGCATACTATCTGCTGTGTAAGTGCGTGTCACATGGTTGTTATACAAGATCAGACACTGTATTAGTAAATGTTTTGTAAAATTATTTGATTTGTTTTATCTCCTGTTGACCTGACAAAATACGGTACACTTAGTCGACGAAACATTGACTCAAAAGTCCAGGCCAACTCCTTTGCTGCAAACTCTATGAAATGTAATTTTTTTCCGAAAAAGGTATGCTTTGTTCATTGTTATGAAACAACTGTTTGTTACTTCTTATTCTTCACAATAGCGTGGTGACCTCTGTATAAGGTAATTTAATGCTCATATATTATCTTCTTCACATCTATGTGGTGACCTCTGTACAGAGGAATATCCCACAGTAACCATATACGTGGGTCTAATTTAAAGTAAGGTTGATAACAACAATATATTATGAAGTTTAGCTTCGATTAATTGACTCAATGACCTAATGTCTGAAATGGTTAACTGTTTTTTTCTTATAAAATTTTCAGTGTTATGTTTAATTTGAACAGAATAACGTTATGGCATCAAGAAACTCCCAAACTATATCCCAAATGACAGTTTACCCTTTTTGATAATTAAATAATAATAATTGTTAGACCTAATTTAGCAGTAAACCTAAATTGTCTCTTCTACTACAAAAGTATTGATTTATGGCATAATTATTAACCACCACTCTACTGTCTACTGGTTCTTTGTGCCCTTCTAAGGGTTTGTATAGCGCCTGGAGATATGATAAAGGTGGCAAATATTATGTATGGAATGTATTATTTTATGTTTTGTTTGTTTATTATACTTATTTCATGTTCTACGTTTTAGAGGATGATCAGTACATGAAGTTGAAACACTGTTGTACGATGTCTGAACAAGAAAAACAACCGACTCCTCCAATGCAACAAAAACAGACTACACAAAGACACATTGTTTGATCGTCACTTTCTGGACACATGCTGCATCTGCAAAATAAAAGAACTCGTTTGTTGAGAATTGTGTTTGGTAATTATGAAAAATAAATGTGCTGATGATTTTTTAATAAAGAAAGGAAGTACAGTGCATTTCACATAACTCAAACTCGGTTAAGTCAGTTTTAATTCAAGTCAACTCTTTTTCCTCAACCCTGGCTGTCTTTGTATCTTAGATGGTATAAAATAATTTGCATAAGTCTACTTCTCTTAAGTCCAAGTCGACGCGATTTCTTTGCACGCTCATATTTCTTTCATTCGGTTAACTCAAATTTATTAAATCTTTACTATCAAACATTTAAATTTTGTCCGCAGGTATGGATATAAAACGCTATTATCGTATTGATAAAGTGATTTTTGTAAGGATTTAGTTACTATTTCACATGACATTTCTCTCACTCAGAATGTTTTGATTTTACTAACTTATAATTTCACTGTCTGTTGGAATTAGTGTGCAGAACTCTTGTTAATTTGTTCCCACATTATTTCTGACATCAGTCACTAATGCTGTTTGACCACACCAATGCCTAGGCCAAGAGAGAGGTTACCATAAAGTCTTTCAAAGAGAATCAGCTTGCCTTTTGGAGTAATTGATTAACTTTATAAAAAAAAATTTGTTTGTAATTGATAGTAGATGCTAATGTCTTGGTTTTAGTTGTTGGTTCGATCCCAACTGGTATTGCACTTTGTGCAAAATTACCCCTGGCATGGGCTTATTGACCGAAACATTGCATCTCCTCTTGTAATTATATTGATGTTGAATTGGAAATGCTCACCAAACAGTTATTATTTTCAACATTTAATTAATTGATTTTGACTAATTATTTCTGGTGCTGTGGAAATGATGCATTATAATTGATTACATTAATAAATATTTGCCCTGGAAATGACAACATAATGAGTCAAATCCCTTATATTAAAATAATGGCTTATTTTTAGGGTATTTTAATAAACTTATGCTGGGCAAAATTTAAAAATAAAGGCATTGGGCAAGATCCTGCAAGGACACTTTCCCTAAAAATTAATGTACAGTGTATACATAAACATTGACTTAGATTATAAAATTATCTTCAATCCACCAAAATTTAGATAAGATAGCAAATGTCTACAAGTGTTAATGTAAAGCGTATATGTAAAGAGCTGTTCTGGAATTTAAGTAAATAAATCTAAGTTTAAAAATCATATAACTAAATTGCAGGGTTAGTTTTCTGCCGAGCAGAAAGGTATTTCTGGAATAAACAACTACATTGAAAAAGTGACACATCATAGTCATTAAAATGTCACATCTTCTAACAACAAGGTGTTCCATAGGTTGTATGGAACATATGAGATTTTAATAATGCTTTGCATGTTGCCTTGGAGTGTGCACCTCTGTTTAGGTTACATAAGTGGCATGCTCGAAAAAATAATTGTCACTCATCATTATTTCAATCCATATTACAGAAAGGGCATACTTTAGCCAGTAATACACTTCCACGAAATCAATGGTCAACTAGCATTAATTCCATCATATATGTTTCCTCTTTTATTTTTGTTAAGTAAAAAATCATACTATTTTTATATACCAGAACTTCTTATGCGGCTAAGTTGTTTTACAGATATGGTGCACCCACGAAACTGCTCTCAGACCAAGGTCGAGAATTTGTCAATCAGTTGAACACTGATTTGGCGAAGAGGTTTGACATTAAACGTATGATTACAGCTGCATATCACCCACAGACTAACGGTTTGGATGAAAGGTAATATCAGTACATCAGATGTAAAGTTAAAATAATGTTGTTCAACCATTACAATATATGGTCATAGACTGTAAGTTGCCCATTAAAATTAGTAATCACAATTTTACTACTAAAATGTGTAAACCTGAAATTTTTTTATGCATCGTCTCTTTTTTACTGAAACTCCTTATCGAAAATAACTTGTGACATACATGTTGACAAATGTATGATGATAGAATTGTTATGTGGTCCATTTAGAAGCATTATTACATTACAGAAATGGCATGTGCAATATTGCACATAATAATGATATACAAATTGTGTGAAATTGTCAGTTTGTCATATTTTCTTTAACTACCCAAAGCACACAAGCTAATAAAATTATGTACTTGGAATATTCTTGACCACATATCAAATGAAACATGTTGCAGAACCAACCAGACACTCAAGACCAGACTGAGCAAGTTGGCAGATGAGCACCAGACAGACTGGGATGACAATCTTGAGGAGGTGGTATTTAGTCTGCGTACACAGAGACAGACTTCAACAAAGTTCACACCTTTCTTTCTGATGTTTAACAGACACCCATGTCTGCCTATGGAGGTCATTGTATAGAAATGTATAGATATATACACACATACAGTGGAACCTCACTATTAAGGTCACTCTAAGGACTGGACAAGTGAGCTGAATAGCGAGGTGACCATATTAGCGAAACTAACTTTTGTATTCTTTACTGTATACGGAAACAATTTGGGATTTAATTATAGAATTGAAATTATAAAAAGCATCAGATCGACCGATTATCATATTCTGATGCTACCAGTGATTTATGTTAATTACAAGTACCACCGGGGTAAGTGCCACTGTTGGTATTGTGTTGTTTTCTCCATTGAGCGTGCTATTTTCTCTGTTGCATTATTATACAGATGGTTGTTGACCCGAATGACAACGTTGACATACCAACTTTTATAGAGCAGGAGGTGTGCACTCATCAGGACGGCCTTGAGCAACAAGTTCAAATGGTTCACGAGACGGTGTGTAAAATTGGTCAACAATTGTCATGATACATTAGCTGTTGTGATGTATATTTCCCCCTTAAAGACGAAGCATTTTCTCCTACGTTGAATACATCAGTTTTCAGTTCACGATTATTAATGTTGTTTAGTCTTTATGTGTTATGTGGAACTTTATCGAATGCTTTAGTGAAATCTAAGATAGCCATGTCTACAAATGTTTTCTCATCATGGGATTTGCTTATGTTATGATTTAAATTAATTGTGTTTAGTTCAATTGCTATCTATGTTACATATATATATATATATATATATGTATATCCTGCGATTTGAATTTATACTATATGTAATACTATGACTTTCCAGGTTCTGGCAAATGTTCACGTTGCCCAAGAGCGTCAAACCAAACAGTATGCGAGGAGGAAGACAAAATGGGTCAAGGTGTTCGACTTGAAGGTAGATGATGTGGTGCTGAGAAGAAATATGAAGAATGTTGGCTGAAAGGGTGGCAAGTTCGAGTCACAGTGGATAGGCCCATACAGGTATTCGGCTCAACTACCTGTCTTTATTAAAATCTGCAATGATCCCGAACAAACTATTAAACTAGTACAACGCTGAATGCATTTTAATGGAACAATATTACAAGAAAGTCATAGTTTTAGAATGGGATCTACCAAAATTGTGTTTTATCCAGGCTTCAGAGAGAAAATATCTTCCAAACTTAAATCATCGAGAATTTATCAAGAAAGATACTGCTTTATGAGACTACAACATTCGATGCAATGACAAACTGTGATTGCCAGATAAAACTCATCAGGTCCATGTAAAATTGATGATATTGAGACCCGAACCTCTATAGTATGTTATATTTGGTTATTTTCTTTTCCAGGATCGCACAGATTGGTGCGAATTATCAGGTGACGTTGGCCAGCAATGGTGGTGTCCTGGTGAAAACCAAGGTTGCCTATGATCAGTTAAAGCCGTACAACGCACCACATCAGAACCCTGCAACAACGGTCAGTACCGATCATCCGCCACTGTCTACACAAAGATCATCCGTCGGTCAATCACCAGCAGCTTCAGCACCAAGAAGGAAGAAGTTGCTTCAACTGAAGCATTCCAAACCTCTTGTGTCATCATGTCCTGAGGCTGCTAAGCGCTGCAAATCGAGCACTGACATACCTGAAGTCAGCAGTAGTCCACCAGTGTCATTATCCGAATTCTCACAGGCATCTGTCATCCGTGTGCTTGAGGCAGCATCCAGATGCACCATTACCAAATTTATTCCAGGGAACATGGCCCACTTCCTCAAGCAACGGATGACAGATCCAGTCAGTGCACTGCTAAGTGAGATGGACGAACAGGATGACAACTATCCTAACATCGCATGTGAGCTGGTGACAAGGTACCCTCACTATACCATGGATGCATACAACATCACGTCAGCCATGTTGGTGCTGTCTTTGAGACTTGGATTGAAGAAACACCCTGATGACCTGATAGACATGCTTTGCATCAAGCCAAGTCATCTGCCTGTGACAGCAAGTGACAGTGGTCCAGCCCGCAAGCGCCTTGTAGTTGGCAACTACCGGTACACGTTGAATGATATCGATATGGACACATTGAAGCACGACCAATGGCTCAATGACAATATAAGTACATTATACATAATATTGTTCCATGTAATATTGAATGTGTCATATTTATTTTGCTATATTAACACATTCGCTATAGTTTTATCACAATTCAAATTTTATAACCAAGCTTATTCAATCCTATCGGCTGTATAGATTAGATGTATCATTATGATAATCTAGTTAATGAACAAAATATATGTTGTAACTGAATCATGTTACAACAGTTTGAATATGCTACTACACTGTATATATACATTAAATTAAATATTTGCAATGTTATAAGTAATAATACAAAAGATGTTGCTTATTTGCTACTGCATGTTGTAATGTGTCTGCGATGATTTATACAACATAGTTGTTGGTTTGTTGTGGTGCACCTGTGGCTTTGCTTGGAGACCACAATCAGCAGGATGTTGCAGCAAATAAATATATATTATGTATACATTTTACTTATATGAGCATGTGAGCCAGGTGTCTATACAAAGCTACAACTGACCCTTTTTTAAACTTCATAAAAGAACACCTGTGATCTGAACTTTTTATTTATAATGAATAATCAATTAATCAGAAATAACTGCATTTGCTTGCAGGTGGTGAATGGATATCTAGCTTTGCTTGCGAAGGAGAACCCTGGACAACTGTTTCCTCTGCCAAATCACTTCGCCTTAAAGTGGTTTGCCAAGACAAGCCATGAATGGATGTTCGAGAAAGTAAGTAAATTATCATTATCAAACAAAGGACACATTTACTGAGTTGGTAAATGGGTCTTTCATAGAACGATAAGATTAGTTATTCATGTGTTTGAGAATAATCATTGATAACACTGACTAAGATTGCTCCAATTACACTGTTGACATTTTCCATTTATTAATGTTTTTTTTATATTTCATTATAAATTTGATTAGTTGATTGTTTTTTTATTGTACTGAAATTGTGTTTTTATTTCTTTATATATATATATATATACTGTGAATTGTGTATGTTATGTAAACATGTATAATTAGAACTGAGAATGTACAATAATGCCCTATTGAATTTCATGCTATAACAGTAACTAACATCGTGAAATAAAATGTTTACTGCTACTACTGTTATTAGTACAACAGCTACCACTACTGCACTAAGACACTAACTGTTATGATATATTAAACATGTTTCTTTGTAAGTTAGCTTTATTTCAATATATACAACAGTTACTATAAAGTAACCATGCTTCTCACGTGCACTTGGCCAGTTTCAAGTATGTGGTTGTGCCTGTTTGCTGCTACGCATCCACAAATCCACTCCAAGTTGATGCAGGAGAGCATTGGTGCTCCTTGTTGCCAACACTCATACACTCAACACCGTCAAGTGTGTGTCCTGAACTCGCTCAACTCTCCCAAGTATGACAAAGCATTGATGGTTGGAAGGGAGTACTAATTTATAATTTATATAGCAATATTTTAAGCCCTTTCATATGAACACAATAATCCATGTGAAATTGTGCTTTGCCCAAAAATATGTATGTGTAACATGTAAAAAGGACAAAGTACTTGTATTCTGCACTGCAAATATTATTACAATGAACCTTACAACACAGTCAAAACTAGTTCATATAGTGTGTGTGTGCGTGCGTGCGTGCGTGCGTGCATGCATGTGTGTGTTAAGAAAACATGTAAATGTAAAATAGTGGTGGTAGGAAGCCCTATGTAACTGCATCCATCTAATAGGCCTGTATTTCTATGACTTTGTCATTGAAGGAGCTACATGAAGATGTGCGCGAAGACCGTAGAAACAGAACTTGCTGAATGGGAAACCAGTCAAGCAGCAAGCAGACAGCAAGCAGACAGTTCAAGCTGTGGTATATTTGTCCTTATGGTAAGTCTTTCTTATAATACGTAATTGCAGAAAAATTATTGTATTTACACATTTTGCTTGGTCAGTCGCCATCTAGTTATGTTTTTATTTAATCACAGTCCATTCCATATATCTGATTTGGTTTATCTAATGTTACTGACTGGTTAGTACCTTCCCTGTATGTTAAATGAGATTTAAATATACTAACCACTATACATTTAAAATTTTAAAAGTAATTATCAAGTACTTGATCACTAGCACCAAGTAAATACACTGGTTCAAGTTAATTTATCTGGTCCATCTCCAGCCTATAGCCTAGTGTTAGAAATGTCTTAAACAGTCAGATCAGGCATAACACCATAATTGACTACAGTTTTATTAAACAGTATTACTAAATGAAGAAATAATTACTATTGTAGAATGCTGAGGCTTTGGCAAAGGGTGTGGCAGTTGGCCTGATGGGTCAGGCCCAGGCTTTTCACTACCGAGAGTTCGTGACCGCCCGACTGGTGGAAGAGGGCAGCAGTGATTCTTGCTGCAATCCAACCTGCCAGCCCAATAGAGACTACACAGACTGGGTGGAGTGCGAAAACACTTGCAGTGTGCCGAACTGGTAACAAAACCATTACAGTTCTACTGCACACACTGTACTAAGAGAATACAGTAGAACTGTACTAAGAGAGTACAGTAGAACTGTACTAAAAGAGTATAGTAGAACCTCACAATGTAGTTAACCCTGCAAATTGGTACCCTGTCACTGTGTTAATTTTTGATCATTTATCATCAGGCAACTTTTCTCTATAAGGTGGTTATACTGTACAGTGAACTAAGACTGTGTAATGTGTGCAACCTGGCCTAAAAATTACTAACAGGAGGATAATGTTCCTCAAAGATCTATGCAAGTTACTAATGGAAACTTAGTAAATAAATTGTTGGCAAAGTTATTCATTGCTGAATTGATTAGTGAAAGAAGTCATGTTTTGAGAAACAGTGTTGAAAGTTTAATGCACAACATTTGTGACCCACCATGCCAAAATGAGATGCTACTCGAGAAATTCATACGTCAATAATAACTATATTCTCATTACTTCCAGAGATATAGCTATTTTAATGTTAAAAATGCAAAAGTATGGTTTCAAGAAAAACAGTTTTAAAGTTTTCTCTCAGCTGGCTATGGTTTTTACTTTCTTGACTGTGGTTTTAATTCTGTCGGCTGTGCTTTTTCACTTTGTGGTTTCACACTGACTGTTGGCAATACCGGTAGTTTAGAGCATTGTCAGCAATAAAAAAATTGACAGTTGTCACAAAACTAAGTACGAAACACATGTAGGTAAATTTTTTACAATTTTCATATCACAACTAACACATGACAGATTTGTCTATTCACGATGGATACTCAATAACAAATTGTGACAGTGACAGCTCATAACTCGTAATTACCATCAGTAAGAAGTGTCTCATTTTGGAATGGTGGGTTACATTTATGAATTCAGCCAACGCAGAGATAATGCATATTTCATAGGTGTTGTTGTTTGGTATAGTTGGTCTTTGAGGTAAGAAAATGATACGTTGAGTGTACGCATAGGTTAGTTTGTTAGTAGCCAGCAAGTTTGGCTATGAATGTGCTTAAATGTTTCTTTTATGAAGTTGTCGATGTATGGTATATTAATATATTGGCAATGACTGAAAACAGTTCAATGCAGTCAGTTGAATGTGTTGCTAATAATACCAAATATCGGTTGGTTGGCTGGTTGTTTACCCTAGATGACTTGTTGATTGGATTTGTTAAATTGTACACCACAGAACATGATATTGTACATAATAAACTCAGTTGTTATTGAATAAGAGGTGTACGACTACAGTAGTTTAGAAATTAAGTAGAAAACAGTTTATTTTGTATAACCAATCAGATTCGGAAGTAATGACAGCCACATGTGTTGTTCCACAAGGATCTATGCTAGGTCCAGTTCTGTTCATGTTATATTAAAACAACATTGTTAAAACAATAAATATGTTATTTACAGATGGCACAAATAGGTTTCACTTACACACAAATGTTACTAGGCTTATTGAAGAAGTAAATTCAGAACACAATATGATATCAGCATGGATTCATTGTAACAAAATATCACTTAACATAAATAAAGCAAATTTATTATATTTACTCCTGAAAATAAGACGATGATCACGATGTAATTAAAATAAATGTAATTAGTATAATTCAAGTTACTTCAATAACATGTTTAGGAATTTACCTAGAGGAAACCGGTCATTACATATTGTAATTCATTTGTATGTGAACCAGTGGCACCCCTTGTAAGTGTTTTATATATATATATACATAAAAATTAAAGCCACTTTTATCACACAATGTGCTGTGCCCTAATGTGTGCAAATAGTTATCCATCAAATAAAGGATAAATAAACATAATATTTTTACATAAGAAGGCAATCAGAATAAGTAGGCCTACTATATTTTTATTTATTAAAGCAAAAAATTAATTGTGTTGATTAATTTACCACCTCTTCAAGAAGAAAGTATTTCGTATGCACAAAAGAATAGCACGATACCGCGGCTGTGCATATAGACAGTGCCGTGCGCCACATATCACGATAGCCTCGATACTAGTTATAGCCTCCATTACAGATCATGAACAACAAAAAGAGGGCTCTAAATCACACAATATGTTTGTGTGCGTAAAAATAATCATGCAAGTTATTCCATTTTATTTTTAATATGTATACGAACAATTATACTGGAAAACATTTCGTATTACTAACGCAAACCACCTTAGTAACAACGCGGAATCCTGGCACGCACCTACTCTGGGCCCGCTACCGTCGCGGGCCGAAAGTAGGCGGTGAATCCTGGCACGGGTGAATCGGGGCCCGTGACACCGGAATCGATCGAACCGTGTCTTATCACCCACGCAGTGTGTTTGAAAGCCGGCGGACACAACACGTCCGTCCACGGGCCACCCGGTGGTATGACCAGTGCCGAAACGTGTTCGTTCCCTACGCCCGAAGAATTCTTGACGTCTCAAGCCAGTCTCTCTCGATTCACATCGGTCTTGTAATAAATCGTGACTCGTCTATGGAATGGCAGTGTGGTAACTCAATATGTTTATTGACGGCTTGCCGCTAGTCGTGTACATGCGCAGTCGCTGTAAATTTAATGATAATTTATAGATTCACGCTGAATATCACATCTCCCTTTCTTTCAAAGAAGTAATATCTGTACTATCAAATCCAAATGTACGGTCTAACAATTTACAAATTGTTAATAAACGAGAACGTTTACGTGTGATATAATTTCTATATAAGTATATAATATGCAATTTACCAAGTGTTCATAAAATCAATGTTTCCTTGTGTGCCTCCGTTTTCTTGCCATTATTTACACTTCTAATTAAAGCTCAAATTACTGAACCGTTCAGCTTCTTCTTGCGAATATTTCTTACTACGCACGCGAACTACTGCTGAAACACGTTTAAAGTTACACGGACTGTAAGCCGTCAATAAACACATCGAGTTACCACACTGTCGAGTCATGATATGTTTCAGGTATATTTGCAAGTGTATATTGAAGATAAATAACTAATTCTTTCCCTGGACCCCGTTGCGTTCACACGCGGTCTGTGGTAAATCGTCGACGTCTGACCTACGTTCCCCTGATGGCGAGGGACGTAGGAACTACGTTTGTCACGCGCCGTTCCACAAATAGTCACGAATTTCGTTATCTAATGACGCCTGACTGGTTTGATCGCGTCGATTATGTTTATGACCTCGGTCTTAAATATCACGATTCTCGTTAAACGCATACTGACTGGATCAGATAAACTCTTGATTTGTTCAGTGAAGAAACGAATGTGGGTGTCGAAAAATTATCTCCGCCGCATCGGCGTAACTTCAAACGTCACCATATTGTAACCTGAACGGGTCACAGTCACGTTGGCCCATCCAAAAAGGTCTACGGGCACGCAAAATTACAAAGGTCTAGGGGACACGTGCCCCCGGCCAGGCCCCCCGAATCCGCCTATGTTAATATAATGTCACAAACTTTAATTATACTATGTAACTTGTGTTAATATGAGATTGCATTGAAGTGTGGTTGCACAATAATGATAACAACTTAGACACTAACAGTAGTTGTAAACATGGTGAACGTACACGTCGACGACTCCTGACAGTTTCGAGTGCACACTGATCAGGGGTGGTCACCAAAATCCAAACACTTATAGCATTACCAACCCGGTCCGTGGCGTGGCTGATCTGGGGGAGGGGCTTTTCGGCGTGGGACTGCAACACGCATTCATCAGCCGGAGCATCGAGGGGGATAATGTTGGAGATTTGCGCGAGAACGGGGTAATGTAGGATATTTTTCGCGGTCGATGGAGGGTTGTGTTGGACATTTTCGTTGTCGGGGGTGTACGTTGGACATTTATAGCGGTCAATGTAATGTTCGACGTTTTTCCCGGTTGACGTAGAGTAGTTTTGGACATCGTTAAAACGTGTTACGCTGTGCAGCTTTTTAAAACCACAACTAACATTAGTTCCCTCCAGATGCTCTTGCCCCAGAGGAGGGGGGGGGTATTCCGTAACCATCGCACCCTGTCCTGCGGGGGAATATGATAACCGGACAGCATGGTAGGCCATCAATAATGTATTGGTGACCGCGTCACGTCAGTTGTACCCGGCGGGTATTGGATGTATTTAGGAAGCCAATATGATTCCGACGAAATCTTAAAGGGAATAAAAACATCTATTGCTCGAATTCATGTTATATTACATCCTGCTATCTATTTCCACATCCACCAAGCCAAAAAAATCAAAAAAATTCAATGAATTAGAAATTCCACATTTTATGGTGTGCATCCGGACATTTTCGAATATGCATATTTTTGGCGCGCTTTTCGGGATGCCGAGATGTGACGTCACTTATGACTCAAACTCGCATCAGGCCGACCCTTTCCATGCATTCAGAGCATGTTTACAAGTATAGCTTTTGGGTCGAAACGAGCGTCAGAACGAGTTATTGTGCAATATTCCTACGTAATACAAACAATAGTCATCATAGAGGAACAAACATTTATCTTACGGTTCCACATGAATCGAATTTTATTCAAAACAACGAATGCGAATGGGCCTACAAGTCGACTAGGTTTCGCCGAGCTTGGGCTCGTTTTCAGAATAATTATATCGAATGCAACCAACGGGAGATAATCTACACCAATAAACATACATTGCAAACATATATTGTATCCAGCTGCATAAAGTAACGTGAATAATCTCATAATAGCACTAGAATATCGATATATGAAGGAGTTGTACAATTTATCATAACAACTTAAATCAGTCAGAGAGTTTCCATAGGTTTTGTTAGCTCAGTGGGTAGGCGCGTTGCTTACTTGTCATTTATTTTACAATCGGGCGACGCCGGTTCAATCCGGACAGCATGCAAACCTTTGATTTTCTTTAAAAAAAATTTTTTTATGTTTTCACGAAGTAATATAAACAAAATCATTTTATACTATAATGCACTGTTTGTAAATATATTTTTTTTGGTAGTAATTATTTATTCGCCACAAAAATGAAAATATGGTCATTATATATAACGATGTTTCTAAATTGTATTTATCCAGACAGATCTCAATCTGTTTTCACATATATAATTACAATATATTATCGTACAATATATTTACAATTAATAAATTATATATCCATTACATTATATTTGTTTCGATAAATAAAATTTAGAAACATCGTTATATAATGACCATATTTTCATTTTTGTGGCGAATAAATAGTTACTACAAAAATAAAAATTATTTACAAACAGTGCATTATAGTATAAAATGATTTTGTTTATATTACTTCGTGAAAACATAAAAAAATTTTTTTTAAAGAAAATCAAAGGTTTGCATGCTGTCCGGATTGAACCGGCGTCGCCCGATTGTAAAATAAATGACAAGTAAGCAACGCGCCTACCCACTGAGCTAACAAAACCTATGGAAACTCTCTGACTGATTTAAGTTGTTATGATAAATTGTACAACTCCTTCATATATCGATATTCTAGTGCTATTATGAGATTATTCACGTTACTTTATGCAGCTGGATACAATATATGTTTGCAATGTATGTTTATTGGTGTAGATTATCTCCCGTTGGTTGCATTCGATATAATTATTCTGAAAACGAGCCCAAGCTCGGCGAAACCTAGTCGACTTGTAGGCCCATTCGCATTCGTTGTTTTGAATAAAATTCGATTCATGTGGAACCGTAAGATAAATGTTTGTTACTCTATGATGACTAGTGTTTGTATTACGTCGGAATATTGCACAATAACTCGTTCTGACGCTCGTTTCGACCCAAAAGCTATCCTTGTAAACATGCTCTGAATGCATGGAAAGGGTCGGCCTGATGCGAGTGCGTGTCATAAGTGACGTCACGACACCACGTGATCGCCTAGCTCATTAAAATTTAATTTTCCGCGGGAATCGCTTCACAGACGGGCTTAAAATCGAATTTATACTACAAATGTATGTTTCTGTATTTGTTTAATGTTGTCAAATGTTACATACAATGTTAAACTTTGTGTACACATAGAAAAAGGATTTTAGCTAATGCCTTATTTTTATTTCCTTTAAGTCTCGCTCCACGTTTCTCGAAGTTTGTTTTAAACCAATACGAAATGCACTGCACGTCTTTGATGCATATAAGCAACGTTGATGTGTGGTTGGTTGGTGTTATAGCCTGCCGGTCTGATCGCAGTACTGTCTGATCGTTTGCTATCGTAACACCATTGAAGGTTCCAACAATTCTATGAGCACAAAAGAAAACAATTGAGGTTTTGTATAATTACATACACACACTTTTTTTATTTCATTTCGCATTTTATACATTAATCAACATTTGCATAGGCTACATTAATGTCTATGATATGTTTCGCAACATTTAAATATTGTACATTAACTAACATGTCTATATTGCTTTATTATGCTACTGTGTAATAAACACGCTGTCATTACAACGTATGTTTACACGAGGCCCAATGCATAATCATAAATAGGGCTACAAGTACGCTAGATATTGTATCGTATAGTATCAGAACACTTTAAATAAAAGCAGACTATAATTCAATTTTAGATTGTCCAATTGTTCATCAGCAGTTGTCTTCCTGTTAGTTTTCACACGGCGACGATGATGTCTAATCGCTGTCGGCAATCACCTCCCATCCCCGTTCTGCCGTCTCTCCTACGTGTGTGTCCATTGTTGATGCCGCTTCAGGGACCGTGCTCATTGACGATGCTTGTTCAGGGCCCGCATCTTCTCCCGTCGTCGCCTCTTTCGTCTCCTCCTCGCTCGGCCGGAGGCGCTCGAGGTGCGACTCAATTTGCTGCAACTTCTCCCTCAGTGCGTCGCGTTTCAATGACAACATTTGACACAGCTTATTGCGTTGGGGATGACATTTCCACCCTCGTTCGCTGTCATGGCAAAACCGCCTCCCGCGTGTTCTAAACACGAAAGGGTTTCGGGAATTATACGAGCAGAAATGTGAGGACACTTGTGTGGTTTCCTCAGTGGCGTCTTTTTTCTCGTTGTCGTTTTCTGGGTCGCTGTTGCTCTCCCCGGCGCTGTCACAAGACAATGGGTCGAAGAACGGGGAAGGGTACGGGCACCCACCCCATCCCATCGGAGCTCCGGGCTGACAACAATTACCCGGGACAGTCGACCAAGGAGGGCAGTGCGACTGGGCGCCGAATCCCCGGCGACATCGACGGTACATTGGGCACGGGTCGTTTCTGCGACAGTCAACGTTCGCGTGTCTCATTCTGCGACGTCGCATGCTGTCAACCCACGAACACATTGGACGCTGGCGTCTGGCTTCTTCCCCTAACGTCAAACGTGCACAGCCTTGCTGTCTGTGTGGGTCGCGCGAACCTTGCCCAGCATTCTCTGCGTTCTCCTTCCCGGCATGCTCTTCGTCGCTGTTTTTGTCAATTGTCTCGTCCGCCAATGGGAGACGTCTTCCGCAAGGGAATGGCACGGGTCCGGATGCAGGTGGTCCGTTCATGAACAATGGTCCCCTATATGACGGGCAGTGCATTGGTCCTTGCATACACGGTGGTCCACGCGGTGGTCCCCACGATGGGGCGCACGGTGGTCCCCACGATGGTCCGCACGCAGGTCCCATGTGCGACATCATTCCGGCCCAGAGTGGAGGTCCACTGCGGCCGCGGTGACCACAAGATGACCCTCTCTGTCCACCCTGTCTTGCGCCACGACAGTCCGGTCGTCCGGCCTCGTCGTCCGTCGCCGCTTCTTTTCTTCTGTCTTCCGACACGGCGTCTATCAGCGGATTCATGTTGTCCATCGATTCTCGCTGTGTATCGATACTCGTCGATTGTACAAGTCTGATGATTCACTTCGGTCGTTTGGCTGCTGTCGACTTGCTCAGTGTTGATTGTGTTTGGGTTGAGAGAGGCGAGCTGGGTTGTTTTTATACTAGGTCGCTATGTCGACGTTCGTGTGACGGCGGCGACGTACTCACGACGTTGGGTCGACGTAATATGCGCGTTGCAAACGTGCATTGCTCGTCGTATCCGGGATCATCGCGCGTTGTGTGTGGGGTTCGTCTACAAATGCCGCACGCACATCGTGGAAAAACTATCCCCTCCGTCCTTCCTGTAGGCACACCGTAGTCTGACCCCTTCCCTCTCTACACAGTTTGGACAAAGTAGGATATCCCTCCCCGTACGCAGCATACAGTAATATGTGCGGCTCACAGTGTCGTGGAGTGAACCAAGCGGCACCGGCTAAAGCGGCATTGTTACATAAGCTGGCCTTCAGTGGTCCAGGTCTTGCGTTGACGTCAAACTGTACACGTTATTTAAACCAAATGATGTGTGCTAAACGTCCATCAGTTATTAGAAACTGTTAACAGTTGTCACGTATAGGAATGAAGCACGCTAAAACGTCTTAGTTGATAATACCCTATGGCGGCGGATGAATTGTGCATTTTAGATCAATACTACCATATAGGCCCCTACGCAGTCAGACCGGGTGTGAAAGCTATATCTATATGGGCCCTACCTTGTCAATTAAGCTTACAATCACAACCCAACCACATGCATTGAACTGTAGGGGGTGCAGAAAGGGCTAGCGTTGTGAAAATAGGTAAAACAAATTGGTATGTTTGAACGGCAAAAATAATTATACTATTTAACGAGTATGGTCATGGCATTTCCATAACACAAATGTCAAATTACATTGATTTAAGAATACTCGCGCACTAACCTTACATTTTATGTGATGCAGGTCCTACAACTATTTACAACACGCACAGGTTTGTTTACGTCAGTTGCAAGTATGCACAGTTTTGAGATAGATATGTTCTTCGCGGAGACATATTGGAGGATTTTGTTCAAGAAATATTGCTGACCAATGAAATGCTACGGCATAGGCGTACACAAACACAACGTCAGTAACATAACAACCACATCGGTCCAACAGACATAATATCTTTCCATCGAAAGCAGCTGCTTTGATAACTGGACTTAGGTTTAGATGTATAACGACGATGACGACAAAACATGCAAGCTTAATCATGTATAGTGCATCTTGTACATTGTGAATACCAATGTTGAATCTAGGTCAAACATAGTCATGAAATACCACTTACAATCTGTTTTATATTCAAGTCGCATATTTTGCACTCACTTAGTCGAAACCCCTAGTAAATATTGAATACGAGTAACGAACAATATTTAGACATAGCCTATTGCATAGTCGATAAATTTGTACCTTTCAAAAAACAAGGGAAACGGTCTAAAAAGAAACACTTATCGAAAGAAGCCATTAGAAAAATTAAGTATAAACAAATGATGTGGTAGTCATATAGATGTACTGGAAATGATGAAGACTACAACATTTATAAAGAAGCACTTAATCAAGCTACAGCTGAAATTAGAAATTCAAAGAGAAGCTATGAAAAAAAATTAGCTAGTAATATAAAACATGACAGTAAGAGTTTTTATGCGTATATTCGAAGCAAACAGAAAGTTCAGGATAAGGTCGGTCCTCTAGAAGATAGTGCTGGAAATACAATATCAGAGGGATTCTTAATGGCAGAAGACCTGAATGAGTATTTTAGTTCAGTGTTTACCAGGGAATATATTAGTTCACTGCCAGTACCAGAGGCTAAGTTCAAGGGGGCAGATTCAGACTATTTAGGACAGTTAGTTGTAACCTCGGAAATGGTAGCTAAGAAAATAAGGGCTATGAAGGATAATAAATCACCTGGAGTGGACGGGATTCCGCCCAAACTACTATTGGAAATTGTAGAACAAATTAGCGTACCGCTTGCAACAGTTTTCAATTTGTCATTAGAAGAGGGAGTGGTTCCTTTAGAATGGAAAGAGGCAAACATTATACCGTTATTTAAAAAAGGTTCGAGAAACAAGTCAGAGAACTATAGACCAGTTAGTTTAACATCAGTGATTTGCAAATTATTAGAAAGACTAATTAAAGATCACATGGTGGATTTTCTTGTTAAACATAACTTGATAAACCCATCTTAACATGGGTTTTTAAAAGCGAGGTCATGCTTAACAAATATGTTATGTTTTTTGGAAGACATCACTAGGTGGGTAGATGAGGGATCACCAGTAGATATCATCTATTTAGATTTTCAAAAAGCTTTCGACAAAGTACCACATCAAAGATTACTCCTTAAGCTAAAGGCCCATGGCATAGGAAATGGTATAATAAACTGGATAGAAAAATGGCTGAATGACAGAAGACAACGTGTAGTAGTTGATAGGGAGGCTTCAAACTGGAAATCGGTATTGAGTGGGGTACCACAGGGATCAGTACTAGGACCTATATTATTCTTAATATATATCAACGATTTGGACGATGATATAACAAGCAAGGTGTTAAAATTTGCGGATGATGCAAAAGTGTTTAGAAGGATTAAAAGTGATGGAGACAGACAGCATTTACAAGATGATCTTGACAGGTTGATCAAATGGTCTGAAAAGTGGCAAATGCTGTTCAATTTTGGGAAATGTAAATGCCTCCACACAGGTCATGGGAATGAAGAGGTAAAATATAAAATGGGGGGTACTGTTCTAAGTACTACTGTAAACGAAAAGGACTTAGGGTTAACCATTAGTGCTGATATGAAGGTTTCAGAGCAGTGCGGAATTGCAGCGTCAAAGGGAAATCAAATCCTTGGATTAATTAGGCGAAATATAACGTATAAGAAAAAAGAATTAATAGTACCGCTGTACAAAACAATAGTGAGGCCTCATTTAGAATATTGTATACAAGCGTGGAGGCCATATCGCAAGAAGGACATAGATATGCTAGAAAGAGTACAGAGGAGAGCGACTAAAATGATACCAAATCTGAGGGATCTTAGTTACGAAATACGCCTAAAAGAATGTGGTTCAACAACATTAGAGACCAGGAGACTGAGAGGAGATCAGATAGAAGTGTTTAAAATATTGAATGGTTATGAAAATATTGATAGAAACATTTTTTTCTCAGTTAAGAAAAATAGAAGGGCTAGAGGACATGAAGCTACATTAGTAAAGGAGCAGTGTAGATTAGATATAAGAAAGTTCTCATTCTCACAAAGGACTGTAAATGAATGGAACAGATTATCTCCTGATTGTGTTAGTGCTAGTAGCGTGAATATGTTTAAAAATAAAATCGACACACACCTTAAAAAGGCGGGATACATGTAGATAACAAGTATTGGACTCTCGATAAGCCAAAAGGCTTCCTTGTCCACCTGCCATCCAGAGTAATTTTCTGGATGGCAATCTTGTTAAATCTTGTTAAATCCAGCGTTATCCAATCAACCGGTAATAGTAATGAGCAATTCGGCTAAAGGGTCAACTAGCCAAATTGCTGCCCAATACCGTTCCGCTTACTAAAATCAGCTAAATATACACCATTTTACTGTCAACAGCTTTTACAATCACACCGAGAAATCTTACTACTCAAATGCACTTATGTCATTGCACTTTTTTCCGACTGTATCATAACCCCTTTATCATGCGTTAAATTTTATCCGGTTGACATTTCTGCGCATGCGCGGGTCATTTGTTGACATTAGTTGCCACTGGGTACGTTTACATTGTCGTCAGTGTCCCACCCCGCGGCAACTCCCGTTAAATAATTTCTTTCCGGACAGTCGTTTCCGCGGTAACTGGACACTTCGGCAGGGTTAACCACTGACCTCTATATAAATAGCGGTCAGTAGCGTTGACCCTAACCCCCAAGCTCCCCCACCTGGTCCAGACGCCTAGGTATATCAACATAATAAATACTTATAACAGTGTGTAGACCATGAAAAAAACGCACACGCACGCACACACACACACACGCATGCACACACACACCACATACGCACCGTATACACACCACACATACACACACACCACACACACTCGCACGTACGCTCACGAAAACACACACCACACCACACTCACCCACGCACAGACACACACACGCACGCCCGCACACACACCACACACACGCAAACGCACGTACACGCGTGCACACACACTGCAAAGTCAGGTTAGAATATAGCGGCGTAGTGACCACATGATCGATCCTGTGCTCTATTTATATACATGCGCTAACAATTATACACTATTTACAATTAGTAATAATATATACTCTAACTAGCAATTCCCGTACTTTTAAAACAAACGGAACATAATTAACGACCGAATATTATGTATCACCGCCTGATCTACTGATACCAAATTGTATGCAGACACACCGTCCGGGTAAAATTTAATGCCCGAATAAATGTAAACACGACAGTCGTAGCTGTTGCTAAATATTTTCCCCTAGATACGCGGTTGCGCAGAATAACCGGATAAAATTTAACGCCCGGATAAATGTAAACACGACAGTCGTAGCTGTTGCTAAATATTTTCCCCTAGATGCGCGGTTGCGCAGAAAAACCGGATAAAATTTAACGCCCGAATAAATGTAAACACGACAGTCGTAGCTGTTGCTAAATATTTTCCCCTAGATACGCGGTTGCGCAGAATAACCGGATAAAATTTAACGCCCGGATAAATGTAAGCGCGATCAGCACATGTAGACCTATGTACGAGTCTGAAGTTTATCCGACATCGTGATCACGTTGTCAGTGCGTCACCGCTACAACGTAGCACCAACGTTGCACGCCGATCCATTCACCATATAAACGACGCTGCACGTCTCGGTCAGCGCGTTACGATTTCAACGTTCAGCGAAGCGCTAGATAAAAACAGCCTAAACAAGCCGAAGTAGGTCTGTATTAATTACGCCGCTCATTTTGATCACTAGAGGCCTATTACTTGAAAGTATACGTGAAACGTGCTACGATCAACCCAAGCAGCTACATCGCACACAGCGGCCGACAGACTTGTACACTCGACGAGTATCGATACACAGCGAGTTTCGATGGACAACATGAATCCGCTGGTAGACGCCTTGTCGGAAGACAGAAGAGAAGAAGCGGCGACGGGCGGCGAAGCCGGACGACCGGACTGCCGTGGCGCGAGACAGGGTGGACAGAAACAGTCATTTTGTGGTCACCGAGA
This sequence comes from Paraescarpia echinospica, assembly GCA_020002185.1. Classification (NCBI taxonomy): domain Eukaryota; kingdom Metazoa; phylum Annelida; class Polychaeta; order Sabellida; family Siboglinidae; genus Paraescarpia; species Paraescarpia echinospica. The sequence continues at coordinate 56,711,959 of CM034537.1, forward strand.
CCGCAGTGGACCTCCACCCTGGGCCGGAATGACGTCGCACATGGGACCTCCGTGCGGACTATCGTACGGACCACCGAATGGACCATCATGGGGATCACCGTGTAGGTCTTCACATGGACCACCGTGCCGGCAGTCAGGTGGACCACCATGCGGGCAGCCAGTTGGACCACCGTGTGGACCACCGTGCGAGCCATTGTATGGACCACAGTGCGGACCATCATGCGGACGACGTTGCGGACTACCGCATGTGCAGCCATGTGGACCACCGTTCATGCAGTGTTCATCTGGATTCGGACCGATCCAGTGTCCGTGGGGTAGGGGACCACCGTTCAAGAATGGTCCGTCCCAATACGCATGTGCATGGGATAGAGGAATGCCGCCCATGAACGATTTCGGGCCTATGATATGCCCGTGGAATAGGGGACCATCGTCCATGCATGGACCACCAGTATTCGGACCCATGGGATGCCCGTGGGAGGACGAGATAGTTGATGAAGAGAGCAACGAAGAGCATGTCGGGAAGGGGTCCGATGAGAATGCCGGGAAGGAAACGCATGAGAAATCGGGACAAGAGCGACCAAGGTGTCCGTGGGGTGACAGCATGCGACATCGCAGAATGAGACACGACCCGTGGCCAATGTACCGTCGATGTCGCCGGGGATTCGGCGCTCCGTCGCACTGCCCTCCTTGGTCTACTGTCCCAGGTGATTGTTGTCAGCCCGGAGCTCCGATGGGATGGGGTAGGTGCCCGTACCCTTCCCCGTTCTTCGGTCCATTCTCTTGTTACAGCGCCGGGGAGAGCAACAGCGACCCAGAAAACGACAACCAGAAACAAGATGGCGACCAACAAACACCGGAAGAGTTTTACCCTTTCTCCCAGGGTCCGTTGGGGTTCGGGGACCGCCAGAGACCGCGTTGCCATGGTAATGGACGAGGATGGCAATGTGGTCCTCCACGCAACAAGCTGTACCAAATGTTGTCCTGGAAACGCGACGTACTGAAGGAGAAATTGCAACGAATTGAGTCGCACCTCGAGCGTCTGCGGTCGAGCGAGGAGGAGACGAAAGAGGCGACGACGGGAGAAGACGCGGGCCCTGAACAAGCATCGTCAGTGGACACGGCCCCTGAAATGGCATCGCCAATGGACACACACGTACGAGAGACAGCAGAACGAGGATGGGAGGTGATTGCCGACAGTGAATAGACGTCTTAGTTGGTAATAATTGCCGACGAAGACACGGATTAGTTTACTTATCTATCTGATTCTGAACTCGTTCGTATAATCATGTATAGGTGTGCTCTGTGTTCATAAAACCTGATGGCCAAATGGATATTTTGTATATTGAATAGGCCTATGTGTGTTACTCGTTGATACATGTTAATGCAGACTCTATAGACATCTTGATTACACGCATTAGCAGTGGTGTATTTATTTACTCAATATATTATGTGAAAACATCAACATTTATATGTATGTTTTATCGGTTTAAAAACACTTGAATGAAATGTGAATGTTCTCTGTATATTTTGTATATCAACCTCGGGTTTCGAACGCCACACTTTGGAGGATTATGTATTTATCAAGTTATTATGTTTAGTTATACCAAACATAGTAAAATGTTACTGATTGTGTAAATTGACAATGAAAATAATAATAAAATGTGTATAAAATTATAATTGTATCGTGCACGCACGCACGCACGCAAACAATCACGCACGTACGCACGCACACACCACACACACATTCAACCCCTGTTCAATGAACATTTATGCAGTTTCGTTATAAACTGAGGAGAAAATGTTAAAGTGATCGTCAACAGATATTGATGCGTATGCCTGTAGGCCCATGTTTACGCGACGTCGGGAGAAGAAAGTAGTTATATATTGGGCAGAATTATAACAAAAATATGTGTCGCAAGCTACCAACTAAACATATTCCATAGTTATGTGGGAAATATTGGCGAGTGGATGCGCTGCTAATAAGTTGTGCCAACGTCCCATCTACAAATTGATTTTTTGGGGGGGTTGGTGGCAATCTCATATTCCTCCATTTTTACACCGACCTCCCACGTCTCACACCCCTCAATTAATTAAGAAAACGTTCAGGGTGCGCTAAACCTCCAGTCACCATGGATCCAGAAATAAAATACTGATCTGTCGCCAGGTGTCACCCCGACTACTTCACAAGTGACTAATCACATCGACGACGTCTGACCGACGTTCGTCACGCGTCGTTGCACAAATATAGCAAACCTTTGTATACTAACCACTGCGTTATTGTTAACCCGCCAGACTGGGTCGTGCTGACAATCGCTCGGCGTTGTAATACTCTATAATGTCCATACACCAAGATATACCACTTATTTAAGGGATCATCTCAGAACGTCGATATCCGATATCATTCAAAATTATTTTCATCTGGCTTCAGCCGCCCAGCTCACTCTCAGAAGAAAGTTTGTAAACACTGTGTCAAGATCCGCCAGGTGAAGCGAAGTTGTATATATATTTGGATTCAAGGATAGTGTTAACTCGACAGAAATATCAAGGCGAGATACATATTTCCATAATTTATTCACACCCACCGAAAACAAATTCACAAATCACCTTGGGGATAATACTTTTTTATTAACTTCTCAGACCACCTTTAAAATACTCCTTATTGGGACTCGTCAGCCTGATACACTCTCTTATCATCGACAAGATATGAACATATAAATATCTCTTCCAAGTTACCACTTATATAAAGTGTGCAGATTGTAAAAAACCCTCCACCGTAGTCAACACAATCAATTACGACGGACAAATACAACCTTACTGCGACCACAATAGTGAAATGTCTGGGTGCTGTTACCCTCGAGGCCATCGTAATGTAAATATAATTGGAAGAATGTTCGAGTCCAACGATGCGCTATTCAGACACGGACGTCAACTTGATTCGATTCTAGCCGTCTGTAACCTTCCGAAGTCGACTCAGCTCAATGGAGGGAACTTCTCTCTTCTCGTGGGAATTCAATCATGGCACTGATGCCACCTGTTCGCGTATAGCATTGTTATAAGTCTCTCGGCCTCACGAACAAACGTGTAGACGTTGCTGGCCGTCACTCTGACCCGACACTCCGGTATTCTCTTCTATATTAGTAAATGGCATGTATATAAGACTTCGTTGTCTATTTATACAAACGCTCGGTATGACTTATCTGCCTTGGTTTGACCACCACACAGTAATAATACCTGGTTACAATGGAGAACAGGCTACATCCTCATTTCTGCGCGTAAGTTTGACTGGTGTGATCTATCTGTCTCAACCGTTAGTCAGTGAACAATAGCCTTCGCATCTGTCATGTGACCCCTGCTGATGCTGACATCATTCAACGTGTATATAAATCCTCGTTATAGCGACATTCCAATACGTTGTGAATTCACACTATTGCGTCAGCACTAGCCAGCAGTCAATATCCGTACAGGGCAAGCCCTATTTTAGTCTTTCACAATCGATGTCAAATTCTCAATATCAAATCATGACACATTGATATGATGATATCAATATATTAACTGTATTGAACATAAAATGTCGATGTCCGACGCCAAACGAAACTGCTTCTGACCCCCGTCCCCCAAACGAAAGTAATTTCGTCTGATATCGGACATCGAAGTTCTGAGATGATCCCTAAAGACAATACCATCTCTGCCTCTGCACCGAGTTCGCGCATTTCAAATACCGCGTGTGGCGCATGAGGTTTGCCATTTCCGTTATGTTTATTTGCCTCGATGACTTGCCTCGATCTTCGGGCCTTACCTCATTGTTTTATGTTCTGACGTAATAATTAATTAGTAATTAATCTTTTAAAATACTGCTAGGTTTGCAACGCTGAATAAATAATTAGGACGATATGTAAGATATATTTTGCCGTTTTTATGCATTGGTTGTTACTCAAAATGTGAAACTGTTAAATTGTTGGCCCTAGACCCGGGGGATCTATTTGAAGAAGTAGGATAACATCCCTGATGATTATTCTAAAGAAATATGTAGGTTGCCAAATAAGACGAATATGTGTGATTTTATTTGCAACTTTCATATTTTGAATTGTCACAGCTCAAACGTTTCAATAGTAAACTCAATACTGTTTATTGTATAGATAGGGCCGATATTACATGACGTCGCGCTGTCTGGTGATTATGTTGATGAGATATGGTGAAGTTATAAATCTTGAAGAAACATTAGGACGATTTTTGTGTGATTTCTCCAAACAGAAAGTGAAGCTACATTGTTGAAACTGACTTATATGGACAACATTTATAATGTGACGAAATGTCAACACGATATGAAAATTAGAACTATGACAATCGATTGTCTTTAAACTGCACACATTAATAACGATATTGCTACATGTACGTTCATTATAACGTTTCGTTTGGTTCTACTTGGTCATCGACGTCATGGAGAGCTGTGAGCGACGTGCTCGTACTGACGCAGTAGCCGGGCTAGATAGGGTCGGTGACGTCAGCGACTTCTACGCGAGGCGCGCCGTCAGCACGCAACGTCGGCCGTACGTCGGGAATCGATCGCTGTGAGACGGATCTTGCATTTGGGTTACAATCAAGTCAATTCGATTCTCACGAAAGATATGATGCCAGGCAAATCATAACGGAATTATCTGTTGATACATATATTGCGTGGCATACCGTATCCACATTCTTTCGAACGAAAGCACGCGTGCAACCACACAAATGTATTAGGCACGGACATATTTAATGTGTATTGGACAAATATCGACGTTTAATTTATGCACAATAAAAAATCCAACCATGTCATGACGTCACACCGCCGAATCCTTTAAAATTCCTCTTATATTTTAATTTTATTTTACTAGTTTTGTTTTCGGCGCTCGCCTGTCCCGCCAAAAATTGTATTCACAAAATACAGTAACGTAGGGGCACATACATACTCTAAAAGCGCAATATCAAAACCAAGCAACCCAATATCAACTCTTGAAAAGCGACACATGCCAAATGATGACTGCTAAACGACAGGTAATACAAATCAAAAGGGAACGGATTATCCATATAGGAAAATACTATGATTTAGTTGGTTCCACATTCACCTGCGGGGTGTGAAGAGTGCGTACGCACCCCACCCCGCTGAGACAAGAGTTCCGCTTACATTGAATTAGTTCTACTTGGTTTTAAATCGTGAAGTAAAACATATTTACTGAGACTCGGGACAAAAATGTCGAACGGCATCCCCAACATTACCCTCTCGGCTCAGTGAGAAATGTCCAACACTACCCCTCGATACCGCGAAACATATCTAACCATATACCCTTCGACACCGCGAAAAATAACAAACAGTACGCCCTTTACAACGCGAAAAATGTCCAAGACTACCCTCCCGACTCCATGAAATAGGTCCAACACTAACTCGTCGACACCGCTAAATATCCAACACTACACCCTCCTCACCATGCCCTTCCCTCGTCTACCTAGGTCATGTCCGACAGCATCCACGCTTCCTGTTCAAATCTGATGGGTGTTTGTGGGAAATGTGCAATCCCAGGCCAAAAACGCACCTCTCCCCGCCTCGACAAAAAACAGCCAATCTATATCCGGCCTTCGGATTCCAGCAACCAGAACGTTCGTAAAAACCACTCGATGACTAATCTCTCATGTGACCACGTGGGTCCATGCGACGTACGGCAGACGTTCACAACTTACGTTGCATGTCGGCCCAACGTAGTGTGAACGTCGGCCGCCTCCGTCGTATATAAACCACGACATCCATCTCGGTGAGCAACAAACTGATTCGACACGAACCAGAAAACAACTCAACTCAACGCAGCTACAGCGAGCACAGCGGCCGACAGACTTGTACAATCGACGAGTATTGATGCACAGCGAGAATCAATGGACAACATGAAGCCGCTGATAGACGCCGTGTCGGAAGACAAAAGAAAAGACACGGCAACGGACGACGAGGCCGGACGACCGGAGTGCCGTGGCGCGACACAGGGTGGACAGAGAGTGTCATCTTGTGGTCACCGCGGCCGCAGTAAACCTCCACACTGGGCTGGAATGATGTCGCACATGACATCACCATGCGGACCACGATGCGGGCAGCCAGGCGGACCATCGTTCATGCACGGTTCGTCTGCATTCGGACCTATGACATGCCCGTGGGGTACGCGGCCCCAGTGGACGGACGAGAGGGTTGATGACGAGAGCGACGAAGAGCATGCCGGGAGGGAGACCACAGAGAATGGTGGGAAAGAAGCGCACGACCCACATAAACGACAAGGTGGCGCAGGTGACGAGACAACCGGACAACAGCATTCAAGGTGTCCGCGAGTTGAGAGAATGCGACGTCACAGAATGAGACACGCGAACGTCGACTGTCGCAGACACGACCCGTGTCCAATGTACCGTCGATGTCGCCGGGGACTCGGGACTCAGTCGCACTGCCCTCTTTGGTCGACTGTCCTGGGCGATTGTTGTCAGCCCGGAGCTCCGATGGGATGGGGTGGGTGCCCGTACCCTTCCCCGTTCTTCAGCCCATTCTCTTGTGACAGCGCCGTGGAGAGCAACAGCGACGCACAAAACGACAACCATGACCAAAAAACACCGGAAGCGTTTTGCCCTTTCTTCCAGGGTCCATCGGGATTTGGAGATGGCCGAGGACCGTGTTGTTACGGTAACGGACGAGGATGGCAATGTTGTCCTCCACGCAACAAGCTGTACCAAATGTTGTCCTGGAAACGCGACGTACTAAATGAGAAGTTGCAGCGGATTGAGTCGCACCTCGAGCGACTCCGGCCGAGCGAGGAGTCAACAAAAAAGGCGACTACGGGAGAAAACGCGGGCCCCGAACAAGCATTGTCAATGAGCACGGCCCCTGAAGCGCCATCGCCAATGGACACACACGTAAGAGAACGAGGATGGGAGGAGATTGCTGACAGCGTATAGACGTCTTAGTTGCTGACGGAGATACGACTAATTAAGTTATCTATCTGATTCTGAAGTCGTTCGTGTAGTAATGTATAGGTGTGTTCCATGTGTGTAAAAAGCTGATGACCAAATAGGCCTATGATTGTGTGTATTCCTCTCTAATGTCTGCTAGTGTATAAACACCTTGATTACAGGCACAAGCAATGGTACATTTATTTACTCAAGATACTATGTAAAACATCAGTATTTCATCGATCTAATTTTATCTGTTTAAAAACACTTGAATGACACGTGAATGTTTTTTCTGTGTATTTTATTGATCAACCTCGATTAACTGTGTCAAATGCTACATTTTGGAAGATTATGTTATTTAGATATTTAATCACGTTGTTTAATTATATCAAACATAGTAAAATGTTACTGGTCGTGTAAATTTATACAATGAAAATAATAATAAAATGTGCATATAATTGTAAGTCTGTTGTTTCCTTTATATGAAGCAAGATAGTTGGTACAGTTCTTGTATTTCCCTTAGAATGTTGGTGTGAGGGTTTCTTATTACAGTATAACGTTTGGTAAAGAAGCATCATATCGACACGCGCACGCACGCACGCACACACACATTCAGCTCTTGGTCAATGAACATTTAGGCAGTTTCGCTATAAACTGAGGAGGAAATTTTAGTGATCGTCCATAGATATTGATGCGTAAGCCTGGAGGTCCATGTTTACGCGACGTTGGGAGAAGCAAGTACTTATATATTGGGCATACTTATATAATTACGTTTGGCAAGCTACTAACTAATTATATTCGGTAGTCACGTGGAAAACATTGGGGAGTGGATGCGTTGCTAACAAGCCAGAAGTCTGTAGCACGATGTATCAACATCCCATCTCGAAACTGATTTTGGGGGACAATCTCTTACATCCCTCCATTTTTAGACCGACCTCGCACGTCCCACACCCCTCAAGCATACGGCGTAACTGTCGTGACTGCGAAATATGCCACGTTGTACGTTCATAAGAACATTTTCAGGGTTTGCTAAACCTCATTCACCATGGATCCAGAAATAAAATACTGATCTGTTGCCAGGTGTCACCCCGACTATTTCAGAAGTGACTAATCACATCGACGACGTCTGACCGACGTTCGTTACGCGTCGTTGCACAAATATAACTAACCTGCGTTATTATTAATCCGCCACATTGTGTTGTGGTAAAAATCGCTGGGCGTTGTAATACACTGTAATATCCATACACATAGATAACACTCGTTTAAAGAAAATCGCATATCTTGCCCGCACGCACCGAATTCTTGCATTTCAAGTACAGCCGGTGGCAAGTGAGGTTTGCCATTTCCGTTATGCTTACAACGGGCCCTACCTCGTTGTTTTTATGTTCTGACGTACTACCTTGAGACAATTAATGTGATGAAATACTGCGAGGTTTGCAACGCTAAATAAATGATATGTGCTACATATTTTGCAATATATATATATAATTATATATATATATATATAGGGTAATGGCGTACAAAACGGGCCCCTTAAGCATGATTTGACATAAAATTGACAATTTTTACTATAATAATTTTGTTCTACGGGATCATCTTCTTCACTTATCTGACTACGTTTGTGAAAATGTTTGCGTATTT
>CM034537.1:56721550-56799542 GCA_020002185.1 Paraescarpia echinospica
AAAGCACAATTTCACATGGATTATTGTGTTCATATGAAAGGGCTTAAAATATTGCTATATAAATTATAAATTAGTACTCCCTTCCAACCATCAATGCTTTGTCATACTTGGGAGAGTTGAGCGAGTTCAGGACACACACTTGACGGTGTTGAGTGTATGAGTGTTGGCAACAAGGAGCACCAATGCTCTCCTGCATCAACTTGGAGTGGATTTGTGGATGCGTAGCAGCAAACAGGCACAACCACATACTTGAAACTGGCCAAGTGCACGTGAGAAGCATGGTTACTTTATAGTAACTGTTGTATATATTGAAATAAAGCTAACTTACAAAGAAACATGTTTAATATATCATAACAGTTAGTGTCTTAGTGCAGTAGTGGTAGCTGTTGTACTAATAACAGTAGTAGCAGTAAACATTTTATTTCACGATGTTAGTTACTGTTATAGCGTGAAATTCAATAGGGCATTATTGTACATTCTCAGTTCTAATTATACATGTTTACATAACATACACAATTCACAATATATATATATATATAAAGAAATAAAAACACAATTTCAGTACAATAAAAAACAATCAACTAATCAAATTTATAATGAAATATAAAAAAAACATTAATAAATGGAAAATGTCAACAGTGTAATTGGAGCAATCTTAGTCAGTGTTATCAATGATTATTCTCAAACACATGAATAACTAATCTTATCGTTCTATGAAAGACCCATTTACCAACTCAGTAAATGTGTCCTTTGTTTGATAATGATAATTTACTTACTTTCTCGAACATCCATTCATGGCTTGTCTTGGCAAACCACTTTAAGGCGAAGTGATTTGGCAGAGGAAACAGTTGTCCAGGGTTCTTCTTCGCAAGCAAAGCTAGATATCCATTCACCACCTGCAAGCAAATGCAGTTATTTCTGATTAATTGATTATTCATTATAAATAAAAAGTTCAGATCACAGGTGTTCTTTTATGAAGTTTAAAAAAGGGTCAGTTGTAGCTTTGTATAGACACCTGGCTCACATGCTCATATAAGTAAAATGTATACATAATATATATTTATTTGCTGCAACATCCTGCTGATTGTGGTCTCCAAGCAAAGCCACAGGTGCACCACAACAAACCAACAACTATGTTGTATAAATCATCGCAGACACATTACAACATGCAGTAGCAAATAAGCAACATCTTTTGTATTATTACTGATAACATTGCAAGTATTTCATTTAATGTATCTATACAATGTAGTGGCATATTCAAACTGTTGTAACATGATTCAGTTACAACATATATTTTGTTCATTAACTAGATTATCATAATGATACATCTAATCTATACAGCCGATAGGAATGAATAAGCTTGGTTATAAAATTTGAATTGTGATAAAACTATAGCGAATGAGTTAATATAGCAAAATAAATATGACACATTCAATATTACATGGAACAATATTATGTATAATGTACTTACATTGTCATTGAGCCATTGGCCATGCTTCAATGTGTCCATATCCACAGCATTCAGCGTGTAGTTGCCAACTACAAGGCACTTGCGGACTGGACCACTGTCACTTGCTGTCACAGGCAGATGACTTGGCTTGATGCAAAGCGTGTCTATCAGGTCATCAGGGTGTTTCTTCAATCCAAGTCTCAAAGACAGCACCAACATGGCTGACGTGATGTTGTATGCATCCATGGTATAGTGAGGGTACATTGTCACTAGCTCACATGCGATGTTAGGATAGTTGTCATCCTGTTCGTCCATCTCACTTAGCAGTGCACTGACTGGATCTGTCATCCGTTGCTTGAGGAAGTGGGCCATGTTCCCTGGAATAAATTTGGTAATGGTGCATCTGGATGCTGCCTCAAAAACACGGATGATAGATGCCTGTGAGAATTCGGATAACGACACTGGTGGACTACTGCTGACTTCAGGTACGTCAGTGCTCGATTTGCAGCGCTTAGCAGCCTCAGGACATGATGACACAAGAGGTTTGGAATGCTTCAGTTGAAGCAACTTCTTCCTTCTTGGTGCTGAAGCTGCTGGTGATTGACCGACGGATGATCTTTGTGTAGACAGTGGCGGATGATCAGTACTGACCGTTGTTGCAGGGTTCCGATGTGGTGCGTTGTACGGCTTTAACTGATCATAGGCAACCTTGGTTTTCATCAGGGCACCACCATTGCTGGCCAACGTCACCTGATAATTCGCACCAATCTGTGCGATCCTGGAAAAGAAAATAACCAAATATAACATACTATAGAGGTTCGGGTCTCAATATCATCAACTTTACATGGACCTGATGAGTTTTATCTGGCAATCACAGTTTGTCATTGCATCGAATGTTGTAGTCTCATAAAGCAGTATCTTTCTTGATAAATTCTCGATGATTTAAGTTTGGAAGATATTTTGCCAGAACCTGGAAAGTCAGTATTACATATAGTATAAATTCAAATCGCAGGATATACACATATATATATATACATATGTAACATAGATAGCAATTGAACTAAACACAATTAATTCAAATCATGACATAAGCAAATCCCATGATGAGAAAACATTTGTAGACATGGCTATCTTAGATTTCACTAAAGCATTCGATAAAGTTCCACATAACACATAAAGACTAAACAACATTAATAATCGTGAACTGAAAACTGATGTATTCAACGTAGGAGAAAATGCTTCGTCTTTAAGGGGGAAATATACATCACAACAGCTAATATATCATGACAATTGTTGACCAATTTTACACACCATCTCGTGAACCATTTGAACTTGTTGCTCAAGGCCGTCCTGATGAGTGCACACGTCCTGCTCTATAAAAGTTGGTATGTCAACGTTGTCATTCGGGTCAACAACATCCATCTATATAATAATGCAACAGAGAAAATAGCACGCTCAATGGAGAAAACAACACAACACCAACAGTGGCACTTACCCTGTTGGTACTTGTAATTAACATAAATCACTGATAGCATCAGAATATGATAATCGGTCGATCTGATGCTTTTTATAATTTCAATTCTATAATTAAATCCCAAATTGTTTCCGTATACAGTAAAGTATACAAAAGTTAGTCTTGCTAATATGGTCACCTCGTTATTCAGGTCACTTGTCCAGTCGTTAGAGTGACCTTAATAGTGAGGTTCCACTGTATGTGTGTATATATCTATACATTTCTTTACAATGACCTCCATAGGCAGACGTGGGTGTCTGTTAAACATCAGAAAGAAAGGTGTGAACTTTGTAGAAGTCTGTCTCTGTGTACGCAGACTAAATACCACCTCCTCAAGATTGTCATCCCAGTCTGTCTGGTGCTCATCTGCCAACTTGCTCAGTCTGGTCTTGAGTGTCTGGTTGGTTCTGCAACATGTTTCATTTGATATGTGGTCAAGAATATTCCAAGTACATAATTTTATTAGCTTGTGTGCTTTGGGTAGTTAAAGAAATTATGACAAACTGACAATTTCACACAATTTGTATATCATTATTATGTGCAATATTGCACATGCCATTTCTGTAATGTAATAATGCTTCTAAATGGACCACATAACAATTCTATCATCATACATTTGTCAACATGTATGTCACAAGTTATTTTCGATAAGGAGTTTCAGTAAAAAAGAGACCATGCATAAAAAATGTTCAGGTTTACACATTTTAGTAGTAAAATTGTGATTACTAATTTTAATGGGCAACTTACAGTCTATGACCATATATTGTAATGGTTGAACAACATTATTTTAACTTTACATCTGATGTACTGATAGTACCTTTCATCCAAACCGTTAGTCTGTGGGTGATATGCAGCTGTAATCATACGTTTAATGTCAAACCTCTTCGCCAAATCAGTGTTCAACTGATTGACAAATTCTCGACCTTGGTCTGAGAGCAGTTTCGTGGGTGCACCATATCTGTAAAACAACTTAGCCGCATAAGAAGTTTTGGTATATAAAAATAGTATGATTTTTTACTTAACAAAAATAAAAGAGGAAACATATATGATGGAATTAATGCTAGTTGACCATTGATTTCGTGGAAGTGTATTACTGGCTAAAGTATGCCCTTTCTGTAATATGGATTGAAACAATGATGAGTGACAATTATTTTTTCGAGCATGCCACTTATGTAACCTAAACAGAGGTGCACACTCCAAGGCAACATGCAAAGCATTATTAAAATCTCATATGTTCCATACAACCTATGGAACACCTTGTTGTTAGAAGATGTGACATTTTAATGACTATGATGTGTTACTTTTTCAATGTAGTTGTTTATTCCAGAAATACCTTTCTGCTCGGCAGAAAACTAACCCTGCAATTTAGTTATATGATTTTTAAACTTAGATTAAATTCCAGAACAGCTCTTTACATATACGCTTTACATTAATACTTGTAGACATTTCCTATCTTATCAAAATTTTGGTGGATTGAAGATCATTTTATAATCTAAGTCAATGGATATGTATACACTACACATTCATTTTTAGGGAAAGTGGCCTTGCAGGAACTTGCCCAATGCCTTTATTTTTAAATTTTGCCCAGCATAAGTTTATTAAAATACCCTAAAAATAAGCCATTATTTTAATATAAGGGATTTGACTCATTATGTTGTCATTTCCAGGGCAAATATTTATTAATGTAATCAATTATAATGCATCATTTCCACAGTACCAGAAATAATTAGTCAAAATCAATTAATTAAATGTTGAAAATAATAACTGTTTGGTGAGCATTTCCAATTCAACATCAATATAATTACAAGAGGAGATGCAATGTTTCGGTCAATAAGCCCATGCCAGGGGTAATTTTGCACAAAGTGCAATACCAGTTGGGATCGAACCAACAACTAAAACCAAGACATTAGCATCTAATATCAATTAAAAAAAAAATTTGTTTTCATAAAGTTAATCAATTACTCCAAAAGGCAAGCCGATTCTCTTTGAAAGACTTTATGGTAACCTCTCTCTTGGCCTAGGCATTGCCCGGTGTGGTCAAACAGCATTAGTGACTGATGTCAGAAATAATGTGGAAACAAATTAACAAGAGTTCTGCACACTAATTCCAACAGACAGTGAAATTATAAGTTAGTAAAATCAAAACATTCTGAGTGAGAGAAATGTCATGTGAAATAGTAACTAAATCCTTACAAAAATCACTTTATCAATACGATAATAGCGTTTTATATCCATACATGGCAGGAAATGACGTACACAGCGTGAAAGGCTCTACGTCATGTTGTCGTTGAGACGTGAAGTACTTAAGAAGCATCTGTAACGACTGGAGTCGGATCTGTAACGAATCCGTCCACAGAGAGTATGACGCCGAGGAAACGTATGCCATGTAGCATAGAGACCATTAGAAAACATCATTTAGCGCAAACACCAACCCCAGCGCCGAACGCAAACGCCAAGTAACTGGGTACTACGTCACAGCATTTGCAGTCCAACCAGAGGTAGACGCGTGATCGTTCGACGGGAAGTTTGTATGCAGGAAATGGATACTCGGCGTACGCACTAACGCCGCATTATTTCGTACATAAATAATTATATTAACTGAAAAATAACTATGCAGTGTAAAGGGCGACCTCTACATATACGTTTAAAGAAATTTATGTTTTATGTACATAGCACCGCGTTTGACGTATATTTTTTAATATCTACGATTAGCTTGAAAAAGTGAAATAAAACGTGTTTGCTCGACTCCTCGGGTTTCGCCTTAGGTCTAGTTAGTTCCATTGTTAGCTGTGTATGTTCTCAATAGTATATGTGGCTATGTGCATCAAGTTCCTACAATGATTCATCATTATATAACTCGTATACATATGATATCCTTTGCCTGTTGCCCTGACTTAACTAATTGCTATCTTTCATGTCATTTGGGTCACTGACAGCTTTTAGAGTGCTTTGTGATCATCAAATCTACTTAAATATATTTACTGACAGTAGGCCAGTGACAACTACGTCAGGAATACATAAAAATACATAACTGAAAGTTAATTTAGATTTTTGTTTATTAAATTTAATTAACCTCTTCCTGAAAAGTTAGTTAATTAAATTTAATGAATTTGTGTCTCTTGAAAGTTAATTAATTAAATAAAGTTAATTGAATTAATAAATTAACAATTGAAACTTACCCATGCCTCCATGCACAGCATCGACTTTCTTTCCGTGACATTTTACATCATTGGGTGTTAAACATGACATTTTCCTAGTGTTTTCCGATCGGCGTTTTTGGCGCCATTTGGGTTTGCTTAGTGGCATCTCCACCTCCGGGGGTACTAATCAGTCCATCATTCAAATTCGAAGTGTCGTCCAGTTTTTGGCAATCGCAGCGATACTATTTATCCGACGGTACGGATTACCCGAACTTCCCCGACTCCCATCACCATGGCCATGCCTTGCCATGCAGGCACTCAGCTAGGCCAGGACATAGCTGAGTGCCTGCCTGCATTTGCAAGATAGCAAATGGCCTAGTGGGTATACCAGCAAACCAATACCTTATTCCTGTAAATATAGTCACTAGAAAACAACATTCCTTATCTTACCTTATCCCTCACTCCAGATGCAACTACCACTTGTATTCTTTTTCCCCAGTACCATTCGACTTTGGAATTCCCTCCCTCAATATATTGTAAATCAAAACAGCCTGGATGCATTTAAAAGCAACATCCAGACTTTGCAGTACATGGGGTTTTAGACGTTAACAAGTTCTTCTGCACGTATTTATGTTTATTTACACGATAATTTGTGTTCTTATATATTGCACTCGAAAAACAAAACAAACATTTCCTGTTCGCCTGCCAAGCCACGGCACCGCCCTGTATCCTCAGCATGTTGAGGCTAGGCGTGTATAGTATAATATTGGAAGAAGAAGGACCTACCACTTTTAGCACTTGTTTTATTCATTGGGTTAGCCCTACAATGCCAACATCGACTTAAATTGCATAATACACTGACAAGTATTTATTTATCTACAATAAGCTGCTTACTCGACCTTTGTTCACGGATATCCAGTGTAACAGTAGTCACACCCATGCCAGGACCTCGAAAGTCGCCATCACATGGTGAATAGGTAAATCGAAGGTAAATTGTTCGTGTCATGTGACAAACAATAGTCACATGATCAACGTTTTGGCCGGCCCGTTTCAGTTGGCGAACGTTATTCGGAGGGAAGGTACGTTTTGGTATTTACAGCTACATTTTAATGGGTTTGAACCAACTCTGTGGTCATTTAACATTACATATATCATAGAAACTATAAACCAGTAAGCGTTGCAAGTCGTCATCACTCCGTCCAAATACTTTAACTTCCAGTCCAACTTCCAAGGCTTAAGTTAAGGCTATGCGTCACACTCACAGCCATGACCGCGGCACAGTACATAGGCTGACAAGTGACAGAGGCCACGAGCGGTATACCTGCCAACTTTTATCTTCTTATGTTCAGCTCAGAACTCTGTATCAGCCACCCGTATGTGGCTAGAGCTTAGATGGGACGTCGCAAGTAGCGGGTATGTGGTGTAGCGCTGGCTTAGCCTTAGCCGGCTTAGGCTAAGCCTTAGCCTTAGGTCTATTGGTTATTTTGTGTAGTTTAAACTTTAGACATATTAGAGGACTATGTAGTCGGTGACGGGTGTGCCTGTAGCTTCGTGAGCGTAGATTACTTTAGCCAAGTTTAGATAGGCATGGAGAGGAGATGCTTTCTAAATGAGTCCAGTGATTGTTTGCTAACTAGCTGTTGTGTACATTTGTTCCATGATTTGATGGTGCTTGGAAAGAATGAGTGCTTGTATGCAACGATGCGGGTGAATGTCTGGAAGTAGCGATATGCGTTGCCTCTGGTACGAGTTGAAGCAGCGGTGAGTGAAGTCACTTTTATGTCCACTAAATTGTTCCTGATGCGGTAGAACATTATGAGCTTGGCATTAGCCCGCCTACTCGCAAGGGTCTCCAATTTCAGGCTTTTGATCATGGTTGTCACACTGTTGCGTCGATGGTAGTCATTCTTCGCAAAGCGAGCAGCTTGTCGTTGAACATTCTCCACAGACTTGATGTTCTTCTCAGTGGAAGGATCCCACACTGTCGACGCATATTCCACGATGGGTCTATCGGAAGACAGGAGGATGCTGTTGGAGATTTCTCGCAGGAAATGAAGCAGTTCCTAGTGGCCTAGACCTGATACCTGAAAAAGACAACGGCAGTTTTATATATCTTTTCTCTCTTCTCTCATACTTTTGGTCTTTTGTATATTTCCTTTTTCTTCTTTTTCTTTTGTTTCCTCCAACAATAAACCAACCGTTGTTTAATGATCAAGATTGATCAGTCAACGTAATATACAGATACAGTTCACCACATCTCCTGCGGTGTCGCGCTGTCTCAAAGATGGGGAGGGTGATATTTTCAGCAAAAACCCGGGAGATTTGCCTGTATTTCAAGAGACCGGGAGATACGCCAAAAATCCAGTAGACTCCCGTGGCAGGGATAGAGCAGTCATGATGTCAATGACTGCAAGATGAGATTTGCATACGTCAACAAGCTAGCCAGATTCAAACCGGCTCAAATCATTGCAAATTTGTTATTGCCATGTAAGTCCAATCTACAGCAAGATGAGCAATGTGTGGGATGTGTGTATTATGACATTTATGCGTACTCTAATGAAGCCGCTTTGTGGTGTATATTGGCCAATGTGAGTGAATCTTAAATAAGACAGACTAGACTGGTAATATCGCTCACACACCATTAACAGTTGGTTAGTCTCAAAACTTGGGCAATTTCATTCACTCTACACCACCTGCTATAAGCCGTTGGTTCTATCTGGTGTCTCTGCCAGGGGATGTAAAAGATCGCACGCAGGGAAATGGAAAAAACCTGTTGCATACTCACCGAGCTGGGATCTCATTCTCTAAACTCTCAGTGTCAGAATAATCAACTTGATGATTATGGGCAATTATGGAAGACCAAACTCCAACAATTGGCGAGACAGCCAATATAAGTTTACTTCACTTGACTGACTACAATGCAACTGACCGAGAAGGTGCGACTGTTAAATAGCCATCACCAGCATTTCAGCCAGGTTGGCCTGCCTTTCTGTGCCTGACAAAGCATGACAATCGCCTAGTTTTTAACCTAATAACCTGTGTTTGTTGTTTTCTGTAGATGGCTTGTCACTGTCTGCTTGCCGTTGTACTGCTAGCCTTTGTTCTGCGGGATGGAATGGCCGACATTCCCGCGGACAAGGTGGACTTCCTGCCTGGATTGACCACCCAGCCCAGCTTCAAACATTACTCTGGCTACCTGAAGGCCACAGGCACTCGCAAGCTCCACTACTGGTGAGACGGTGCTAGTGCTAATGCTAGTGCTAGTGCTAGTGCTTTTATAGAAATAGTAGGAATATTTAGACAACAAGAAATAAACTTACTTTGCGGCAGTTGTTGAAACACGCAACATTTCAGTCGTCTACACCGGATCTTGTTCTCGCACTGATGTCGCGTGAAAACGTCGCATGTTTCAATAATTGCTCCAAAGTAAGTTTAGTTCTTACAGGTCCTCTTCTGGCTTTTAGGCTGTGATGCCTCTTGCGCCAGCTCTGATGTTTGTCGTCAAACTATATGGTGCGCATGTGTCTGATGAGTTGTTCCATAATAGGGGTGGGGCAGTGTAGTCGAACTTAATTGGGTGGTTCTTCCATAATTTGTCTAATTTTCCCTCAAAGGACTGGACTGATGGAGCCTCTACCACACACCATGGGAGGCTGTTCCATACGTCCGTGCATCAGTGTATAAATGATTTTTTTTATGTTTAACCAACAACGTCCTTTGAATATTTTTAGGTGATGTCCTCTCGTACATGATTCATTATCCCTCAAAGTTATAAAGTTCGATGTCACAGCTGTATCATATTTCTCTGGTAAAATCTTATACATTTCAATCATGTCTCCTCTGAGGCGACGATATGACAGAGTTGGTAATTTTAGTCTTTGCAGACGTTCATTATATTCAAGATCTTTAAAACCTGGAATTAATTTGGTTGCTGTACGCTGAACATTTTCAAGAGCTGTAATGTGTTTCATTAAGAAGGGAGCCCATACTTGATTTGCATATTCAATATGTGGACAGACGAAATATTTAAAAACAGTAGAGAGTAATATAATACATTAGACAATTTCTTACTGTCTAATGGAATCTTGGAGCCATGAACAATATTTTTCATAGGAATTATTTAGTTTTTTAACTGAAACGCCACCACTGAATGGGAGCTAAGACAGACAACATGGTAATTATGAAAATTTGCTTTTGTTATAATAATAATTTATGAATAGTAAGTATGAAAATTTGCTTTGTTATTATTTTAAGTCATAGATTTAAAGTATTTTAAAACTTGATATTTCAGTAATGAATAGTTCTGTCATTAATTTGCCATCTAAATAAATACATATGTTCAGATCGTGTTTATTGGGATTTATTTAACCTTGTATGTGCCCTCTAGGTTTGTCGAGTCGGCGGGAAATCCTAAGACAGATCCTCTTGTGGTTTGGATGAATGGTGGACCAGGTTGCAGCTCAATGGACGGCATGCTCAATGAACATGGTCCTTACCTGGTAATTCATTCCTCTGAAAACAATAAATTTGTGCGTGTAGCATATTTTTTAGTTATGTATATGGCAGCAAATAAATAATACACCTTGTATAGTCACATTTGTTTTGATGCATTATTGAAACTTCAGTGTTTCTAGAAAATAAAATATTCCAGTTCTTGTATGTAACAACATTTTGGTTTCTTGGCTTATTTCAACATTGTGACATATAATTATAGGTGCTTCCCAGAGAAGTCAAGATAGTGTTCGATTGAACAGGTCTGCGAGGGAGTAAAGTGTAAAGCGCTTTGACCAGTCCTGAGGACTGGATACTGCGCAATATAAGAACTTACCTTTACTTTATTTTTACATTATCTCTCACGAAACTGACTATTTTTTCTCAAATATTTTGATTGCAGTCTTGATCACCGAAGAGTTAATTAATCAGTTTCTTCCATGGCAAGAATAGTTACTTTGTTCATCTATTAGACATGGTAACAAAGTCGATTTTCTTAGATATTTCCCACATATGGTTGGTGTTTTATCTGTGTTTATTTGGTTTTGATCTGTGTTGTAGGCGGCTACTGATGGCAAGACTCTGGTTAAGAACCCCTACAGCTGGAACACTGTGAGGATTAAAACTCTATCATTATCAGATACTGTTCCATATTGAATAATAAAATATTAAGCAAGCTCTACATTACTGGTATAATAAATATAGTTCAATGTTAGCTTCTTAACACAACTCGTCGCATGAGGAAAATTGTATTGGAATACACAAAGTTCCAAAATGTCCACCAGGTGGCACCACGTTACAATGAATACACTGCGATGTGAAGAATCTAAGACGTTGAACAGAAACATTGGTTACAATGTTACATATTACAATGTTCATGTTTAAATGGGAGTGACTAATGGGAATATTACAAAACAATTGATAAAATAATAAAGTTCAGTAAAATATCACCACATTATATACATAAATACAATAACATGTCACAACTCACCTCAAAGTTATGCTCCAAAAAACTTGTTTGAAATTACACATGACATGCTGATGTTAATGGCGAGCCATAGGATTCAAAGTTGTTTAACTTTACAAATTCACCTATTAACTTAATTTTTTTAAATTTCTACTATGATTTGTGTAACATGGTCAAACCTTGCTTTACAGTCACCTCAGTATTATGGTCACCTCGCAATTAAGGTCACCATCAGACAATCCCAAATTATTTCTGAAACAATATATGAAATTAGTCTTAACTAATACAATCACCACACTGTTCAAGTTACTTTGGACCATTTGTGGGGTTGACCTTATTAGTGAGGATCTGCTCTATTTTGTGAAGTAATGTGAGCTTGTGGCGCCCTCAGGTGGCCAACATGCTGTACCTGGAGGCGCCAGCTGGTGTCGGATACTCGTACTCCATTGACAAGAACTACACGACAGACGACGACCAGGTAGGCCAGTAGAACTGGACACTTGTGCAGTAACAAGCTATTTTGTAATAGGTTTAGGGATAATTTCAGAACATCGGTGTCCAATATCAGACAAAATTACTTTCATCTGGCCTCAACCCCCATACCCCCACAGATGAGAGTTTGTAAACATTGATATGATGATATCGATATATTTATGGAATCGGTACAAAGCATAAAATATCATTGTCTGATGCCAGACAAAATTATCTCTGACCGCCCCTCCCCCAAACAAAACTAATTTCGTGTGACGCACAAAGTAACATGACAATGCACAATTTGTTTGCATTACAACGTTACATTTTAACTTTGAACTAGCCAGCATAAATTACCTTTATGACAGGTGTCTACAAATACTATTGGTGAGATTATTTGCAGGTTTCTCTTGACAACTACTGGGCTTTGAAATACTTCATCATGAACTTCCCGGAATTCTCGAAGAATGAGTTTTTCATCACTGGGGAGAGTTATGGCGGGATCTATGTACCAACGTTGTCAGCCCGCATCGTTGACGACAAAGAGTTTAACTTCAAGGTAACAGCTTGCTGGATTTTGTGAATTGTTGGTTTTGCTTGTTGCGTTTTTCAGTCGTTGGTTGTATTTGGGGGTTTGTTTAGTTGTTGGTTGTTTTGGGGGGTTTTGTTCAGTTGTTGGTTGTATTTGGGAGTTTTGTTTAGTTGTTGGTTGTATTTGTGGGTTTCGTTCAATCGTTGATTGTGCTTGCAGGGTTTTGCAGTTGGCAATGGACTGTCAGACTGGGGTATGAACACCAACTCGCTCATGTTCTTCGGCTACTACCACGGACTGTGGGGAACGGCGTAAGTGATTGTTGCACGCACACACACGTATATGCATCCATTAATAAGAATTAGAAGTTTACAGTTGATTGAATTTGAAATAAAATCATAATACACGGGGAACCTCATTAATACAGTCATTCTTGGGACTGGCTGAATGCCGATGTGACCATATTTTTATTAGCAGTATTTATTTTATATGTAGTTAACTCTCATGGCAATAATACAGGTTGTCCTACTAATTTTGCTAGGAATGTAACTCATTTTAATAATAATATGTATTTGCTCAATTTCAACAGCACTCTTTCTCAGCACATTGTTTTTCATCAGGGTTCACATGTTTAAAACACAATTTCTATGCCATTCTTTCTCAGTTCTCAGCTGTTTTATGTTTCACATTTTCTCCAGTGTTCACTGATGTTATTAATGGCTATTATCATTTTTATTAATTATTGTACACTATGGCTGCCTACGGTACTTTTACGATGTATAAAATAATATTAATAATCAAAATAACCTGTTACTTTTTGTCCATCACTTTTCCCCTGGGTCTTTCTCTCCTGCCACTGAATACATTGGTAAACTGGGCTTTCCTGAACTACTTCTTTGCTTTCTATAAGACTCTGGAGCAAGATGATGGCTTCGTGTTGTAAAACTGGTGCTGCTCTCTCCTGTAACTTCGCCACGACCACAAACCCCGAGTGTGCATCCGTGGTAAGTGCCCCAGACGGCCAGACCGTGTCACGACTAGGTCAGAGTACAACAATACAAGGAGTAGGCATGCCCGAGATTTTGTTGGTTGAAATCTGTAATTTTTATTTAAAATTCCATACAAATCCTTTTTACAAGTTACAGTCCTATTTCAGTCTACCAGATGTAGGTGGATATCAGATGTCAGTAATGTGTCACTGTCATGTGTGTCAGTAATGTGTCACTAGCATGTGTGTATCAGTAATATGTGACCCATCTTAACGAAATGAGTCGGATGTCGGCAAAACTGATTTTCCATAAATACCGTTTATGTGAAACAATCGCGAATCCATCGATTTTGAGATTTCCCCTGAAAATTATTCTTTGGTATTCGTTTTATCGATTGCTACTCTAGCTACCCTCTAATTAACTCTGTTTTGTGTATTTTAAAGTGATTTCTGTAGAGCTGTGCAAAGTGTTCCGCTCGACTTCCTTAAAATAAAGCCGAAAATGCCAGTAATTGCACACGTTTGCAGCCACTAATTTTGGGACGCTCCTAGCATATCACATATCACCATGCGTCATCTTCCCATATATGGGCATAAATATGCTAATAACTACATTCTGTGACCTCCAGAGAGCTTGGTAGATGCCCCCTGTTTAGGCCAGCTATTAAAAAAATTCGGATCACGTGGTAGCAACGGTAACTGCCAGGCAGCTGTTCTCATTGGTTCAGTGATGGATCATTTACATAATCTGTAAACACATGCGTGCGCAGCGTGTATTTCCACCACGTAACTGCTGACCCAGATAGCGATTAGGAAGACGCAAAGAATGGCGTTTAACGTGGCGAAGCTGTTAAATTCAGATGGAAGTGATCGCACACAGATTGACAGTTTGATCGAGGAGTATTTTTTGGAAGACTTGATGGATGGAAGCGAGGCGGACGAAGACGTAGGAGTCGAGGCAGGGGACGTGGACGAGGGCATTGAGTCCATCAGCCATCTTCATCACCTGCACCCGTGTCGATAACACGCAAGCGAGGACGTGGCCACTCTGGAAGGGACGCTTGACCTGGATATTGTTACTGATCTGTTGTTGTTATGTAATTACGTTGTTGTTTAGTATTAAAGTTGTTAAATATGGTAGTTTGTTCTGGTGCTTGCAGTGAAGAGAAAACAACTTTCAGCATATAGACATGTTTTCGTACATTTAAATAAGTTGTTTTTTATAATAATAATTATAACATTCTTACTGACTCGCCTGTGTTACAGATACTAATGACAATTGTCTCTAAAAATGACGTATACATTGGTGTAAAAGTGTTGCCAGTCTTCACTTTTCTTAACAATATTATTACACAAGCAATTATTTTCTAACAAAGATCTTGTTTTCCTATTAACAGAATATCATGAGAATGCCACTGTCTTCAAGTTGTCAAAATTTCAGACAGATATGTCCATGCTAACTAAGGTATAACGGTGGTACAGGTTTTTGTTTTTGTTAACAATGGCGGGAATTACATAAGCAATTAATGTTATTGCTAATTATTTCTAACAAAGATTTGTTTTCATAGTAACTGAATGTCACGAGAGTGCCATTATCTTCAAGTGTTCAAAATTTCAGCCAGATATGTCCATGCTAACTAAGGTATAATAGTGCTGCAGGTTTACGCTTTTCATAACAAGGGTGGTAATTACATAGGCAATTAATTGTATTGTTAATTATTTCTAAAAAAAGATTTAGTTTTCATATTAATAGGATATTACGAGAATGCCATCATCTGCGAGTTACCCAAATTTCATCCAGCTGTGCTATTGCTAACCAAGGTATAATAGTAGTGCAGGTTTTTGCTTTTCTTTAAAATGGTGGTAGTTACATAATACATTAATTGATCTGCAATTTTTATCTAACAAATATGTTGTATTCATATTAACAGAATGTCTTGAAAATGACATTGTCTTCGAGTAGTCCAACTTTAGCAAGATCTGTACAGGGTAACTAAGATACATTTCATGAAACATAACAAATATTTTGCATCAACTTTGACGGCTGTTTTCTGGGTTTGAAGGTTTTTACACCACATGTGTTTATTAAGCCACAACTTCAGTTAGAATTAAGATATCGTATTACATGATACATCACGTGAAAGCAGAGATTCCGTTCTTTCCAACGCTACTAATAACTTAATATAAAAAATTTCCGACATGCGACTCATTTTGTTAAGATGGTTCACATATGTTTATTGGATCAGTTACATTGTTACATTGTCATTGAATGTTGGTAATGTGTCACTATCTTGTGTAAGTCAATAATGTGTCACCATCATGCTTGTGTCAGTAACATGTCCACCACTATGGGTGTCATTACTGTTGGTGTTGCGAGGCAGTATGTGTCACTGTGTAGTGTCACCGTCCTATGTGTGTCATTACTGTCGGTGTATGCGGGGCAGTATGCGTCACTGTGCTGTGTCACTGTCCTGTGTGTGTCATTACTGTCAGTATATGCGAGGCAGTATGTGTTACTGTGCTGTGTCAGTGTCCTATGTGTGTCATTACTGTCGGGTGTATGCGAGGCAGTATGTGTCACCGTGCTGTGTCACTGTCCTATGTGTGTCATTACTGTCAGTATATGCCAGGCAGTATGCATCACTGTGCTGTGTCACTGTCCTATATGTGTCATTACTGTCGGTGTATGCGAGGCAGTATGCACCACTATGCTGTGTCAATGTCCTATGTGTGTCATTACTGTCGGTATATGCAAGGCAGTATGTGTCTCTGTGCTGTGTCACTGTCCTATGTGTGTCATAACTGTCAGTGTATGCGAGGCAGTATGTGTCACTGTCCTATGTGTGTCATTACTGTCAGTGTATGCGAGGCAGTATGTGTCACTGTCGCAGGTGTTGGAGGCTGGAAAGATCATCAACAGCTTGAACATCTACAACCTGTACTCAGAGTGTTACCAGGGCCCGAGTGACAACAGGACGCGCATCAGTCCTCCATCCCTCCACCTCCTGCCTTTCCAGTGGGAACAGATGCAGGTACTGGTCTGTTTAGCGGCAGGATGTCCATTCGATTTTACTGTAAAATCATGTAATACATTTTGAACTTGATGTATGTTTACATACTGACCATCCAAATGCATGTTTATATACTGACCATCCAGATGTATGCTTACATACTGACCGTCCAGATGTATGCTTACATACTGACCGTCCAGATGTACGCTTGCATACTGACCGTCCAGATGTAAGCTTACATACTGACCGTCCAGGTGTACGCTTACATAGTGACCATCCAGATGTACGCTTATATACTGACCGTCCAGATGTACGCTTACATACGGACCGTCCAGATGTACGCTTACATACTGACCGTCCAGACGTACGCTTACATACTGACCGTCCAGATGTACGCTTACATACTGACCGTCCAGATGTACGCTTACATACTGACCGTCCAGATGTACGCTTACATACTGACCATCCAGGTGTAAGCTTACATACTGACCGTCCAGGTGTAAGCTTACATACTGACTGTCCAGGTGTACACTTACATACTGACTGTCCAGGTGTACGCTTGCATACTGACTGTCCAGGTGTACGCTTGCATACTGACCGTCCAGGTGTACGCTTACATACTGACCGTCCAGGTGTACGCTTACATACTGACCATCTAGGTGTACCCTTACATACTGACCATCCAGATGTGTTTTAACAAAGCGAGAATACCTTTTTAATTCAACTCTTCAATGTTTACTAAAATCGTCGAGCTGTCTCAATTCCCCAAATAAAGATAAACTAACCATTGAATATCTTCACAAAGTGGAGCTAAAATACTATATAATACTCATTAATCAAACTGGTGAGTTTTTCATTGATTTAATGATGTTTCATAATTTTAAAAATTAACATTACAAATATGTGCTACATTAATATAAAAAAAAATAAAACTACCAGTATATTAACACAATTTAACCTATAATTTTGTTTTCTATTGTAGCCTGTAGACAGTATGTATTACATATAATTTAGATTTAAAATTGTACTTATTGGAAATTGAAGAAATCCTTAAGGTTTAAAAACCTGTTATAATTGGGATTATTACAATCAAATCAACTGGAATATGACATGGTTTCCAGTAGTCCCAACCCTTTCTTCCTTCTGTCTGACCAGGTTATCTTGGCGAAGGTGCCAGAAGGGAAACTGTCGGTTGTTCCCCCGTGTGTTGACGTCCGCGGGATAACAACCTACCTGAACCGGGCGGATGTGAGGAAGGCCCTCCATATCCCTGCCGGCCTCCCGCAGTGGGAAATTTGCAGGTAACGGGATCAGGGCACTGGTTCAGTCACATTCTTATCAACTCATAAGCCGGATTTTGCTCTTTAAAATAGATTTCGCTTCTTAACAGTGACATTGTGTACTAATAATTACTGAATGTGCCACTAAGACACTTTCAGAGTCCTCAATGCAATTTGAAAACACTCCTTAAATTCAGTATTCATTTCTATCTCTGCTTGCAACATTATTTTCACCCATCCTATGATTTTTTTCATAAAATTATTATATATTCCTTCACAATAATTCAGTGTTTTTCTGTTGTCAATGTGTTGTAGTGGCATTGTTGGGTCCAGCTACAAGATGTTGTACAAAAACATGCGCAGTCAGTACTTGAAGATTCTCGCCACCAAGGTTGGTTTATAAAACAATGCTTAATTTAAGCTGTTACATTTGTTTGAATATAACCACTATTTTGCACCCAAATAATAAATGTAGAACAAGCTACCAGGGGTATTTTTTAATTGTACCGATCCACCCCCCTACCCGTCAGGCAACACGTTAATTTCGTTATGAGAAATCAAATCATATGATGTAAATATAGCATTAATGTTATTGTTTTATATAAACAAAAAAGGATTACCAGTGTATCTCCTTTTCACTAACACAATTTTGTGTTTTAGTGACAATATCATTGCAAAGTTTTGTATGTATTTAAATTCTAGTGTTTGTTGTTGTGCAATGTGGGTATTTTTTATTCCCACAGAAGCAGAGAATTCTGGTCTACAATGGGGACGTGGATATGGCATGCAACTTCCTCGGAGACCAATGGTTCGTTGAATCGCTGGATCAGCAGGTAATTTAGTAACCCAGTAATCCAGTAACCATTTAACTGCACTAGACATATGAGAAACTTGGTTTATGATCTTTATATTTCAACCGCATCCCACGGTCATCTTCAGCAGTCTGAAATTACAGGTGTGTCACATGACCAGAGTACTGGTACGTGTATGACAAATGTTATGTGACACCAAGTGAAGGACTAATGGAAGCTCCCGGCCGACATCACAGTTCGATGTCGGTGTCAATCTGTCGATGTTAATCGCCTTGGCACACAAATTAAAGACCACCCTCTCGTCAACCCCTTTCAGCTGTAAGTAAGTGGACACAAACTAAACATGGGTCAACAGTGCTTAATTAAGGACATAACAATTCTACACCACAAGAACTGCTGTATGAGGAAAATAAACGGGGTGATTAACATCCATGGAGGGAAACCCATGTTGAACCACAATGTCAGCCAATACCTTCCACCAGTCCTTCTCCAGCTGCTGTCACATGACTAATGTCACATGATAATGGGTGTGACACACCCGTCTGTCAAAGAAGACCATGGGATGTGGTTGAAATTTTCAGATATTAAACCCAGTTTCTTGAGATATAAATATATATAATATTAGCAGTTGAAATATTCAGGTCATAAACTAAGTTTCTTGAGAGGTAAATATGTGTAATATTAATAACAAAGAAACTGCATCATCCATCCATTCAGACGTGTAGCTATAATAATATATATGTTAATTACTATGTTATTATTTAATAGTAAACATTTGTAAAGTACCACGTATCAAACTATGTGAATGAATTTTCCCTCAGTTGGTTATGAACCGCACCGTGTGGCACTACAAGGCCAAGGACGGTTCTAAGCAGATCGCCGGATTCGTGAAACATTTCCAGAATCTCTCCGTCGTCACAGTGAAGGTATGTGACATGTGAGGCGTTCTAAATGGGCACTGGTTGTTCTCGTTAGAACTGCACGGGTCACAAATAATATATTAATAATTATGTTCATCATGACAGCAACCATCTCAAAACATTTGTGTTTGAAACTAAGAGGTGGTGGAGGTGGGTGGTGGTGAGGGTGGGGGTGAGTGGTAGTGGGGGTGTAGTGGTGGGGTGGGTGGTGATGTATTAGTGGGGGTGGGGGTGTGTTGATGGGGATGAGAGTGGGGTGTGTTGGTGGTGGTGGGGATGTATTGGTGGGGTTTGTGGTGTACTGGTGGGGGTAGGTGGTGGTGGGAGTGGGTTGTATTGGTGGGCGTGGGGTATATTGGTGGGCATGGGGTGTATTGGTGGCGGGGGTGTATTGGTGATGGTGGGGTGTATTGGTGGGTGGGGGGGGGGGGGGGGGGGGGTGTATTGGAAGGGGTGGGTGGTAGTTTGAATCAGTACAAAATACTGTTTTTCTTAAATTTGCAAACATAAGACCACCCTAAATAAAATTTGTTTCTTCAGGTTAATATGTTTATTTAATTGTCATATATTGATGTATTTTCCTTAAAAAACATATTTTCCAATTGTGGTTCATAAGGATGCCAATGCAAATTAGAGACTCCAATAAATAACAATCTGCTGCAATTACAGTATGTATAATACGTGTGTGCAGGCACAGATACGATGGTTCTAGTATGAATGGAATGGAGGAACTCTCATGGCCATCCATGGATAAATTATATTCAAAGTTTCACATGGGGAGGGTCTATCTGGTTAATTATGCTTGCTCTTTACAGTGATTAATTTTTTTGTAGTTAATAATAATAAAAAACTTCTGTAGCACCAATATTCACAGGAATCTGAGCTCAGAGGCGCAGCATACAAGAATCATTGGGCAAAATTGTTAACATGGACAAGCAAGAGTCGTCATTAGAGCAAGGGACCGCCGAAGGTTAGGGTGGGAATGCAATTTCAAATAAATAAGTGATAAGTTTTTAGTCCTTTGGCCGAAGGTCCAAGGGACTATTGCCATCACTCTGCGTCCGACATCTGCCATTAGCTGCCGTATCTCAGAAACGATTCAGCAACTTTTTCTCTAATTTTGCATAGACATATCTTAAGGCACTGCCACTATGCACGAGAAATCTGTATTTGATTGAATCATTGTAAGGGCTCCCTAGGGCCTCCAAGGACCCCCAAAACTGGTAAATTTTAACATTTTGCCTATTTTTTTCAAAAACTCTTAAGTAACTTTTTCTCTAAATTTGCATAGACATCACAAAAAATCTGTATTTGATTGAATCATTCTAAGGGCATCAAAGGTCCCCTAAAATGCTAAATTTGCTAACTAAATTGTCCTCTACAGCAGCAGCTCTATTTATAACTTGATAGCAAACCCTTTTCCAACAACATCTGTCACATGCAGAGTCTGTGTCTTGCATGGATCAGAGGTTGTCTTTTCTGTTATTACAAAAACTGTTCAGTAAGTTGTTCTCTAATTTTGCATAGACGTCTCTTAGGGTAGTGTCACTGTACACAAGAAATTTGTATTTGATTGAATCATTCTAAGGGCATCTCAGGGCCTCCCAAAAAGCTTTTCCAACAACACCCCACCCCACTGCAGCTAAGATTCTCTGATTTCAAAAACTCTTCTGTAACTTTTTCTCTAATTTTGCACAGACATTTCATGTGGTAGTGCAACTATACACAAGAAATCTGTATTTGATTGAATCATTCTAAGGGCACCAAAGGTCCCCTAAAATGTTTGCTAATTAAATTGTCTACTGCAGGAGCAGCTCTATCTGGCTAATCTCTTTTCCTACAACATCTGTCACACCTTACTGTGGAGGGCTGGTCTGCCTGGTGGAAACTGTGACTAATCTGTAATTGGTCACTGCCAGAGGGGATAGTCTCAAGGACCCTTCTCAAAACCACATCACTAGATAGTGTAGAAACTTTGCATTTTGGGGGGCTGTGTCAGTCTTCTTCTCATGTGATGTAGAGTTACCACAAGGAGAAAACTTGTCCCCTTTGTTATTTGTTATTTACCTGAATGATTTAGAAAACTCGGTTAGTCATAATTATAAGGGACTTGACATGGCAGCTGGTGAAATTTACAACAACCTTAGTGATGATGATGTAGACATTTTCTTTAAAATGTATGTTCTACTATATGCTGATGATACTAGAATGATTCAATCAAATACAGATTTCTTGTGTATAGCGGAACTATGTTTTCAAAAACTGTTTAGCAACTTTTTTTCTAATTTTGCATAGATGTATCTTAGGGTGCTGCCACTATACACAAGAAATATATATTTGATTGAATCATTCTAAGGGCACCTCAGGGGCCTCCAAAGTGCAAAAGTTTTACATTATCTAGTGATGTGTTTTTTAGAAGGGCCCTTAAGACCATCCCCAACAGTAGATGGTGTGTATTGTGCCAGAAACTGCCCCAGGCCTCACTACACTCTGCATTGTTCCATTGAGACCTTGACTAATCTTTAATTGGTCTCAAGCAGAGCAGACATATTTGACCCCTGTTAAACTCAGTTGCCTGCAGCTTTTAAACTGTATCTTCAAAACTATTGATTTTCTATAATTGCAAGTTGTGTTTATTTTGATGTTCATTTAATTATTATAAAATGGTGTGACTGTGGTGTTTATTGGTTAAAGATGTATTGCCACCTGTAGGTGACAAACATAGAAAATTCATATTCTGGACAACTATAGAGTGAAATATCCTACACCGTGTAAAGCACCCTACCCAACCTTTACAAGAATGTAAGAAAACAATGTTACAATTTTGCCGACTTATCACTCATTTGGTCAGCCGGGGTCACATATCGACGTATTAGGACTTCAGGGCCTCTTGGCCCATTTTTTTACAAAATTTAGCTAGTCTCAGATGATTTTAAAGTGATAGGGAGTTGATTCCTAATTTTGCTACAGAAAAAGCACGTTTGCCAATAGTTGTTGTGACACAAAAGAATTTAAATGTGTTTGGACATATTTTGAATAGTTATGACTTGTTGTTTTTTAGGGGTCTGGTCACATGGTGCCTCAAGACAAGCCATTTCCCGCCTTAAAGATGTTTACAAGGTTCATTCAAGAAAAAAATTACTGATTGCATGAAATATGTACAGGTGTATTGTACAATCAGCACTGCATAGCACTGTAGTTTATCAGCAGCCACATAGGCAGTTTTACACCACAGTGCCTAAATTTATGTATAATATTTTATACATTTACTCTCTTTTTTATGTTTCAAAACATTAGGTTGTAATATATTATACATTACACAAAAAGCAAGTAGAATAAGACTTAATATTTGGCTTCAAAGCAGACTTTCTTTGAATATGTGATTGTTAATCTTTACTTCTGTGTTCATAGTTTACTAATATACTAAACACACAAAATACATGTAAACTTGCTCTGCATCAAAATAATTATTCAGATTTGGCATATTAATGTATGTCAGTGCTTTGGTGATGTCTACAAATCTGCTTTGTAATGCACTGTCTCACTACCAAAGGTCCAACATTTCACACACAAACCTCACTGACTTGAGAGAGCTAGTTCTCATACACCACATTAATTTGAAATGCAGTGCAACGTTTAGTTGCGGCCTGACCCCTATGCATGTTTACATAAATAATGGGTAGATGTCAATATAGATTAATTTTGTGGGATTCACATACAGTGAAATGTTGTGTTGTGATAATTATGTTGCACTGTCCACATGTAGCTTTACACCGGTTAAATTAGTGGTGTCATGCAGTGGGCAGGAAACATACTTGCCAATCTCTGTCAAGTCTTCTTATTGGTCTAATAATTGTCTATGCCGTTCTGTTCCTCGTAGTGCAGTGGAACCTCTCTTGGACGACCACCCCTTTTGCATAACCATAGTGGTCTTTAGTCAGGTGGTCTGACATAGCGGATTACTTCGATTGAATGATGACATGCACTCCACCTTCCCAGAGCAGTCGAGATGACATTCAGTTGAACAGGATTGCCAGGGAGTGCAGTCATAAGGACTGGATACTGCATAACCTGCACTATATTATAAGAACATACCTTTTTTACTTTGGTGGATAATGGGGTAATATTAGCATGTAAGTATTTGTGGATCACTCTTTCTTTAGCAGTTGTTACTGTCCAGTGTGAACTTGCACTGTGGTCGCCCAAGACAGATTCTACTGAATAATTAGTGTGTAATTGATCAAAATGTGTTCAAGTTCATGAAGTGTTGGATTTGGACAAGGACATTCTATCACACATTTACTTGTTGGGCAGATTTCCGCGAATCTGAATGCATCCATCTAAAACATGGAAACATGTCGGGTGACGCTAAAATGTATTTATGGACTTTGCAGTTTTAAGAAATATCATGACAGGATACATACGCCAGGCAACAGAAAACTTCATACACGAAACATAAGTAGATGCTGAACATGTCTGTTTTATTGTCTGTGTAATTGTATAATGCAACAGCAAATAAACTGCACGCGTGAATGTTCACTGTCTACAAAACACTATAGCCAAAACTACTCCTGCCACACTGGTCGACCCATTGTCTTCTCCGTACAACCATCCCATGTGTCTCGAACGCCTTCAATTCAACCAACTAGGTTTGTCCATATTTCAGCAGTTTATTTTGTTACTGCCATGTCCATAAGGACACCAATTTAATAATGTCTATGTAAATGTTGACGTGAAAAGAATATCTATTTTTTTTACACGGCATGCATTATAATTACACAAATTTTGTGATGAAGTGATTTTATATATATACATGTTTTCATCTATCTGCCAAGAAATTTGACAATTTTTTTTATTTTCTCCAGAAAATCCACATACAAGATGCTTGCCATCAAATAACTATTTTGGAAGAAAAACTATCCAGAACCCTTCTCATGCAACTCACTGGCAACAACCTAGACACATAGAATGGTCACACACTCATGACATATCCACTGTCCTTAACTACCACTGTTCATCATGCGCTGTAATCATCTCAATTTAACCACTAAAATGTCTCGTTCATTTAACTTAAATTTAAAATACAGTTTTCTTTCTCAAATGTCAATGCATCTACAAACTTCTGTTGTTGCACATGCCACTGCACCACTATCATCTCCACACAATCTCTCAATGCACCACTATCATTTCCACACAATCTCTCAATGCACCACTATCATCTCCACACAATCTCTCAATGCACCACTATCATCTCCACACAATCTCTCAATGCACCACTATCATCTCCACACAATCTCTCAATGCACCACTATCATCTCCACACAATCTCTCAATGCACCACTATCATCTCCACACAATCTCTCAATGCACCACTATCATCTCCACACAATCTCTCAATGCACCACTATCATCTCCACACAATCTCTCAATGCACCACTATCATCTCCACACAATCTCTCAATGCACCACTATCATCTCCACACAATCTCTCAATGCACCACTATCATCTCCACACAATCTCTCAATGCACCACTATCATCTCCACACAATCTCTCAATGCACCACTATCATCTCCACACAATCTCTCAATGCACCACTATCATTTCCACACAACCTGTCAATGCACTAATATCATCTCCACACAACCTGACAATGCACTAACATCATCTCCACACAACTGTTAATGCACTAACATTATCTCCGCACAACCTGTCAATGCACCACTATCATCTCCACACAACCTGTCAATGCACTATCATCATCTCCACACAACTGTTAATGCACTAACATTATCTCCACACAACCTGTCAATGCACCACTGTCATCTCCACACAACCTGTTAATGCACTACCATCATCTCCACACAACCTGTCAATGCATGCACTATCATCTCACACAACCTATCAATGCACTATCATCATCTCCACACAACCTGACAATGCACTAACATCATCTCCACACAACTGTTAATGCACTAACATTATCTCCACACAACCTGTCAATGCACCACTGTCATCTCCACACAACCTGTCAATGCACCACTATCATCTCCACATAACCTGTCAATGCACTACCATCATCTCCACATAACCTGTCAATGCATGCACTATCATCTCACACAACCTGTCAATGCACTATCATCATCTCCACACAACCTGTCAATGCACTAGCATCATCTCCACACAACCTGTCAATCCACTAACATCATCTCCACACAACATGTCAATGCACTAACATCATATCCACACAACCTGTCAATGCACCACCATCATCTCCACGCAACCTGTCAATTCATCATCATCTTCACACAAATTCTACCAATAACCACATAATCAGTCTATGTATTCACACGACAGTTTCAGTGCCAAATCTTTCGCCACAACCCCGTCACTGTACATTATCCTTCCCCGTGCACTCAGCGCATTGGCTTCCTCACCTAGTTGCATTTATTCCGTACAACTAGACAAACATTTAAATTTTGCATACCATTTTTGTCAATGAAATTATGTATATAGTTAACTATAGTTAACATGTCCTTATGTATGTCTATGCACTGAGATTTGATTCGGCTTAATACTTCCATATGGCGAGACGATTTTACAACCGTAACAAACACAGAAAACCTAACACATTGATCGACTAAAATCTTCAACAAAACCGAGGAAGATAATATTAGCCAATACAAAATTATTCTCAACTACAGAATGACATGGTACAACTAAGCTACACCTTGAAATAACTTATCAATGTTTTGAAATATTCTGCAATCTGATTAGGGTTAACAATTTCAAGTGATCCAGCACAGATGTTAGGTAAGATTTAATATAATAGTCCTGGCCAGCAGCGAAAAATCACCTGCAGGATTTCTCAGTTCAGAGCAGCACCACAAATTCATGATAACGCAAAATACCACGCTGCCACATACATCAACATTACACAATTTTGCTCAGATACATTACTCTTCTACAAACGTTAGTTAGGAAACAGCATTTTCCACAGTAAATATCTTCACAAATGTGGCACAACACCGGCCATTTACAAAATATATATATATAGGTCATAAGTCTAAAAAAAGTAGCACAACTGTTGCAAAGGTAGAAAACAAAAGTAATTTAAGTTTCACAATCGGCAGCAATTCAGACACTGGCATACACGTGCATCTATTCCTGGCCCCTCGAAACATTATCAAATATCCAGCGGAAGCAAAAAGCTTCTCGCTGTTCGTAACAACAGCACCATTCAACCGCAAGATGATATGACGAAATGCTTTGAACTACTTGATGTGTAAGTAGGTGAAAATGAAAGCAACAGTCAAATAGCAACAGTATGGTTTTCCAGGAATGCCAAAATACACAATGTAGACGTGCAAGGGATGAACGACGTTGTCGTTGTCGTCACCTTTGTCGCCTCGTACATATATCTTAAAAATGATTTATCACAGACCCAAATGAAGACAATAGCAATCACATACATATAGAGCCGACACATACTGATACAATATGTGCAGCAAACATCATAATAAGTGCGTAGTCTATGGATGCACAAGACCAGCTAATGGGTTTAATTTATCTCCAAAATCAAACTACTCTCGTTAGTTAATGGCTACTACTGTAGTTAGCTATTGCAAGTGATATAATCTGTGATATAATCTGATAATCTACGTCTATTACATTCCATCATATAGCTTGCATTACAGTGCAAAGAAATTGTCGGTCGGCGACACCTTCGACCTTCAAATTGACGGTCTGCGACACATTCGACCTTCAGCAGTTAACCACCGGCGCCACAATTCCATCCGAGTATACCTACCAACTACTAATACTGAGTAACAAAACCGACACACTATGATATGACTCCTGCAGCAGTGCTGATAAAACCCACCATTCTCACGGTCCGGTCTACTCCATTTGTAAAAAATGCCAGTTACTAAACTTATTCAACAGAGATTAGGCCAACATCTTACATGAACCAATTTTACGCAAAAGATCATGCATAAATCAGTTGGACTTAATACATTTCACAAGAGTTCTTCACAAATAGTAGGCGATCCGCATCGCAAATGATATAAAATAAAGTTGGTGCTATTCATTGTTTTCTAAATATACAATTTGTAGGACACTAAATGTTGAAGCCAAACCAAAAATGAGGCAAGCAATAGTACATTGTTTAACGCACCCAAACAATAAATGCATCACCTAGTTCATGAGAATTAGGGTTTAACAACACCACCCTTACAAATAGACAATCACAAATGTGAACGAGTGAACGGAAACAATGCTTAGCATAAGGATATTTACAATGAAGTATCATGATACTGTACACAAAAGCGTCTTAGACAACATTAACTATGACAAACAAGCCTCTCACCCGAGAGCTAGTTCCATCTATTGGCCAGACGTGACCACCAAAAGGTAAAAGGTGGTGAATCGATGAAACTACACTGAAAACCACTTTCAACCTGTACGAGAGATACTACGGTAGAAAAGCACTCCAACATTAACAAACACAAAACTAACCCCAAAATTTATTGGCCACAATCTATTCCACTGGACCGCGATTAATACTTGTATTAAAGGCAACACTACTGGTAACCTTGAGCATCAAAACAATACATGCTTATGATGCTGGGCATGACGCCTAACCTCCCCATGCGAGTGCTCATGCATCAGGAGATGGCTTCACATTTAAGTCATTCGAACGTGGGCAGCAAACAGGACAGTGTCTCATGACGCCAACACCATTCCTCGTATTGGCCACTATCATTGGAATGTTCAGCCATGGTAATAAATAAGATAGTAAACACAACTCCCGAACGAATGTGCCAGAAAATAGAAAAGCCCTCTAGAGTACATGCCCGGTCACACAGGAAGATTAGATATCCAGCCGTCTACTATTACTTTACGGACAGCCCAACTTTCGGCACAGTGAAAACTTACACAGCTATTTATACTAAATTGCTACTCTAGCACAAATATGTATTCTTTGGCACATAATCCGAACAGAATTACCCCATGGGGTTAATTGGTTATACAATGACAAAACATTTATACAAGTTATCTAAATGCTGACCTGACCGAAAAACGTGATCAAATCGTGAAACGTATCACTAGGTGTGTCATGCAATCGCAGATTTTCTCATGGAAATATTGGCATCAAATTAGGGCAGACTTTGAAAATGCACATGGACTGTTCAACTGCTAAATGGGTTAGTGTGTACAAATCAATACAGCATTCGTCTGTACGACATATGCACTATGAAGCAACCACTGAACCATCTGCTAAAAATCTGTTTACAACAACAACACAATGGCAGCACACAACTGACTGAATTGACTAGGCAGAGAACTGCTGCACAACCAGTATTTGCAGTCACACTGCAGACTTGACGATGCACAAAACAGTGACCACGTATAAGCTGCTACCAACAGTCAGTCAGAGCCTAACTCCAGGAATATCACAAAAACGACCCCACAACAAACAGCAGAAATAGGTGTGATCCTAAGAGCTGCTGGTTGCTGGGGATCTACGTATCGGCAATCTTGGCAAGTCATGAACCTTGCGACAGCAATCGGCTAAATCTTAGCTGAACCTCTTGACTCTTGGCGATGTCATCGCTTTGTGTGTCACTGGATGGAGCCACTGGTGGTTGGCGTCGACGAATTGAGCAGGCGATCGACTACAAAGAGACATACAAGAGGTGAGCACGCAACGTAACAACGGAGAGACACAGAGGATGCACGCTGCTGCAGTTACTTATTACTGGATGGCGTCCTAGGCAGCAAGCAGACTGAAACGATGCACCTTACAGCTGAAATAAAGCGAGTATTAGTTG
This sequence comes from Paraescarpia echinospica, assembly GCA_020002185.1. NCBI lineage: Eukaryota > Metazoa > Annelida > Polychaeta > Sabellida > Siboglinidae > Paraescarpia > Paraescarpia echinospica. Next base: position 56,750,958 of record CM034537.1, read on the forward strand.
TAAGACATCGCCGGCGAGCTGACTACCAAGACAAGAAAGATGAGACAAGCTCCGCCCACCTACCTTATGGACACTCCCTCTGAAAGAGACAACACTTCATTAGTAGCACCCACCTACCTGCTGATACCTGATGTAATCTGGAAGAGATGAGAAACGTTTCTGTATTAATGACATGGACAGATAGCCAGCTCACCGATCACAGATAACAACATAAACACACTGCAGCAACTGCTATCCTCTTTCACACCTCATAATAACACTCATTAGACAAACCATTAACTGTAACCAGGTTATATGCACACTGAGCGGCGCAGCGACACCGAGATGCCCGACCCTCGATGCGCTGTGCCGCGCCACCGCCGACGTTTGCGCCGCAACCGCGTATGCGCGACGACGGTGGCAGTGCAACACACACGACGGTGTAGAAGGTGCTACTAAAAGAGATAAATACCCTCGTCAACAGAAAGCGGAGGCAGCACGCCGAGCATGGTGGCGGGGGCTGTGGTCTCCGTGTGTAACATCGGCAGTGCGTTCGCCACATTAGTGGTACTGCTGGAGGACACAGTGGCGACGGCAGGCATTGGGGCCGAGCTGACAGGGGCGGGACCAGTGCAACTTGTGGCAGAAGTGTGAGAGCTCGCACATACATGGCCGCCGGGGGCTGCTACAGCTGCCAGGGCCACGTCAGGGGTCGTCCCAAAACCACTCCCACCTAGGAGACGACGAAACAATGACACTGCAGAGTTAGTGCGAATGTCAACGGGAGTACTGTGTCAGAGCCAGGCTTCTCACCTCGGCCACAGTACGTATTACAGGGCAGTGATCATACTCTGTGTGACCACACGCACAATGGGTAGTAGTTTCGTTAAGTACAAGTAATGGCCCAGTTTACTATTATAGTTAAATACTTGGTTTCTAAGGATTTAGGCACAACTTAATCAACTGGCCTTGCCATCAGAGGGACAACCTGCCTAACTGTATATTTATAAAATGGAAATAATTAAGGTAAATCAAGGCGGTTTTTAAAATAGCTTGTTATTTTTGTAGGTAAATTTTAGAAGTGTACTCATTAATCGTGTCAGTGCTAACATTGTTTCAACTAGGCAAGGTCATAAGTAGCCGTTATGGTAACACATTTAGTCACCTTCAAATTATGATGCAAAAATGAAACTGCTCGAATCACTGTAAAATTAACCAAACTTTCTAACAAATATTATATCAGTTGAAACCAAAGTTAAAAATCCAAAAGAGAGAACAGATCATTTTGTTAACATGTCAGCATGATCTACATATTATACTGTAAACATCATTGTCTCTTGATATGGAATCGTGTGAACATTACAATCTTCAGATTGTTTCCCTGCAAGGTATCTAAGTTGCACAAGAAAACAGCAATAAACAGAAACAGCAATTGGCAGTGGATTGTTACACGCAAAGCGAAAACTAAAATTGGGGTTAGCCAAAAAGGGGACAAATTTTTACTGAAATGGTGACATGCATCAACTGTTATTATCATCAGTAATCGATGCCACTGGTCTGAAGCGGTATTTGGTGGAAAGAAAATTTTTTGTCACCGTTTTGAAATTAGTCAATCCAGCACTGGTCATTGATACAACCAAAGTTCTAGTATAATTTATCACTGACCATGCAAATTACTGAAGTTCTTTTTAGTTTTTAAATAAATCTACCAATTGAGGTATCACCTAATTTTGAACTGAATCCAAAATACTGAGAAATATCAGCCTAATTTATTATAAAAGAATCATACTAATCGCATTTAAATGATGTTTCCAGAAAAATTATATATCTCAAACTAAACTATGCTACATGCTGACGCTGTGCTATTTGTTACCTAGAGAAGGAAATAACAACAAATTGCACTGGTGTTTTTCTTCCGCAATTTCAAACAATACTTAGCCATGCTTGCTACAGTTAATATGGTCTTAAAAGGAATGTTTCAATTTTTACCAGTTTTTGTTGTGGCCAATTTTCAGTTTGTCTAATGTTTCACCTATTAAAATTTTATGCTTCGTTTTATTCTTGCGTTCTACATTACTCGAATCAGCAATAACGTTTCACTGCCGAAATCGCTCCACCATTTCTGCATGACATGAAGGGACCTGAAGCAGCCAAGAAAGGAAAAATAACACAATGACTATGTGCTTGAACAAAATGTCAGCAGCTTACCTTGCAGAATGGTGTTTGTGATGAAATGCGAGCCGGCATGGTCGATGACCATTGGTTCAGCAATGCATTCCCCGAGGACCGACGTTGTGATCATCCCGCTTGCGACCAGGGTCGTTACTGCCTTGGTGATTGGCAGCAGACTGTCGCCTGCATTCGACCCGATCTGGCTGAACAGATTCGTGATGTCAGCATCTGATTGAATGAGGTGGTGGATACCGGCTGTCTCCTGCTTCGTGGATGTCTGTATGAACTGCATGCTGGGAACTGTAGTGACGGCCTGCGGTTCAGCCTTCAGAGCACACTGCTGAAGCATGTGGATGTCGGTGATGGAGCACATTGGCGCTGTCGCAGTGGCTGTCGTCTGTGTTACCATCTCGACGTCGCGCATCGCTGCCGGGAAGTGCAACTGGGTGCGTTCGTCAGACGTCGGCCGGTTGATCACCTCAATCGTGACGCCAGGGAGAAACAGCTGCGGCGACTGACCGATAGACATCGGCTGCTCTGACTGGCTACTCACTGGCTGCAGACACTGCGGGTGGGCCAGCTGACTCAGGATGGAGCCTTGGGGTTGACTGATAGCCTGAGTCACCTGGGTGAGGGCGGCTTGTGACATCGGCACAGATGAACCAGCGGTCGGCACCTGCTGGAAGATCACTTGCTGCTCCCCGGGTAGCGTCAGCATCGCAATCTGCGTCTGCGAATTCGACACGACAAACGGTTGCGCAAGCTTAACGTCCGACGACAACGCTCCCTCTGTGGCATTACTGACACTACTTGATGCGTGGCCGTGAGACAATGCCTGGCTCTTCATTGCATCCTGTTGAAACGTCATCCCAGCATCCAACAGCTCCATTGGCTGCTGCTGTTTTGCGGCAGGTGGCTGTGTAAACGCTGGTTGCTTGAGGCTGTCGAGGGGGGAGGTGGGGTGGGAGAAGGTTGGCTGGGAGACTGACGACTGTTGAGGCACCGAGATGACTTGATGTAGCCCTGACTGTGATACTGCATCCACGTCACGACCAACAAACGCTGGCTGCTGCCGCGATGGCACCGGATTCTGTAACTGAAATGTCTGCTGCTGTGGCTGCGCTGTTTGCTGAATCTGGTGTTGCAACTGAAACATCTGCTGCTGTTGTTGCTGTTGTTGTGCAGACGGAAATTCTGGTTCCGTGTGGTTTGGCAGCGACAACTTCTGCTGTGTCTCGCAAGTGAAGGGCTCCTTGTCCTTCTTGGGTTGGGCTGTAGCATCCTGCACACACTGCACAAAGATCGACTCTTCCGCCTTCGCCTGGCAACAACTCTGCGTAAACGTTGGCTGTGCAACCACCGAATGCAACAGCGACTGGGCAAACACTGGCACAGTAGACTGCACATTCATCTGCGACGTTGCCAACTGCTGTGGCTGCACCAGAACTTGTCCGAGGGGACTCGGGAACTTTGTATCGTTCTGCTGCTGTGAAACAAATGTCTGTGGCTGCTGTGTGTCTGTTGGGGTGTCAGGTGAATACTGGTGGAACTCCTCCGGCTGCTGGGGTGAGTGTGCCGCTGAGGATGACCTCTTCACAGGGTCAGGCGTCTTGTTTGAGGCGAGGTCTGATGCAAGGTCTTGCAAGGCAGACAGCTTCTCTTTGATGTCCTTCTCTGCCACCACGGCACCCACACCACTGTCAACGCCTTGGCCGGGGAAGTGGTTCTCCGTGTGTGCAGGACTAACTTCATGCATGGGTACGTCCGTCGGCTGGATGACATGCGGACTTGCCTGTCCTGTGTGTCCTGCGGTCTGCCCTGGGGAGTGGACCGGAAGCATGGCAGGACTGTTCGGCGACGTCACTGCCTGCTGCTTGGGCACCTGTGTTGTCATGCTCTGTCCCTCGTGAAGCATCTCCTCCAGTGACATTCCGTTCACTTCCTCCTTTGGCTGCTGCTTCGTGTCAGCACCAGAGGCCTGCTGTTCACTCTCTGCGAGAATCTCCTGCAGTAAGTTCCACAGCGCCTCATCGTTGACGTACGTGTCTTGCGACATCGCCGTGTCCACCGCAGCCATCTTGTCGTCACATTTCTCCGCCTGCTTTTCTAGCAGTGCGGGGGGCTCCTCCGAATTGTCAGTGGCACCCTCTTTGCCTAGCTGCGGCGACGCCACCTCCTGGACATTTGCTTGTGCACTGCGCTGCTCCAACAGGTCTCGGACAGTCGTTGGCGTGGGTCGCGGTGGTGCTTGAGCAAACAGGGGCTCGGGCACACTGCTGTCTGCTGATGCCTGCGACTGCTGCAGCATTGCTTGCAGCTGTGCCAGGATGTGCTGATGGCTGGAGTCTCGCAGCTGCTCCTGCTGCTGCTGCTGCTGTTGTTGCTGTTGCTGCTGCTGCAGCATCTGCTGCAGTGCCCGGCGCTGCTGCAACAGGTCACGAACCTTGGCGGATGCTTGCCGTTGGATCACTGGCTGTCCGTTGGGACCAATGGTGACATTCGGCACGACGCCACCCATCTTCATCTCACTCAGCGCTGTGATGACCTGCGCTGCCGGGCCAGGGGTCATTGTGAACGGGGTCACCGGCATTGTGACGGGCTTCGTTGGTGTCTCCACCGCTCTGTGTTGATTGGCATCCTGCGACTTGGGCCACATGTTGGCATAGGTCTCGCGGCCAACGGCCGGCTCACTGGTCTCAGATATCAACACCTGCAGCTCCTTGACGTTCTCACTGATCTTGATGCTCTTCGACTTCACCCCATCCTGCTCATCCTGCCCCTTCACAGATAGGGGGGGACTGCGTGCTTCATTCTCCTTCACATTCTGTTCTTCCTGCTGCTGTGGCTGCTGTGGCTGCTGTTGTTGCTGTTGTTGCTGTTGTTGCTGTTGTTGCTGTTGTTGCAACTGGAAAAGTTCATTCTGCCGCTCAATGTCTTTCTGTTGCTTCTCCTCCAATACTTTCTGTTGCTGCATTTGTAATTCCCGCTGCTGCTGCATCTGTAGCTCCTTCTGCAGCTGCATCTCCTGCGAGTGTTGTCGCTGAAGCTTCTTCTGCTGCATGCCACCTTGATGCATCTGAAACATGCTGTCTTGTATTTGCAGTTCTTCCTGTTGTGTCTGCTGGCGTTGCTTTAATGTTTCTTGTTGTTGCTGTGACTGTACACCCGGTTGCTCCATCTGCACGCCGTTCTGTTGATCTTGTATAGTTTGTGGCTGCTGCTGCAGTAACTGCTGTACAATTTCCCCTTTCTGCAGCTGCTGTACAGACTGATGCAGCTGTACAAACTGTTGCTGTTGCAGCAAATGTTGCGTTGTTTGATGTTGTGTCTGTTGTATTTCTTGTTGCTGCATTTGCAACCCTTGCTGTTGTTGCATTTGCAACTCTTTCTGCTGCTGCTGTATTTGCAACTCTTTCTGCTGCTGCATTTGCAACTCTTTCTGCTGCTGCATTTGCAACTCTTTCTGCTGTTGTTGTCTTAGAAGCTCCTCCTGTTGTTGCTTTTGAAGCTGTTGCATTTGCAACTCTTTCAGCTGCTGCTGTATTTGTAACTCTTTCTGCTGCTGCTGTATTTGCAATTCTTTCTGCTGCTGCATTTGAAACTCTTTCTGCTGTTGTTGTCTCAGAACCTCCTCCTGTTGTTGCTTCTGAAGCTGCTGCATTTGCAATTCTTTCTGTTGCTGCATTTGCAACTCCTTCTGTTGCTGCATCTGCAACTCTTTTTGTTGCTGCTGCATTTGCAACTGTTTCTGCTGCTGAATTTGCAACTCTTTCTGTTGCTGCATTTGCAACTCTGTCTGCTGCTGCATTTGCAACTCCTTCTGCTGCATCTGCAACTCTTTTTGCTGCTGCATCTGCAACTCTTTTTGCTGCTGCATCTGCAACTCTTTCTGTTGCTGCTGCATCTGCAACTCTTTCTGTTGCTGCTGCATTTGCAACTCTTTCTGTTGCTGCTGCATTTGCAAATCTTTCTGCTGTTGCATTTGCAACTCTTTCTGTTGCTGCTGCATTTGCAAATCTTTCTGCTGCTGCATTTGCAACTCTTTCTGCTGCTGCATTTGTAACTCTTTCTGTTGCTGCTGCATTAGCAACTCTTTCTGCTGTTGCATTTGCAACTCTTTCTGTTGCTGCTGCATTTGCAACTCTTTCTGCTGTTGCATTTGCAACTCTTTCTGTTGCTGCTGCATTTGCAACTCTTTCTGCTGTTGCATTTGCAACTCTTTCTGTTGCTGCTGCATTAGCAACTCTTTCTGCTGTTGCATTTGCAACTCTTTCTGTTGCTGCTGCATTAGCAAATCTTTCTGCTGCTTCATTTGCAACTCTTTCTGCTGCTGCATTAGCAAATCTTTCTGCTGCTGCTGCATTAGCAGCTCATCCTGCTGTTGCATTTCCAACTCTTTCTGTTGCTGCTGCATTTGCAACTCTTTCTGCTGTTGCATTTGCAACTCTTTCTGTTGCTGCTGCATTAGCAACTCTTTCTGCTGTTGCATTTGCAACTCTTTCTGTTGCTGCTGCATTAGCAAATCTTTCTGCTGCTGCATTTGCAACTCTTTCTGCTGCTGCTGCATTAGCAGCTCATCCTGCTGCGTGTTAAGCTCTTGCTTCTGAGACATCTGCAGTTCTTTCTGTTGTTGCATCTGCTCATTCTGCGGCCACGCCTGCAGCTCTTTCTGATGTTGCAGCTCTTTCTGATGTAGCTGGGGTACTTGCTGCTGCAACTGCTGCTGTTGTTGTTGCTGCTGCAACTGCTGCTGTTGCATGAGCTGTTCGTGCTGCATGCGCGGCAGTTCCACCTTTGGGTCCCAGGTCTGATGCTGTAGGCCGGGGTCCGTGGCAGTGTTGGAGGCGGTGGGATCGAGCAGGAACACCTTGCTGTCCTTCTCACTCGTCTTGGTCGGCACGCCGCCCGGAGTCTCCAGGAACTTGCTCGCTGCTATGAGGGCTGGCAGCTGGGAGCTGGTGCCGTCCTGTGCCGCCTGCTGGTACCACTTGTTCAACCGCACCGCTTCTGTAACAGAAGACACGATATGGTAGTTCAAGGGATCAATTTGTTACACACTAATAATAGCAAATAGCAGTTATTTTAAATATACAACAATATATCCTGTAATTTTCTTCACATCAGTTTGTAATATCTTTAAATGTATGACTACTTAATTTTAATATATTTAATTATACAACCATGGCAGCTATTGTCATACAAGTTTTTTAATACAACAAATTATCATAAAACCTAAGTATAATTACATTAATTTGTGATTCAATGGAAAACGTTATGAAGTCTCACAAGTGCACCATTAGTTAGTTTTACCTGGCGAGACTCCAGCAATCTTTGACGATGGGGTAGGGTCAATCTCCATGGGCACGCTCTCAAGTTTCAACTGAGGGGTTTCATTGTCTACAGCCTCACCAGCTACAGAGAAACACAACACTTAGTTCACCTCATGGGACCATTGCAAAATTAAAACATTCATTTGGCACAGCAGAACGTGGCCTCCCTGTGACTCACACAAAATAGCCTGGTTAAAGGGGTGGCCTGATAAGAGAGGTAGTCACTATGCAGTTCTGGCAAAACTGTGTACATATATATATTTATGCAAGCAACAACACGGAGACAAATATAGATATGAAAAAGGCCAAATGGATGACGTTTGTTTATTATGGGTAACCAGTGTATAAGCCTTTTTGGCACACTGTAATATTTAAATAAAAGAAATGTGGACTCTACAACCCAATGCCAGGCCTGTGACTGAGCCCATACTAGTCTCCTGAACATCAGGCTGTTAGAGCCCACATTTCAACATATAAAGCAGCAGCGGTATTCCTAGAACAATTGAAAGGAATGACATGTAATCACAGCAGAGCTTGTTATGTGTAGAGTTAATTTTAAAGCCAACATGATTAACTAAGCCAACATGATTAACTAAAAAGTGCCTTTCTGAATACCACGCTATCTGCTGCCAAAAACACTAAATCTAAAATTATACTAATACCAAATGTGGGGGTATTTCGCCCCGATATATACAATTCCATACTATTCCTAAATCGAAAGTGGAAAAAAGGCATGCAACATCTCTTGCAATAAAACCCCGTGAACACCTCCGGTGCAAACCCTATGCTCACAATCATATATATATATCTATAATCTACTAAGGCATTCCGTGTAATTATCATTAAATACAGTTTTAGTAAAAACTATTTTTGTTTGCATTTGATAGGATTAATTTCTCGCACATGTCTCTCACAAACAGTATTTCTTTTTAAGTGAACAGTGGTCGATGCTGAGGGAGTTTGTTGGCTGTCTTGGATGGTTATAACTGGCTGCATTACAGAGTAGATTGGTGACTGCCTTACAGGATTAGGTTTAAAATACAGGTTTCAATAGAAAAATCAAATCAACTGTGACAGAGTAGCTGTTTTCCAGGTGAGACCATTTCCGTGAGGTGGCCACATTAGGGGCTTCTAATGTAAGTAACTGTTGCTAAAGATGGCTCCTTAGTTAAATTTTTAGATCGTCTTGCTTTGAGAAACATTAAACAGGTTTATTTAGTGTCCACCATGACGAGCTAGCTCATTTGTGTAATGTATTACTTATTCTCAATGAAATCATTGAAGGGAACTACTGAATTACATTCAGTAATAAGGTGGGCTAACATTGTATTAAACTGTGGGCCAAGCTACAGAATGTTCTATCATCACAATCCAATCAACCATTGAATGAATAATGCTGGTGTGTTTACCTAGTGTTCTACAGAGTGGTGACATAAGTTCATGTTTCGTATTGGTTCAAAGTTCAAACCATCACCACCACTAATAAGTAGTGTCACATGCATTTGGAAAGATTCATAATAGTTTCCAAACCTACAGCCAACATGCACCGGATTCAACTGATGTGGCGTGGCTGCCAAGACATTACCTTCTACTCTAAGCTACCCAATTCTGACATCCACAATAGTGTCAATGTGCACTAATATGTGTTCCACTCGATAGGTGGCATCAGTATAGTAATTTAGTTTTCACACAATATGTTGCGACGACTAAATCACCATCCACCCTTACATAGGGTTATATTTTGGGACTTCATGAACTGACACTACTGCTCTAAGGCTACCAGCCCACCACCACCACTGATATCTGCATTTGAATATCTTGACAGAGTCGACTTACGGGGGATGTAGGTGAAGGTCGCTGGTTCACTGATCTTCTCGTTGCTCTGAACTATGAACTCCACATCGACACTGCTAGTTATCGTCTGGTTGTGATACGACGGAACCTTACACACGAGATGGGTCTGAAAACATATGTAACTACACCATCAAATATGTCATCTTTACCGTCATCATATTTCTACATCAGCCATTTTTTATTTAAATTTTACTCCAGCTACTTGGTCTTGATAAGAAACGGGAACATTTGAGGTTCAGTGTTTCTAGTATTTTCAAAACTATCCACAAGAGGGCGTCACTGTGATATACATCAATGGAGACTGACAGTTATTCTGGGCAGGGTTTGGCCGACTTAGGTGTCGGTACATGGACAGGTTTGATGTTCTATGTCATCAGGCAGAATTGTATGTTTACTTGCCTCATAATCTGTGTCCATTTTCATCATGAATACAATGCAAGGAATTACACATTACGCAAATTATACAATTATAACTACAAAATAGTAACTTATTAAAAATAATATAGTAAATGTAATTCAAAGCTGATCACTAAAGCATATTTCAATTACAACAATCTCAATAAGTTTCATACATCTTTTTAATGATCTTTCTAATTTATTACTGGTTTGTATTTATAATGCTTCATCTGGTACAGAGATTGTCACCATGAAAGCTTGGCACACTGTCAATCAAGAGACCACGTGCTGTCATTCTGAAACTCGGGCGTCACACTAAGTTCTTTCAGAAGACACTAATAGCAATTGGTCTCTTCTACTTGGTATCTATTCCAGGAGAAGTAATCGATCCCACAAATGAAAATGGAACAAACTAATAATGACGCACCACGTCAATGGTCTCAGTCTACAAAAACACATACGGAGACTCCATCAGCTGCTGCCAAAAAGTTACTCTGATAATGGATGTTTTGCTACAAGCGTCTTCTCTAGGCAGAATAAATATATACGACGACACATTATTTTATGGCACTACCATAATGACTATGCATCTGGACACTGTAAGTTTTCAACCAACCTAAAAATCTACAAAAAAAAGTATATACTGTATGTTTTCAAACACCTATTATTTTTACGTGTCCAAATACATACAATACAGACTGTATGTTTTTGAAAACAATCTACAAACAAAAATTTATATAATGTACACTTTTGGTCGTCTGACACCTATTATTTTCACATGTCCAAATACATACAATACTGACTGTGTGTTTTCGAAAACAATCTACAAACAGAAATTTATATAATGTATGTCATCTGACACCTATTATTTTCAAGTGTCTAAATACACACAATACTGACTGTGTGTTTTCAAAAACAATCTACAAACAGAAATTTATATTAATGTATGTCATCTGACACCCATTATTTTCAAGTGTTCAAATACATACAATACTGACTGCATGTTTTCGAAAACAATCTACAAAAACAAATTTATATAATGTATGTCATCTGACACCTATTATTTTCACATGTCCAAATACATACAATACTGACTGCATGTTTTTGAAAACAATCTACAAAAACAAATTTATATAATGTATGTCATCTGACACCTATTATTTTCACATGTCCAAATACATACAATACTGACTGTATCTTTTCGAACACTTTTTGTACCGTTTTTTCAGACAACTGAGAATTTAATTATCTTTAGGTCTCTGAATACATAGTCATCACAGTATATAAGACAACACATTGTAGCAGGTAAGATGGACAGATACTGACCGAGTGGAAGTGTTCCTTGTCCAGCGTCGCCTCCTCCTGCCATGTGATGTGGTCGCCATGGTGCTCCTGGAACATCACCTTGCTGTTCTTAAGGAAGTTGCGGCCAATGATGAACAATTCCTCACCTCCCTTCACGCTGCACCGGTCCATCGAGGTCTTGCACACCTCAGGCTGGCCCGTCGGCTGGGCTACAATCACAGAGGTAGATACAACTTACACACACCTCAACCTCACCTCTGGCTGGCCTGCTGGCTGGGCAACAATCACAGAGGTAGATACAACTTACACACACCTCAACCTCACCTCTGGCTGGCCCGCCGGCTGGGCTACAATCACAGACGTAGATACAACTTACACACACCTCAACCTCACCTCTGGCTGGCCCGCCGGCTGGGCTACAATCACAGACGTAGATACAACTTCAGGGCTCGACAGTAACGCTTGTCCGCTTGTCCGGGACAAGTAGTTACCCGTGTCGGACAAGTACATTATCCAGGACACTTGTCCGATGGGACAAGCTGATATTGAGTCACACTATATACTGTTAGTCAAAGTAAAATAATTTAAATGTTTAACTCATTGACATAATATCGATTTTAAAAGGAAGCTACCCAACAGTTCCATCTCGTACGCAAGCATCGTCGCTCACTGCTTTCGCTTCATCACGAGACTAATGCAAATAGTCCCCAGATGGAGTCAGTAGTATTTTTAAAGCATTTAGTCGCTAGGTGGAGGGAGCAATGGTGTCAGGTTAAAAAACTTCGATGTTTTTTTAATTCTTAATTAAAAAAGCTTTCATTGGCACAACTGACGTTTGTGCCCGTTTTAATTAAAACAAAACACATTTCATGCTACTTTGGAAAGCAGAAAAATGAAATGTAATTTGTCCACCTCAAAAACATTGCGATCCTAGTAAACGCCGTTGGCATTGCGTGTATTAATTCATAGTCTAATACGTTTTGGCTTTCGATTGTACATATTAACGCTCTTACAACGATAATATGGACGTTTTGTGTTAATACAAGTTCTCCGACAATATCAACAGCAATCTTATATTTGATTTCATACATAGACCGTTTTTATTTTATACGTGTTTACTATTATTTTTGCATGCATTAATTTGGTAGAATCCAAAGACGACGTCAAGCAGGAGAGGATGTTGACCTCATGCAAGGACCAATGGATCGGCAGCTGCGCCAGATGAAGCAACAAGAGCGTGACACAATTGGCCATCTGTTCAATACAGCCTATTTTACAGCTAAAGAGGAGTACCCATTTACAATGTACCCCAATTTGGTATCGCTGCAGAATAAAAATGGTGCAAAAATGGGAGTAATGTATCAGTCGGACAATGCTTGTCGACGGTTTATCCGCTACATAAAAGTGTAGCGGAGATGGAGCTCATCTACGCTTGACTAGTGGTCCATGGCCAAGTTAGAAACGTGTACGTACGTGTCCAGCCAATCCAACACACTAATGCTGAAGGAATTTATGGAGCCATAAATGAAGCTTTCACTGATCTTGACGTGGATTGGCAATCCAAAGTGGTGGGAGTAGTATGTGATGGAGCTGCCGTCAACACTGGGCGTCGCAACAGTGTGTTGACGAGCATCCATATGTGATCCCAATGCACTGTGTGGTGCATCGCTTGGAACTAGGAGTCATTGATGCTGCCAAAGACAGGGGTTGTCCACAGTTTGGACAAGTTCACGACACGTTGAAGCTGATTTACAAACATTATGAATACAGCCCGAAAGCCACAAGAGACTTAAAGGCTGTAGCGGAGGCCATGGAACAGAAAACCATGCGACCTACCGGTCTGAAGGGAACACGATGAATACGATGGACTCCCCACTTCGTGACAGCGTTGACCACTCTGCTGAAGTCGTACGCCAGCATTCGCGTGCACTTCGAGCATACAGTGGAGTGTTCCACTGGGGCAGCTGAGGTGCTCGGACGGGCAAGAAATGTTTTGAAGACCCTCAGTGAATTTTCGAAGATGGCGTGGATGCACATGGTGCTTGACACCATGGCTGTACTGGGCCAACTGAGTCTTGTCTTTCAGAGGGACGAGACAACCATCACTGATGCTCTCCGAGGACTGAAGACGACTGTGGACTCACTAAATATGTTCTTTCCATATGTTTTCAGTCAATAATTTACTTTCGCAGAATTATTGTTGATTACATGTTGGTCAATATTACCAAGTTTTAGTTCTTGGAATCATGTACCTGTATAATTATATTTCCTTCTAACCTCAATAAATGCACTAATCTGTTAACAACCGGCTGGGTATTGTGCTGTCATCGTAAATCGCTGCAGCTTGTAATTTGTTTGGTGGGACAAGTAGATTTCTGGCTGGCCCGCCGGCTGGGCTACAATCACAGACGTAGATACAACTTACACACACCTCAACCTCACCTCTGGCTGGCCCGCTGACTGGGCTACAATCACAGACGTAGATACAACTTACACACACCTCAGCCTCACCTCTGGCTGGCCCGCTGACTGGGCTACAATCACAGACGTAGATACAACTTACACACACCTCAACCTCACCTCTGGCTGGCCCGCTGGCTGATCTACAATCACAGACGTAGATACAACTTACACACACCTCAACCTCACCTCTGGCTGGCCCGCTGACTGGGCTACAATCACAGACGTAGATACAACTTACACACACCTCAACCTCACCTCTGGCTGGCCTGCCGGCTGGGCTACAATCACAGACGTAGATACAACTTGCACACACCTCAACCTCACCTCTGGCTGGCCAGCTGACTGGGCTACAATCACAGACGTAGATACAACTTACACACACCTCAACCTCACCTCTGGCTGGCCCGCTGACTGGGCTACAATCACAGACGTAGATACAACTTACACACACCTCAACCTCACCTCTGGCTGGCCCGCAGGCTGGGCTACAATCACAGACATAGATACAACTTACACACACCTCAACCTCACCTCTGGCTGGCCCGCTGGCTGGGCTACAATCACAGACGTAGATACAACTTACACACAACTCAACCTCACCTTTGGCTGGCCCGCAGGCTGGGCTACAATCACAGACGTAGATACAACTTACACACACCTCAACCTCACCTCTGGCTGGCCCGCCGGCTGGGCTACAATCACAGACGTAGATACAACTTACACACACTTCAACCTCACCTCTGGCTGGCCCGCTGGCTGGGCTACAATCACAGACATAGTTACAACTTACACACACCTCAACCTCACCTCTGGCTGGCCCGCCGGCTGGGCTACAATCACAGACGTAGATACAACTTACACACACTTCAACCTCACCTCTGGCTGGCCCGCTGGCTGGGCTACAATCACAGACATAGATACAACTTACACACACCTCAACCTCACCTCTGGCTGGCCCGCTGGCTGGGCTACAATCACAGACGTAGATTCAACTTACACACACCTCAACCTCACCTCAGACTGGCCTGCTGGCTGGGCTACAACCAAAGTAGTTGTTACAACTTACATACACACGCACACACACATACCTCAACCTCACCTCTGGCTGGGCTACAACCACAGTAGTGGTTATAGCTTAAGGCTGGGATACACTGGCACTTTTTACCTGATCCGACCAACACTGACTGCGTTATAATCGAAGCTGGCTTGACATCATAATCACGTAAACTGAACAACTTTTGACTATGTCAGGGGTTGTCAGTTTGATGTTTTAGAAAGTTTACATGATTATGACGTCACGCTGGCTTCCAGTCTAGCGCAGCCGATGTCAATTAATGAAATGGATACACTGCAGTCGGGGTGAGTCTGGAGTGGTCGGGTCTAATCGGGTCCCAGCCTTTATATGCACACACCTCATCCTCAAGGAAAGACGCAATTACGTCTTGATGTCGTTAGGTCGTTTATTATGTCACGTGTTGTAGATACTTCTACGGAAACATATTGGAAGGTCTACGGGTCTAACAACACCAACAGTTCCTCATCTTACTACCATGTGAATATACATTTATTATATACAGTCGCGCCTCGTTATAACGCGGTAGTCGGGGTCCACGAAATGAATCCGCGTTATAAACGAGGCGCGTTATAAACGAGGCGCGTTCCCATATCTGCCGTCAGGGGCGCTACGACGACGACCGACATCGCTGCTGCACGAAGAACGCCATCGAAGCCAACCAAAGTGTGCACGTCGCGCAGTCTATACGCAGTTTATGAAGCTTATTAAACTGCCAGCCAATGTCAGTGTGTAGTCTGTTTAAATGTCGTACACTGTTGGACACTGTTGAACTGAATAAAATACATGAATTGTGTACCGTTTTTAAATAAACAACGGACCAACAAGCCACGGTCAACTGAACGATAATATGGTACCGTTGACGTAATATCTAAAATAATGACCTGGCACTCAGCAGCCGAATACGCACATGATTTGAGAAAAGCTGTGTTAGAGTTGATTAAGAATTTAAATCTATAAGTACGCTCACAATTGGCTTAACTTCGTCAATAAATATCAAAATACCAATTTAGAAAGCACATTTACCGTGCCGAACAATATTACGATTCACCAATTCATATGCGGTTGACGAATTAATATTTTGGCGCACCAGTACAGGCAGTAGCTTTGCGTTCATCGCAGCGAAAAGCTAATATTTGGTACGCAATGTTAGCTTACTGATCTTGCCTACTAAGCTGTATTAAAACGTATTTAACCCATTCTTAAGCAAGGCGTATTTGTGAATTTCAATTACACTTTACAAGCCGCCCGGCGCCGAAACCAGGCGAACTGGCGATCCGTGGAAGCCATGAGCATGACTAGCAGATTGGAAACGATTCGTTTGATGTCGGCGCAAAACAAACAATACTTCGCTCCACATTTACTGTTCCTAAAGTTAAAACTGACCATAATTATAGTCAAAGAAACTTTGATAGCATTAATTGGCAGTGCAGAATAAACAACGGCAACGTAGTGACGCGCCTCACACTTGATTCGTTGCAGTTGTACGTCAACGTTAAATTTATTGTCCGCCAACTAGTCTTTCAACATACACATGCCGTGGACAAAGACGGGGATAACTTCACATAAAACAATTGACAGTTATTACCGTGTTAATATAGTTTGTCATAGCGCCCATTTCCCCCCTGGCGGCAGAAATTCGGGGTCCACGACCGACCGCGTTATAACCGAATCCGCGTTATAACGAGGCGTGACTGTACATAAAAGTGATTTCAAATACATCAACAACTATGTATCTCACAACATGTCAAAAATCATCCTGGTGGGCAAATGAAGCTGGGGCAACCAGAAAAACTGGTTACTCTCAACCTATGCATCCATAACTTAATTTCACATCTTACTATCATATGAATAAACATCCATTATAAACATATAAGTGATTTTTAATTAATTACATCAACAACTGTTCATCTCACTGTTCATCTCACTGTTCAATGTGGGAAATGACATTTTGACAGTGTACCTTTTTTATAAACTCGACTTTGAAAGTTCTGAAGCGAAACACAACTGTGTCCTCGGTAAATAAACAGGAAAGGACAACAAACAAACAAATGCTAAGTCAGATGCACACCTGTGGTAATACCCAGTTGCCGTTATTAGAGAGCTGAGTAAGGCACCTGTGAGCTCACTTGTGGACATCATTACTGATACACCTCAGAAATAGGCCAAGTGAATCGGGGTGGCATCAATGGCCATTTCTACCCTGATTTCCATACAACTTGCTGAAGTGTTGACCCATTTTCTGCAACTATGCTGTCAGCATTTGATTACTCAGAGGGGAATTCCATCAGTGTAATAGAAGGCAGGTCCACTACATGGATAAATCAACTACTTCCTGATTCAAGTGTTATAAATAACCCTTGCTGGCCAATCAGGGAGGTATCAACCCCACCTACAAACGCCCCCATCCAACGACATACCAATCCTTATTTTACACATCTGTAATATTGACTGCAGTGTAAAAAGTGAGCTTTGTTTCGAGTTGGCCTCGTCTTCAACTAGAGGTTGTTTATAGTGACTCATGCTGCTGTCACTTGATGTGTCTTGGACTTTGGAAGGGACTAGACATCTCCTCTCAATGTCGTCCTGCTCTGCCACCACTTAAGGCCTACTTCGCCTGGGATACCATCTACTGGGAACTCTATGCATGACATACTACCAGCCTCTTCCCCAAACAACACGTGCATTCATCAATCCATCTAACCAGTCGTCTGATGTCATAGATGTCACCAAACTGCACTCACTGCCTGGGATTTCCACCCAACACTACCAGAGTATCATTGACAATGACACATACTGCCTGGCCTGGCTGATGGCGTAAGCCTAAAGGCATGGCCAATGGACAATTACAAAACTGAAGAGCTGGGTCTTCAAACTGCTTAGTATTTAATGATTCACAAACAAGCTTGATGTGAGATTGCACGAAAGTGAGGGCAGTGATAATCCCTTCACCTAATAACTGTTTAAGGGTAACGGGGTGGTGTAATTGTTGTCCACCAATCTTCTCATCTGACCTTCTCCCATGGACTAGTTTATTACCTCAAGTCACGCACCAGCGAGATCCCAGTTTTCTTTTTATGCAGACACAGTAACATGTTCTGAAACATATTTTTTCCAGTAAGTATTATTCCAACGAGTTTATAATCTATTCTGTTTAGAAAGTTCCACTCGCTAACTGTTTTAAAGGCATTCTAAATTGTATGTTTTTAGGAAACAGCTTCACATAGCTTTTGTTGTAGTACATCAAAGAAAAAATACAAAGGCCTTTGGTTTTGAGGAATGAATTGAGGCAATTAACCATAATAACCACAAAATGTACATAGTGCAAATCAGAATACACCTATGAATAAGCAGGGGATTTTACGACATCACAACTGTCACAACTGTGATAACAGTCAAAACTGTGACTGGCTGCTCAGCCAACCGTGCGATGGTTATTACGCACAACCCGCAGAGACAGTCGCATACAGACAGATGCATTTGCACGGGTTGCCCTTTTCGTTGAAAGATCCTCCCTGAATATACATTACGTTGTCATATCTAGACATGCGATCTGGGTTGTTGTGTGTGTGCGTGCAGCAGAGCAAAACAGGTGAATGGTATCCCACGGACACATCAGTGGCTTCTAAGATCTCTCAGTTATTTAACGACTAGGCAAGGTAAGCTAAGAATGTGCAGTCAATGCATTAACAGAAAGGGCACTACAGCTCGGCAGTGGTGTGCTGGACAAAAAAATTTAGAGGACCTGGGGTCAAGTCCATTTATGTTGTTTTGAAACTTGAGCATTTCATTCACCTTACTTAGTCTGTTTCTTTGAGGTAACACACTAAAAGCTCTATGTCCATTTCACCTTGTGTCTACACATTGGCCTCATTAATTCTAGCAAGACATTGAAATAAACCCTCTGTGAAATTTTGCCAAGTAATTATCCAGACCCACAGCATTTTTTTAGAAACAAAATTTTTTGAAATGCATCTTGGCAGCTAAAAAAACAGACCAAGAACACTTCCTATGGGTAGGCATACTTGATGCAATCTGTGAACAATTAACTAGTTGTTTCAATGCACCCAGATTTTACTCAAACACATATGCAACATAGTCATGAACTTGGCACTAAGAAACTGAGTAAATTTTTGAGACAATTAATACCAGAAATTAGTGAACTACTCTTGCAGACTTTGAAGTTTGACAAAATCATTAGTTGCCTGAAGAAGTTACCTTGATAAAACCAGCAATACTAATGTTAAAATATACTGACAAAATCATTAGTCATTACTTACTGCATGAGATAGGCGTGGATGCCACCTGGAGAGTGGTGAAAGAACCATCAGGCTTGGGAATATTGGTTCGGAAGACAAGCCGCGCCTTTGTGCTCTTCTTCTTGTTGCGGGCCACACTGCCTAGACGTTGCTCCACGTCAGCATTGCGCAGTTTCAGGATGCCCACACAGTCAACACTGGAGACAACAACACACATTGAGACCACACAGTCAACACTGGAGACAACAACACACAGTGAGACCACACAGTCAACACTGGAGACAACAACACACAGTGAGACCACACAGTCAACATTGGAGACAACAACACACAGTGAGACCACACAGTCAACACTGGAGACAACAACACACAGTGAGACCACACAGTCAACACTGGAGACAACAACAACACATTCAACACTAGAGACAACAACACACAGTGAGACCACACAGTCAACACTGGAGACAACAACAACACATTCAACACTAGAGACAACAACACACAGTGAGACCACACAGTCAACACTGGAGACAACAACACACATTGAGACCACACAGTCAACACTGGAGACAACAACACACAGTGAGACCACACAGTCAACACTGGAGACAACAACAACACATTCAACACTAGAGACAACAACACACAGTGAGACCACACAGTCAACACTGGAGACAACAACACACATTGAGACCACAGTCAACACTGGAGACAACAACACACAGTGAGACCACGCAGTCAACACTGGAGACAACAACAACACATTGAGACCACACAGTCAACACTGGAGACAACAACACACAGTGAGACCACACAGTCAACACTGGAGACAACAACACACAATGAGACCACACAGTCAACACTGGAGACAACAACACACAGTGAGACCACACAGTCAACACTGGAGACAACAACACACAGTCAACACTGGAGACAACAACACACAGTGAGACCACGCAGTCAACACTGGAGACAACAACACACAGTCAACACTGGAGACAACAACAACACAGTGAGACCACGCAGTCAACACTGGAGACAACAACACACAGTGAGACCACACAGTCAACACTGGAGACAACAACACACAGTGAGACCACACAGTCAACACTAGAGACAACAACACACAGTGAGACCACGCAGTCAACACTAGAGACAACAACACACAGTGAGACCACGCAGTCAACACTAGAGACAACAACACACAGTGAGACCACACAGTCAACACTAGAGACAACAACACACAGTGAGACCACGCAGTCAACACTGGAGACAACAACACACATTGAGACCACGCAGTCAACACTAGAGACAACAACAACACATTCAACACTAGAGACAACAACACAATCAACAACAACCACACAGTCAACACTGTATCAACAACACAGTCAACACTAGTAACAACAACACAGTCAACGCTGCAGCAACAACACTGTCAACACTGCAGCAACAACAACACAGTCAACACTGCAACAACAACACACATTAAGACTATGCAGTCAACATTGGAGACAACAACACACAGTGAGACCACGCAGTCAACACTGGAGACAACAACAACACATTCAACACTAGAGACAACAACACAATCAACAACAACCACACAGTCAACACTGTATCAACAACACAGTCAACACTAGTAACAACAACACAGTCAACGCTGCAGCAACAACAACACAGTCAACGCTGCAGCAACAACAACACAGTCAACACTGCAACAACAACACACAGTAAGACCATGCAGTCAACACTGGAGACAACAACAACACGCAGTCAACCTTAGACTATAACAACATCTGTAACACCAGTTATATCACACAGTCAACACTACAACAACTACACAGTAAGACCGCACATCCAGCACTAGAGACAACAAACAGTCAACACAACAACAACTACATAGTAAGACCACACATCCAGCACTAGAGACAACAAACACAGTCAACAAAACAACAACACCACAATTCAACATAGAAACAACACCACGCAGTCAACACTACAGACAACAAACACAATAATATACCAATCAAAGTGGCGCCCTCCTCACAAGAGGCAAGAAGAAGAATACCAGACCGACCCTGCTTACCTAGCTGTCATGTCCTGCTCTGGGGTGAGCTTCATCTCAATGACGTTTGTGCCATCATAAGTCTCCTCCACTGAGAAGCTGCCGTTCTTGACACACACGCGACATGCCTGGTAGAAGCCGTGGGGCTTCACCTTGCCACTGTCAGTGCCGATGAAGATCTGCAGTGTCACCTCCTTCGTGTAGCCAAACAGCTGCAAGAGAACTGTTTCATTAGGATCACAGTTAATGACTGCACTGTAGCTATATGTACACCATACATTATGTATACCATACATTGTGTACACCATACATTGTGTATAACACACATTGTGTACACCATACATTGTGTACACCGTACATTTTATATGGTATACGGTACAGGTAAACAAATTAAAACATCACTAAGCTAAGTTCTTTGCTTTCTGTTTCCAGAATCATTTCCAGGAGGTGTTCTGCTCTGTACACTGCGTACAAGAAACAGTTGTGGATATATAACAGTGGCTCCACATTGTGGACAATGCATGATTTAGATGATTTGATCTTTCGGACATGCACGGAATTGCATTTTGTTCACACAAAGACGCCAAACTGTTCAAAGTTGGTGACTTATCTGATTTCAAAGCTTCTAGTTATTGATGGTGCAATGTATTGTATGAGATACTAGCTTGATTGAATAAAAATACTGGTTTTATTGAATAAAAATATTGGTTTTAAAACCATGTAAAAAATTCATGTGCACTAGTATACAGCCACACGGTGCACTGCATTATTACACAGTAAAGAGACAGGTGAAATATTTTCTTCAACATCAAAAGCATTTCTTGGTTTTGGCTGTGCCTGAAGCTCAATGCTAAGGCTGGTATTGCCAGGATCAGGAACATTATACCATGATAAATGTCCATCTGAACGCTGATACCATGTCATGTGTATCACGTTATCATTATGACTGGTGATGACCTATGCTGATATAAACAATGCATCCGTGTGCGACAATGTGAACACTGTCCTGAGTCCTTGCTCTCATTCCGCCAAAGGCACAGCTGTATTACAAGATCCATCGCTGCAGCCATGGTCTTTAGCAATGCTATACAATATTTGACAGGATAACAAATGTCTTTATGCCTTTCCATTATGGAATATTATATGCACTAGCGTTTTATAATGCAGACATTTTAGATTGCCTGCCATCCGTAGCCAACGCGTAACAAGGCTTATTGTTACGCGTTAATTAATTACCCACCCCCCCGCCATTCGCCAATCACATGGGCAGATACAAATGAGTTTGGCAGTGCATACACGTCATCGTATACACATGACCGAGTTTGCCGTTATTTAATTAGTTATAACAAAAATGTAACAAACACAAACATTGATTTAAATACCAAAGGTTAGAGTCAGGTTAGCGGAAACACGATGGTGGTCAATCGGATTGAAACCTGTTGCCCGACTGACCAATAAATATGAAAACTGGAGGCCCGACAGCCTAAAAAATGGCACTGGGCCAGTGTTAATGTCAAGGTCTGTTCATTCAAGATGCAAGTCGTGCAGGCCTGAATACATAGTCCATTCAACCTTTGTTAAAATATAGCCTAGGGCCTACTGTAGTTTAGTTGATTCAATTTCAACACTATAAGACCTTTCTGTGACTATTCAAATTGTCAAGGCTACTACAATGGAAGATCCAATTTGACATTTTAAGACTCCTCACACTGTGGGTTTAAATGGGAACACGACCACGTGCCTCAGGTAACTGGAGACTAACATGAGAAACATCTGACAACATAATTACTACACTGAATGTGTGTACATGCTGGATGCTTGCCAGAAAGTAATAAACATATCTTGATAAAATCACAGCCAGTGTGAAATAGATGCAACATACTTTACACTGGTTTGGTACTTGACCTTGCACCAAATGGCCACACAATACTACACCCACCACTGGACAGTTGCTACCACTGCTAAGTAAGCCCACAGCTGATCTAGGTCGCCTAGCCAGGCCTTGAGCTCAACTAGTGGCATGTCTCCCCACACACTTCTATTTCTAGGCTGAGAGAGTCCGACACCAACAGATGAACCAGCACGATGCAACATACCTGAGCCCCATATGACACAAACACCTCATTCAAATTACTTTTTTAATATCATAAAGTTTAACTATCCACTGTCAATGTAGAACAGAGGATGGTTTTAGCGACTGGTTCCAGGTGCTTACCGACATCCATCAATTCTCTCCGCTTTGGCTATTGACTGGGTCCTGAAGAAAGTGACGAAAGACCAGGGCATCGACTGGTGTGGAGGAAGCAAACTGTCTGATCTTGACTTCGCTGATGATATTGCAATATTGCCCAACAGTACCCAGGGTCTCCAGGATATAGTGGATGCCATTGGTGAAGCTGCAGGAGGACTAGGTCTGTCAATCAATAGCAAGAAGACCAAGAGTATGCTGTCGGTTGAACATCAAACACCTTCTGACGTCCTTATTGGTCAGAACAAAGTTGAAATTGTTGAAGACTTTACATACTTGGGAAGTTCCATCAACAACCAGGGTGCAATGGACCATGAGATCAACTGCAGAATAGGTTAAGCCTCCGCAGCCTTCAACCAGCTAAACAAGATCTGGACAAGCAAGAAGTTCACACTCAAGACCAGGCTGCGCTTCTACAATTCCACTTGTCCACCTTACTCTATGGCTACGAAACTTGGCATCTAAAATCAAGCCAGGAGAAGAAGCTTGGCGCCTTCGACTCAAGATGCATTAGGAAGATCTTTGGCATCAAATGGAGCGACTTCATTACAAACGAGGAAGTCAGAGAACGGTCGAAGCAAATTCCAGTGTCTAGTACGATCTGCAAGCGGCACATGAACTGGCTGGGTCATGTTTCACAGCTTCCCCCCACAAGATTCACCAACTAGGTGTTATGGTGGGACCCAGAAGGAAGAAGCTGGCCCAAAATGAACTGGCGCCAGACCATCCAGCGAGATCTTCAGCGAGTGAACAGTAGCTGGACTGACGTCAATATGCTGACCGATCCAATTGGAGAGCGTTGACTGCCTCATGCGTCGGGTTACGTGGGAGATTCTGAGTCTAAATGTCAATGTAAGAACTATGAATATAAATTCCAAAAGCACACATCCACCTGTGAAAATTAAAATAATAATATATTTTAATGAACATGGAAAATCTTTCACAAATATCAACAACAAGCTGATTGTGTTTCTATTTATAATCAAGTGGTGGGGACACAAGTTTTCCTTATCAATCCAACCCGAAGCAAATTTAAGAGTCCATTTCAATGTGTAAAGTTTATCATTCATTTCTATTTAACCCTCTCAAGGTCAGATTAATGGAAATATGTGCCTGTTATTGAATCCTATTATATCGAGAGAATGTGCTGTGAGTGAATCATGCGATATACTCGGGTTGTATGAATGCAAATAAATAAATAATTTTTGATCCAATTCAAATAAAATTTTCACTATATCTGAAGAACTAATTCCTGGTGTAACTAGCCAAGTATGTGACATATTTGTCAATTTATTATCCAAATATGAATTGCTAAGTTTGACAAAAATAAAATACTTAAATAATTTTCAACAATTCATTTTATTTTTTTATTAATAATTAGCGGTTACATGCTGCATATGAAATGTTCATAAATTACTATACTACAGAATGAAAAACTAATTAAATGTCTAAGGTAAATAAAACTGAAATAATTTCAGTTTTTCAGAGTGCATGTAGTTTCAAGATTTTATACAAAATGGCGTTCTTTGTGATCATAGCCGTCATCCCGTCTGAACTATTAAGTTGGTGTTATATTTAAAATGCGTAATCATAGTGCAAAACATCCCCCTTCGATGGCAGCGTTCGTTATAAACTCAATTCGAAAATCCCATCAAAGTCCGAATTACTGGAGTTCGACATAATGACAATGTCGAGAATTACATCAAAACTAAAAACACCACCAGCTTTATTGCGCGGCGCATTAATACTTCTTCACAACAAAATAGACCGCTCAAAAGTTAGCATTTAATCGTAGAAATCGCCTAATTTAGGATGTGTGTATTTGGCCTTACAAATAATACAATTATATAATCTAATGCGATAAACTGTGACAGTGACCTCCATTACTACTCCAAACCGGACCTACTTTATATTATTGCTCCAGTGAGTAAACATAATCACAATGACAGATTAATTTATGAATAAATAATGTGAGTAACTGGACAGCAACTGCATGCAATAAATCAAACTACAACATCAATTCATTTTGTAATACTATTAATAGTACTGGCATGTATTATTTATCATTATTACCTGCCGGTTCATATTCATTGATACAAAATGACAAGTTTGCATAACAGTTAATACTTGACTGTTCTTACTGGTAAACAAAAACATTCTTAGGTCTCCCTACATTGGTAGGACTCAGGATTTGGCTACACTGAATGGCAAGGCACAGTTTTAACCACACACATATCCAAGGACATACAAAATATTTAAGCAATAGGTCAGCAATTCTACAGACAGAATTTCCTGTAAACGCATCTAAATGTGCCCTGTTTAGCAGCAAATGTTCTGTCTGAACTGGCACCACCACCACAATGCTTCTAAAGACTGCTAAAATGTCAACTATGCAATACATTCTCTTAGGACAGTTTGCATTTGCAAACCAACACCGTAGTCTTAAGCAACAATCTAGTTTTTCCATCACAAAGCACAACACATTTTGGAAAGTGGTGTCTGAGACTCTGAGACATACAATTTATTTGCAGATTACTGGCAAATATCTTTTTGTAAAATTATACAGTCCATGTACACTTAATTCTTGACTTCTGGTACATCGTAATGAGTCACTGTTGGCTATAAATTACAGGTTTTACCTATAAAAATAGGTAATAGATTATAGCAAACTATATTTTATTTAATCAGACAAAACAGGTATATATATCTACAGAGATATACATGCAATAAACTACAGTATGTTTCAATTAAGACAAGAAAAATATGCCTACTTTATAGTGGGAGCCTATCTGCTTTGTGCTAGCTAATCTCAGGCTAAATTCCATCTGTGGCAGTTATCTGCAATACAATGCTAAGTGCCAAACACACCATTAATGCCTTCCTGTAGAGCACTGATAGCAACAGGGCACATTCACTGAAACCACCAGTAATAAATGTGTTACCTGGCACTAGTAACAAGTGACTAGATCTATTCATAACCGAAAGGATTCATCACTTCATGTGCTTAAAGGAGACCCATGTAATGCTGTATAGTAAGCACACACCACATACCGGCGCGGTCACAAGACGCAGCCAAAGGTCAACCAATCGGCCACACTCAGCCCACTACGCTGCCACAGTCATCCGCTCTCAGACACTGGGCAGGAAACCAGGATAAAAACTCTACTAGGAAAAAATTGCAAATACACTGGCAGCACCATCCAGCAGATTGTAACCGATCTAATAATTCTAAAATAGCAAAACTTTGCCGAAGTGTCAAACTATGACACAGTTTAATGTGCTCCCTGTTTGTTTAGCCACTCCTGTTGTCTGTGGTGCTGCTTCAAACTGTCTCTGAGCACGCCACTCATTACTCCAAATACAACCAGCAAATACATTGCTAATGGCTTCTTGCATTGAAGCTCCAGTCATGTGAACAAGTATAATGTGCAGCTTTCATACACCCATCTTCACATCAAGAAGCTAGGTAGTAAGTACCACTAATCAGCATGGAATCAGTCCTTACACAATCATTTGTTTGGTTAGGATTCACCCTGCTGCCAACAATAAACATTGCTGATAAGAAAAAGCAAATATGTATCCGCATCTGAAGGACAGCCATTGTGATAGTTAGCATATATATTGATGTAGAAGTGTATTGGCCGGTTGAATGCACTGGGTAATTTAAAATGAACATTTACTATTTAAATGTATATAACTATGGAGACCGTGAACTAATCCAGGTGGGAACATCACAAATGCCATAAATCAGCCAACGAAACCAGTCTTCATGCAGACAGCTCTACTTAGACACTCAGGTGTACACGATCTGACAAATGTGAGTGGCAGGAAGGAGAAAAAGCTGTACTGAGCCCGTGTACACAGCTCTAGTCTCAGGTGTACACACACGAAGACCGAGTGAGCTGGCAGTAGCAAGAACCTTAGGTTGAAGCAATGATTAATACAAGTGCCATTGACTGGATATTTGAAGCCTGAGGCCTCATACTTCTGAGAGTTTGTTTATCTAAATGCTACACTACTGGTGTGGGTGTACCGTGTATCAGTATACTATTGCACCAGTATTCCTACATGCATCAGTATACTATTGCACCAGTATTCCTACGTGTATCAGTATACTATTGCACCAGTATTCATACGTGTATCAGTATACTATTGCACCAGTATTCATACGTGTATCAGTATACTATTGCACCAGTATTCCTACGTGTATCAGTATACTATTGCACCAGTATTCCTACGTGTATCAGTATACTATTGCACCAGTATTCCTACGTGTATCAGTATACTATTGCACCAGTATTCCTACGTGTATAAGTATACTATCACACCAGTATTCCTACGTGTAGCAGTATACTATTGCACCAGTATTCCTACGTGTATAAGTATACTATCACACCAGTATTCCTACGTGTAGCAGTATACTATTGCACCAGTATTCCTACGTGTAGCAGTATACTATTGCACCAGCACCAGTATACTATCGCACCAGTAATCCTACATGTAGCAGTATACTATTGCACCAGTATTCCTACGTGTAGCAGTATACTATTGCACCAGTATTCCTACGTGTAGCCGTATACTATTGCACCAGTATTCCTACGTGTAGCAGTATACTATCGCACCAGTATTCCTACGTGTAGCAGTATACTATTGCACCAGTATTCCTACATGTAGCAGTATACTATCGCACCAGTATTCCTACATGTAGCAGTATACTATTGCACCAGTATTCCTACGTGTAGCAGTATACTATCGCACCAGTATTCCTACGTGTAGCAGTATACTATTGCACCAGTATTCCTATGTGTAGCAGTATACTATCGCACCAGTATTCCTACGTGTAGCCGTATACTATCGCACCAGTATTCCTATGTGTAGCAGTATACTATTACACCAGTATTCCTATGTGTAGCAGTATTCCTACGTGTAGCAGTATACTATTGCACCAGTATTCCTACGTGTAGCAGTATACTATCGCACCCGTATTCCTACTTGTAGCAGTATACTATTGCACCAGTATTACTGCGCAGCTTTGGCACTGGTATTTCTATTCAGTCGAGCCAGTATTTCATATGGCATGTTACATCTTAAACCAGGTAAAAAGTCACCAAAGGCAATATTTTCGATTCTTCGTCGTTTTAGCATTTCTAATATACGGTACACAGCTCACAGTATGATGCCACAGTTATATATTCATAATTTTTGATAATGCATGCATGCATTTCCTGTGCAGTGGGTATGGGGATGGCGAGCAAGGGAGATATTCAAAAACCAGAATATATCTAGGGATCTAACGAGTTCAAAGCATACACTACATAAAATACACGGTACATACTGTATACTGCATGACCCCATATATTCAGTGTTATATTTCACTTGTCTGCAAAGCAGTGCCTGTCATCCTTGTTTTCCCAACAAAATTACTATACATCTGCTACGGATTTAATGTACAAGCCTGTCTTCTGATTCATTCCAGTGCATTTGCCCTCAGCACAGCAGAGAATGTCCTATATTGCAGATAGTTGTAAAAAGCATGTCGCTTAAATACACGGAACAACAAAAACTCAAAAGCGACCGAGAACTGAAATCCCAATGTCACACGGTAAACAACGTTGACAAGATGATGCATAACACGTAATTACAAGGCAGAGTGCACACAAAAGGTTCGCATAACACAGCTGATCTGTGCATAAAGTCTTCTCATGCTACTGCACTAACTTGTTGAAAGATGATAAACGTCTAAGTTTGCATTACACTGCAGTTGATCTCTACACGTATGCTCTAAAACATGAATTATATCATGCATCCGATTTTTGATGCCTCATAAATACTCCAAATAAGCGGATAGACAACTTACACTAATGATATGTAAACACTGCTGTTGAATCATAAATTACCCCCCCCCCGGACTTTTGGCTGATAAATCATTCTAATTTCAAAATAGCACACTGGGGATGTATGCCCCTGCAACGGTGTGAGAGCGTTTGATTCTAAAAAGGGCAGCTGACTTGTTATATGCAAATATCAAATATACACCACCAAACCAATAACTGACGCCACCATTGCATGTGCCACTTAAACATCTGAAAATTTGAATTACCTACACATCAAAGAAACTCTAACTAGATCACTTCCAAGCCCATCTTGCCATCTTGGTTCACGAGCCATAATTTATTAATTTGTCTTGTTAGACACAGACACAGACTCCCGCGATAAGCACCTACCTTATTTTTTCACATATTCAAATAGTCACACAGCGACAAAGATGCATGATTCAGCATTGTTTGCATTCAATTCAGCAAAGTGAGAAAGTAGCCAAAGACTCACTGGATAATTGAATCAACCCTCTGGTAGAGCTGAGTCAAAGGGTTCATTTAGTCTAGAGCCAGTCTGACCTGATTTTAATGACACACCCTGCTGGAGCAGGACAAAAGGCAATGACCCATTTACTGGCCGGTCTTTTGTAGGGGTACAACCCACACAGGCCATTGACTGAAGTCACAATTCTCTCGAAATTAATCTAAAACTATTTGGAACAGATTGGCATATGTAAGGCCACAATAAAATATAGTTGTGTTTCCGGTAACATTGATTTTTTAAATAGGGTAGGTAGGCAGGAAAAAGATTTTATTTTTTTAACATAGAAAATAGGGTATGCAGACCTATTGTAATAGTTTATTTTCATCAGCCTGTAAAAATTTCCGGAAGTATATAAAAGGGCATATATTATAACTTGCACTGCTGGGGTTAATATGGACTGGACACATTTGAATGTTATAAAGAAAACACTGTCGTCATGCTAAAAATATGGCTTCTAGTTAAACCATTCAACCTACGGTGTACTTTAAAGTTTAATAGGAGCAAAATAAGCTGTAACAGCATGCACATTTAAATGGTCTTTCATCAATCCGAGTTACAGTTAGTCGAACAAAAGCAACCAAATCTAATCAATCATACCTTTAAAAATAAAATCAGATTAGAAGCTGCAGTGTGCATCATTTATAAACACTGAAATTAAATCAAGCCTAAGGCTATCTACTAGTACTATGGGCAATTAAAGTAATATCACAGCCAAAATTTACAATATACTAAAGAAATCAATCCCACAGGCCATGGACTATGCAAGCTCAGTGTCACTAATTATTTTTATTCGACCATTTTAGCCAGCGCCATATATGACGCCATCAAACATAATTTGTTAGAACTACGAAACCCAGACTATATCACTTTGAACCGGTGTAACCTAGGCTGTTGTTATTCCTTCAAGTTTTGTGTTCGAAACCGGAATCTGTACACTTATGCGGAATATGCACTCTAACGATGTGACAAGTATATTTAATTAACAACATGTCTTCAATGCCCTTAGAGGACAACCAAACAAAGATCACGAAACGTTTTATGTTAATGTCTTCCGCCCACGTCCCTGTTTATGTTGGTTGACACAAGGTATGTAGCAGGGTGCCATGACCCTGTCTTTGCAATGATATATGCAGAAATCCATCCAATACTAGGGACAATCGCAGAATTTCCATTCCAAAAGGTCAATCCTTGTTACTTTTCAGGACTGTTGTAATTATCTGTATTTTTTATCATGTTGAATGATCACTGTAATAGTCTTTTGCCGGAATGTAATGTTAAAAGAAGTTTTTGGTCAGAGGCAAGCGTCGAGGGTCGGCATAATAAAAATATTTTTCTTTTGTTCTTAAAAAAATGCATAGGGTCACACGGAAATATTAGGGATGGTCGGGTTACCGGAAACACAGGTATTATTTTATCTGCCTAATGAAAATAAGAAGATCAAATTATCGGGGCCATATAAGTACTACATAAACCTGAATACAACTAGCTTGAACCTGCAAAGTTGACATCTATACCTTGCTAACAAATGATGTTTCCTAGGGATTCAATTCATATGTATACGTATACAACCGCATTGTTAACTTATGACATTTTATAGCATGTTCTGGCAGCTCAATAAGGTATAATTTATTATCAGAAACAAAATTTAAACTATAACTCATCCACCATGAATTAATTTTTATTACAAAGCCAGCTTTTTACCTATAGACAACTAAATACAGATGTAGTTTCCCCATCAACTGTTGGAAGTGCTAAGTTAGCAGAGTGGTCAGCTATGACATAACAATTAACATCTGAGTGGAGATTGGCGAAAACACACTAACATTTCAAGTGCCACTACAAATAGATTCAACCAGGACCGATAAATAGCATTCAACGCAACTGTTTTTAATCATCACCACCGGCTTCCATTACAAGGTTTACAACATCCTTTTCACAACATCGGTACAATAGGACAGCACTGCAACAGACTTTAGTGAAATCACTTTGTGGAAATGACCTGTTATAACTTATAAATAACACGAGTTATCAACGAACATAAATACCTTAACAACAGGGTGGCCATCTTGTGACTTATCCTTGATAGCTCCCCTGCTGCCCTCTGTGAGATAGCGTGCCCGGTGCTGTTGTTCCGGCTGTTCAAGGATCTTCAGCTCATAATCACCAACTTTTGGCCGTGCGTTCGTACATAGTTGTAGCGCCTTAGAAGATTTCACTGGCCCTCGCGACAGACTGAGGGAGGCGGCCTTGTTGGAGAGGGAGGAGTCATTGTCAGCGGCACTGAGTGCGGAGTCATCAGACATCAGGGATGCATTGGTTGTGTGTGTGTGTAGGGAGTCTATCGTCGGAACCGGCCTGCAACGTAGGAAACCAACTGGGTTAAACAAATGTTATTTTTAACAAGAGAATCAAACTAACAGAATCTGCTCATGTCAGGCAAATGTAATCAATTGTTAAATCAACTGTTAAAAGGTCAGTCTCAAAAGTCACGACCAACGCAATAACTGGTCTGGGTTTTCACTAAGTGTTTTTATACATAATTTGTTTTCACTTTATGAGAATTATACCTGAAGCAAATTGTTTTTTAAATGCATCATGTGATTTGATACAAACTACAAAGGTCAGTTGGCATGAACTGAATGTATAAGTTGAAAATTATTTTAAAATCTGAGAAATGAACATATCAGGTTTCTTTGATGTTTTGCTATTTTTTCTAACTGACATATATGAAAGTATTTCAGGCAGCTGCTTTAGCTGATCAGTCTGTTGAAACAGCTGCTTTAGCTGATCAGTCTGTTGAAACAGCTCCAATTTCAACAACTTATCATCATCTGATGTCATGCGATTTGCTGACACAGATGATCATGGCTCTGCATGTCACATGATCACCTGAAAAGGTATCTTCAAATTAGTCTCTTATATATATGTAACTTAGACTATTTAAAATAAACACTTGGTGATCATTTGATTAGACGAACATTTATAAACACCAATGTTAGCAAGTTACATTTCATGCCCCATATTAACCATTTGACTAATATTCTAATTGTTGGTAACGGTGTTGAACTTTAATAAACGCACAATAAAAAAGCATTCTTAGACAATTATTTTGCAAATTGTACATTATCTGTAAAACAAACATTATTCTTTTCTTTACCATGTCAATGTGATGTCTTGATTGCTTCAAATGATGATCTAAAGTATTTAATGACTTTAGAACCAGAATTATTTCAGTACGATCATGGGGTCAATGACTCGATCCTGGAACATTTATTTTTAAAATAGAGTTGGTAGGTAGAAAAACATTTTATTTTTTTTAAACATTTTTTTTGCAAAAAAATAGGGTAGGCAGACCTATTGTATTATTTAATTTTTGTCAGTCTATAAACATTTCCGGTAGTCTATAAAATGGCATGTTATAACTTGCTGGGGTTAATATGAAATGGACACATTTGAATGAAACTAGGAGGTACTGTTATGTGTATCTAAATGTGGTAAAGAAAACACTGTCATCTTGCTAAAAATACACTTGTCTTATTAATTGAACATGAAATATTAAGAGAAACTATGGCTTCTAGTTAAACCATACAACCCACCGTTTACTTTAATAGGAACAAAACAAGCTGTAACACACTGCACATTTAAATAGTCTTTCATCTATGCGAGTTACATAATAAAAAATTGTACATTTAAATGGTCTTTCATCAAGGTGAGTTACAGTCACTGCCAAAATTTACATTATATTAAAGAAATCAATCGCACAGGCCATGCACTATGCAAGCTCTGTGTCACTATTTATTTTTGTTCAACCATTTTAGCTAGTGCCATGTATGACGCCATCCAACGGAATTTGTTAGAAGTACAAAACCCAGACTATATCACTTTGAGCCAGCGTAACCTAGGATGTTGTTATTCCTTCGAGTTTTGTGTTCGAAACCGGAATCTGTACACTTATGCGTGTTCTAACGATGTGACAAGTATATTTAATTAACAAATTGTCTTCAATGCGCCTGGCGGACAACCAGACAACGATCACAAAACGGTTTATGTTAGCGCCTTCAGCCCGCGTCCTTGTTTATGTCGGTTGACACGGGGTAGCAAAGACGCCATGACACTTTGCAATGATTTACGCGGAAATCCATCCCAATACTAGGGATGATCGCGGAATTTATGTTCCAAAAGGTCAATTCTTGTTACTTTTTAGGTCTGTTGCAATGATTATCTGTATTTTTTTATCATGTTGAATGATCGTTGTAATAGTAGCATTACCACATGAAAAATATAAAATGTGTTACCTAAACATGTTTTGTTATGCATGTAAGGAGCTTCTTCTTCTGAAGTAAATGGTTTTGATTTCATGAAAATCAGACAACTACTTACAAAGTTATTAAGTTGGAAAGGTTACTACCCCAGGAGTTTTCGTTGGAACGGTGAACATGAAAAATAACACAGAAAGAATAGGGTCACAGTATTTCCAGGGTGTACCCCTATTTTACCAGTTTTGTCATTGTTTTCACAACATATAAGTAATTAATTGAGGTAATTACTTCAAATTTTGCATATATAGGTATTTTTACACGAGGAATTCATTTTTTTGCATTTTCGTTGACCTAATTTGCATATTTCATGACCTAATTAGCATAATATGGCCGACATATTGAATCATAGACTGTAACAAGATGCAATTCATGTCATGTCATTAATTGTTTAGAGTATATTTACAGGGTATTAGAAAGTGTAACATATCTTGTTTCATTATAGTTCATTTCAATCCCAATTTTTTGGCAAAATTGGTGCATCATTAGCATAATTATTACAAAAATGGCAGCCATATTGAATGTGAAGAAATTGTTATTCTGAGCATGTAATTAACTTAGTAATGGCATTTACAATAGTACAGCATAAACTGTTTCATTGCTATCAATTAGTTACCACAATTTGAATAATTTGTTGAGTAATTTGAGTAAAATAAAATGGCGGACATATTAAATGTAGAATCCCAATTTTGGAATATATATTTTCCAAAAGCACATCATTAATATTTGAGGCATGTTATAAAATAGTACAACACAAACATTTTCATTAGAACTCACTTAGTTGCCATTTGCATAATTAATTATCATAAAACAAAATGGCGGACATAGTAAATGTGGAATCCTCATTCGTGTTATACAAAATTTCAAAACCATTATCAATTTATCATTTAACGTTTAGCGCTTCTTATCATAGTATTATATAGAGTTTAATTACTATAATTAGATGTCACTTAATTCCCACTTTGCACAATGAATGTCTATACTAGTTATACTTTGCTATGTGAATTGCAGAAAGTGTCTTGGACCTGAGAGATACCTGCATTTAAATACACAGAGTAATGAATAATTGCACCAACAACTCAGATTTTATTGTTAGTCTTTGTTGTTACAATAGCTATTTAAACGTAGGAATATATAATTATTAATTAAATTAAATATAGTTATACACACCAATAATATAATTGTGGCAATAAATTAATATTATAATGGTGGAAATACCAAGCTTAAACTGGCTAGTTATTACTAGTAAGCAAACAATAAATGTAATAAGTTTTTATTTTATATTTAACAAAGTAAGGTTGGAATACAAGTTTCTGAATTTCAAGTTTAAAATCAATTATTAAGTGTAGCCAGCGTAGTGTGAATAGGGACTGCCTGTATGACAGCTAGGCGCCAAATCCGCCTAGCGGACAACCAGCGCAACGCGGTTGTCCGCCTGGCTGACGTTACCAGGCGGATGTTACTATTTTTAGCACAGCGTCACCGTCTGCGGTGGCGTTGTCGAAAACCGTGCAACTAGGTCGCACAAAATGCGATTTCCACACTTGTAAACCTTTTTAAAATATCACATAACACATGTCATCTGAACAGTCTGAAACTGACACGTAGGTGTGTATATACACGAAGTTGAATTTTAGGCGAAAACATTACCAAAAATTCATGTTTATTCGATAATTTGACATAACTTTCGTTTGGTTTAACGCAGAAACTTCGTGCAACGACTGCAGTGAAAACGAACACGTCTTCTAATTAGTCGAGAGCAGATCTCATGACGATCCGAATAGGTTTACAAGTGCGGGTTTTCAATTTGCCGTGACCTGTTTTTGCAAAAACCATACCGTCGCGGAGCACCGTCGGCATGACACTTTTGGCGCGCATCATCGCTCAATTACGAACGATAAGTTTGTCAAATAAAGGAATACTTTTAAAAACTTTATGCCATTGTAAAGAACATTATCTTGTCGTTCCAGTGATATTAAATATGTATTATTTAACACAGACTTAATGATGTAAGGGCTGCATGACCGGTGACCTGTCGTAGTTTAGCGTCAAAACTGGCCAGATCCAACAGCCGCGGCGGCTGCTGTGGTAATGCTAGTAATAGTCTTTTGCCGAAATATAATATAATGTTAAAAGAAAAGTTTTTGATCAGAAGTAAAGGTCGAGGGTCGGCATCATAGAAAATAGTGTTCTTGTTCTTGAAAAAATGCATATGGTCGCACGGAAATAATAGGGACGGTCGGGTTACCGGAAACACAGGTATTATTTTATTTGGCCTAACTATCGCAGATAATCGCATTTACAATTCTATTTAGCTTTTTGTTACTGTTTGCCAGTTTGTTACTAACTACAATAGTGGCAATGATATTCATAGAATGTTACGTTCGATGGCGACTTTCCACATTACACCTTCCTTAGACTGAAATGCTTAACAAATACTCATCCCAAAGCATTTTTGTTCAATCAACAAGTATACATATAGCGACATAATACACATATTTAAAATACCTCGGTCATCTGCATGATGAAATAAACCAGAGAAACAGTCTTACCTCGACCACGACGACTGAACTTCAGTCATACTGGACTTCGTATTGGCCCCAAATTTGAAGATGCCCTGCTGATCCACCGCTGATCTAAAGTTAATGTTGTCAAACTGTGCGTTACACTGTGCTGCATCATTGGGATCACATAACAAGTTGTCCGTCTCTTCCTCGTCACTGTTACGTTGTGAAGTAGACAGTGACGACGCATCACTGCGATGAGACAATTTGAGAAACTTGCAAGACCCGCTCGGGTCTGGTTCGTCCGAGTTCTTCTGTTGCATATGCTTCCAGAAGGTTTCCATGGAAGTCGCCGAGTCTGGACTCAGTTCCGCTCGTTCCAGACTCGGAATTGCAGTCCTGCGATTCACAAACAGACTGTCGTCTACACTCAGATTCAACCGACACTGCTCTGGTGACGTGAGACTCATCGCGTCGGACACCGCCGTTTCGTCCGGTGATACACACAGTAGCTCCCCCTGCTGGAAGTGTGCCACATTAGCACTGTTCGTATCATGTTTGACATCTTCTGAACATAGGAAGTGATTGGTGGAAGCCACTGCGTCACCTGCACCGTGGATTCCCAGTATATCCGACTTCAGCTCGAGTGTGCATGGTGAAGGCAATTCTTTCTTTGTGATGTTATTGGTGATGTGGTCATCGTTAGAGTTCAGCATACCTCCAACGAGAGTTGCAATTTCAAATGACCCTGCAACAGTGGTGGTAAATTACAAAACATCACATGAAACCTTGCTAAATATGAGCTTTGTTATGATACACTTACTTACTTCATGTCATAAAAATCCCCATAAGCTAAAAATACCTGTCCTGATAACCACAATGTAATCATAAGTCTATAAGCAATCAAAACCTTGAGGTAAAGTTCTTCCACGTAGCAACTGTGTGTTCTACAGCATATAATTATATGGCATGTGCCAGGAGTTTCTGCTGGGTGTAATTATTCATACAAACCTACTTTACAAGTATTTTTCCACCAATATGTCCATGTTGCTGCAATGACATATTGCCTTGAGCAAAAGTAGCCATAGTATTTTAATGAGTAAGTTGTGAACAAAATTGATCAATGGGTTTGTTGTACTATAACTAGTCTTCACTGGACATGGTTCACCATTTATATCTACAGAATAATTTCTAATGCATTTATAACAGATTTCTCCCAAGTTTTTGTCAATCTATAATCATGCTTTGCAAAAAATGTATTAAACATGTGTTTGAGATTTATAATATAGACATCGCATGGAAGAGTTTCAAGTTTATGTTACGGCTTATTAATTATATTAGGCAGCATAGAATTCCTCTAGTATATTCTAGATTAACATTTTAAAATTAAGTCATTAAAGGATTTAAGCTGTTACATTTGACTTCGTCTCTGACTACGTCATTCTATCACTGACATTTTGTTGGTGCTTACCCCATACAGTACCAAAACATTATGTTACAGTCGCACACTGTAACTCTTGAACTGGATAATTTCAGTACTACGACCAAATTATCAACAATGTCATGACAGCGTCACTGTCAGCGGTGTACCGATTTTTATTACTATGTAAATGTACCTGCCCGGGTGGAGGAGTATTATAATTTTGTGACAACACTCAGTCATTAGTATGTTAAGATATATTCTTTAAAGAAGCAAACACACATTTTGGTACAGTTGCATTGTCCGGAATGTTCAACTTCAAGTCACAAGCACTAGGCTTTACTATAGCTGCCAAACAACGCAGGCAAATTGCCAACGTCAACGAAGCAGCCGGTGAATACCATCTGTCTGCCAATTCCGACTTGCCCGGGAAACCGAAACCAACCCTCATGTATTGCGTTGGACATTAACACACGTAATAACATCACTAAGTCCAATATTTCCCTTAGCCGTGCATCATGCAACGATATCATAAAACGAATCGCCAGCGAAAGAACCGCTAAATAAACAACGCAGGTCTAGATTCCGACCAAGGTCGGTGCGTTCCGCCATCTTGTCTTGATTAGACTTACCGCTTGCATACAAACTTTCCGGCGTGTTTAATCCACTAATTTCGGGACTCAACGCTTGAAAAGACTCCGATGACATGTTACGAACACACGTGAACCATTCTGAATCAAATGTAGGAAACGTTCTGATATATAAGCGTGTAATTTTTACAAAACAAGCTGTACCACAAAATACACAACCACGCGTCCATTCAGTCTCATGATAACTGGTTTCAGGGCACATTTGCATAATTTATGCGGCTCCTTTTAGCCGCTCGTCGGGTGAAATATCAAGGCAATGATATCAGGTGGAGGCGTGGCTAACCCAATTTGTGTACTTCCAAACAGAACATGAATCGATGATGTTCAGTTTTTTGGGACACAACTTTATTTTTATCCGAGTCATGACTAGACAAGTATGCGTCAGCATCGCATTGAGTACTTGGCGGGTTGTACAAGTGTTTGAATCTTGTGATTCTATGTACTAACAGGAGTAGAGTTGCAGTATAGGCTTGAACTGAACAACAGGCGGTAGATCACATCGCGCCTTTGCTGTGTTACAGTCGCCTGACAACGCCAGCCGTTGGCTATCAGTGGTTTGTTCAGCTCCCGGGTGTTAAGTCGGTGTGATACGAACGCGCCTTTGCAACAGCAATTGCACGCGTAATGGTATAAAACAAATGTTTAAAAAATAATATATTTACGGCAGACAACAATACAATTATGACAAGAGTACTTCTGCATTAAGGTTTTTCTAATTCAAACCAGCACCCGATTAATTAGTGACTAGGACTGAATTAATTTTCACACATTATTTATTTAGTGAATAATAATAATGTTTTATTTCAGACAAAAGTCTATGTACATACAAGTAAATAAAAACATAAGTAATAAATAACTAAAATACAAAGATATAGATGCACATGAAATAAAAATAGATGGTTAATAAGATATTATAAAATGTGCGTTCAACTTTAAGTATACAATCGGGTAGTCCAATATTCAAACATAGGATTTCTAAAATGTATATCAGTATAAAAATAATTCACAAAAAGTGGATTTTCAGACTGTTCAAGACGACATAATAAGCTGTATATGGATGAACTCATACGTTCATTAAAAGATTTAACATAGTTTGTAGCTTGTTGTTATATGCAGAGCTATAGGCCCTACATGCAATTCGATTGACACACCATGTTATGAAAGCCTGCATGAGGCTGAGTTATCAAACTTAATTTTGTTGTTACAAAACAAAACATCCGTGCAGAGAGCTTTAGCTAGGTTGTCACCCTACCCGGCCAGCACAACATCATCTTGCTATTCGTTCTTTTCTTTCTTTCTTTCTTTCTTTCTTTCATATTTTCTTAATTTCTTTGTATTTAGTATAGGCATCAATTTAATCCAGACACCAAGGATCGAATAAACTCTACACATGGATTATGGTGGAGGTTTAATTTGCTTACGGAGCAAGTTGTGTATAGGCCTCAGTGGACTTTTCTAAATTCGGTAAACAAAATTAACAGTTAAAAAATAAAGCTAAGCAAAATAAAAATGGTCAAAATATAATTATAAATATTAGTTATTATATAAAATGTTGCTTCCGTAATAGTCTACACGCGTTGAAACAGTGTTGTTATAATAATTTATTTTTTACTTGTGATCTAGGACATATGTGATATTATTGAAACAAATATTTGTTTTTACTTCGTAGCCTATTAATTCGATGTTTAACAATTACTGCGTCTGCCACCAGTCTCAGTATCTCCCAGTGGCATATCTAGTACCGCTCAGAGGTGCAACGAGCCACGCTTAGTCAACCATTAGTTGTTCATGCGTAGATATACTGGTGCAGCAGGTTATGTAACAGGCCGTAGCATTGTTGGTTTGTTTTGAATGTGCTTTTTTACATGTTGATCTCCATCCCCCCTTGAGGCTCAACCAAACCTCTACCTGCATCCCATTCATACCTCCAACCGCATTCATACCACCTACCTCTTGAAGTTCACCAAAACATTCAACTGCAACCCCCCTTCCTCAAACATCCAGTTGCACCCCGCCCAAAGCTCTCCAGAAATCATCCAACTCCACCCACCCTTACAATCTCACCTCTTCACTCATGCGGAACTCTTGTCTCAGCTAGGAGAAATCCAAACATTTGCACCCCAGCCTGTGGACCTCCTGT
The DNA here is from genome assembly GCA_020002185.1 of Paraescarpia echinospica. Lineage (NCBI taxonomy): Eukaryota > Metazoa > Annelida > Polychaeta > Sabellida > Siboglinidae > Paraescarpia > Paraescarpia echinospica. Next base: position 56,791,494 of record CM034537.1, read on the forward strand.
GACCCAGTGCTGGTATGTAACGAAGTACATTTACTTTGTTACAGTACTGAAGTAGACTTTATGAAAAAGTACTTGTAACGAAGTACATTTTTAGAGATTACTTTTTACTTGTAACGAAGTACATTTGTCTGTACTTTTTTACTTTCTACTTCCATATTTTAGTTACTTTTTATGTTATAACTCCAGGGATGAAGCAGCTTCACCGAGTTTTTGTTTGCATTGGTAATCCTTGACTGACTACACTTTGGAGGAATCATGGCTTCTATTGTGCTAGCCCTGATGTTTACAAGCAGGTGATATTGGAACAGTGTGGTTGCAGCCTGTCCAAAGGGATTCAATGGTCCTTTGAAGCTTAGTCCTCAGCCAAAACCCCTTTTCACACAAGGCTAATGGGACAGGCCTCATTGGCTTCCCATTCATTCACTGATTAATTGCTGGATAGTGTTTGACCAGCACTTTATCTTATAATACCAACTTTAGTTAGTGGCTACCTGCACACCACTGACCTTATGACTCTCCTAAAAGTGTGAAAAACATCCTGATGCATTTGTCTTGAGTCAATCAGACAGAGTAAGGTGACAGTGGCAAAGACTTGTTGTTTATTGAAAACTACTCTGGCTCATTGAAAAGGTAATGCACAACGTGCTACATGCCACATGGGTCCGTTAATGATTGTAATGCATTCTTCTCTCCTGTTGTATAATGTTGCATTTATTTTTTTATCTGTTGATTATTGTGAGTAAATAATGTTTATTATTATTATTACATAGTAGTGGTATCAGTATTTATTTAAGTACTTTTTGATGCAAGTGCTTTTTACTTAAGTACTTTCTTGGAGAGATACTTTTACATAAGTATTTTTTTTGGGAGCTACTTTTACTTTATTGGAGTACTTGTACCAGCACTGCTGTGACCCATGGAACCAAATCAGCAACACCCTCCTCCAAAAATAGCCACTGGTGTCAGTGCGGAGTGCAGAGAACTTTCATAAATTGGAGCTGTCGCTTGTCAATTGTTTATTATTGGTGCAACTTTAGTCATCATAGAATTTCTCACAGACTTTTCGTAATCGCTATTGGTGACATTCACATGGAAAACACCAAGAGTATAAATCTAAGTCCAAGAAAGCGAGGTCAAGTAAAAAAAACAAGTAAATATGTTATTTTATCATTAAGAAAACATCACGGAAGAGGCTTGTGGCAGGTGCTCACAAAAAGCAGTTTGTTATTTTCTATTTAAATTATGTATCTTGGACAAAGTTATTCTAGTAAACTGCTTGCATAATATTCTTAATTGTAAGTGCTAATGTTTAGTTTTTATTAACTGTTAGGCCCCAAAAGATGCCTTTTGTATCCCTTTAATAAGCCACCACAAATAATCGTCAGTCAGTGTTTTCGAGAAAACACTCAGAGATGTGTACTATTTACAATAACCCTGCAACGAGAATAAGACAGTCAGTCTGAGTCAGATTTAGTACCTTCAATATGTAGAAGTTGGAAGTTGGGATAGCTGTATTTATACATAATACATGTGAGCACATGTTGCCAGCAATCACAACAATTATATTCTCTTCCTATTTGACAGGCAGCTGACACTTGAAGGGCATCCAGTTGGCTGGGATAATGTGTGGCCAGGCCAAGCTATGTGCTGATGGCAAGCGATGATCAGGATGAAACATTAATTGCATTACCTAACTTTGAACTTTTTGTCAACTGATATGAATATTCACGCCAATGAAATCTACGCAGCCACACTCGGGGGATAAGGAATGGGTGTGTTTGGAGGTATTAAGACGTAGCAGCAGTAGCTATTTATAGGACATATTCCTATGATCCCCAAAATGATTCTGAATGACAGCAATGCAAGCCGACGATTGATCGGGTTCGTACTTCACAAACCAAAGGTACTTAACAGTGTAGAATAGGACAACCAGAAGAGATGTAAATCTGTGCTGTGTCAGTTTGACTAACCGTCGGTCACATGTCTGAGGCAGTGGCCAGTCAGCGACAGCTATTGCACTCATCGTGATATTTCATAAAAGCTCAAGTTTGCATTGGCGCGAGTCAAAAGTGTCTAGACACGTCGCTCGGGTAAACACACGCGTCATCTAGTTGTATGTTGTCACTTGATATGGCTCGTGTGAAGGATTGCCTCGTCAGTTCGCAAAGTCCCAAGCAAATGTTGCGCTTAGTATTGGTTCAACACCCCTCCTCCCTTGCCAATATGTATTGGTTCAACACCCCTCCTCCCTTGCCAGTATTTATTGGTTCAACACCCCTCCTCCCTCGCCAATATGTATTGGTTTAACATTCCTCCTCCCTTGCCAATATGTATTGGTTCAACACCCCTCCTCCCTCGCTAGTATGTATTGGTTCAACACCCCTCCTCCCTCGCCAGTATGTATTGGTTCAACACCCCTCCTCCCTGGCCAATATGTATTGATTCAACACCTCTCCTCCCTTGCCAATATGTATTGGTTCAACACTCCTCCTCCCATGCTAGTATGTATTGGTTCAACACCCCTCCTCCCTTGCCTGTACGTATTGGTTCAACACCCCTCCTCCCTTGCCAATATGTATTGGTCAACACTCCTCCTCCCATGCTAGTATGTATTGGTTCAACACCCCTCCTCCCTTGCCAGTACGTATTGGTTCAACACCCCTCCTCCCTTGCCAATATGTATTGGTCAACACTCTTCCTCCCTTGCCAGTATGTATTGGTTCAACACCCCTCCTCCCTCGCCAGTATGTATTGGTTCAACACCACTCCTCCCTTGCCAATATGTATTGGTTCAACACCCCTCCTCCCTTGCCAATATGTATTGATTCAACACCTCTCTTCCCTTGCCAATATATATTGGTTCAACACTCCTCCTCCCTTGCTAGTATGTATTGGTTCAACACCCCTCCTCCCTTGCCAGTACGTATTGGTTCAACACCCCTCCTCCCTTGCCAATATGTATTGGTTCAACACCCCTCCTCCCTTGCCAATATGTATTGGTCAACACTCTTCCTCCCTTGCCAGTATGTATTGGTTCAACACCCCTCCTCCCTCGCCAGTATGTATTGGTTCAACACCCCTCCTCCCTTGCCAGTATGTATTGGTTCAACACCCCTCCTCCCTTGCCAATATGTATTCGTTCAACACCCCTCCTCCCTTGCCAATATGTATTGGTTCAACACCCCTCCTCCCTTGCCAGTATGTATTGGTTCAACACCCCTCCTCCCTCACCAATTTGTATTCGTTCAGCACTCCTCTTCCTTCGCCATATATTATGTATTGGTTCAACACCCCTCCTCCCTTGCCAATATGTATTGGTTCAACACCCCTCCTCCCTTGCCAATATGTATTGGTTCAACACCCCTCCTCCTTCACCAGTATGTATTGGTTCAACACCCCTCCTCCCTTGCCAATATGTATTGGTTCAACACCCCTCCTCCCTTGCCAATATGTATTGGTTCAACACCCCTCCTCCTTCACCAGTATGTATTGGTTCAACACCCTCCTCCCTTTGCCAATATGTATTGTTCAACACCCTCCTCCCTCACCAATATGTATTGGTTCAACACCTCCTCCTCCCTCGGCCAGTAGTATGTATTGGTTCAACACCCTCCCTCCCTTTGCCAGTATGTATTGGTTCAACACCCTCCTCCCTTGCCAATATGTATTGGTTCAACACTCTCCTCCCTACAATATGTATTGGTTCAACACCCTCCTCCCTGCCAGTATGTATTGGTTCAACACCCTCCTCCCCGCCAGTATGTATTGGTTTAACATTCCTCCTCCTCTTGCCAGTATGTATTGGTTCAACACCCCTCCTCCCTAGTATGTATTGGTTCAACACCCTCCTCCCTCGCCAGTATGTATTGGTTCAACACCCCTCCTCCCTTGCCAATATGTATTGATTCAACACCTCTCCTCCCTTTGCCAATATGTATTGGTTCAAATATGTATTGGTTCAACACCCCTCCTCCCTTGCCAATATGTATTGGTTCAACACCCCTCCTCCCTTGCCAGTATGTATTGGTTCAACACCCCTCCTCCCTCGCCAGTATGTATTGGTTTAACATTCCTCCTCCCTTGCCAGTATGTATTGGTTCAACACCCCTCCTCCCTCGCTAGTATGTATTGGTTCAACACCCCTCCTCCCTCGCCAGTATGTATTGGTTCAACACCCCTCCTCCCTTGCCAATATGTATTGATTCAACACCTCTCCTCCCTTGCCAATATGTATTGGTTCAACACTCCTCCTCCCATGCTAGTATGTATTGGTTCAACACCCCTCCTCCCTTGCCAGTACGTATTGGTTCAACACCCCTCCTCCCTTGCCAATATGTATTGGTCAACACTCTTCCTCCCTTGCCAGTATGTATTGGTTCAACACCCCTCCTCCCTCGCCAGTATGTATTGGTTCAACACCCCTCCTCCCTTGCCAGTATGTATTGGTTCAACACCCCTCCTCCCTTGCCAATATGTATTCGTTCAACACCCCTCCTCCCTTGCCAGTATGTATTGGTTCAACACTCCTCCTCCCTTGCTAGTATGTATTGGTTCAACACCCCTCCTCCCTTGCCAGTACGTATTGGTTCAACACCCCTCCTCCCTTGCCAATATGTATTGGTCAACACTCTTCCTCCCTTGCCAGTATGTATTGGTTCAACACCCCTCCTCCCTCGCCAGTATGTATTGGTTCAACACCACTCCTCCCTTGCCAATATGTATTGGTTCAACACCCCTCCTCCTTTGCCAGTATGTATTGGTTCAACACCCCTCCTCCCTCGCCAGTATGTATTGGTTCAACACCCCTCCTCCCTTGCCAGTATGTATTGGTTCAACACCCCTCCTCCCTTGCCAATATGTATTCGTTCAACACCCCTCCTCCCTTGCCAATATGTATTGGTTCAACACCCCTCCTCCCTTGCCAGTATGTATTGGTTCAACACCCCTCCTCCCTCGCCAGTATGTATTGGTTCAACATTCCTCCTCCCTTGCCAGTATGCATTGGTTCAACACCCCTCCTCCCTCGCTAGTATGTATTGGTTCAACACCCCTCCTCCCTTGCCAGTATGTATTGGTTCAACACCCCTCCTCCCTTGCCAATATGTATTGATTCAACACCCCTCCTCCCTTGCCAATATGTATTGGTTCAACACTCCTCCCTTGCCAGTATGTATTGGTTCAACACCCCTCCTCCCTTGCCAGTACGTATTGGTTCAACACCCCTCCTCCCTTGCCAATATGTATTGGTCAACACTCCTCCTCCTTTGCCAGTATGTATTGGTTCAACACCCCTCCTCCCTCGCCAGTATGTATTGGTTCAACACCACTCCTCCCTTGCCAATATGTATTGGTTCAACATCCCTCCTCCTTTGCCAGTATGTATTGGTTCAACACCCCTCCTCCCTCGCCAGGATGTATTGGTTCAACACCCCTCCTCCCTTGCCAGTATGTATTGGTTCAACACCCCCCTCCCTCGCCAGTATGTGCTGTAGGTATTGCGATTTTACGATACAAAATTGTTATTAACGTCCATTTTCATTGGCACATGTTTCACTTGCTCTGGGTGACATTGCTGTGGCAATACATTTTCCCCACGATACCTGGTGACGACCAAGCCCTTTATATGCAATGTATTTGGGTAATTCGCGAACTTATGCGACCGCATCAAAACTGGCATCAATTGAGCCATGGTTTTGAGGTTACTGAACATTCAATCATGATAGTTAGTTTTATCAAACATGTCCCAATATACACCCAGTAAACACCAAAGGGAACTAGTAAAGTAAAACTTACTCTGCGATACCTTTTCTGCTGACTTAACAGGATCATTTTAAAGAAGGGCGAATACAGACGTCTATTTTATAATATGATACACCTACACTACACCAGTTTGTGTAACAGATCGGAGCAGGCAGAAACGTGACAATTGCGAATATAATAATAATAATAAGATAACTTCTATATATTATTGGTCATATTCGATTTTCCTTCGTTTTAGGCCGTGGCCAATGCTGCTACCCGAAGGCCAATACGGAGGAAATGATCAATTCATAAAATGTTTATTAATTGACAGGTTTGCTCTCTGCCCGACCTTTGACATTTTTGACTAATGACGTGACTAAATTCCCGCGAGTATTTCCCGTACGATGAAGCAATGTCGTGTGTGCACCGAAGCGTGGTGACGTTTAAACGTACGTGCTAACGTCATAATCTAACGTTCTTTGTGAACTCGGACGCAATACGAATAAACTCACACGCTCGCACACACACACACACACACACACACACACACACACACACACACACACACACACACACACACACACACACACACACACACACACACACACACACATGCACACACACACACACACCCGTAGCGGCCTAATGTATATCCTAATTAATTAACCGTTTCAAATGTTAAATTAATTGTTCATTTGATCGTTGACGTTACGTTTACAAAATAACCGACTACACTACAGTATGGTAATCGGGCAATTGACTTCAAGCCGATCATTTTCGTCGTATTGTTTATTTTGTGCGTGTCTGCAGTTTTGGGATGACCCCTGAAATAGCAAAACTCGGTCAAGGTTCTCGTGATGGTTCTGACATTGACCGCGTCGTGACTCAGAAGGCAATGACGTCATCATTCTACAGTTTCTACTATTTCAAAGCCGGGCGTCTAATCTTGTGTTCTATGACTGTCGAATTCGAAAATAAAGACATTTACGTAGGATTGTTTATGTTTATTAAAACTCAGCTCAATTACACATTTTCCACTGTAGTTGCAACCAAGTGACAACCGGCAGTCCAGACTTCTCGTTGTTGATCGCTCGTTTCGAGAGCAGTAGCCTACTTAACTAAACTAGTGCGGACCAAATGAGGTTGGGATGGAGATGCTGTCGTAACGTGGTGGATGTTTTTGGGGCTCAAATTGCGCCCCCTTTAGGCTTACCCAAAATCCACATTGAGGCTCTCTAAAACCTTCCAATTGCACGCCCCTTCAAGCTCGCAAAAACACCCTGGAGCTCTCCTAAAACCCCCATTTGCACCCCTTGAAGCTGACAAAAACACATTGAGGTTAAATATTAGAGGGGGTAATCCTATTTCCAGCTCCCCACCTAAAATATTCGGTGGCTCGGCCCCCTAAGCCCCCGATTCCAACGCCTAAGGTCATGCCCGATGGATAACACTGTTGTTATATATTGGCCATTTGTAAAGATAGACATAAATCTACACAATCATAGTTCGGGCATACCACATAATCACTAATCACATTGGCGTGGGAACGTGGTGAATACTGGGGGGCTGAGGCTCTCCAAAAAAACTTTAAATTGCACCCCGTCGGGGCTCGCAAAAACTTAAGGCTCTTAAAAAAAACAATTGCATCACCTGCTCGACAAAGCACATTGAGGCTATCTAAAACATACATTTGCACCCCTTTTGAGACTCTCCAAAAACTATCTTCGGCTTTAAATATTGGGGGTTCATCCTACCTCCAGCTCCCACCTCAAATATTGGCGCAAAGGAACGTACAATCTCGACTGACAGTAATTCAGGTTGGAAACGACCGAGTCATTTATAAAAATATAAACCATTTGCACAACTCTCTTATTTCCAACATTTTCACCTTTTAGAATTTCAACTTAGATTTAAAAACATTATTTTGTTCAATTAATTGTTCGTCTTCAGTGGAAATGTGTAGGGTATATACTCTTCTACATTAGCGTTGTTCGTCTGCACTGCGCATTCATTTTGCGAGAGAGAGAGAGCGTGAGTACGTGTGGCCAAATTGTACGTGTTGTGCTGCGTGTGATGCACCGTCCCATTCTTCAAGCCGAATGTCGAAGTTTACAGGCGCTACATAAAGTACACGAATGCGACGATATGATACGATAAAAGATTACGTGAGGGTACTGTACGTTATAGGTCTTCGTGTCACTTAAGTGCGATCAATAGTGTTTGTCGTAAGCTGCTTGTGTGCGTGTGTGTGTGTGTGCGGGCGCGCGCGTGTGTGTATGTTTATGCCTACTATATATTTCATGTGCT
>CM034537.1:56800542-56911972 GCA_020002185.1 Paraescarpia echinospica
CTCAACATTATTTCATGAAGGACGTATCATGCTGAGCGATAATACGACTTACGCCGGTGAAAGACCTTTACCAGCACGAAATGAAAAACCATGCCATTGTGTAAACTCCGCTTCTACTAATAAACTATAATGACAATGTTTAACTGAAATGACAAAACTCGTAGTGTTAAAACGGTTTGCTATTCTAAATAATATTTTGCGTAGCAAAAACTACCTCACGCCTACCGATCACGATGTTTGCGTCTTTTTGCCTACACAACATATACTACGGACCACTGACCAGCGTTACGAACACGTTCGATGGAGATCGTCACGGTAGTCGGACCAAATATATTGAAGCGAGCACATAATGATAACCAGAAAATGCTAGCTATTTTGAAATTCATCCGAAGAATATATAACATTTCTGTAACATCTTAAATTTAAAAGTTAAATTTTCAGCATTATGAGAATTAATGGTAATGACATTTATTATTATTTTAGAGCTGGATTTTATGTTCTTTGAATTTTCTGTTGTACTTATTTATCTATTTATGTATTATTATATGTTATATATATATATACGTCCGCTATGGAAATAAGGCGATTGTACCTGTGCAATTTATTTCTGATATGCTCCTATTTTATGGCATACAAGACCGTGTACTGTACGTGATATAAGTGGTAAATGAAATACTGCTACTACCACTACCACTACCACCACCACCACCACCACCATAAGCCACCACCACCACCACCACTATACTTATATGTAATTAATTAATTTAATTAAAATCATCATCTTAAACGTAATATTATTGCCCAAAACAGTGTGCGTAAGTGTGTGTGTGCGTGTGTGCTTGCGTACATGGGGCATGGAAGAGCGTTTTATCGTATGATAGCGTGCGCTGATCAATTGATCAAACCTATTGTACTTTGATCCAATTTTAGTCAATCAATATTCTAAATATTATTACTGTGAATTGTTACAGTGGTGTAATATACAATTATTAGTTATTTTAAAAATGAAAAACGTATGCGTCCATTTATTGTAGTGGAAGAAATTCGTCCTTCAGGAATATGTCCAATACCACCTTGCGTACTACAGTTTTGTTTCTACTGCAAACAAAGATATAATGCGTCAGTGTCGCCAGTTATGTGCTCGTGGTAATATAGGGGAACACGGGGCACTTTGACACGGAAAATTTGCATATTGTTTATTTCTAGAACTGTATGTCTTGAATGGTACAGAAATATGCTGCAGACAATCATTTACATTGCACCAAAACATAACATTTTTTCAAAGTAAAACACCACATATTGGGGAGACAAAAACGATTTGGATAAGTTGTCCAAAGGTGCCCCACAAACATATACGCCATTAGGTGATCAAATGCACACTTCGAGTCACACAAACAAACACTAGTACGTATGCGTAACTAGAACAGTGTTTTAATAAGAGAACACAAAACTGCAACTCACAACAGGAAGTATCCAAACATGCGAGGCCGTGACCCGGAAACTAGGGGTCACGACAATATTACCATTGAACAACAATCATGGAATAGTAACTAATAGCCATTGGCGTGACTTCTTTCTTCTCATAATTATGTATGCTACTATGAGATAGCTATCATATAGACATACAATAATGATTATAGAGATAAAGGTTCATGAGATGAAGTCTTTCAGATACTCAGGAGGCTTCCGAGTTCTTGTAGAGCGTCTCGGAGGTTCCTCGGGCGGACAGCTATGTTGATCTGGCTCGTATGACATTGTCGATTCGTTGTTGACTGTCACCGTTTCTTGTCGATGAGACTCGGCTGTTGATGGTTCTACGGGCTGAGCTGCTGTGACTGGAGGGTACGAGAGTTGAACTGGTACGTCTGGAGGTTTCTCTGGAGGAGCTGGGTCATCTGCGGGTGTTAGTTCGTCATACTGGTACGACACTGGAAGATCGTGGGTAGCTTCAGCTGCCACCTTGTAGCACTCTGTTCGCTTCACTCTGTATGACGTGGCACGCAACTGGTTACCGGCGAACTTGCTGATGTTGATCCATTCTCCTTCTGTGCTCACTACGAGATACCGACACCTGGAGCGTAGTTTACTCTTGTCTGAGTACAAGTACACGATGTCGCCAATGTCGATATGTTGGGGTTTGGGTACTGAACCGCGAGGAGATTTCGATATTTGACTGTGTTCGTGGTTAGCGTTGCGCGAGGCATGCTGTTGTTGAATGATGCTATAGTCGTTCAGCGGTAATTGTTCGTTGGTGAATTGGTCACGCTGGGTCCACAGCTCACGAGCTGACATTCCTCTGTTTCGTACTCGGGCGTTGAGGTTGGCAGTAGCGACAGACAGTAGCGCCTGCGTGATGGCGCCGCCTGTTGGTTGTTGGTGTAAAATTTCACCCTCGAGTTCCCGAATGGCTTTTTCGGCCACAGGGTTTTTGTTGATGTTTTTGACCCGTCCTAGTTCGATGGTGAGTCGATACTTGTTCAACAGTGCGTCGTTGACGAGAGCTGCGAATCCAGGAGCTGGGTCTGTGCGTATTACGGCAGGAGGTCCATCAAGCGGTCGGAGGCCGATGCAGAGTTGAATGATGGAGTCCCGTAACGTGTCGCGTCGTTCGTCGTTGACGAAGCATGTTACCGTGTATGATGTTACACACTCGCGTAGCACCAAGATCAGTTGTCTTTCTCGTTTGATGATGTCGGCTGCATATGAGATACCCACTACTTCTGGGGGATCGTTGGTAGATTGCGCGATAGTTAGGTTTGGGGTGTTCCGTAACGACGTACAGTGATGACAGCTGCGCGAGGTGGACTCGACAGACTTGTCGAGGTCGAGAGCGAATACATAGCGATGCATGACTTGCTTTAGCTGGTACGAAGACGGGTGATCCAGTTGGATATGCAGGGCCGTTACTAGTCCGTCTAGGACTTTTCGCGGTACGATGATGCACTCTCGTGTAGGACTCAGTGGGTCGTTACGTTGTACGACCAGTAGACCGTCACGAGCGATTGATGCGACGTTAAGGTATCTTTTGACGTCTTTCGCGTTTGTCACCTTTTTGGATGGTCGTGTTCCTTGTGTAAGGTGTGAATGAGTCCTTCGCAAGTCTTGGCAGTCTGCTTGAATGCCGAGCCATGCTGAACGATTGGTGAACGGAAGTCGAGCTTTCCCAGATGTTATGTCGTCTGTTGTAACGCGTTGCATCACGACTGACTCTTCAGTCTGTCGTATATAGGAGCACACTTGGCACTGTTGTTCCCGGCATGTGGGTGCGTTGCGACTCGCGAAGTCTGATGGAACATTAGCTGAACCGGCGAGATGGCGAATAGTTGCCTGGTACCGACTGACGACTGATAGGAATGTCGATACGCGCGGGCTGACGGAGAATTCACCGCGACAAAGCTTCTCGTGGGCTTGTACGCAAGGTTTGCTGTCTGTGAGTATCGCTGTGTTGTGCGCTGACTGTACGATATACGGGCTGAAATGTCTGATAGCGGCTGCGATGGATAGTGCTTCTACTTCGCATGGCAACCAGGAGATCTGTCGTCCGCGGAGTTTTGCGCTGAAGAATCCGGCCAGCATCAATTTGCCATTGCGCATCACGTACAAGGTGGCTCCTAGACCGCACTGTTTGACAGCGCCGTCCGTCACTAGCCATAGTTCGTCACTTGGCCGAGGTAATGTGATAGCCTTGTTAGTCTGAAGACTGGTTTGTGCGTGTTTGAAGGCTTCTCTTAATGCATCGGTCCATGTGACGCGATCACTTGACTGTTTGCCACCCGTTACTTCATCGAACGGGGCAAGCAAGGCGGAGCATCCTGGTATGACGCGTGCTAGCATTTTGTAGGCTCCGACGAATGCTCGCATCGCTTTGACTGTGAGTGGAGCGTCGCAGCTGGCTAGGGTGGCGATGCGATGTTGGCTTGCATGGATGGAGCCGAGGTTCCACACCCAGCCAAGTATCGTGGTCGTAGTAGGGCACATCGTTGTTTTGGCAGCGGACAGGCGCAACCCGCTGTTGGCGAAGCTTTGGAGCAATCGTCTTACGTTCTGTTGGAGTTCGGCGATGGTGTTTCCTCCACAATATATATCGTCTGCCAGTTTGGCGACGACACCTTCTTCGAGTAGATCTCCCAGTACGCGGCACAACAGCTCTTCGAGTGCGGTTTCGGACCCGGGTATGCCCATCGCTGAGCAAGCGTATACGCGTACACCGCGGAACGGAGTGACTACTCCGCAGTACTTCATTGATTCACGCGATAGAGGGATTTGGTAGAACGCATTGGACATATCGGTAGTCGCTATGTACCTCCATTGTGCGATTTTTCGTAGGGTGTTGTCGACATCAGGCATCAATGAAGGCTGCGGCTTGCTATAGCGGCCTACGTCAGTGAAGGCAGTGACGAGTCGGTGTCCTCCGCTTTGCTTCTTTATCAGGAATGACGGGTTGAGGTACTCGACGTTGACCGGTACATCCTCAGGCCGGACGAACACGCCCATCGTCTCGAGTTCATCGAACTTGTTTTGGAGTTCTACGAGCTGGTTTCGTGCGTATTGGGGTAGGCGTCCTTTACGTTGGGGCGGTTGTACTGGGCCCATGTTGACAACAGCTTTGAATGGTCCCACGTGACCATTGTATCCACTGTAGCTTGGGTCGAATACGTCGTCATACTCTTCCACGATCGATCGGAATGCCGCTCGTTCGTCGGGGGAGAGCGCGTGATCAGGATCGATGGTGACCGCTGTTGAGTGTTTGATGGCAGTAGCATTCGAGCTGCGTGTGCGTATGCTTACGGCTACGCTGGTGCATTGACTGTCTGGTATGGATGTTGCCTTGTCGGGTACGAACACTTCTCTGATTTGGCAAAAGTGTTCGTTTCTTTTCAGTGTGCGAGTGGAGTTCGTGAGATTTGGTATGCGCAATACACCTTCTACGCTGGTGATTAGTGAAGGTTGTGGCCACACATCGTTCTCGTGTACTCCTTTGTTGCCGGTGGTATCGTGACGTGGTTCCAGAGCGAATGTGGCGTCTGCGATATACGCGTCTGAAGGCAGGTCGACTTCCACGAAGTCGCCTGGCCACACAGTGATGTTGGTTGGTGGTGCTCGCAGTATGTGGGCACGGCGGACTGCATGCCTGTTGAGGGCCCTCTGTGTTGTACCATATGTGTACGTGGTGCCATCTGCGAGGGTGATGGTTCGTTTGGCGGGACGGATGGTAATGTCGTTGACTTCCATAAATGGTGTCCCGGCCAGCATCTCGACATCCAGATTCTGTACCACTAGTCCACAGAACTGGAATGATTTATTTTTGCGGGCGAGTGATATGGTAATTTCGCCAACTATGGTTAGAGGCGATGATCCGTCAGCTTGGTGAGCCGATTGGGAAGAGTTCTTGATAGTACACCCCAATCTCACTGCCGTGTCATGACGGATCATATTGCCCGTTGCACCGCTATCGATCGTCACTCGAACGGCGTGATGGTCGTGAGTAGTAATAGAGGTCCCTTACCGCGCATGGTTGTCGCGTCGCGGAGGAAGAGGAAAGTACCCGGATGTAGGTCAAGGTAAAGTACCCGGATGTAGGTCAAGGTCAAGTACCCGGATGTAGGTCAAGGTCAAGTACCCGGATGTAGGTCAATGTCACGTGGCGCCCCCTACCGGAATTTTTCGGAACTAGAATAGCACGCCACCTAGCGGATTTTTTTGGAACTAAATTATTTCCCGCCAAAACTATAACAGCGCCCCTGGCGGATACTTGGTGAACTAAATATTTCCCGCCAAAACTTGAATAGCGCCCCCTGGCGGATAGTTGGTGAACTCAAATTATTTCCCGCCAAAACTTGAATAGCTCCCCCTGGCGGATAGTTGGTGAACTAAAATTATTTCCCGCCAAAAATATCATCGCGCCCCCTGGCGGATAGTTGGTGAACTAATTATTTCCCGCCAAAACCAAAATATCGCCCCCTGACGGATAGTTGGTGAACTGAAATTATTTCCCGCCAAAACTATGGAAGCGCCCCCTGACGGATAGTTGGTGAATTAAATCAACTATCCGCCAGGGGGCGCGATGATATTTTTGGCGGGAAATAATTTTAGTTCACCAACTATCCGCCAGGGGGAGCTATTCAAGTTTTGGCGGGAAATAATTTGAGTTCACCAACTATCCGCCAGGGGGCGCTATTCAAGTTTTGGCGGGAAATATTTAGTTCACCAAGTATCCGCCAGGGGCGCTGTTATAGTTTTGGCGGGAAATAATTTAGTTCCAAAAAAATCCGCTAGGTGGCGTGCTATTCTAGTTCCGAAAAATTCCGGTAGGGGGCGCCACGTGACATTGACCTACATCCGGGTACTTGACCTTGACCTACATCCGGGTACTTGACCTTGACCTACATCCGGGTACTTTACCTTGACCTACATCCGGGTACTTTCCTCTTCCTCCGCGACGCGACAACCATGCGCGGTAAGGGACCTCTATTACTACTGTCGTGGAACGCGTCGAGGTAAGGCGATTGTCGTACATCGATACGTTGCACGGTAGTGGTGTTTACGGGGCGTTCGTCATAAACTTCGTAGGTATCGTCGTCGCCTTCATCGACTCCGTCGATGATATCACTGACTTGCGATCTTGTTCCGGAAGGTACGAGCACTCGCTGAGGAAGTGGTGTACATCACTGCGGCCTACTTGTTTGCAAAGAGGGCAAGTCTTCACGCTCGTGGAACGCCTAGGGTTGTTAGATGGTGCCGGTTGTCGTCTTGAGAACGCTGGTCTTTGTCCGCGTAGGTTAGGCCTAGTCTCGGTGCGCATAACCTTTGCGGTGTCAGCAGACGCAATCTCGTCTAGTAGTGATGCGAGTGCCTGTGATATTTCTGGCTTGATCGATGCTAGTGTTCTTGACCTCAGCTCTGTGCCATATCGTTGCTTTATGAGCTTAGGCAGTGCGGGGTTGATAAGTCGTAACCAGGTCAGTACTACCATGTTCTCTAGGGAAGGAGACATTTCTTCGTCAACGTGTATGACGTCACCGTGGTGCAGAATGACACTTCCCTCTTGTAGCATGTTGTCTTCAACGAAGGCCACTAGGCGCTGATACAAGTCTTCGGGGCGTTCGTCAGCTTGTAGGTGGATATCAGCAAAGTCCAGGAAATGGGCCCCTGTAGACTGGAACCCATAGTGCAGTCGGATAGTTTGCCAGATACCGGATAAACTGGTTGAGTTTTTGGCGATCGTGTTGCGCGATATGACTGGGCAATAGTTCGCTATTTGGCCTAACATTAGATCGAGCATGTAGGCTTGCTGAATGGCTGTATGATCATTCTCGTCGGTGAAGCCGCGGTTTGGATGTGCTGCACATCGCTTCTCCCATTTAGCGTCAGTGGCGATAAACTGGGCGAAGTTTGGGTCGAGTGAGAGGGTGTAGACGAGGTTCTGGCGCCAGTTCTCAAATGTGTTGACCGTTTCCGTTTTTGTGAGGCACCACTGTCTCGGTGCGCGTTGCATGTTGTTAGCAATGTTGTTACCACACCTGCTAGTGATACAGAGCCGTTTCGGCTAGCTGTTTGCGCCGTGAGGTCGGCGGACTGTCAATGTGTATCTGCTTTTATTGCGCCCGTTTTGGTGAGCGGGTTCGTTGTGAGCGCTGCCACCACGCCATTAGGTGATCAAATGCACACTTCGAGTCACACAAACAAACACTAGTACGTATGCGTAACTAGAACAGTGTTTTAATAAGAGAACACAAAACTGCAACTCACAACAGGAAGTATCCAAACATGCGAGGCCGTGACCCGGAAACTAGGGATCACGACAATATTACCATTGAACAACAATCATGGAATAGTAACTAATAGCCATTGGCGATAGATATGTGCTATGTCAATAAGTTATAACAATCTTGGCACATATGCATAAAGAACTTGACGCAATGGAATAAATGTCTTGACACAAAGTCATAACTAACAGTCTTGGCACAAACACGTAAAAACTGGCACGCATCTATCAGAAGTTATCACAGATGCATAGCGGACTTCTCATAAACATACACACACACACACACACGCACACGCACACGCACACGCACACGCACACACACATACATCATATTTTTTATTACGGATTGCATTGGTATATATATACCAATGAAATCCGTAATAAAAATTAGCATAAAGAATTTAACACAAATGGATAAAGCAAAAGACCAATCTTGCACATGTTACCCTAGCTAACATTCACGTTTGTTTTTATGAAGATCATCATACACAATATACAGACTGAATCCATAGTGTCAATTTACCATAACAGCCACTGACGGTTTTGCTATTACTTTGCATATCAATACAATTATTGAACATTCAAAAAAACTTACTTTGGATGTGAAAAACTGTAAAAATTCAAAGAACTCCCTCAGAAAAGATTCAGTATACACTTCTCAACTATGGTGGAACCATTCTGTTCGCAGCATCCACAAGTTACATGTTTGTTATAATAATGTGTTTAGAAGTCTGTTTCGACTACCCATGCAGATATTGTACGTAGTGCTTCAAGCATGTTTGCAGAGCGACTTGTTCCAGGCTGTAAAACAGTCATAAGAAATCTTGTTTATTAATTCATGATGCGTTTAGATAAATCAGAAAATTCCCTGGTAGTTGCAGTCCTAGGTATATACTGACATCAGGTGGCGATCCAGGATAAGGTGACATTTGGTTAAATCTCCATACATACATAATATACCTGGTGTATAACTGTAATGGTACTGGATTAAAAATAGTATATAATAATAACATGTGTGTATAATTATATAGTCTATATACAATTATATATAATATTTTATATATAATTATATTTTTTTAAATAATGTATATAACTGTGGAACAGTTTACCTGATTCGGTAACAATAAATTCATTTAAAAACCGCCTTGATCAATTCTGGTCAACCCAGGAGATACTATACGACTATGAAGCCACATTAACTTTAAACACTGGAACCAGAAACCATCAACTTTTAATATTAGATCCCGAAGAAGAAGATCTGATCATTGAGGAACCGAGAGGATCCTGCGATTAGAACAGTCCGTAGGTATCCTAAGGTAAGGCCTAATACTTTGCATTGCTACTATATAATTAAGGTAATGCTAATAATTTAGGCCATTTAAGTAAAAGATTGCCATAATTTTTATGATACATGCCTGAAGATGATAAAAAATAGGCGTAAAGGTTGTTTATTAATGGTTTATTTTATTATTTATATTTCTCTAACGTGAGAAACATCTGCATTATTAGGCAAATGAGCTGATATTTTACGAATTACGATCTTCTACGGCGGAGTGGGCGGACTTCTCAAGTTTTGCCGTTACTTTTATAGTTTTAAAAATTCATAATGGAAACCGATGCATTGCGCAAGATTTTGAATCGATTTAAAATAAGTGATTTTAAAGAAATTTGTAAACGTTGGCCGTATCTGCGAAATAGGAAACTTGATAGCATTTTACGTTTGAATAGGAAGATCGAGTTGGTAAACCGTGTATTGGAAATTGCAAAGGTAATCAAACTTTCCATCATTTTATACGGGCACGATAAATATATACAATTTAATTGACAAAATACCGGGTTTATTACGAACAAAAAACGGCGTACGGGCGCAGTTGGAATATGGGCGATAATAAGTAAACAACAACAAACTTCATAGTCTCGACTCCTAGTTTCCTAGTTCCTAGTTGTTTCCAGCACTCGGCAACGTTCTATTAACTGACTAGTCTGTATATATTGTGGTTACAATGTTATGAGGTCTCATTCAACTAGACAGCCTTTTTCAGAACATTATTGCAAAGCCGACCTTTCTATACTGACACTGTCACTGAGGGTGGTCACTGCCAGGGTGCTTGTCGTCCTCTGTGGTTCTTTTACGTCCCAAATTGAGACGGGACCGACATTAACGTGATCTCCGAGTCACGAGGCATACACAGTCCCCAATGTTGAGAGCCAGGTTTTTACACCAAATATACCATACCTGCCCGGTCCGGGTGGATGTGCTAACCACTACACTATCGCGCGCCCCCTAAACATGGTCCGTGACTCCTGTGAGGTGGTGTCACCACTTGTCTCGGGCGCCAGACTTTCAAACCAAGGGTTTGTGTACGACCCACATATAAAACGTATTAACGTAATTCCTTTATTTTTAAAGAAATTCCTCATTGGAAGCATTCTTAAAGACTTGTCTTAAACTTTAAGTTAAAGGGAATAAAAACACCTATTGTTTGAATTAATATTATATTACATCCTGCTTTCTATTTCCATGTCCACCAAGCCAACAAAATCAATGAATTAGAAATTCCACATTTTATGCTGTGCAGCCAGACAGTTTCGAATATGCATATTTTTGGTGCGCTTTTTTGGAAGCCGAGATATGACGTCACATATGACCCATACTCGCATCAGGCAGACCCTTTCCATGCATTCAGAGCATGTTTACAAGGATAGCTTTCGGGTCGAAACGAGCGTCAAAATGAGTTATTTTGCGATATTCCGATTTAAATACAAACACTAGTCATCATAGAGGAACAAGCAGTTATCTTATGGTTCTACATAATTCCAACTTTATTC
The DNA here is from genome assembly GCA_020002185.1 of Paraescarpia echinospica. NCBI lineage: Eukaryota > Metazoa > Annelida > Polychaeta > Sabellida > Siboglinidae > Paraescarpia > Paraescarpia echinospica. The sequence goes on from CM034537.1 coordinate 56,811,137, forward strand.
AAAACAATGAATGCGAATGGGCCTACAAATCGACTACCCAGGTAGGTTTCATCGAGCTTGGGCTCGTTTTCAGAATAATAATATCGAATGCAACCAACGGGAGATAATCTACACCAATAAACATGCATAGCAAACATATATTGTATCCAGTTATAGAAAGTAACGTGTATAATCTCATAATATCACCAGAATATCGATATATGAAGAAGTTGTGTACAATTTATCATAACAACAAGTTTTCGTTGGTCCCACTAGCTCAGTTGGTAAACGATGTTGGTTTCTTGTCATTTATTTTACAATCAGGCGACGCCGGTTCAATCCTGACACCAAACCATTGATTTTCTTTACACTTTTTTAGTCCTTTGGCCGAAGGTCCAAGAGACTATTGCCATCACTCTGCGTCCGCTGTTAGCTGCCGTATCTCAGAAACAGTTCAGCAACTTTTTCTCTAATTTTGCATAGACATATCTTGGGGCACTGCCACTAAGCACGAGAAATCTGTATTTGATTGAATCATTTTAAGGGCTCCCTAGGGCCTCCAAGGACCCCAAAACTGGTAAAAATGTAACATTTGGCCTATTTTTTCAAAAACTGTTCAACTTTTTTTCTAATTTTGCATAGATGTATCTTAGGGTGCTGCCACTATATACAAAAAATCAATTAATATTCTGTCACCTGTAGGTGACAAACATAGAAAATTAGTATTCTGGACAACTATAGAGTGAAATATCCTACACTTTATTTATATCAAATGCATTCTACTGTTCTGTTTATGCTTGCCATGCCTTGTGTAGACATGGTACTGTGTAAATAAATTGTATCAATATAGACTAATAATTACAGATTCACAATATAGTTGACACCTGAAACAACCAAATGTCAACCATTAGAAGAGTTGACATAGTTCTGCTATACACAAGCAAGAAATCTGTACTTGATTGAATCATTCTAGTGTCATCAGCATATAGTAGAACATGCATTTTCTACATCATCATCACTAAGGTTGTTGTAAATTTCACCAGCTGCCATGTCAAGTCCGTTATAATTGTGACTAACAGTGTTCAAAATTATTCAGGTAAATAGCAAATAACAAAGGACACAAGTTTTCTCCTTGCCATACCTCTACACATTAGAAGAAGGCTGACACAGCCTGGCCCTCATTTATACATGATTTAGCATTTTTGTACATGTTGTATACAACTTTCAACACAATACCATTAATACCGCATGAAATTATCTTAGACCATAGGGAGGACCGGTCTACTAAATCAAATGTTTTCTTATAATCGATGAAGGCACAATAAAGCCTTTTGTGTCGAGACAAATACAATTCAACCAATACCCTTATTTGAACACTGCCTGTTCTTCACCTATTACATTTGCTTTGTTTAGCTATGTGATCAGTCTGGGATTCTGAACAATCACTAAGGATTAATGAACACTTGTGCAGAGTGTCATCCACTTGGCAAGTTTAATTGATCTATTCAGCAATGATGACACTGCTTAGGCCTCACTCTGGACACTGTCACTCACAGTGTTGTGTATTGTCTTAGTTGGTGCATTGAGCTAATCTGCTTGACCATGAATCAGTGGTGGCTCTGGTTGTGTATTACACCAAGCTGTGGAGCTAAGATTCTCTGCCTGCTATTGTTTGATGGAAACTGTGACTAATCTGTAATTGGTCACTGGCAGTAGCTTGTGTCAACAGACAGCATTAAGCCAATAGACCCCTGTTAAACTGGACAGTTGCCTGTAGGTTTTAAACTGTGTCAAACAGTGAGTCTACCTTTTGCTCTCAAATAATCTGTCCTCTTAGTTTTACACATAAAGACACAATCTGGCATAACTTGATAAGTCTTTGTAGCAGCACATTTGTACTTCCAGTGTATCATTGTAACATAACAAACATACTGTGTGCCACATTTGAATGTCATGCATGTAATATTTCCATGCAATCCATTTGCATATATAATGTAAAACTTCAACAGCCGTTTTCTTCATTTTAACTTTTTTACCTTTAACATGTTCAATGCTCCATAACTTCGACAATTTTTGTAGCAGTCATAATTTTTGAAACCGTATAAAGCACGCTACCAAACCTTTACAAGAATGTAAGAAAACAATGTTACAATTTTTTCGACTTATCACTCATTTGGTCAGCCGGGGTCACATAGACGTATTAGTCCAAAGGACTTCAGGGCCTCTTGGCCCATTTTTAATGTAATGTAATTATAATTTTTTTTTGGGGGAACGTTAAGTGACTAGACTATTAGTAGCAGTATGGGCAAATGCAAAGATAGAACATTAAACATATATATATATTGAAACAAGTCAGATAAAATAACACAAACTCTTATAAATAATTAGTCTTGTGACTGTTTTATGTACCACTGCTTTGTCTCTAGGTGGTGCTTTGGTCATGGGTGGAAGCTCATCTTGGCAAAACTTTTTGTATTAGTCTCATCTTTAAATGTAATCAAATTGAAACAACGTAGTGAATAGGCTAAATGAATGATACACAACGCAAGAACTAATTCAATGAACAACTTGCATTTAGGCATCTTTTGGGCCTATGCTTCGAAAAGAGTTAATATAGATAACCATTAGTACAGTCAACAAAATTATGCCAGAAGTTTGAATAACCCTGTTGAAGACACACACTTTAATTTTAAATTGTACAGACAGTGCCATTGTGACAGACCATGGCGTTACCAGTGCCTACTCATCCCAGGAATATTACTACTTGCGTCGCCAAATTTGTTTTGGCACTGTAAATACTAAACGTGTTATGTGGCATTATAGCAGTTGCTACACGTGTAACTCTGAATGATCAAGAATACGAGAAACCAGCATATGAGCTAATATATTTGTATACATGTCGAGGAAACTGTCAAGATCGAAGAAGCTCTTGGTGTTTATTGGTCCAGTATCTCAATATGTTAGCCGTCAGGAACTGTAAGATTTCACCTGAATCTCCCATTTTGATATCGTTGATTGTTTTTGCAAATGGTCTACACCGACACAATTGCCTTTTACTTCCCTTTAATGTCAAGGTCACTGGATGAATTGACAGCAGATACAGCTAATATATGCAGCAGTGTTTCCTAGATTAGCAAAATTATGTGAGGTGTTGGTTTGGAAAAGGCAAGCACCTTTGGCCTTTCTCGTGTCGTTACACGCAAAATCACATATTTAAATATTTTATGTAATTTTTGCAGAAAGAGAAGATTAGAAGAAAAGACATTGCTCAACTGGACCTTATATGTAAGTGGTGTTGTGACTCGTACCACATTTCCTGTTACAGTCAGTACTCTGAACAGGTAAATATTATGTGGAAAGTTCTATGTTATTGTTTAATTAATATTCTATTTCTGAAATTTTTTGAAAAACATTCAAGCCATAAAAATGAACCACCCTTGTCTCATACAATGTGGGGAAGTCATGATTCAGCATAAATCTCTGTGTTTAGCTGAACACTATAATGCCAGTAGCAGAGATGACCAGAAAAGTCAAGTTTGCAAACGTTTTACAAGAAAACTGCACCCATATATAATAATAATGCAATAGTGTTCAAAGCTAATTGAGAGGGAATCAGCAATATGTGTTACTGGGTAGTGGAAATAATAAGAATATAATTCAGCAATGTGTTTAAATCATTAAATGGATGTGAAAATCTTGAATTTCTGGAATGTAATATTTGATATGAATTATATCTTGCAGACATCCACAAGTACTCGAAGAAGCTGATGTGGACAGTGTTTCAGTTACAAAAGATTGTAGGTGAGTAAGTCAGTCCAGGCAAATATGCAATTTACATCATATTTAAGTTTTCTCGGTGGCATCTGGTATATTGTTATAATTTTACTGTTACTTGTCTCACGCCATGAGTCACTTCACATGTGCGTTGTTATATTTAAATTGTTGTTCGCTTGCATTGTTGTGGTTGCTCAATGTTACTGTATTCTAGTCTACTTTAATTTGAAGCCTCCATGGTGCAATCATTGCCCACCAACTAAATCCAAGTTTGCTGTTGCTATCCTGCAACGAGACACAACATATTCTTCCAATTTCTCCATTGCAATTACCATAAATATCAAATTTCGAACCTAGCAAAATGAACCTACCTACTATCTCCAGTAACTCATCATCTCCTAGAACTATTGGGCATTTTGAGATAATAAATCTTCTCTGTCTTCACTTTAGATGGCACGACTACGAAAGCTCTGCAGACACCAGCCGAGTTCAGCAGTCGACTACACAAAGCCCTGTCACTCTACTTCAAAGTGGTATGTCCCAAACAGTTACACACAACTTACACACAACTATAATTATAAAACAGTGTTTGTGTTTTTGTATGTCTCCTTGTAACTAAATTTCTCATGTATCAAGCTGCAGTTTTTGGAGGCAATTGTCCACACGTCATATGTTCACAGCATATTTGCTCACGGGACAGTAGTTCACAAGGCACTTGCTCATGGAGCAATTGTTCACAAGGCACTTGCTCACAGGGTTTTTGTTGACAGGACATTTGTTCATGTGGTGAAATAAGCATGCAGTGTGTTCAGGGCTAGGTCCAACAACACAAAATCGATTACATTGATTTTTTTGTTTAGTTGCTCCTTCTAAAATGAACAAATCAGATATTGACTTTTTATCATGTTTGGAAATCTACATGTTTACTATTTAGTATCCCACTACCATCGTAACAGTCTACTGCTCTACACATTTGTTAATGTTGTCTGGCACATGTCTACTTAAGATAAGGATACAAAAGGCAGCTGTAAGTATTATAAACCTACAAAGCATCCTTTCAACCATTTCCCAGCCAACCGAAACAATCATCCAATCAATAAAAACATTACTTGAAAACTCGTTTGTGTTAAAAAATTCAATGATAAATTGCTGCTAGCCAACATGCATGTGATGCTCCTCATCCATAAACAGCCAGCCCCAATGTGATATCTGGGTTTGTGCAGCAATGGTCAAATCCTGTTCTGCTGGTCATTGACGTTGATGGATGATGTTTAGGAACTTCATTACGTAAGCACCACCTGGAAACACCTTTCACCTGATTGCTTTCATTGAGTTCTAAGAAGTACTGTACATACCAGGCCATCTCTCATACACTGACTGGAATGAAGCAAAGGAAACTGGTTGTCTTTTGTTAGTAAACTCTGCAGAATGATACCTGCAATTACCGAATACACATTCACTAGTTCTTTTCTGTGTTATGCTGGCTTAGAATCAAGTTACTATGTTATGTATTGGTTGAACTGTTTTTTTTATAATATTTTTTATAATCTTTTAAAATCTTTTATTAGAATGTTGAACTATGAAGCAAGAGGACCAGGGTTTGATTACTCTAACTGCTGTGGAAATTAATAGAACTGCCAGGGCCTCAGGGGTGTTTTCCTAGAGTTTATACTGTACGATGTAGAATCATTTCTCAGCTATAGTATAAAACTATAAATCAGTTTGACTCTTATTACTTGTAAGGTCTCATTAATAAAAATAATATTCACCATTGTGAGCATACGCAGGCCATTTATAAATTTTTGGCTGCATTAGGCAGATCACTGTTTTTAAGCATATCAATTTTTTATCTCTGATTGCATGGAAAATATGTTTTAGTATAGAATTCAAACTGTTAGTATACATAGTATAACCAGAAATGTTATGATGTGTAATTTTATAAAAACAAAATATTTTGGTGATTTTTAGAGCATTGCTTTTGGAGGATGTGTATCTATCCTATCTCGTGTAATGGAGTGGTCTGAATATGCTGAATATATACATACCATTAAAATTATATATATATATATATATATATGTATTATATATATATAATCAAATTCACATTAAATGGTTTTGTAACAAAACTGTGAAAACAATAATTTATAATAATTCCTGTGATTAGTATTATATTTTAACAGGAATGTGTCATAGTAAATACTGATATATGTATATTTCCTGGCCTGGCTGTTTGATCTAAGAGGTACTTCATTGAGCTGTTGCTATTACAGGATGTGTGTGTGCGTGTGGAGAGTCATGCATTCTGGGTGCGTGTTCGCATGTGCCCAGACGGCCCCACGAAGGCGGCGTCACTCATCAGTGACGTCACCTACTTTGTGTACCACCCCCATGCACCTTACCTGCTTGCTGCCAAGATGAAGGCAAATGAAGCTGAGTACATCATGCAGGTATGACTGCCACAGCTTCTCTCTTGTTATAATAACAACACTTGTATAAAATATCTAAGAAGTAAGAACAAAAGTAAAGAAAAAAAACTGTTATCATTGCTCAAAGCGCAATACAAAACACAATGTGCTCAATTTACTGTGTAAAGTAACTGCAAACTGATGAAATCAGTCAATTCTCAGGAAGTAAAAAGTCACCATCATGGTGAGTGGCTGTGGAGGATTTAGATTGTAAATGTAATATCACGTATTAGGTGTATGTGTTGTTGCAGGCATTTGTGGATGTGTTGGATTGCAAGGAGGTGGAGGAACTTCACCTGCGAGGTCACTGCGTCAACTCCCTCGGCCAGCTCGTCCTCAACAAACACTCCCAGGTAGGCCTCAGTACAGGGCCCTCCATCCTCACACGCCAGGGTAGGCCTCAGTACAGGGTCCTCCATCCTCACAGGCCAGGGTAGGCCTCAGTACAGGGCCCTCCATCCTCGCGAGCCAGGGTAGGAGGATACTTCTCTGGGAAGTATTCAGTCATGCTTCAAATAACGCGGAAACACTATTTGTACACAATATCCACTACTGTCTATAGTCAGGTACTCATGCAGCTGAATAAACCGAAACAACATAGAGTGAACAAACTTTCCCAAGGTTTGAAACGGCAGCACAGGATTCGAACATGGGTTCGCTTGATTAAGAGTCTGATGCTTTAGCCACTGCGTTCCATAATGAAAGGAAATGTGTAATTGAATACCAGGCATGGTATTAAATGTGTGAGCATGTTTGAAGAGAGGACGTCACCTGTATGTTGTAGGGCTCTTTCAGCCAGTACCGCCTCAACCAAGTCGATCCCAATCCTCTGTCAGGCCGCACACACACAAGGAAACGAGGTTAGTGACTGCAGTTGTTCACAGTGACAGTCAACCACGACTTCCCACTGTGATATTGTAATTTGACTGGACATTGTAAGATTACGTATGTGTGCGTTTCTTCAGTAAATGTGTATCTTACCAGCAGCTACAGCCACCAGAGGGAGTAAGATTCAGAGGGTTAAAGATAGGTTCAACTAGTCTGGGAATCCACGACAGGTTACACAAGTCATATATCCACATGTAGAAACGTTTACTTTCCCTGACAATGGCATAGACACAAAGGATGGTGGACTCGAATCCTGATCCCGTGATTGATAATGCTGTGCGACAAGACCAACCTGTGAATATACATATATATATTGTATCCATCAACAGTCAGAAACTTGAATGTGGCGTAGCATAATTCTCATCAATTTTTTTACCAAAAGCTATTGAAGTTCCACTCAGAACAAAATTACATTTCAGTTGAACATAGTTACACATAGTATTTTACTTTATTCCAACCAAAATGTTGACGATGTTTTTTGAATTAACTTACCCACCTTTCTGTTTTTGTAGATTTGCCATCCCGTGTGAGCGACGACATTGTGTATGAGAATCGGCAGGAGAGAGAGAAAGATGAGGAAATCATTGCAGACACGTTCGGACCAAATGAACAGCCGATGTTAGAGAAAATTGAATATCAGGTACATCCAGCATCAGTCGTAGTTTAAAGGACTTTAAGGGTGATTTGTACAGATGTAATGTTTGACACGTCTCTGGTATTCACCCCACCTGTGGGGATTTTATCTTTAATTATGTTGTATATTATGTTACTTACTTATGCCTGTCACCCCTACTGGGGCATAGGCCGTCAACAACTACTCTCCAGCGTCCCCTGTCCTGGGCCATTTTCTCTAATTGGTTCCAGGTGTAGCCCATCCTACTGGTGTCTGCTTCAAGTTCTCGGCGCCAGGTGTTTCGTGGTCGACCTTTTTTCCTCTTTCCCTGCGGGCTCCAGGACAGTGCTTGTTTGGTGAGGTTTGTGTCTGGTTTTCGAAGTGTATGCCCGATCCATCTCCATCTTCTTTTCCTGATCTCCTCTTCCACAGAAAGTTGAATGGTCGTCTGCCACAGATCCACGTTTCGGATTTTATCTGGCCAATGAGTCCGAAGTATTCTTCTCAGGCAGTTGTTGGTGAAGGTCTGCAGCCTCTTGATGGTTGCCTTTGTTGTCCTCCAAGTCTCAGACCCATAAAGTAGGACAGATTTGACATTGGAGTTGAAGAGCCTGACTTTAGTGTGGGGTGCAACCGTGCAATGGATTTGGTATTCCAGATGTTTGTGAGTTGTATGTAGGCGGTTCTGGCTTTGCCAATTCTTGCTTTGACGTTGGCATCTGTTCCTCCCTGTTTGTCGATGATGTTTCCGAGGTAGGTAAATGCTTCCACATCTTCAAGGGCACTTCCTTGTAGTGTGATTACATCTGTATTGGTGGCGGTGATGCAGAAGTTTTTTGTTTTACCCTTGTGGATGTTGAGGCCTATTTGCGAAGATGGTTGCCAGCGCATTTGTCTTGTCGTGTATCTGTTGGTAGTTGTGAGAGAGTAGGACTATGTCATCTGTTGGTAGTTGTGAGAGAGTAGGGCTATGTCATCTGTTGGTAGTTGTGAGAGAGTGGGAATATGTCATCTGTTGGTAGTTGTGAGAAAGTAGGACTATGTCATCTGCGAAGTCCAGGTCATCCAGTTTCTTCCACAGCATCCATTGAATGCCATTTCTTCTCTGTTCCGTAGAAGTCTTCATGACCCAGTCTATGGCCAGGAGGAAGAGGAATGGTGACAACAGTCATCCTTGCCTCACTCCGTTCTTTACCTGGAAGGTCTGGGAGAGAGCTGTCCTCCATGGAGGACCCTGCTGGTCATTCTTTCGTAGGAGTTCCTGATGAGGTTCACGAGCTTGGTAGGCACTCCATAGTGTCTGAGGAGTTTCCAGAGGGTCTCTCTGTCCACACTGTCGAAGGCCTTCTCGTAGTCCACAAAATTGATGTAAAGCGGGGAGTTCCACTCTATTGACTGCGCCATGATGATTTGCAATGTTGCAATCTGTTCCACACATGATCTGTTTTTCCTGAAGCCGGCTTGCTCCTCACGTAGGTACTACTAGGTAGGGGTGCATGACATCTTTTATTCTGTTGAGGATGATCCTGTTGAAGACTTTGCCAGTTACCGAGAGGAGTGTGATGCCTCTGTAGTTGGCACAATTGCCGACGTCGCCCTTCTTGGGCAGCTTGTTGATGTAGCCTTCCTTCCATTCAGCCGGTAGCTGCTCCTCCTCCCAGATCTTCTGGAAGAGTGGGTAGAGCATCTTCACTGTTGGCAATGTTGCCTGGGCCTGCTGCTTTTCTGTTTTTCTGCTCCTGGATTGCCCTCCTGATCTCTTCTCTGGTAGGTTTGCTAGTGTCTGTGGGGAGATCGGTTTCCACAGGGGGGACATCAGGTGAGTTTGCAGGTGCTGGTCCGTCTGCTCTTGTGATGGGATTTGAATCCTTATCCTTGACTGGATGTTCTGGCCGTATTTGCCAGACAGTTTTCTTGTTGTGTCCTCATGTTGCCATTTCTTCTCAGCTCCTCAGCTTCTTCAGCAAGGTCGTCTATGTAGTGCTGTTTGTCAGACCTTGCACTTCTTTTTACCTTCCTGTTTGCTTCTGCGTATTTTCCTGTGCTCTTGCTTTGGGTGTTCGAGTACGGCTGTTGTTCACAGCTGCTTTTTTCTCTCTTTGATCTTGTTCAAGGTGTCCGCATAGCTCTGGACGATGTTCATTTGAATCCGTTTCTTCTTTGTCCTGAAGGAAGCTATGATGGGCTTCCCAGCCTATCAGTGTCTTCTGGGTGTGTCCGGACAGCATCAGTGCTACTCTTTCTGTGTGGGGGCGTTGTCCCCTTTGTGTCCTGAATAGAGTATCATCTCGCCTGTCATCAGTTGTCTCTGTCCTGTTTGCGTCCAATGTGTCTCGCCTATTCCCAGGATGCTAAGGTTGTAGGTTCGCATCTCTGCTGCTACTTGTGAGGCCTTTCCTGTCTCGAACATGGTCCTCACATTCCATGTTCCTATGTTGGTGACGCTCCCGGTTGATAGAAGGTTGGTCGGCTTCCGAGTTTCCCCGGCTTTCACCACATGGCTTCATACGTCTTCTTGGTGAAGATCCTTCCTCTTCCAGGGCTGAGGTTCTTTGAGCTTTAGTTGACGTTTCTGTAGCACAGACTGTTTTACAGGGTGGTGTTGCTAACCCCATGCCCAACCCCCGAACCTGGAGGACCTGTGGTTGTATATTATATGGATGAGGAAATAGATAATTTCCAAATTTTTTATTTATGTTGAACTTGACTTAGGATGTGTCGTAGTTCCCATCATTTTCTGTGATTGATATATATATATATATATGCGGTTAGAATTTTTTTAATCAGAACGTTAGTAAATTAGTGAAATTTCAGTGTTTTATTGCATGTGGGGCGTGGTTTTGGATGTCATTTTGCATCACTCGGAATCATAAGTATCACACTACTTACTGGTGGTGGTGGCTTGAACAAATATGAAACACTTAATTAACTTTTTTACTTTGTGAACTTACGATACATTATAGTACTACAGGAGCAACATTGTTTTTAAGAAAGCTTTAAAAAGTCAGAACAATTTTAACAACTGGGTGAATTAAGTGGTATGCAACACTCCAGTTAGTATGAATGAGTTATATAAGATCAAAACAACACTGTTACGGTGATAATGGAATCCCCTCATTCCTTGCTCCAGGAGTGTGTAAGCTAGTTAAGAACCAATGTCTTGCCACCAGATGCTGACCAAGTTCTGCGGTCACCCGCACGCACCGAGCATGTCCCGAGACCGCCCGTTTCACTGTCGTGTTCGTTTTGAGGGACCGAATGTCATTGAGGGACTGCGTAACCTCGCGAGCGCCGGCGCGATGTCGGTGCCACTCAAGACGCACCTTGCCAAGATCCACACGTCGGCACGCAGCGTGTTCATGCTCAAGAATAAGGATCGCAGACAACGCAGCTCACAAACCTCGACATCGCAACAGACGCCAACATCACAGCAGCTCAGTCAGTCATCGTAGAATGCATTCATGGCTTCCAGTGTCATCATGTTGACCGAGTCACGACATTCAATGACATTTTAACTTGGTTACCACATTGGGTAGTGACCACACGTTATGTGCATAGTTAACTGCTCATGTTTAACTTGGTCACAACATCAAGTTGTGACAACACAGTTAACTATATCATGACATTTTAAGTTATTTTTAAATCCGCATTTTTAACTTGGTCATAACATTCAGTGGGTGGCATCCTACCATGGGTGACAGTTGATCAGATTCTAGGATGAGTGACAGTTAACTGGATCATAAAATGGGTGACAATTTCTGGATCCTAGCATGGGTGATGGTTAACTGGATCATAGCATGGGTGACCATTTCTGGATCCTAGCATGGGTGACAGTTGATTGGATTCTAGGATGAGTGACAATTAACTGGATCATAGATTTGGTGACAATTTCTGGATCATATCATGGGTGACCATTTCTGGATTCTAGCGTGGGTGACAATTAACTGGATCATAGCATGGACAACAGTTAACTGGATCATAGAATGGATGACAATTTCTGGATCCTAGCTTGGGTGACAGTTAACTGGATCATAGCATGGGTGACAATTAACAGGATCATAACATGGGTGACAATTTGTGGATCCTACCTTCGGTGACAATTAACTGGATAATAGAATGGGTGACAGTTAACAAGATCATAACATGGGTGACAATTTATGGGTCTTACCTTGGGTGACAATTAACTGGATAATAGCATGGGTGACAATTAACAGGATCATAGCATGGGTGACAATTAATAGCTGACTCAAGCTATGAAGACCAATTAGACACGATTAATATGTTGTCTGTATATATAAACACATTGTACATGTAGAATTACTTTTTCTTTGTTCAGGCTATTTTATTTTTGTGCTTGCAACATGTATATTTTATTGCCTTCTTTTCTGGGGCAGAGCATCATCTTCAAACAACCTGTTTTAGTGTAATATATTAGTGTAACAGGTATACTTATAATAAATTTTATAGATTCATATGACCAATCTCGTTGGAAAAATCATACTTGTGTTTTCTATCCATATGTTTACTGCAGCAGTAATGAACAAACGTTGTGCGTGGCCATGGCCCTGTACAGGCAGTAGTTGTCACTGCCGAAGCCCATGTAGGTGTATGTAATGGATGTAATATTCCAGGCTCACTTCTTGACGAGTTCACCAAGGCAAGCGAGAGTCCGATGAGTGAGACTGTATATATAACAGTGGTGCCACAATGTAGATTGTAAGCACCAAGCCATTGGTTGACCTGAACCAGATGCTGATTCTGGTACCATCTACTCTTCCAGACATGTGACCTGTGCATGGAGGGGATCACCAGGTGTCAAATGTTGTCATCTCATTCAAATTAGGTGACTGACATACTTTTGAAAGACTTAAATACTCGGTGTGTGATGGAGCATACCATATGGAATAACGGTTTGACAGAATAAAAAACTGTTTTAAAACTCCATAAAAATACCAGTGTGGGAAGGTGTTCAATATTGAGTCCGTGTTCTATAAATATCCTTGAACTGTACCCCCTTTGAGACTCACAAAAATCCTTCTGCTGCACACCCCATAAGGCTGACCAGATATTACTGCAGGGAAACTACGTCTGCTCCCCCCCCCGACATATTCCTGGACGACAGCAGCCCCCTTTGCCCCCTCATTGGTGTACCTAAACCGTTGTTCTCGGAAGAGACAGTGCTAAGAATGTTCACTATCTTCTGCAGCGTCAAGACAGTTTGCACCAGTCCAGTCTGACTAAAGAACAAAGCCATTAGGAACGAACAAAGGGAATAATAGAGCCTTGGACACTGGCAGATGCTAATCTATCCTCTAGGCAAACAATGATTATGGTCATTGCCAGCAACATATCTTTTTCATTAATTAGCATTGTTAGGTGACCGACACAGTCACATTTGGATGACAATTTAGACCCGATGGCATTTTGATACTTTGTATGATTGAACAGTCTGTGAGACTGCTGTTTTGGATAGTTTGTTTCAATGTTCTAATTACATAACAAATCAATTACATTTACAGAATAATTTAATTACAAAATTAATTAATACAATTACAAAACTGGACCCAGCCTTGGTTTCAGTATGTATGGCACTTTAATTGAGTGAATTTACAATTAAATACATGTATCACAGATAAATAGCTGTTTGTAAATGTACAATCTGATATGCTAAGACAACATGAATATGCTACGACAACAATGTGCCCTTATCTACATCTTGTGCACACTATGTCCAGTAAAAATATTTACAGTAAATATCTCAAATGTGTATAAAATGCACGCACAACACGAAGAATATATCTGAAACATTTAAAGATGCTTCTTGACTTGCATAGTTGTACAAAAAACTAATTGTTGATTGACTGGACTAAAAGTACAAAACATCAACAGTACACATATATGTACAATGTCTGTGCCTAGTCCGACTACTCATACCCCAGGGGCCGATCCAGGTTTTTAAAAGGGGGTCCATCTTGTTATTTTCTGGTATGAAGCACTGAATGGGGCAGGGGAGGGTGTCCCCCTAACCATCTGCTGAAATTTTTAACAGAACCCTTGAAAAGGTGAAATATGGTGACATTAAGAAAAAGTCACCCAAGTGATGTATATTTAAGTTATGAAGGTACAATTTTGTGTTTGAGACAAAACTAAACCTAAAAAGGTGCATTTATGCTGCATTCCAATGGGCTTGAGTTTAGCATAAATATGACTACGTGACCCAATTAGTCAGTGGTGAAGTTTCAAATTCACTACTGGTATTCATGGTAAACACGAGGTGATTGGAATGACGCATTAGAATCTGACGTTGGCAAATTGATATATTATAGTTATAAATGTACACATTTTGTGGTTGAAACATGTGGGTCCAGACCCATGGATCCCCCTAGATCAACCCACGACTCCCTGTGCGTAAACCAGACACACTTCAAAAGAGGAGCTCCAAGTCCTCAACAGTGTCATGGATATTTTATTGGCAACAAATCCAGATTTCATATCTAGTCTAACAGGATAAACTACAACAAAAACTGTAGTTACGAAATGGGTTAAACTGGCACTTTCGTTTTTGTGACTCTGCAAGATACTAGCAAACTAGACCTGTTTTGAGCACAGAAAATTTGTCACGTGTTTAGTACCGGATTAGAAGAGGTTGTAGTTTGTGCGACAAGTTTAGGAATTAAAACAGAATGTTCTGTAATACACCAGATCAATGACGCACAGAAGTACTGCACCCCTAAATTGTTGAGTACCGGTTTTTCTTTCGAGACACAAAACAACCTGGTCTGTTCCTTATCTATAGTAACACAATAAATATGTTGAAAGTTTACTGGCCGTCAAATTATGTTTAATTGGCCTGAAGAATTGTTTGTAATTTTAATGTTGCACCCATGAAATGTGCAAACTGAATAGTAAATTCCAGCTATTGTGGAGGCAGTGCAGCCTAACCGCAAGTTCATGGAATTGCTCTTTGATGCCGCCTCATTCCCAAAATCAGCAGACAGAAAGTAGGATAAAGTACAATTAATTCATTGGAACTTCAGTACATTTGTGTTGGGTATTCTAATATTATTACCTGATTCAAGAGAATGATTCCTGATAATAGAACAGATCAGTTTGCTTTAATTGTGCTCTTCAACAAGGCTGAGTTTATGAACATTAAGTGACACCTTCAAAATAATCCTAAAAAATAAAGCTGATTGATATTTGCAATAATATTAATTCTGTCTTCTCAGAAATGTATCTATATAAATAAATGAACTGTGTGTCTCCCCTGTTATCTAATACAATGTATACATAAGGAGTGCGATGTGGAAATATTCATTTAGAGAACTTTTGTGTAACACTTGAACGAACGAATGCAAGAAGACTAAACAAGCAACTTGTTTCAGTTGTTTGCTTTTCCCCCCGACTAATGTTCACACACGCTGATGAGGCCGGTTGTTTGTACCTCTGATGAAATACCTGTACACCCTAGAACATTTCACTGTCATGCTTATGCAAACATTTCATAACCACTATTATGTTACTCATAACCACTATTATGTTACTCATAACCACTATTATGTTACTCATAACCACTATTATGTTACTGGTTCAGTACAATGGAACCTCGTTATTCTGGCCTCTTTAATCCCCAGTGTAGGTTTATCATTACTTATTATTATACAAACATGGCTATTACGGTTATGAATTTGTATTTTTTAAGATGGATACCATACTATTAACATGTCATGTCTTAACAGAAGTCTTTGCGACGATCCATGTTTGTTATTATGATGAATGCATTATCTGTTTGATCAAAATTAACAACTCTGAATCTGACCAGATTAACACGTTTTTAGGATAAACGAATCATCCATATGACAGGATATCGGCATTTGTAAATTCCGTTCTCATGAAATTATGTTCGGATGCAGAAGTTTGCGGAACACTGGGATTCAGATGAAGTTCCTAAACAAGGTTCCAATGTATAAATGCAGACTAATTTTCAGAGAAACAAGTCTCCACCGAATCGCTATTGATGTTTGACAACTGGTGGTTGACAGTGAGTGCTACAATGTACCACAAAGTGGCACTATGCATGCTACGATGTACCACAAAGTGGCACTATGCGTGCTACGATGTACCACAAAGTGGCACTATGCATGCTACGATGTACCACAAAGTGGCACTATGCATGCTATGGTGTACCACACAATGGCAATATGTGTGCTACGATGTACCACAAAGTGGCACTATGCATGCTACGATGTACCACAAAGTGGAACTATGCGTGCTATGATGTACCACAAAGTGGCACTATGCGTGCTTCGATGTACCACAAAGTGGCACTAGTGGTAATTCCAATGTGAGATTTCTGACGAGAAAGGCAAGGTGTTGACAGCACTGTCGGAGACACGGTGGAGCATGCTAGGATGTGTCAGGACACGCAGGGTTTAGTCAGGTCTGTTGGTCTTGTGTCGTCTTCCTGCATGCTCCAGCAGTCGGCTGTGTCAGAACCTACAGCAATGCCAACAGACAGCAGTGAATGCATGTCATGGGTCGAACTTCATTCATGTGTTGTTGTTTACTTATTCACATAAAAACAACCTTTCTGAAATAAAATGCAAAATGTATGTGTATCTAGTTAATTTTTTTACCTGTATTTTTAAGGCACACATGTGTGACTTTATATTTATTTTTCTACTTTATGTTTAAACTAATAACAAATATGTATATTTTTGTCATTAGTTTAAACATAAATTCACAATCAAAATACTTCATTTTTGGCACATTACTTGACAAGAGCATTATGTTTATATACACAAAGTTTAAAAGAACTTGATAAATTACTTTCACTTAGTTCTTTAAAGAGGTCAGCCTTTACATACGTGTAGACACATTTAGTAACACAGCTGTAATTATATAATTCAAGCAATGTTATTATCATTATTTATACTTACCCGCATTTCGTAAGTACATTGTGTCAAACTGTGACATATATTCCTGGTAATTCTGTCTCTCCCGACCCTGAAAAGGATCATGAATTACTGTCAAACATTTTCATCTACTGAAATAATTCAGTTTGGTTGAAATTTAAGATCTCTTTTACTACCAGGCTGCATTATTCCTGTTGAGATCTGTGAAGAACCATATTTCTCAAGCCTAAAGGTCATGACAGGATCAACATGGAGTCATGGGAGGGTCAATCTGGGGTTGTGACAGGGTCAACATGGGGTCATGATAGGATCAACATGGTGGTCATGGCGGGGTCAACCTGTGGTCACGACGGTCAACCTGGGGGTCATGACAGGATCAGTAACGGGAAGTTCATTGATCCCATTGTACTTTTTCGAAATTTGCAGTTAGCAGTGTGGGAACCGCCCAACTTCAAAGGTATTTATGGGTGCCAATAACGGCTGTTTTCAAAATGAGTGTTATGTTTATACTTTGAACATTCCACGGGTCTGACATTCATAAATGTTCTTATCTATTCATTATTGATATATGTATACAGCTGTATATAGTTTAATGTTTTAATAACCCTAATAAGTATATTCCAAGTTTAGTATTGTAATGCGCCTCTGAATGGCGTAATTACCAGATTTATGGTGCAGACAAAAATGCTATCAAATCATGATATTATTATTAAGTTACAAATATTGTTTCGGGCTTATTAAATGTAATTTGGCAGTTTACTTTGATTACCTTCTACACATTTATTCTAGTATTAGGAGCAGTACTTAAAACATAAGGAACAGACTACCTTGTATTAACCTGCTAACGAATCGTTTTTAACTACACATGCAAATGAACTAATAACTAAGGGCCTGATAATGTTTGTATATTAAATATATATATATATTATTTATATAACCAGTATGATAATCAAATTATTATCATTCAAAATGGAAAAACTTATTGGTCAATACAGACTCAGTGCAACTGGTCAATACTTCTACACTAGAAGAAACGTCACTCTCTCGTTATAGCCTTACCTTGCCACTGTTGAGTTCTGATATAGCGGAGAGAATCTGATTGCGAGATGTCTCCTGTGAAATACCAATCTCTTGAAGGTCGTTCTCTGTCAGAGTGAGGAATGCTTCCATGTCCACCTGTGATCAGATAAACACTGGACGTTGGTCACAGCTGGTCAGACAGACACTGGACGGTGGTCACAACTGGACTGACCAGACACTTCCGAGACATTAAGTCATGACAGTTAGTCTGTTTCTATTGTAAAATCATGTCAAACTAGATTATACCCAACCATGAATGAACAAACCAAGCACAGCAGTTATTACCATTACAGGTTATTGTAAATTTGTTCATGCCGACTATCTCATTTCTGCTGTCACCAATTACAGAATGCTTTGCTGACATCTCACGGTAAATCTATATTGGCTCTCTCTGAAAAGTGGTTCCCAACTAAATTTATCCAGTGTTTCCATCTTTCTCCAACAGTTAAAAACATTACTTTTGGCAAAATAAAAAAATATATATAAAATAACATTAACAATTCTTAGTGTCAGATCAGTTGAAAATATTACAAAATTCCATCGTCATTTAAAATCTTATCCACCATAGCTCCCTAGCGCTTTGACCCATCTGTTGACAACTCGAATACTACTTATGGATTTTGAGATTGACCAATCCTTTTGTTTTGATGCGCCTCTGTGCTTGGTTTCCAAGAATTTAGGCGCAATAGAAGTTATCTTATTATTATTATTTGTATAAAAAATACTACACTTATTCAGCCAAACTACTTCAATGCACAGCTGAACATACTATTGGTTAGAACTGATTCAAAAATAATTATATGAAATAAAAAATGGGCCAATTGGCCCTGAAGTCCTTTGGACTAACACGTCTATATGTCACCAATTACATATTTGGCTGACCAAATGAGTGATAAGTCAGAAAAATTATAACATTGTTTTCTTACATCCTTGTAAAGGTTTGGTAGGGTGCTTTACATGGTTTCAAAAATTATATGACTGCTACAAAAATTTGCGAAGTTATGGAGCATTGAACATGGTAGGGGTCAAAAAGTGAAAATGAAGAAAACGGCTGTTGAAATTATATATGCAAATGGATTGCATGGAAATATTACATGCACAACTTTCAAATGTGGCATACAGTATGTAATATGTATGTTATGTTGCAATGATACACTGGAAGTACAAATGTGCTGCTACAAAGACTTATCAAGTTATGCCAGATTATGTCTTTATGTGTAAAACTAAGGACAGATTATTTGAGAGCAAAAGGTAGACTCACTGTTTGACACAGTTTAAAACCTACAGGCAACTGTCCAGTTTAACAGGGGTCTAGTGGCTTAATGCTGTCTGTTGACACAAGCTTCTGCCAGTGACTAATTACAGATTAGTCACAGTTTCCATCAAACAATAGCAGGCAGAGAATCTTAGCTCCACAGCTGGGTGTAATACACAACAAGTTATAAATATAGCTACTCTGAGGCAGACAATTAATTTTAGTTAGCAAATTTAGCATTTTAGGGGACCTTTGGTTCCCTTAGAATGAATCAATCAAACACAGATTTATTGTGTATAGTGGCACTACCACATGAAATGTCTATGAAAAATTAAAGAAAAAGTTACTGAAAAGGTTTTGAAAAAAAAAAAAATGGGTCAGCTGGATGGTGATAGACCGTTTGAAATTGAAGCCTTTGTAAAACTTTTGTCTCGACTTCACCGAAGGCGGTGTCCTGCTGTCAGAACTTCGAAGGTGTTACTCACCTAACTTACAAATATATAGGGAGCTAATGGAGAGGCCCATCATAATCCATAGCACTACAAAATGAAGTATCTGAAAGTCACACTTCATATACTGAGTGACACATCTCGTACTGTCTCTCTGCACTGTCACAATGTCCAATAGTTTCCTATCACATCCCTCGTGTACAATATACCAAAGCTATATATCCAACACCACAACATATGTATTATCATTGGATAGGTAATTGAATAATCTTTCAGATGAATGCAACTTGTAGCAGCAGAAAATGAAGCATACAAAAGTTACACCGCAAACAATGACATGCATTCTCAAAATGTGATTCATTCAAAAATTAGTGCTATATAATAGTAGTTTGTCAAAATGTAAACAAACTCAAAGACAGTTGCAGCTTACTGTCAACCAAGCAGTAGCAGAGCAGTTTGATAATAATCCACAAGTTAAGTGGCAGTGATCTTCCTTTTATCATTCATGTGATGTTTATTGTGAGCAGGGCGGACAAATGGTTATCATACGTAGACAGGTACAGAAAGAAACTGAAATTTTCTATAAAAAGAACACGTTTGCCTATCAATGGCATGTATTTCCTATTGTTGCAGTTTCTGCCCAGCATAAATCAAACAACCCTGTAGGCAATTATTAATCAAATGTTTTTTTGTGAATCATAGTTACAGATCATTAAGGGTTATGATGGAAGTAAAATGTTTACATGTTTACTGTTCACTGAAAAAAACAGCTCCACAGAACTAATTATAGTTATTGTTAAGATGTTTAACCTAGTTCCATTATCTGACATTGTGCCAACAGATTGGTGTATTGGGATCATTAAGCCTATATAATTATTATATAAACATAGCAGCAGACACTGGGACAGTGTGACTGCTGCCTGGCTAAATGGATGCAATGGTGCTTTGAAGTTAGTTCTTCTGCCAACTATCCTTTTCACACAAGCCTATAGGTTTAGTAGCTGCCAGCACACTACTGAGCCTAAACTACCATGCAGGTGTGAAAAACGTGCTGATGTATTTGAACTTGATCCACTAATTAACTGTCCACCAAGCAGTAGCAGAGCAGTTTTATAATAATAATAATCCACAAGTTAAGTGGTAGTGATCTTCCTTTTATCATTCATGTGATGTTTATTGTGAGCAGGGCGGACAAATGGTTATCATACGTAGACAGGTACAGAAAGAAACTAAAATTTTCTATAAAAAGAACCACATACCTAAACAAAGCGAATGTAATAGGTGAAGAACAGGCAGTGTTCAGATAGGGGTATTGGTTTAATTGTATTTGTCTTGACACAAAAGGCTTTATTGTGCCTTAACTATGTCAACTCTTCTAATGGTTGACATTTGGTTGTTTCAGGTGTCAACTATATTGTGAATCTGTAATTATTAGTCTGTATTGATACAACTGATTTACACAGTACCATGTCTACACAAGGCATGGCAAGCGTAAACAGAACAGTAGAATGCATTTGATATCAATAAAGTGTAAGATATTTCACTCTATAGTTGTCCACAATATTAATTTTCTATGTTTATCACCTACAGGTGACAGAATATTAATCTTCTATGTTTGTCACCTACAGGTTTCTACAGACAATACATCTTTAACCAATAGACACCACAGTCACACCATTTTATAATAATTAAATGAACATCAAAATAAACACAACTTGCAATTATAGAAAAACAATAGTTTTGAAGATACAGTTTAAAAGTGTTAGGCAACTGTTCAGTCTAACAGGGGTCAAGTGTGTCTACTCTGCCTGGGTGCTGTGACCAATTAAAGATTAATCAAGGTCTCAATGGACTGGGCTGTAGAGATTAGTCACAGCTGTTGACTTTGTGGCACAATACACAACATCTAATGTTGGGGGTGGTCTCAAGGGCCCTTCTCAAAACCACATCACTAGATAATGTAAACCTTTTGCACTTTGGGGGCCCCTTACGTGCCCTTAGAATGATTCAATCAAATACAGATTTCTTGTATATAGTGGCAGCACCCTAAGATACATCTGTGCAAAATTAGAAAAAAAGTTGCTGAACAGTTTAAAAAAAAATAGGCCAAATGTTACATTTTTACCAGTTTTTGGGTCCTTGGAGGCCCTAGGGAGCCCTTAAAATGATTCAATCAAATACAGATTTATCGTGCATAGTGGCAGTGCCCCAAGATATGTCTATGCAAATTTAGAGAAAAAGTTGCTGAACGGTTTCTGAGATACGGCAGCTAATGGCGGACGGCAGACGCAGAGTGATGGCAATAGTCCCTTGGACCTTCAGCCAAAGGACTAAAAACCACCCTGCCAGCATTTCTAAATAACATAAGTTAGTGAGAATATGTAATAGTTGGTTCTATAAATAATCTTCAAATGGCATCTTAAATAGATGTCTTAAATTGAGACTTGAACAGTCTGGTGGGGCATTACCCTAAATCGGGAGTCCGGACCATAACACCGCTGACGGAACTGATGTGAAAATGTCTATAAAGTGGAAAGTAATGGTAAGTTTTTATACAGCGCAGTATCCAGTCCTCAGGACTGCTCAAAGCACTTTACACTTTACTCCTTAGCAGACCTGTGTAATCGAACACCATCTTAACTTCTCTGGGAAGCATCCAGCCACGCTGCAATTAATGCATGAAAACTATTCGTACACAGATATCCACCACTGTCTGTAGCTAGGTACTCATTCATACAGTTGAGTGAACTGGGGCAACGTAGAATGAATGAACTTGCCCAAGGTTCGACACTGCAGCAAAGGATTCGAACCCGGGTTCTCTCGACTGAGAGTCTGAAGCTCTAGCCACTGCACCACGGTGCACATAAACCCCACAGCAACATGACAACGGACAACTCCAGAAACATCAATAAAAAACTGTATTCTATCTGAACACAAGGAATACAAATTATTAAACTTGACAAACAGCAGCACCCACCTCCTGCTCCTCAAAGATCGGCTGATAGCGTTCGAGTGACAACACCTTCAGGATGCTGCTCAGGTCGTCTGAAAGAGATACGTAACTCAGTCAGGAAATTAGGGATCATCTCGTAACTGGAAACATCTTTATTCGACAGATAAAACTGCATTTTCATGAACAAGAAACATCTGCCGGGAGACTCTCACTAAGGCTTACAAGTATGCCACTAACGTGTGAGCCACCCGCCCACTAGTCTCTCTAAGAAAGTAAAACTGTCTACTAGTCTCACTGTGTGTGGTACTGCTCTCACTGTGGCCGCTAGTGTCTACCCTGGTACTGATCTCAGTGTGGCCGCTACTGTCTACCCTGGTACTACTCTCACTGTGGCCGCTACTGTTTACCCTGGTACTACTCTCACTGTGGCCGCTAGTGTCTACCCTGGTACTGCTCTCACTGTGGCCGCTACTGTCTACCCTGGTACTACTCTCACTGTGGCCACTACTGTCTACCCTGGTACTACTCTCACTGTGGCCGCTAGTGTCTACCCTGGTACTGCTTTTACTGTGGCCGCTACTGTCTACCCTGGTACTGCTCTCACTGTGGCCACTACTGTCTACCCTGGTACTACTTTCACTGTGGCCGCTAGTGTCTACCCTGGTACTACTCTCACTGTGGCCACTACTGTCTACCCTGGTACTGCTCTCACTGTGGCCACTACTGTCTACCCTAGTACTACTCTCACTGTGGCCGCTAGTGTCTACCCTGGTACTACTCTCACTGTGGCCACTAGTGTCTACCCTGGTACTGCTCTCACTGTGGCCACTACTGTCTACCCTGGTACTACTCTCACTGTGGGCGCTAGTGTCTACCCTTGTACTACTCTCACTGTGGCCACTAGTGTCTACCCTGGTACTGGTCTCACTGTGGCTGCTAGTGTCTAACCTGGTACTACTCTCACTGTGGCCGCTACTGTCTACCCTGGTACTACTCTCACTGTGGCAGTTACTGTTTACCCTGGTACTGCTCTCTCCGTGGTGCACAAACCATACATTTTTGTAGGTTCGCAATGTCTAAAACATTTTGTGTTCAGTACAGGTTCACCCTCCACCAATACGTGGTATCAGACTTGCAATTTCTACAATCGAAAATTGCTGTTAGCATCAATTTGCATTAGTGCATGTTTCACTCACAAGGTGGAGCTGCTGTACCAATATATGTTCTCCATGATACATGGTGAAGACCAAAGTACCCAGTCACCACTTGTAATGCATATTTTGGGAATTTGTGAATGTTTGTGACCAACTTTTAATACACTTTATTATGGGAAATAATAAATATGTCCATTGGTAAATCAGAAGAATGATATATAAATATAATGACTTTGTGAAAAGCAATTATGAACTTTTAGCATAAATCTGATGGATTACTGAAAGTCCTACCCATGATTTAGTGGTGCATATATTCATACTTTTGAGCACCGACTGTTATCTAATTGAGACGGATTGAAATAAAGCTATCTATGGTCCTGCTGGTCTACCACTGACAGCGGATGAATTCCAGAGTCCCAGGCAACTGATTTGCTTGGATGAAAGGGCTTGGTAGGCACATGACGATGTGTAGATATCTTACCGTCATCAGCTACTGTGATGGTAGGTTGAGGTGAAATGCGGTTGCCATGACCGGAGTAGGCAGCCTACAAGTGGAAACATGTACATGGTTTTGGTTTGATAATTTCTCCATACTTAGTTATCCTCTTTGTGCTGTGTGGCACATAAGGCTCACACAAGATCTCGCCAATCTACAAAAATCACCAACCTGTCACTCAAATCCCTGAATTGCGAGTAATTCCAAGAAAGGTCGTGACCCGATGAGAACATGATGATGTATCACATGATGCATACATCCGTACTCAATAGTAATCGGACCAGAGGCCAGGCTTTTGGAAGCAGCATGCTGCCACGAAAATAAAACTGTTTTCTCTCAAAACAGTAACATTTCAACAAGAACAGCAATAAGGTTCTATAAAACATATCTATTGGCTAGTATGTTATAATAGATATAGCTTACATTGTATGACATAAAACACATCTGGGTGGTCAGTAGGTTATAATAGATATAGCTTACATTGTATGACATAAAACGCATCTGGGTGGTCAGTAGGCTATAATAGATATAGCTTACATTGTATGACATAAAACACATCTGGGTGGTCAGTAGGTTATAATAGATATAGCTTATATTGTACGACATAAAACACATCTGGGTGGTCAGTATGTTATAATAGATATAGCTTATATTGTACGACATAAAACACATCTGGGTGGTCAGTATGTTATAATAGATATAGCTTATATTGTACGACATAAAACACATCTGGGTGGTCAGTATGTTATAATAGATATAGCTTATATTGTACGACATAAAACATATCTGGGTGGTCAGTATGTTATAATAGATATAGCTTATATTGTACGACATAAAACACATCTGTGTGGTCAGTATGTTATAATAGATATAGCTTATATTGTACGACATAAAACACATCTGGGTGGTCAGTATGTTATAATAGATATAGCTTATATTGTACGACATAAAACACATCTGGGTGGTCAGTATGTTATAATAGATATAGCTTATATTGTACGACATAAAACACATCTGGGTGGTCAGTATGTTATAATAGATTTAGCTTATATTGTACGACATAAAAACACATCTTGGTGGTCAGTATGTTGTAATAGATATAGCTTATATTGTACGACATAAAACACATCGGGTGGTCAGTATGTTATAATAGATTTAGCTTATATTGTACGACATAAAAACACATCTGGGTGGTCAGTATGTTGTAATAGATATAGCTTATATTGTACGACATAAAACGCATCTGGGTGGTCAGTATGTTATAATAGATTTAGCTTATATTGTATGACATAAAACGCATCTGGGTGGTCAGTATGTTATAATAGATATAGCTTATATTGTACGACATAAAATGCATCTGGGTGGTCAGTATGTTATAATAGATATAGCTTATATTGTACGACATAAAACGCATCTGGGTGGTCAGTATGTTATAATAGATATAGCTTATATTGTACGACATAAAACATCTGGGTGGTCAGTATGTTATAATAGATATAGCTTATATTGTACGACATAAAACGCATCTGGGTGGTCAGTATGTTATAATAGATATAGCTTATATTGTACGACATAAAATGCATCTGGGTGGTCAGTATGTTATAATAGATATAGCTTATATTGTACGACATAAAACGCATCTGGGTGGTCAGTATGTTATAATAGATATAGCTTATATTGTACGACATAAAACACATCTGGGTGGTCAGTATGTTATAATAGATATAGCTTATATTGTACGACATAAAATGCATCTGGGTGGTCAGTATGTTATAATAGATTAGCTTATATTGTACGACATAAAACGCATCTGGGTGGTCAGTATGTTATAATAGATATAGCTTATATTGTACGACATAAAACACATCTGGGTGGTCAGTATGTTATAATAGATATAGCTTATATTGTACGACATAAAACACATCTGGGTGGTCAGTATGTTATAATAGATATAGCTTATATTGTACGACATAAAACGCATCTGGGTGGTCAGTATGTTATAATAGATATAGCTTATATTGTACGACATAAAATGCATATTGTACGACATAAAATGCATCTGGGTGGTCAGTATGTTATAATAGATGTAGCTTATATTGTACGACATAAAACGCATCTGGGTGGTCAGTATGTTATAATAGATATAGCTTATATTGTACGACATAAAACACATCTGGGTGGTCAGTATGTTATAATAGATATAGCTTATATTGTACGACACAAAACACATCTGGGTGGTCAGTATGTTATAATAGATATAGCTTACATTGTACGACATAAAACACATCTGGGTGGTCAGTATGTTATAATAGATATAGCTTATATTGTATGACATAATTTTACGATAAAAACGTATGGTCAAGCTCCCTTTAACTGAGCATAAAAGGTAAAGGTAAGTTCTTATATAGTGCAGTATCCAGTCTTTAGAATTGCTCAAAGTTATTTAATTTTAACTCCCTGGCTGTCCTACTCAATTGAACACCATTGAGACTTTTCTGGGAAGCATTCAGCCATGCTGCAATTACTGAGCAAAGACTATTTGTTCACAACTACCCACCACTGTCTATAGCCAGGTACCCATTCATACAGTTGTGTAAAATGGAACAACGTAGAGTGAGCGAACTTGCCCAAGGTTTTACACCGCAGCACAGGATTCGAAGCTAGGTTCTCTCAATTGAGAGTCCGCTGCTCTAGGAGTGTGGTCACTCACCCTTGGAATGTGGTCACTCACCCGAGGAGTGTGGGCAGTCATTGGCGTCAGTGTTGAGCTGGTGTCTTTCGATGACCCGCCTCGACTTCGTGTGTGGCTCGATGATGCATTTGTCGACCTGAAATAAAACAACTTTGTCAGGGTGTCTTCCAAACATGAAGTGGAACCTTTACTAACAGCAACTAGTGTTTTTGGACATATTTCCTAAATATAAGTGATGCACACTAACAAGACTCACCTGTAATAGTTGTGCGTTCACCTGTTGTAGTCATGAACTCACCAGTAGCAGTCGTGCACTCGCCTGTAGCAGTTGTGCACTCACCTGTAGTAGTTGTGCACTCACCTGTAGTAGTTGTGCACTCACCTGTAGTAGTTGTGCACTCACCTGTAGTAGTTGTGCGTTCACCTGTAATAGTTGTGCGTTCACCTGTTGTAGTCATGAACTCACCAGTAGTAGTCGTGCACTCACCTGTAGCAGTTGTGCACTCACTTGTAGTAGTTGTGCACTCACCTATAGTAGTTGTGCACTCACCTGTAGCAGTTGTGCACTCGCCTGTAGCAGTTGTGCACTCGCCTGTAGCAGTTGTGCACTCGCCTGTAGCAGTTGTGCACTCGCCTGTAGTAGTTGTGCACTCACCTGTAGTAGTTGTGCACTCACCTGTAGTAGTTGTGCACTCACCTGTAGTAGTTGTGCATTCACCTGTAGTAGTCATGCATTCACCTGTAGTAGTCGTGCACTCACCAGTAGTAGTCGTGCACTCGCCTGTAGCAGTTGTGCACTCACCTGTAGTAGTTGTGCACTCACCTGTAGCAGTTGTGCACTCGCCTGCAGTAGTTGTGCACTTGCCTGTAGCAGTTGTGCACTCGCCTGTAGCAGTTGTGCACTCCCCTGTAGTAGTTGTACACTCGCCTGTAGTAGTTGTGCACTCGCCTGTAGCAGTTGTGCACTCACCTGTAGCAGTTGTGCACTCACCTGTAGCAGTTGTGCACTCACCTGTAGTAGTTGTGCACTCACCTGTAGTAGTTGTGCACTCACCTGTAGCAGTTGTGCACTCACCTGTAGTAGTTGTGCATTCACCTGTAGTAGTCATGCATTCACCTGTAGTAGTCGTGCACTCACCTGTAGTAGTTGTGCACTCACCTGTAGTAGTTGTGCACTCACCTGTAGTAGTTGTGATGCATGGCGAGGAAGTTGGGAGAGTTGATGGGATGATGCTGTGGCTGGAGGGTGGAGCTGGACGAGTCCCTGAGGGAACCTGCAAGACAACCACTGGGTGAGCGCAGCTTCACAACACCCCAGGGTGAGAGCAGGCTGAGAGCAGGCTCACACCACCCCAGGATGAGAGCAACTTCACACAATCCCAGGATGAGAGCAGGCTGAGAGTGAGAACAGGCTCACACCACCCCACGGTGAGAACAGGCTAACACCACCCCAGGATGAGCAGGCTCACACCACCCCAGGGTGAGAGCAGGCTCACACCACCCCAGGGTGAGAGCAGGCTCACACCACCCCAGGGTGAGAGCAGGCTCACACCACCCCAGGTTGAGAGCAGGCTCACACCACCCCCAGGGTGAGAGCAGCTTCACACAATCCCAGACTGAGAGCAGGCTCACACCACCCCAGGGTGAGAGCAGGCTCACACCACCCCCAGGGTGAGAGTAGGCTAACACCACCCCAGGGTGAGAGCAGCTTCACACCACCCCCATGGTGAGAGCAGCTTTTGCATTCTTAGAACTGGTCTCATGTGACAATCATCAACATCATATGACCACTGGGAGTGGCACATTACAACACTGATGAAGGCACCTTGACGATTCAACATTCAATAACTTTATTGTCCGTTTGACAGATCAACCTCACAAAATAATAACTTAACTGAATCTGGAATCGACACACATGCGGTCATATAATTCATTGTTATGAAAGTTTCCACATAACTCCCACAATCTCGTTACCCATAATGCCATCAAATGAACTCGCATTCAAATAAAACAAAAATGACGACAAACCTAGTTTGCGATCGCTCCCCGCCGTCAATGTGCTGCTTGTTGCGCTGGAGCGTGACCGCGTGAACAGGCTCACACCGCTGGCACCCCCTGATGATGACGGACTAGCGTTGTTGCTATGTTGGAGACGGAGAGATGCGGACGGACTAGCTGGAGTACTCGCAAGGTTCTGTGTCGAGTAACTCTGCAGGAGCTTCACAGGGGGCACTATCGGACGGGCAGATGTCTAAAAAGTTTGTTTACAAAGTTTACAGTACTTATATAAAATAATTTAATAGTTTGTCTCATGATTTTATCAAACAAAATCTAATAAATTTGTATCGACAAGTGGATATAAGAAAGTTACATATTTCGCAAAACGGATGTCTTCATGAAATAATCTTATGAATATTCTTAAGGCATTAAAAAAAGTAAAGATAAGTTCTTATATAGCACAGTATCCTCAGGCCTGCTCAAAGCGACTTACACTTTACTCCCTGGCAGACCTGTTCAACTGAACATCTCGGCTTCTCTGGGAAGCAGATCGAATCTTGGAAACTTAACAAATCCTATGCATTTATATAAAATAATCCCCCGTACAACATACATTTATACAAGTTGCACTGAGCACAATGAAAGTCGACTGTGGCACTGCGAGTGTACTCACCAGTGTAGACGTGCTACCGAATGACGCAATGGATCGCCGGCTGCTCACAGGAGGCATTTTGGGACGGTCTGTCTCAAAGGTTGGCGGAGGCAGGAACGGTGGAATGACAGGCTTGATGGTTCTGTCCTGGATGCTAGGACTCACGGAGTTAATTCCCTGAAGGAGCAAATAAAATCTATGTTTGAATACGCTAACTTTGGGGGCAGTCTGGTTATTCTGTTCACTCGCCCCTCTCTGGGTTCACTCGCTTCCTCCAACCATTGGCTGCTGATCTACCAAGTGGCACTGCAGTAAAACAACACAAAGGTAGTTATTTACTTACACAAAAGTAATTATTTGGAATTATTTACTTACATAAAGGTAGTTATTAGGAGTTATTTACTTACACAAAGGTAGTTATTTTGAGTTATTTACTTACACAAAGGTAGTTATTTTGAGTTATTTACTTACACAAAGGTAGTTATTTTGAGTTATTTACTTACACAAAGGTAGTAATTTTGAGTTATTTACTTACACATTGATAGTTATTTTGAGTTGTTTACTTACACAAAGGTAGTTATTTTGAGTTGTTTACTTACACAAAGGTAGTTATTTTGAATTATTTACTTACACAAAGGTAGTTAGTTTGAGTTATTTACTTCATGTTTGTTGCACATCCATGGAAACAGTGGACGTATTTAGCGGTGAGCCCCTCCAAAACCTGCTACTGTAGCTAGTAAATACTAACATCGCATTTATTTAACGTCTACATAAATGGGTAAATTTAGCAAGGGCATGTGAAATGTAGCAACTACAAACAACACCATAGGTGGATGCTTCATTTTGGTGCTCTCCTACGTAAGAATACCCAAGAATAGATGGCTGATTAGATATCTACTTTGTTCTTTACAAATACAACAAATATGAATAGCAAAGATTTATATATCTTATCCGTTTTGTAGGGAAATCAATGTATTTAAGTGAAACAAATATAACTTGCAATCGTAAGTTTTCAGTACAAAGTAGTTATAACTAAAAACCAATGAGACTCATATTTCACAAAGATAAACACTTTCCGTAGGATTCCAGCTATCATACTGAGAAAGCACCGCGTAGGATCTAAAGCAGCAGCTGCAGCAGCAGCAGTAGTAAAAGTTATATGTAATGATGGTGACCATCACCATGTCATGCGTTATGTGGTGATATTCAATGGGCCATCACCACGTCATGCGTTATGTGGTGATATTCAATGGGCCATCACCATGTCATGCGTTATGTGGTGATATTCAATGGGCCATCACCATGTCATGCGTTATGTGGTGATATTCAATGGGCCATCACCACGTCGTGCGTTATGTGGTGATATTCAATGGGCCATCACCATGTCATGCGTTATGTGGTGATATTCAATGGGCCATCACCACGTCGTGCGTTATGTGGTGATATTCAATGGGCCATCACCACGTCATGCGTTATGTGGTGATATTCAATGGGCCATCACCATGTCATGCGTTATGTGGTGATATTCAATGGGCCATCACCACGTCGTGCGTTATGTGGTGATATTCAATGGGCCATCACCATGTCATGCGTTACGTGGTGATATTCAATGGGCCATCACCCACTTCACTCTTACATCCATATTTATACAGCTTTAGATCAAATAGACAATTCACAACAGTACATTATAAATAATAATAAATAAATAAATAATTAAAATGGCATTACAATTATAAACAAAATCATGAATCAATTTACCAATTCTAGACATAACAAATAGAAGACAATAAATATAGTAACTAAAATAAAAATTAATTAAAATAATTTACCATTAAAATGTAGTTATTCACAGGGTTGGCACATTTCTCTGAAATACTTTCTACCTGTACGGCAGAAATATCTTTCTCCCCTAGTTTCTGCCTTTAGGGCAGAAACTCCCAAACTATTTGTATTTTATACTTACTTATTTTATTATCAATATCAACATTCATATTTCCTTTGTACACCATCACTGTGTCATCTTATGGTGTTAGCCGCAACAAGTTATTAAGACACCTAGCAAATATGAACCACTGAAACAATAGCAAGCTCTAGCAGTTAGCCTGGTTAGTTGGATGCAACAGTGGCCAGGTGCTTCAAAACCAGGCTTTCCACTGACCACAAGATGACCCGGTGATGATTGGTTTTAATTACCACTAACTTCTAGGCTGTTGATCAAACTGGGGTTCACAGAGACTGGGAGAGCAGAGATAAGAGAAACAGTGAATAAAGGAATGCTGCAGCCCACGTATTGTCAGGTGACAAGTCCTGTACACATGCGTGAACTAAAATCCACACAAATGAATGCAAGTTGTGGGATTTTGCCCCTAAGGATTACTGTGCAATGTGGATCAGTGACTTACCCCATGGTAACTATATTACAAGAAATTAAGCACACGTCTAACAAAATACTGGTATCCATTGTATTTAAACCTAGGAATCATTATGGAAAGGCAAGCACTGCAAGGCCGAGACAAAAATTACATGTTATTATACAAATGTACTTGTACACATGTGAACGTACTCATAATTTTACTCAGATTGCATGTAGATAGGTACATAAATATATTAACAACATATTCTACAAAACAGTTGTACTTTCCTATCAATGGCATGTATTCCCTGGTTGTTGCCATTTCTGCCGGACAGAAATACTTTCTCCCCTATTTCTGTCCTGGACATGGCAGAAATACCTTTCTGCCCAGCAGAAAACCAACCCTGGTTATTCAGGCATATAAATTGGAAAGTGCACACACTGCACACAATGACAAACATCCTTCCTGAGAAGTTTTAAAATAGTGTTTTAAAGTTGTGTTCGGATTTTATATACATTCTGGGATAGTGTCCTATTCCCATAGTTTTGCACCCCTATAGGTGAAACTGAATTGTTACCAGCGTGTAGACTGCTGCACTCTCCTGTGACTCCAGTAGCAATGTGTCGTAGCTTGTGATGGTGCTGATGGCAGACGTCATCTCTGTCACATCGACCTTCACCCCCTTCTTACCGGTCGACGTGAGACGCTGAATCAAGCATCAGATCATCAATTCTGTTATCATCAGGTATTTTCAAAAAGTGAGTATCTCATAAATACTATAAGTTATATTTGCCTTTCTATTTCGACATGGTATTTGGGCTTTCTTGACCTGTTTCATTAAACAGAATCCGTAAGAAACAAAATACACTGCTATATCAGCAAGGCCACTACTTCATGACACACCGGCGAAAGAGTCCCAGTGGCTCATACCAAGTGTTGACCGTTTTCAATACACAAGATCACTGCCAAGGAATGAAATTTATTTTAAAGGGCAATTTGGGCTGACAAGTCATAGGAATGTTAGTGAAAAGGTATCTTGTATAAGTATGAAAAATACAAAGTATGTTGTGCACAAACTGTCTTTTTGAAAGTGAAATGGTATGACTTAAAATAAACTATGAAATTGCCCAGTTTTTAGTCGGTGACAAAAATGGCAATGGTCACCAAAATTTGGGGCATCGCTTTCAACTGTGTTATTTTGATCTATGTTGAAATATCCACATTGTGCTTCATAAATGTGTAAATATAACGCATTTTCTATATAAAAAACTAACTAAATAAGTGATACATCCATTTTCCATATCCATGCCAAGTTCATTAAGTTGACACACCCAGAATCTTTAGCTTGATGTGAGCAGATTGCCACTTTAATTTGTTTTAATATTTTTATTAAAGTCGGCAACAAATGTTGTGGCTATGAGATTGTCAGATAGTACATCTTATTATTCAGCTAAAGAGATTACCGTTCAAACATGACAATACATACATTTGACAATGCAGGGCTCCTTTTCAGTATAGTGTCGCTACTGCTGTTGCTACCATTGCCTTCAACTGGTAGTGGTGCTAGACGATTCGTGTTGAAGTTAAACGTACGGCCAAGTTTCAAGTTGCGAAATCTGTTCGACATTCGGCTCCACCATGCCTACAACACACAAGATGGCAGCACTGATTGATGCTTTGAATATTTATGTGACATAAAAAATGAGTTTTAATCAAGTGTAGTTTGTTCCATAGATGATTATAGCATACATAATTTGTTCAGTACTTTTGAGTATCATCCTTTTATCTTCTAGAACTTTTATAATCAGGTCAACGGTTAATGAAGGAAATTTGAAATAGTAGTCTTAAATACCATAATACTGGTTCTTGCCTCTGACAATGTAATACTATGCAAAAACAAAAAATACAATTAATGTATGTTTCATAATTGTTACAATGTACACATGTGACCCATCACAGTGAACCAGATATTAACCCATTAGACCCTGTACGTCTGAAAGCGCCTGGATGTTTTCTCCACAGAGCGCCCGGTGGACATAAAGCCTCTAGTGATAGCCCCCATCTAGCGGATACTTAAGAGACCAATACTGGCTGATTCCTTGATATCTGAGCTATGAATTGTGGGTATTTTTGACAAGTGCTTGCATTGAAAAAATTTAGTTTTTCGCAATAGAAGTTCGCCACCTGTGAACCTTCAAAAATGGCAGCGCCTTGGACATCGTAGTTGTTTACTAATAACAAAATTTGCGCTATTATTTCGTTGGATGGGACAATTCTGACACTGAACTAAAGATAAGTTGACATTATGTTTGAAATGCAACTGAATGAGAGATAACATGGATGAGTTGGGCTTTGTTTGTTTCCTTGTCCAAGTTTGGTCACTGTCAGTTGGGTTTTCGGCACGGAGTCTGCTGTTTATATGTTGCTATATGAAAATTATGTCTTTTATTATAGTAAATTATTAGGAAAGTATTCTAACACTCTGTCAATTGTTCTAATGGTTGACATTTGGTTGTTTCAGGTGTCAATATACAAGTAATCACAATGTCAACACTGACATCGACATGACACAGCAGTCATGACAGCAACCAAGACAGAAGTCTTACTAATCTATGTTTGCTGTCTATATTTATACAAAGTGAACTGATTTACATTGTCTCATGTCTAAGCCAGGCATAACAGGTGTAAATACACAGTAGAATGCATTTGATGTCAATAATATATATTCCATTACAGTGTGTATATAGTTGTCCAGAATATTAATTTTCTATGTTTGTCACCTATAAATGACAAAATATATTTAACCAATCAATAATAATAGTAATGACAAACTTCTATAGCGTCTAAATCCCCAGGAATCTGAGCTCAGAGGTGCAACATACAAGAATCATTGGGCAAAATCGTTAACAGGGACAAGCAAGAGTCATTAGAGCAAGGGACCGCCAATGGTTAAATAAGTCTTCAGTTTTGTACGGAAGGTATTTATATAGTCTCAGATGATTTTAAAGCGATAGGGAGTTGATTCCAGATTTTGGGTGCAGCTACAGAAAAAGCACGTTTGCCGATATTAAGCTTGGTTTTCGGAACAAAAAGTCGTTGTGAAACAGATGACCTGAGATTCCTGGGGATATCAGAAAAACAAAGGAGACTAAACAAATAGAATGGGTGTTGTGTAGAAAGGGTACGATATGTGATAGTGGCTAATTTGAATTGTATTCGATATGTAACTGGAAACCAATGCAACTGTCTAAGTAGGGGCAGAGATGGTGAGAAACGAGGCTTTTAGTACTACACGTGCTAAACAATTCTGTACACGTTGGAGTTTAGCTAAGTCCTTTTTAGCAATATCGTTTAGGAGTGAGTTGCAATAGTCAAGGCGACTGCTAATTAGATATACTGATATTGTTTTAACAGTAGATAAAGACAAATGATGTCGAATTCGGCGGAATTCACGTATATGGTAGAAACAGGATTTACATACTTGAGAAATGTTCTGCGTAAAGCTGAAATCACTGTCAAAAATAGCACCTAGATTACGAATAGTATCTGATGGTGATGTATCAACACCACAGCCTCACCATTTTAAAGATAATTCAATAAACATCAAAATAAACACAACTTGCAATTATAGAAAATCAATAGTTTTGAAGATACAGCTTAAAACCTGCATGTTGAGATATGTGGCAGGAGTATGGGGAACAGGTACACACGTAAATTTAACTAGCTGGGGTCTAATGGGTTAAGTTGCACCGGTCTGTCCTGAACATGAGTCAAAAATAGCTCTCTTAGTCATGCCCCATCAATTTTGTGATTTTGGCAGAAATGCATACTTAATAATTTCAACTTTCAACGCCCAGTTTATTTTCCTTGAAAAACATCACTTTTTAAAATAATGCAATAAATAAAATAGTACTGAAGATTTTTCAACAGTGAAGCTTGTGATCTATGGATTCCAAAACGGCACAAAACTCTGTTTGTCAATTTTGTGACTTAATTAACACCCACTTCGCTGTGGTAGATCACATATATGGAACATAAACAGATCTGATTCCAAATGTTAAATACAAATAAGTTAATACACCAAAGAGAAACCCTAGATGGGAGGTTTACAGTCTCACCTTCAAGCCATTCTTCTGCTGTTCTACGTTCCTGCAGAAAAACAATGTTATCAATATTTCACATCTGTTGGTCATACACGTTGGCTAGATAGGATTATTTTTTAATTTATACAAATTGTGCAATTTTGTCTGCCCAAACTCTAGAATGGATCTTATTGAGTATTTAAACATATATTGAACTTCTTTCCAACCAAACCCTGTTTCCATGGTAACAAACAAAATGTCTGCCAATCTGAGCAAATACAATTATAATTCTTGTAAATCCATGTTCAGTATACATTCTATGGTACAATGAGCAGAACCATTTTTTGATGTAATGGTTTGATGTTTTGAATTTTTTGTAAACTACAGAACAATATCTTTGTTTTTGGCACCATGTACTGGTTTAACTTGCAAACTGTTGAAGATTTCAAAAATGTGTTCTACTAGATTAAGTTGAATGCCCAAGAGAGAGGTTGCCCAAGAGAGGTTGCTAAAGTGAGAGATCACCCAAGAGAGAGGTAGCCCAAGAGAGGTCATTCAAGCTAGAGGTCGCCGAAGAGATAGGCCGCCGAAGAGAGGTCGCTCAAGAGAGAGGTCGCCCAAGAGAAGTTGCTAAAATGAAAGATCACCCAAGAGAGGTCGCCCTAGAGAAGTCGCCCAAGAGAGGTCATTCAAGCTAGAGGTCGTTGAAGAGATAGGCCGCCCAAGAGAGGTCGCCTAATCCAGGTTCTTCTCCAACTACACTGAGTGTGTACTGACCTGGCGTCATATTTGTGCTCCAGGTCATTCACTGCAGACACTGTGCTGCTCTGTCTTGAACTGTTTGACCACGTCTTGCTCTTCTTTTCCGCCCGATTTATCTGCACAGCTTTGGCCGCCATAAGCCGATATAGCTCAGTGTCAACGTCGTCTGAAACATCAGTAGCCTCGATAAGTCAGCATTTATCACCTGTTTGTCACCTGGAATAGAACCTCTTGTGTCACTGTTACATTAAAACATGTACGCTGTGAAGTGGTGGCCTGCGAGTTTGCAATAAATGCGTGGTAATCGGTCTACCCACAAGAGTTGTGCATATTGAAGAATTAAATTCAGGATCTACATCGCAATGTTGAAACATGTTACTCATGTAAGCTGTTACTATTGCAAATCAGCATATGACAAGGTATCACATAATAAACGGGGGGAAATCACTTATGAAAACTGCCTTTTGTTGTTGTGCCCACTAGTGCGGCAGAAAAACATGTATTTTATGGATGCCAATTCTCTCACTTTTATATGTCAGCTTAGCTTAAACAAAGCATTCTCAGACTTTGTACACAAACTATTATATAACGGTTTGTATTAAAAAAAATTCCTTTAGAACACAATCCTTGAATACAAAGATTGTGAGAAAAAGTCGAATTAGCTCAGCTAACTATCAGCAATATAAAATATATTTAATTAAGAATAAAAGACACCCAGCTGTCTACCGATCAGTGATGCCATGTCGAATGCTGTACATCCATTCTTCGCTGGAATGAGAACATCAGCACCAGCATTGATGAGAAACTTGGCCACAGCCTTCTTTCTGAAAGCAAAAAACATTTACGACTGATCAATGTCCACTGTCCAATGTCTTACAATTTTGTTTTAATAATAACACTGTTGAAAAAACTGTTATGAAGAGTTGTTCCAACTGGCTTTTATTAATTAAAAATGTAACATAATTTTGATTCACAACAGCTGCACATTAACACATGTGCCAACAAAAAATTGTTCAAGACAACACAATGTTATGGATACTTATGTAACATGTGTCACTGGACATGGAGGTTACACAATGTTATGGATACTTATGTAACGTGTGTCACTGGACATGGAGGTTACACAATGTTAGGGATACTTATGTAACGTGTGTCACTGAACATGGAGGTTACACAATGTTATGGTTACTTATGTAACGTGTGTCACTGGACATGGAGGTTACACAATGTTATGGATACTTATGTAACGTGTGTCACTGGACATGGAGGTTAAACAATATTATGGATACTTATGTAACATGTGTCACTGGACATGGAGGTTACACAATATTATGGTTACTTATGTAACTTGTGTCACTGGACATGGAGGTTACACAATATTATGGTTACTTATGTAACGTGTGTCACTGGACATGGAGGTCACACAATGTTATGGTTACTTATGTAACGTGTGTCACTGAACATGGAGGTTACACAATGTTATGGTTACTTATGTAACGTGTCACTGGACATGGAGGTTACACAATGTTATGGATACTTATGTAACGTGTGTCACTGGACATGGAGGTTACACATTGTTATGGATACTTATATAACATGTGTCACTGGACATGGAGGTTACACAATGTTATGGATACTTATGTAACGTGTGTCACTGGACATGGAGGTTACACAATGTTATGGTTACTTATGTAACGTGTGTCACTGGATATGGAGGTTACACAATATTATGGTTACTTATGTAACGTGTGTCACTGGACATGGAGGTTACACATTGTTATGGATACTTATGTAACGTGTGTCACTGGACATGGGAGGTTGAACAATATTATGGATACTTATGTAACGTGTGTCACTGAACATGGAGGTTACACAATGTTATGGATACTTATGTAACGTGTGTCACTGGACATGGAGGTTACACATTGTTATGGATACTTATGTAACGTGTGTCACTGGACATGGGAGGTGTGTCACTGGACATGGAGGTTATTGTTATGGATACTTATGTAACGTGTGTCACTGAACATGGAGGTTACACAATGTTATGGATACTTATGTAACGTGTGTCACTGGACATGGAGGTTACACATTGTTATGGATACTTATGTAACGTGTGTCACTGGACATGGGAGGTTGAACAATATTATGGATACTTATGTAACGTGTGTCACTGAACATGGAGGTTACACAATGTTATGGATACTTATGTAACGTGTGTCACTGGACATGGAGGTTACACAATGTTATGGATACTTATGTAACGTGTGTCACTGGACATGGAGGTCACACAATGTTATGGTTACTTATGTAACGTGTGTCACTGGACATTGAGGTTACACATTGTTATGGATACTTATGTAACGTGTGTCACTGGACATGGAGGTTACACAATGTTATGGATACTTATGTAACGTGTGTCACTGGACATGGAGGTTGAACAATATTATGGATACTTATGTAACGTGTGTCACTGGACATGGAGGTTACACAATATTATGGTTACTTATGTAACGTGTGTCACTGGACATGGAGGTTACACAATGTTATGGTTACTTATGTAACGTGTCACTGGACATGGAGGTTACACAATGTTATGGATACTTATGTAACGTGTGTCACTCGACATGGAGGTTACACATTGTTATGGATACTTATATAACATGTGTCACTGGACGTGGAGGTTACACAATGTTATGGATACTTATGTAACGTGCGTCACTGGACATGGAGGTTACACATTGTTATGGATACTTATGTAACGTGTGTCACTGGACATGGAGGTTACACAATGTTATGGATACTTATGTAACGTGTGTCACTGGACATGGAGGTTACACAATGTTATGGATACTTATGTAACGTGTCTCACTGGACATGGAGGTTACACAATGTTATGGATACTTATATAACGTGTGTCACTGGACATGGAGGTTACACAATGTTATGGATACTTATGTAACGTGTGTCACTGGACATGGAGGTTACACAATGTTATGGATACTTATGTAACGTGTGTCACTGGACATGGAGGTCACACAATGTTATGGATACTTATGTAACGTGTGTCACTGGACATGGAGGTCACACAATGTTATGGATACTTATGTAACGTGTGTCACTGGACATGGGAGGTTGAACAATATTATGGATACTTATGTAACGTGTGTCACTGAACATGGAGGTTACACAATGTTATGGATACTTATGTAACGTGTGTCACTGGACATGGAGTTTACACAATGTTATGGATACTTATGTAACGTGTGACACTGGACATGGAGGTTACACAATGTTATGGATACTTATGTAACGTGTGTCACTGGACATGGAGGTCACACAATGTTATGGTTACTTATGTAACGTGTGTCACTGGACATGGAGGTTACACAATGTTATGGATACTTATGTAACGTGTGTCACTGGACATGGAGGTTGAACAATATTATGGATACTTATGTAACGTGTGTCACTGGACATGGAGGTTACACAATATTATGGTTACTTATGTAACGTGTGTCACTGGACATGGAGGTCACACAATGTTATGGTTACTTATGTAACGTGTGTCACTGAACATGGAGGTTACACAATGTTATGGTTACTTATGTAACGTGTGTCACTGGACATGGAGGTTACACAATGTTATGGTTACTTATGTAACGTGTGTCACTGGACATGGAGGTTACACAATGTTATGGATACTTATGTAACGTGTGTCACTGGACATGGAGGTTACACAATGTTATGGTTACTTATGTAACGTGTGTCACTGGACATGGAGGTTACACAATGTTATGGTTACTTATGTAACGTGTGTCACTGGACATGGAGGTTACACAATGTTATGGCTACTTATGTAATGTGTGTCACTGGATTTTATATCTGCTGTACTTTAGGGGTATTTTTCATATGGCTTTGTACTGGAAGTTCTTGAATGTGTGACATTTGAAAATATCAACCGAGTCAGAAGTGACAAAGAATTTATAGACATGTGTTGCGTTCTATGCAAACAAATCCAGACACAGCATATCGCATTTCACACATTTAATTTGATAAAGTTTATTAATATATTTAATTATATAACTATTAAGATAAACACAACTTGCAATGTTTAGAAACAAAGTACAAAAAATGTAAATGCAAACAAATCTAGGTTTATCCACATCTTGATGATTTTGTGTGCATTCCGGGGATTCAAAGCGCATTTCATAAAAGTATGTGAGGTCTCAAGGGTTAAGCTAAAAACATATTATATAATTAGATTCACCCATGGTAAATGCCCTGCATGAGGGCTGTCCAGCCACTAACTGTATCCTGCTTGTTGATGTCACACCCACTCTTCAGCAACAGCTGACAAATGTCAAGTCGACCTGTCATTGCGGCAAACATCAGTGGAGTGGCGCCATCTTCAGGCGAGCAGGCATCACGCTGCATTACGTCATCACGCAAGATCTCATCGATCCTCTCCACAACTCCTGCGAGACAAAACACCAGCAAACATACACATGAAGAATATTACATGAAGGTCTCGAAGGTCAATTACTGACAACTACAATTCTACAAAGCAGAATTTGGAAAACAATTGGTAAGAAAAACCGTACACGTTTAAAAATAAAGCAGCAACATATATCCTAAACAGTTTTATTTTACAAAAATATGAATGAAAATTGTATATATTTTTTAGTGAAACTGAAACGGGCTGCATTTTAATCACTAGATTGGTTCACAGAAGAATGGATAGATTTCTGGTAGATATTATTTTTATGAGTGTCTGCTGCAACTAACCTTGTTTCACTGCTTCTATGATGTCTGGTTTGACATCTTCCGTGGCTGTAACAAATGTCGGTAATATTTAGTACATGTATCCACAAAGTATAATTGTACTCATGACAACATTAATAGTAGCAACAAAGCTGTACTGTGATTCTTTTGTTATTGCAATAAAGCTGAAATAAAAAATTTCAATGTGGGTTTTGAAGAACTTCCTCTGGGAAAATAAAAACATCCATCTAAAATCCTGGGTAATACCAGCAACCTAATTATGCATGGTTTGCATTAACAATGGCATGCTAGGGATGTTGCTAGCAAAATATTAAACAAATCTGTTATAAAATGTATAGCAATATTTCACAAGACGTGACTTCACCCAAGGTAAGAAGTTGAAGGGGCATATTTTTCCAATAAATGCCAATATCCACATACTTAAACAATTGAACAAACCAAGACTTTTAATATAGTTTTAATACTGTTATCGCATTTAGTATTGGTACAGGGAAAATACAGACTCACCGTGGCGAGGCTTGTTGGAGGTCTTACGATCGAGGTAACCATGCACTTCCCTATGGCCCCTGGCAGTCGCAATATCCAGAGCAGTCTGTGCATTCACATTAGTAAAGTTTGGGTCAGCGCCCCTCTCAATGAGCACTTGCGCCGTGGTCATGTGACCATTGAGAGCAGTCAACATGAGTGCACTAACCCCCATTGAAGGTGTCCGACTGTTGACATCAAAGCCACGGTCAAGCAGATATCTGACCACGGTATCATGGCCATAATGAGCCGCCGCCATCACGGGGGTGAATTCACATGCCGTGCTGCCCACCCCTGTGCTCGGACACAGGTCAATTCCGGCCTCCACCAAACATTTACACGTTGGGAGATGACCGCCACGTGCTGCCAGCATTATTGCGTTTGCACCAAGTTTTGTCCTTGCGTTGATATCTGCCTGGTTCTGCAGTAAACGTGACGCAACATGGATGTGGCCGTACCGAGCGGCGTGAAGCAGTGGTGTCCATCCCATCGCGTTCGGCTTGTCGAGTGCAGCGCCCCGCATAAGCAGCTGTCGAACTAACTGTTCGTGGCCGTTAGCAGCAGCCACTTGAAGAGGAGTAATCTCGCTCTCGTCCGTTGAGTCGACGCACATGCCTTGATCGAGAAGGCTCTCGACGGTTTCAACACTGCCTTCCTCACACGCTGCTAACAGCTGACCGACGTCATCCATTCTGACTAACTCGAGATAACGCAACTTCCAAGACCGATATTATTATTTATACGTACTGGTTACCATCCTAGACGATTGTTGTCAGGGGATATCAATTTAATGTGGCCAGCTCCAAATCACCTTTCAGAGCAGGCTAGAGCTAGTGCAACCTTAACCGAATAACTGAATAGAACAGAATTCCCACACTCATATTTAAAAGTAACCGTCACCGGTGTCCACCCTGCGGCTTGCAACTTCCAGCATAAGCCGGGCCGTCGCAGCCGGGCATCGGTATCTGACGGTGTCAGCGTCTATTCATTTTTAAAAACGGCAGTAAGCATTTTCAACCCATGTCGACAATCAAGATGGCACTATCAGTGTGCCAAACGAATGTTAACAACTCCAAAAGTTAGGGCGACATGTCAAATTGGAGAGATACCACAACAAAACGTTTGTACGAGTACCTCCCCGCCCAGTTATCGTTCGTTTAGGGTTCCATTGCTTGACTGTTATGATTTGTCTGATTGGTTGTTCTATTTTTATCCTCTGAAATTACCGTAATAAGCTGAATAACGGCACAATGTGTCTTGAGTAATGCAATAATATCATTTTCGGAACAAACACTACAAATGCATAAATGGACGTACAACGTTTATATGCAAAGCAATTCTTTTTTTCTATGCACACTATGCATAGTCAAAAGAGTGTCTTTTTTGTACAATCATCTTGTCCCTTGCCATTTCTAGTATGGTAGAATCTCCCAGCGTATACAATGACCAGTGATGTCGCTGCAGAATCCAACATGGCCGTTTCCTTTGATGCGCCGCAATATAAGTTATTATTCGAAAAGTCAAATTTTACAGCTGAAAAATCGTCCCATAAATATATAGTAGACAAACATTTCTTCAATCATGGAGTATGTACCGTTGTCAAGCCGAATTAGTTATGACAGTTGTGGATAAAATGCATAAACATCCGTTTTGAGCGATAATAAGTATAACACGCTATTCATACTGCACTGTTGATGGCAGCTTGTTGTTGACATGACACACTTCGGTACCCACATTTCAGTATCCTTTTCGTAGGCATGGTCCAAATGTGGGTCGTATAGCCAGAACAGATACCCAGAAGTTTAGCTGGCGTGACAAGGATTCTTGTAGCACCTATAACATTTATTTTTAACTGACACGCACTAACAACTTTGACTTTGTCTCGACTGTCTTTAAAATGAATATTACATTTCGATTCAGTGATTCACACATGACAGTAGACATGTGCATTCCGTGACATCTGATAAACTGCTCACTTTCCTAAAAAATACAAAAGACGTGCTCCCCATAATTAATTATAAGTTTATAAATGAATTGTCCGTAATCAATGAATGAATGGTTTTATAATAAAAACAGCAAATTTTTATATTTACACATATGGTTTTTGTCATGTAACGTTAGCCCCTATAAAAATAGTTTCTTATTTCTCATCAGAAAATGTTGAAAAGTAAATGAGGGTGGTCTTCATTTTTTAGTATGCTTATGGAAATGTTAGCAACAAGTTATTCTCAACAATCAATAACTTCAGATGTGTAACAACTAGCGAGTGTATTTCTTACAAGCGGCAAACAAGCAGAAATATTCATTAAGCATGATATAAATAATAATTTTAATTTCTTGTGCCAGAACACATACTTAAACTAATAATGACATTAAAAAAAAATGTTGCAACACCTATTTTTAAATGTGCACATTGCTGAGAAAACAAGAA
This sequence comes from Paraescarpia echinospica, assembly GCA_020002185.1. Taxonomy (NCBI): domain Eukaryota; kingdom Metazoa; phylum Annelida; class Polychaeta; order Sabellida; family Siboglinidae; genus Paraescarpia; species Paraescarpia echinospica. The sequence continues at coordinate 56,855,439 of CM034537.1, forward strand.
TTATTTCAAGTCGCCTTACTGATATACAAAGAATCATTATTGACATGAAATAAGTGTTAGTTGTGCATGTTCATTGCATTTTAATAATACGTGTTCCATATGCCCAGTGGGAACACAATGTCTATTAAACGTCTTTTGTGTGTGACGTCTCAAAATGATGTAAAAACAACATCTATTAGATGTTTTTTTATGATGCCTAAAAGACGTCTACATATTTATGCAAAAAGTTAGATGCAATTTAGACTTTCACTGGCAACCTAAAGGTGACGTCTTTTAGATGTCAAAACAGATGTCTTGTAGATGTAAAAATATACTGGTCACTTTTGCCCACTGGGTACCCTTGAAAACATGTGTTCAGTGGCCGTGACTTTCGTCTTTCATTCACCGGGAGTGAAGGGCAAGCACTTGCCAACATTTTAGATGCCAAAATGTTTACAACTCTTCACTGACCATGTTCACATTCTTGTGCAGATCATTAAATCATTGTGATTTAGTTGCCAAAAAGTCATTTCAGGTGCAACTTTAGAACCACACAGCGTACTTTCCAAAAATGTATCTATAGATAGGTCTACTTTCATCGCCCCTGTTACTTGTAACTCGGTTATAAGTCCTGTTTTCTTAACCTTTTTGTAGCTCTAGTGTAAAAGTTTTCTTTTGATTCTTGCCAAATCTGATTGAATTTTAAAAACAAATTAAACACTGTATAAGTTATGTTGCAAGACTACAGAAATTGAGCTAATGTAGTGTTCCACAGTGGTAAATTACTGATGTTAACATATGAACGTGTAAGTGATTAAGGATGTATGTTTGTTGACTCTGTTAATAAACTATATCATTTTTTGCAGATTGACATACTGATGCCAGACACTGGCAAATGTCCCGATGACTTGTTGAAAGATGTCTCAGCACAACAAGTTTATCTCATCAGGAACGTGCCTCTCAGCAGGTTGATCGACGTTGAGTTCATTGAAGCCTTTGTTGAAAGAGGTAACTGATCTCGTTTTAACATTGAACTATACGACGTAGCACATTTGAAAATGATACATCAAAATCATCATTAATCATGGCATGGATTAGTTAATTTGTAAAATTGTCACTTCAAAACCAAGTTTATTGCAGGAAAACTCTCCATACGTCTAGTGGTGAACACAGCTGGAATTCCAGCATAAAAATTATGTATAAACTTTTTCTGTGAACTTTTTCTTAAATGTTTCAACATCGTTGGTAGGTGTTTTGTAGATGACAACATGGCTACTGGTTTACTGAATGAATATTCCAACATTGACCATTTTTAATCTGTCTAACTGATGTAATTATATACTGTTAATGCCAAACCATCTATATTTTACTATGTGTACAAGTATTACAACATCTCACCAATGTCACCATATTTCACAACAGTGCACTAATTTTGAGTAGCAGTGTGGATGAACATAGTTTGTGCATTGTTAAACTTGTGCGCACAGCATTATGTAATAGAGAGATGATTGTCAGTATCCTGACAGTGACACTACGGTGTGCCACCTGTTGTTTTGTAGTGTATTTGTTAGAGTTGTACATTTATTCATGCAGGTGATATGTACATGCTCTCGGAAGGGACACAGATAGACACAGACACATGTGTTGCTCTCATTCCTACAGGTAAAGTTGTCACTTTGGTTTGTCAACCTCCCCCACCATGCAGACTAGTCAGCTGGCAGTTCCCATTGGGTGTTGAGTGCCTGTTTTATCTTAGAAATACAGCTTCGATGATTAGCATTGTTGGGGGTGTATCACTATGTGATTTCCATCCTTGTTTAGTTACAGTGTTAAAAGTAAAATTGTATTCTGAGATCGTCTGTCTTTTAAATACGAATTTCTAGTGAATCAATATGCCCCATATACTATGCATCACTTTCCTAAATGCCAAATAAACTTTGTTTATATGATATGTAATTTTAAGATAAAATGGCGCCAAAAACAAGATACCCACGTGCCATAAACTTTCTATAAAAAAAAAACTGAAATTTGTAATTAATTAGAATGCAATCACAACTAACTATTGATAATACCATGAATATTAATAATACTATAAATATCTATCAACAATCCATATATATAATTAATGTGCTAACTCTGTAGTATTGTAAATGCTCCTTCTCGGACTCAGAGGCACCGAAGTCCACTTGCCAGGCCTACCTCTATATTCATTCAAATTATTTTGTTTCTTACATGTTTTTTGTATGCTTGCCTTTTCTATAGGGTATTTCTCTTACCTGAGAACATTGCGTGGAGCAGTCTTATTGGTTGATAATTGATGCCCTTTTTTGTTGCACCATTGGTGGGTGTAAGCTAAAAATATCTCTATAAGCACATGAATATTTTCTTGAAACTGCCAAACATTTTTTGTTCCTTGTTATGTGACCAGCACATAAATTATGTGCCCTCTACTCTGGTAAGAGCGCCAAGTCAAATAAGTAAAGTTTGGTGACATTCGACAATGTCTGGGAACATGGGTGAAGATCTATACATAATATTGTTTTGTAGTTTATGTTCATGAGTCATGACTTTGTTGTCTTTGCAGGAGAACTGATACTAAACGTGGACAGGGACACATATGAGAAGATGGGGCTGGAAGGGAAACCATCCCAGTTCAATGGCAAGAGGCAGCGAAAATACGGTGAACATGTGAAACTAGTTAAAACAAAATGCCATTTAAGAAATTACTTCTTGAAAATGACTTTAATGGATCAAGAAAACTGTAGAGTTGGAAAAGATGACACAGAAAGTAGTAGAATTTGAGTACAGGATAAAAAAAAATGTATAGTTTTAGTATAGGACACACAAAACTGTACAGTTTGAGTGTAGAACACAAAACTGTAGATTTGGAGTATAGGACACAAAAAACAGTAGACTTGGAATACAGGACACATAAAAAAGTTGGAGAATAGAACACACACACACATCTATTCACTTTGTGTCAGTACATCTCGTGGCATTTTGTCCGAGTACCAATTAAAAGACTATTGACAATCACTGGTTGACCACCTGCATTCTACAGGACATAGACTAATGGGTTGTCAATGTCTGTCACAGAGGCAGCCATGGTGGCAGCCACCAACTATGGGAATTTAAGTTTCTGGTTTTTTTTACTGAGATGATCATTTCTCTTCAGTGGTGACCTTTGACCTGACTGCAGCACACTTTAAGCCTGAAAAGAAGAACTACCAGAGAGTGTTGCGAAGCTTCACCGAGTTCTTACATCTACATTTCGACTTCATCGTCACATGGGTACCAAACGGTGTGTGTCGGCTAGTATCCTCCTTATTACCCAATCAATCAATCAATTAATCAGTTAATCAATCAATCAGTAATTTATTTCCAACAACCAAAGAGTAAACATCCAATAAGAAAAGGATAAATTAAAGCTTTAACAAATTCATATTCCATGTGTACCACTTTGCACAACCTTATCAGTTATACAATCCTTTCTCTTTACAGACGATTCAATCAGTCCGAGTTCTATAGGTGCGTACTTCGAAAACATGGGCTACGAATGCACCCAGTGTAAGCAGACACAGAGGACAAAGAAGATGATGGCGCCTTGTCCAGTCATCCGCAGTGAGGACACACAAGGGGGGATGGACTCTTGTGACTATGAACAGTTCTACGAGTGGCTGGGAGCTGTGGCATGTGGCATCGACTGGTGAGGAACTGGTACACGTTATTAGGCGTGACTATTGGGAAACTGTTGCAGTAGTATTGCGATAGCTTTGTTACTACTGCAGTGCTATTGCGTTAGTATCGTGGAAAAGCGAGTAGCCAGGACAGTTGTCCCACACCTTAACCATTTTGGTTCGACAGCCCTCTATTGCAGGCAGCCATACTCTGACGTTTGAGGTCAGCTGCCCGCTACAGGGTTCAGGTATAAGCTTGCTTGCATTCAATATAACTCCCGTTTGGTCGCTATGAGGCACCAGTTGTTGGATATTGAGCGCTAGGGGAATAATTCAGGCTTCTGTTTATGTCGAAGTTGTCATGCTGTTCTATTGAAAATTCCCGAGTTATTTCGTTTTTTGTGCCAACCATCGATTATGGCAGCGGCTGTTTGCAGCAGCACTGCTGATGACGATGTTTTGGAATGTCTGATGGACAGTTTTATTGACAATTGGGACTTAGGCGAAAGCGTGTTTCGAAAGGCCATAATGTGTGTTTTCACCGACTTGTCACTGAAAATATGAACGAAGATTGTGACGTTTTGACTGCTGAAATTGACGATATTTTCGATAGGCTTTCTTATGATGACGTCGACGATGCTGGTGACACTGGACCATCAGTAAATTTGTAATTATTTTTAATGTGGTAACCAGATTACAAAAAAATTGCACAATCTTACCCGCTGATCATTCTAGTTCAAGAATGTACCAGGTGTTCCTATTCGAAAACTTATTATTTCTTGGTGAAAAAAGCAACTGAAGTGAAATAGGTAATATTTCTAATAACTACCAGGGAATGCCTTCTGCAGAAGTCATGTGGTGACAGGGCTGCAGACCTGAAATGGTTAATATATGGGTGGTGCCATCATGTACATTCTGAATAGTAAATAAGTTGCTATGGTTGAAGATTGTTGATGTTAGGTCAATAAATAAATAATTACAAACAAATTTTAAATCGTGTTTTCAAACAGTATTGCCGTGGCATGAGTAACCCTGCTGATTTGTTTTGTCAACTATCGTTATTATCAGTTCAGTGCACTATAAATGACAACACCTACAAATCCGTGTCCAAGCCACCGTTAGGTATGTCTGACCATAACACCGTCCTGCTCCTCCCTACCTATAAGCAACTTCTGAAGACAGGAAAAATTGAGGAAAAAAACGATGAGGTAATTGAACAACTGCGTGGCTACTTTGAATGCACTATCTGGGACTGTTTCTACGACTCTTGCAGCAGTGTCTTTGAATTTACTGACACTGTGACTGAACTTTTGTATGAATATGATTCTGCCAAAAAAACTTTTAAGATATATCCAAATGAGAAACCGTGGATGAGCAAAGAGGTAAAACAGTTGCTGAAAGTAAGAAACAGGCATTTCAAACCGGTGACAGAGGTAAATTAAAAGGGTGCAGGCAAATTTGAAATCGGGGGTAAGGAAATGTAAAGCTCTGTTTCAGGAAAACAACGCAAAACAAGCGCAGCAGCAAATCTCACAAACATTGCAGTGTTGCTAACTCTACCGACTTTGCTAAACACTTTCTACTGTCAATTTGACTGCCATGGTTTTGAGAATGAGAGGAATTATGCTTTCCAACATACTACTTTACTCCCAGAACATTCATTCAAAATAGTCAAACATGATGTAGCCAGCGTTTTTAAGAATGTTAAAACAACAAAGCTGGTGGGCCTGATAAACTAACAGGAAAACTACTTAAGGTGTGTCGTGAGCAGCTGAGCAGTGTTTTTCAAATGCTGTTTCTATTGTACATTGAGATGAGCGAGGTTTCGCTTCAGTGGAAAACATCTGAAGATATGCCTGTTCCTAAAAAGCCTAACTCAGTATCTCTCAATGACTACAGACCTACCGGTCTTACATGACTGTTGATGAAATCGTTTGAGATAATAGTGTTGAAATGTATGTTACAAGTTGAACATCTACTTGATCCTCTGCAATTTGTATACAGAACTAAACACAGTGCGGAAGATGCCATCTTGTCTATGTTAAATGTTATTCATGAACACCTTGAATGTCCATGCTTGTATGCTAGAATCATATTTATAGATTTCTTATCAGCATTTAACACAATTCAGCCGCATTTGATGTTTAGAAAACTGACTTATCTTGGAGTTGTTAAACAATTTGTCATGCTTGTCCATAGTTTCTTTACCAACCGCGCACAGTATGTAAACGTCAATGGTCACTACTTGCCATGTGTCTCTCTCTGGAGCCCCTCAAAGGGTGTGTGCTGTCACCACTTCTATACGCCATGTACACCAATTCTTGTACAAGTATTTGTTCAAGCTGCCACTGTTTCACATATGCAGATGACACTGTTCTTGTTAGTTTGATCTCAAATGACAAAAAAGACTACAAAAGCAAAGCAATGTAGATCATTTTGTATCATGGTGTATGGCAAGCTACCTTGAGATGAATGTTCTCAAGACCAAGGAAATTGTAATAGATTTTTGATCAGGTGTACATCATCCCAATGCTATCAACATCAAAGGAACAAAGCATAGAAATTGTACATATATCCATATAAATATCTGGGTACTACAATTTATGACAAATTAAGGTGGGAAAATAATACAATAAATCTGTACAAGAAAACTCAATGCAATGCACGTTGACAGAAATATCCTGTCTCTGTTTCACAATTCATTTGTGAAAAGTGTTATGGCTTTTGGGCTTATTTACTGGTGGGGAAATCTTTCAGTAAAAAACAGGGGGAAACTAGTAGACTTGTAGTAGACGGTTTATTGCCATGTAGCATTTAAAAAATGTATAAGGAATTTGTGGCATTGTGGCGTAACAACTCAAGTACTCTTTACAACATCCACTACTCTTTTTCCTGCGTGCACGCATAAAAATATACAGATCAGAAACATTATAAAATTGTATAAGTCGAGAACCCTGCAAATGGCAAAGAAAACCTTATCTGACCCCACTCACTTCTTACATGACCAGTATGACCTTCTCCCCTCTGGAAGGAGGCACAGAATGCCAACTGTATGAACTCGGTGTGACCTGATCTCATTCATTCCATCCTCCATCAAGTTCCTGAACCAGTCATAGAAACTTGATGTTTAACTTCACCTCATTGATCGATGTTATCACTGTCTTTTAATATTGTCATATTGTCTTAACATATTTATTCCATACTGTTTTAACATGTTTAATTAATTTTCTACTGCTTATACTTAGTATGTCATGACACAATGATTTATGGTTCGTGATTCTACTATTATCTATGTACAACACTCAGTATTACTAATTAGCAACTGTGACATACTTGATTTTATCATGTACATAATGCAATGTGATTTAAATACTATGTTTAATTATGCTCCCTCATCAGTGCAAAATGTATTTCCTCTTTATGGACAAATAAAGTTATTATAATTATTAATTATTGATAGATAAATTCACTATCGATAGCACATCATGATGTTTTTATTGTTAAACCCAAAATATGGTATGTATGGCTGAACCATAACTTTCATTCTTGGTTAGTAATTTATGTTATAATTGCACCTATCTGGTCAGAAGGATTCATACAACTCCAACTTGTGCATAAAGTTGAACTTTGGACATTCCCAAGGTGATTCTTCAAACATGTCCTTTCTCTGACCGACTTGTTTTTTAAGTTTAAAAGGACGTAGTCTGTTCCTAGTTCTCATGTAGACTATACTAACTATGTTGAAGGTATACTGCCCACCAAATTGTGTTTAGTAAGCCTGTAACAACAGTCTCAATTTGAAGGCACGACTACCGGCGTATGTTCAAATAGTAAACAAAACATCCAGTTTCAAAACAATCTTTATTAGCGATATGGCCGAGTCGGGCTGAGTTAACTGCTATACCCTTTGATGTTCAACGATGCTCACTTTTCCATGGTCAACTAATTCTGCGTAGATGAACAGACTATGTCCCTTTAAAGAAGTTAAAGAACAATTATGTCCACCCAGACTGCACTACAACTAAATGCTTTCTGGGTAACTAAGCTAACATTGTAATGCCAGCAGAGCAGTTATAAAATATTGAATGGATATGAAATATTGATACAAGCACCTTTCTGATTTAAGAAAAGTAGGTCTAAAGAATGTGAAGTAACACATCGGTGAAGGAGTAGAAAGGATTAGATATCAAGAAAGTATTAATCCTCACACTGGACAATAAATGAATGTGTAAATGTAATTAAAACCTAACTAAGCCAATTAAAACATTTATCAGGACACACCAGTGACACCACACACACACATACACACACACACACAAATTGGACTTTCCAAAGGCTTCCTTTTCCATGTGCCATCTGGGGTTTATGTTCTTGACGAGTGATGTGAAATTTCGATAACATCCGACATTCCTGTTGGTGTTGAAAATATGCTTCGTTTTGAAAATGTGGTGTGATGTTTGTGTTGGCAGCATGGAGGGGGGTCCAGACAACTACCTGAGCACATTCTGCTGCCCGACCCCCCGCACTCCCACGCTGTCCTGTGTCACCTGTAAGGTACGCGGTGGACTCATCACCACAGACAGCGTTGTCAGCATCCTCAACAAACTCAGGTACATGTTTCACCATCAGCAGTCCCTCTAATGGGAGGTCTGGCAAGTTTGTAAACTCCACGAAATGTGTAGTGTTTCATGCTGTCACTACCCACCCCCACCCCCACCCCCACCAATACATGGAACGTAATATTTTGAGCTATTTAAGATTACATTAAAATGACTACAAAAACCAATGCCACTCAATTCTACTGATGCAGCATGTTAGCAAGACTCTACCCACCACACAGTTCGGTTCCATTATCCACAACAGCATTAATGTGTGTTCATATCAGTTCCTCCCAATACAACTGTAGCAATCAAACCCACCCTTAAATAATGATATGTGTTTTTAAGACTTTGTGAACTGAAGTGCAACTGTGTGTTTAGAATGAAATGTTTCAACATGTCTTGTGAAAAAGCAATGTCATCCGCCCTATGTACTTTGTAGGAGCCACTTGAAGACATGCCACTGTCCGTGGTTCTCTCTCACCGTGCATGGGTTCACAGACTCTCCTGTTTCCTGGGATAAACACGAGCATGGCTACTTCATGAGTGGAGACAACATGTACACCTATGTGGGCTTCAGCAGTGACGACTACTGGCTGTACAGGGCCATGGCCACGCATGATGTTTGTTCCTGACTGCTGCAATAAGCGTGGACACATATATGACTTTGTCTTTGGATATGATTTGTTACACTTATATATTACACAAACACAGGTTGTTCGAATATGATGATCTGCCCCAGAAAAGTGACCAATAAATGTATATGTAGTTGCAAACACACCTGCTGGATGCAAGTAAAATAAATTGTCTACAATAATCGTAAATTTCCAGTAGGCCCTATTGTAGTTACTGGTATTTATAATATGCATTACATTTTCATTGTCTATTTATTTAATTCTCATATTACCTCCTATTTGAATAAGCATGGGCATTTGAGAGAGGAGGATTAGTGTCTTAAATTTAAACTAATGCATGAAATACATGACAACACATCTTCTCCAAAGCTGTTGAAACAGAGTGAAACATTCCCCTAAGTCTAATGACATGGAGCAGAGCATAAATTGTTTTTAAGTAATTGAAACATGTTGTACGCCACAAGCAGCACACAACTGTAACATTTAGTAAGCTGTGGACAGTCTGGTTCAGGCAGAATCGGATTAGTTTGATGTTACGGCTCTGGCTCTGTGCATTGTTTGTTGTGCCTGTTCTGACCTACAACACGGGCACTTGGGGTCCGACTCAGACGGAGTTGAACAGGCTGGATTTTGTGCCACCGCTGATACTTGTGTCAGATCATTAGCATTCACTATCCACAGATGACATTAGAAACCTTGTATCATTGATGTTAGTGCGAGCCGATCAGTCAGTTGGTCCAGAAAGTGCGACTCTTCAACCACACGTCACATCTGCCACCGAACGTCCCTGCTGACCTTGCCATTGACGACTACATCAGATCAGGGCTCGGTCAAATTCTGTAATTGTATTTGTAATTGATTACAGCCAAATGTAATTGGTTCTGGTTTTGAAAATATTTTGTAATTGATAATTTTTTGTAACTGAAAGTTTCTGACATCATACGCTTCATCTAAAAAACTATTAATTAAAAAACGGCCGACGTGTTTTCAATCTACAAAATAATAAACCATACAAAATACCCAATGCCTTAGTTGTGATAAAGATCTAACAGTACTAATTAATGAAGCTGGCAGTGTCCAAGAGTACTGTTTGCTGGGAGAGGGGATTAGCACCTGTCACTGTCCAAAGGTCAATATCCCCTTTGTTCTTTAGCTAGGCTGCAGGGTGTTACTGCAAGCTGGCTAAACTGGTCTAGAGGCTGTCCAAGTCAAAGTACTTCATTAGGAGAAGATTCTACCAGTTCTTAGCAGTTAACACTGCCTCTTATAAGAGCAACGAAGTCATTTTATCATGGATTCCCTGGCTTGTTTAATCACTTGCAACTGTGGTTATTAAGTAGAGGTTTCTGACTGGGAAAGTATGCCTAGGCTTGAGGCAAATCCTCCGTGGCTTCAATGTCATCAACGTGCAAAAACTTTATATTTTGTTAAATTATCTTTGGCTTCAATTTAATTTTTGTGATTTTTATAAATTTTATTCAAATAGAGACCATTTGTTTTCCAATTAATTCTATTTCATGATTGACCCGTCCGAATCTACATACCCGTGCATGTCATATCATTGATACACTTTTTTGGTAGGTCCCATTAATGCATCTGTAATTATTGGACCCATGCTTCAGATCAGATAAGGGTGGCTTTCGTGGGTCACATTGCCAACTGTGCTAAATGGCGACGTGGTTAGAGTTGGGTTACATCTGAGAAGGATGTTGAGATGCTGTGTGCCCTCAGCCATGTTGAATAGCGTAGCCTGACAGGATCATTGAAATGGCATAAGCGCATCCTAAATATATACCCCAGTAGCGTTAAATGCGAACATGCTTGTTATATACATCTTCTTCAGTTCAGCATATCTCTGCGAGACATAGCTGCCCGGATGATCCCACGATACGCTGCTCTGTCTGCCGTTCGTCTCCCTGCTTTCACGATGTCATCTTCCAACCAGTCGCTGATGTCCTGCTCCCATCTTCGCCTTGGTCTTCCCCTTCCTCTCTTTCCCTCCACTTTGCTTTCTAGGACTGTTTTCTTTAAGGAATTATGTCTTTTGATGTGGCCAAAATAACTCACTTTTAGTCCTTTTATTCTATTCACTAGTTGGCAGTTCTTTATGTGTAATTTTATAAGGATCTCTGCATTGGTTGTTCTTGTTATCCATGGCACTCTTAGGACTTTTCTGTAACATTTCATCTCAAACGCTTGTATTCTTCTCATGTCTTCTTTGTTCAGTGTCCACGTTTCGCTCCCGTATAGAGCTGTTGGGAAAACGCAAGTTTTTAAAATTCTTATCTTTGTTGGTATGTTTTGTTCTTTCCATACATTTTTCAGATTAGTTTCTGCGTTGCTAAGGCTATTCTTCTTCTGATCTTTGATGATGTCTTGCCATCTCCTTGTAGTCTTGCTCCAAGGTATTCGTAATGGTTCACATTTTCAACTTGCTCCCCGTTGATTGCAATTTCTGTTTTTTCAGTGTCCATGATCTTTGTTTTCTTCACATTAAGTAACAAGCCCTTTTTCTAACTGTGTTCTTTTACAGACATGATTAGGTTTGTTAGGCCGATTATATACATATATAAAAGAAATTGTGTAGATAGTCTTAACATTCCTAAACCATTCAGACCGATCACTCTTGCACGTTCATGATATTACGTTTAACGATTCTGCCTTGTTGCACATCGGAATTAGGATTTCTTGGGAATTACAGACAATCTCATACATATGCAAAGTAAAAAAATGTTGTAATCAAACCTTGTGGAGCACAGTGACACAATGGCTAGAGCATTGGACTTCTCAATCGAGAGAACCTGGGTTCAAATCCTCTACTGCCATGTCAAACTTTGTGTAAGTTTGTTCACTTTACATTGCTCCAGTTCACCAAGCTGTATGAATGAGTACCTGGGACAGTGTGGCTGAATGCTTTCCAGAGAAGTCAAGATGGTGTTCGACTGAACATATCCGTCAGAGTAATTTGAGCAGTCCTAAGGACTGAAACAAACCTTTATTCCTTTTATAATTAAGGTTACACTGGGATAATCCCAAATTATTTGTGTATCAGTAAAGTATTGGACATTTGTCTCACTAATACAGTCACCTTGCCATTCAGGTCACTAATACAGTCTCCTCGCCATTCAGGTCACCAATACAGTCACCTCACCATTCAGGTCACTAATACAGTCACCTCGCCATTCAGGTCACTAATAGTCACCTCGCCATTCAGGTCACTAATACAGTCACCTCGCCATTCAGGTCACCAATAGTCACACCCGCCATTCAGGTCACTAATATTCACCTCACCACCTGGGTCACTAAAATAACCCCACCATTCAGGTCACTAATAGTAACCTCGCCATTCAGGTCACTAATAGTCACCTCGCCATTCAGGTCACTAGTAGTCACCCCGCCATTCAGGTCACTTGTGCAGTCCTGAGCATGATCTTAATAGGGAGATTTCAGTGGTTCAAACTACCACCCACACCAGATACTGGTCACCCATCCCATCACTGACCAATACGTAGTGGAACTTAAATTCCAAGTGATCCAAAATTATTTCCACAGCCATAGCCCCTCTGAATTCACGCGACATGACGTGATTGCCAAGACATCCTCCACCACACTGTCCGGTTCCGATATGATGCAGGGAACACGATAGGGAAAGGTGGAGTAAATGGTCCACCTAACAAAAAGAAAGGCTTATAAAATAATGAATTTATATGGAACCAATAATTGTGCTACTTGGTCTTTGTGAAGAATATATGCGATAAATATCTTTCTTTGGGAAATTGTTGTTTAGTTACCCACTACCAAGGGTGAAACCCCCCCATCGTAGGGTGAAATGGCCACCAACAAAACTGACTTGCAAAACAATCTTTCAGGAAAGAACATTTTCAACTCCTAATTTGTACACAACTATTTGATTTCTACTTCACTCATACCAGGGTATGTATTTTTATATTTATTAAAAATATATCATGATACGGTTAAATTTTAAAATATTAGTCTTGCCAAGTATTATGAGCAATTTACTTTGAAATCTTGAAATGTGTACACTAAACAGTCAACAGTTTCATAACATTGTGCAATGTCCTGCTGTTGACAAAATCATGGCTTCCTCAGTCATACACAGATCCTTGTGATGTCGACATTCACAAAAGGCAAAGCTTCATCAAATGTCATGACAGTTCAATCCAAAATGTAAAAACAGTATAGTGATAAGTGATAGCATGGCTTGTCAGGATAAGTTCAGTGTTTGTGTAGTGATGTTTCTGGTAGTTTCTCGGATGTGTACGCTGTCTTGCCCATTTCTTCTCAACTCCCCGTCTTTTCAAAACGTATTTCTTCCTCAACCATGTTCTTTTATAAGACAGGTTTCGGACGCTGCGTTGGCAAAAGTCCAAATCGTTTCTTCAACATAACCCTCTCACGAGAGTATTTATCATCTGGAGAGAATTTGGCTGGATGGGCAGAATTCGTTGGCTGGTCAGATGGCGAAGTTTTCTACAAAATAAAAAGCACTTATTACAATAACAACAAAAATATTCCAGACGAAAACAATAATTATAACAATTTACTTCAGATTTATATAGCCTAGCTAGGTACTAGTCTTTAGTGTTTTCAACGATGGGGAGTACAGAGTACAATTTATCACAGGCACAGCGAATAAGTTTTTTACATTAAAGACTAAATATACGCAGTTATAAGTTAAAAGCACCTACGGTTACGTGCAGAACTAAGCCTAAGAGAACTCTAGTATATATTTCTCTAGTATATATTATCACCATTAAATGTTTCATAAATGCATTGTGATTAGTTTGGGTCAATCAGATTCAGTCATTCACACCGTAATCAAACTCATAGCCATAGGGCCTACACTTGAATACAATCAACATCTACCATATCATTTGCAGTATATTATCGCCCATACGACACAAATTAGGAGCGAAGACAACTAACTACAAGGCATCTTATGTATAAACCTGTCTATGTATTTCTATATCCATACATACTTTAAAAGTGTACACCCGGTCTCCATTGTCATCCATATAATACATGAGAAACATGACTAAACGTTCTTTGCGAAACCACCACGAGGACTTCTTGCGTGCGAGAAAGGTGCGAAATACTATGCTGCCATCTAGTGAATAAAATTATAACATGTACTGCCACCTGGCGAATATAAGTTACAACTATCCATGCTGCCATATATACAGTATAATATATACCAATTATCACTATCAATAACTTAATATTTTTAACGACTAATGTTTATCATATTACATAAAATGTGGAGCACAGTGGTTGAGTAACTAGAGTTTCGGACTCGCAACCAAGAGAACCCTGTCATTTATTCCTGTGCTGCAGTGTTGAACCTTGAGCAAATTCGTTCACTCATCATTGCCATTGGTCCAGTTTATTCAGCTATATGAGAGTACCTGGCTATAGACAGTGGTGGATATTTGTGTGAGTAATCTTCGTGCATTAATTGCAGCATGTGTGGATGCTTCCCAGAAATCTGATTATCAGATGAACTCCTGAAAGTTGGGCATTTAAAACAAAAGGTAGTTACTCAGCAAGGCCAGGTCTAGTCATGGTTATCGGGAACACTGAAATGGGGAGACAAAGGCAATAGACACCTTGTCACAGTATTCCCTGAATCATGAGTTAAAGAAGACAATCAAAACCCAGGAAAGAGGGTAAATGTGTACTGGACTGTGTACACTACACAAACATGCACCATATTTTTATTTCAGTTGACAAACAAGCAAACAGTTTTCACAACATCCACTCGACTTGTCTGAATTTCTACATTCGCATCTATTAGAAATGATTAAACAATGACAACACGGACAAGACAAATATTTAATAGCAAAACGACTAATAGGTAAACCTTATCTTGGTAACTGCCAGTAACATGCAACATAATTATAACTATTATAAATAACACTACAGATTACAATAATCTACACGTTCAAATCCAACTATGTCAAATTATCAAATGTTTTTTGAAATTGCAGGATTCCTTTAAACTAAAATGTCAAATTATCAAACGTTTTTTTGAAACAATAGGATTCCTTTAAACTAACAACCTTGAGTGATTCTTGTTACAATTTTACAACAAAATGCTTTCCACTGTTCCTTTGTATATCTCCTACTTATATGACATGAATGAACATTTAATGGGGTAGTGTGTTGAAGCAAAAGTTACACGCAGTTCGGTAGCCGGGATTATTGTAAGTTCTCTTCAGAGTATCATACCGCCTCCACTCCATTCCATTCGCTGAAAGTAAACAACTGTGCACAGTGAACATTATACTCTGTTATCTATATTCAAAATCTAATGGATTAATCTAACACAAATATATAATTAACAGGCTCATGTAGAGAAAGAAAGGTAAGTTCTTATTTAGCACGATATCCGGTCTTTTAACTGGCTTTATACTTGACCCCTAGCAGATAGGTTCATTCCAACACCACATTGACTTCTACGGAAGACATTCAGCCACACAGCAATTTCTACACAAAGATTTCTTTCAAATATATATCCACCATAAGAATTAAGAAAAACATATTGTCGGCTGAAGTTAGTTTGATGATTTTTAACACTCATGAAAAAAGTGAAGTAAAACATTAATTTTAAATTGTTAATTCATGATTATAACACATATTTTTGTGTGTGAGAAATAGACAGAACCCTACTAGGTGGCGATTTCAGCAACATTGGGTAGGTGGGTGAAACAGAAACAGTGAGGTAGCCCACATGGCATATCTTATTACATATACCAGGGAAACATTGTGTATGTACCTGTTGTGGCTCTACGAAGGCGAGCCAGTCTGAAGGGTGTGTGGGCAGTAGCCCCATCACTTGGCACTTGTAGATGGCGAGTGCGAGACCCAGCAGATTACCAACAAAGTACACGATACGTTGCAGCAACGCCTGTTTACCCTCGATCATCTTGAACGCTGCAACAATGCAGCAAGTTATCTAGTGTGAGACAGTGAGATAATGTTTTGGAAATAATTATGGGTAGATGCTGATTAGAACACATTTTTAAACATATTTTTGGGTCTCAAAACTCAAATATTTTAAGCATACTGTATGGTTAACCGTTTAGAAGTTGAGCGCCCAAAGGCATTCGAACGGACACTTCCCCAACCATCCAAAAGCATCTTTTAGCTTGGATAACTCCTGAAGGTGGCGTCATCTTCTGAATTAATTATAAATGACTTATAAATGTAACTTGTGCCATTGGATTCTTTAGTGTATCTGGTGTGCGTTAAAGGTGGCTTTGTAATGAGTTTTTTAACGAGTGTTGTTTGCAGATAAGCGTTGCATTCTATGGAAACACACCTTTATACAGTGTACCATGTTTCACACATTTAATAAAAAAGTTTATTAGTAAATTTAGCACTGTGTGGAATTCAATTATCTTCAAGATAAGCACAACTTGCAATGTCAGGAAACTAAGTACAAAAACAATAAATGCAAAAAACTAGGTGCACTCATATCTTGGTGATTTTGTGCGCATGCTCTATGTATATTCAAAATGCATTTCATAAAATGATGTGATGTATAAAGGGTAAATAGAACAAACACGGTACTTGTAAAATGCAGTGATAACACAAATCTCTATTTCCCTGTTTATAATTATTTTTGTCTGTGTGGAAAAAACTGTCACTTTATTTGTCTGCCCCAAATGAGTAAGTAGGCTATTGACCTGCTGCCGTAACTTACTCTGCTGGACTGCCATGAGAGCCTGGATGGGGCGGATGAACATCATGCCAACCATCATGATGGGGAAGATGGAGATGGAGTTGCCTGCCATCCACATGATGAACAGGTTCATTGGAACCTGCTTTATTGGCGCCAGGGCAATGTCCCATGATTTCTGAAAGCAAAACCATTCATCATTGATATAACATTATTATAATGAGTTCACATGGTTAATTTGACCTTGTCTTTTCTATTACCTATGATCCTCCTCTCAAGCCATGGGTTGTAATTATTAACAGGAAGTTCCCTGAATCAGTTATGTGTCATCCCTGTCTGAACATCATTGTAAACTAGACTAGCCGATTCCTTAGTCCTGTGTCTTTAACAAGGTTGTTCTACTAAACAACTGGATGGCAGTACTAGCATAATATTCTTAATTGTAGCTTCACATGGTTATTTTAAGAATTCTTTCAGATCTTTAAAGGCATAATTAAAGGAAATAAAAAGAAGGCATTAGTTAAAATCCTTTTTCCATGTGTACACAAAGTTTAACATTGTATGTAACATTTGACAACATTAACCAAATACAGAAAAATACATTTGTAGCATAAATTCGATTTTAAGCCCGTCTGTGAAGCGATTCCCGCGGAAAATAAAATTTTAATGAGCTAGCCGATCACATGGTATCGTGATGTCACTTATGACACACACTCACATCAGGCCGACCCTTTCCATGCATTCAGAGCATGTTTACAAGGATAGCTTTTGGGTCGAAACGAGTGTCAGAACGAGTTATTGTGCAATATTCCGACATAATACAAACACTAGTCATCATAGAGGAACAAACATTTATCTTACGGTTCCACATGAATCGAATTTTATTCAAAACAACGAATGCGAATGGGCCTACAAGTCGACTAGGTTTCGCCGAGCTTGTGCTCGTTTTCAGAATAATTATATCGAATGCAATCAACGGGAGATAATCTACACCAATAAACATACATAGCAAACATATATTGTATCCAGCTACATAAAGAAACGTGTATAATCTCATATCACTAGAATATCGATATATGAAGGAGTTGTACAATTTATTATAACAACTTAAATCAGTCAGAGAGTTTCCGTTGGTCCCGCTAGCTCAGTGGGTAGGCGCGTTGGTTACTTGTCATTTATTTTTAGAATCGGGCGACGCCGGTTCAATCCTGACAGCATGCAAACCTTTGATTTTCTTTACACTTTTTTTGTTTATGTTTTCACGAAGTAATATAAACAAAATCATTTTATACTATAATGCACTGTTTATAAATATTTTTTTTATTTTTGTAGTAATTATTTATTCGCCACAAAAATGAAAATATGGTCATTATATATAACAATGTTTCTAAATTGTATTTATCCAGACAGATCTCAATCTGTTTTCACATATATAATTACAATATATTACCGTACAATATTAAATTAATAAATTATATATCTATTACATTATATTTGTTTGGATAAATAAAATTTAGAAACATCATTATATAATGACCACATTTTCATTTTTGTGGCGAATAAATAGTTACTACAAAAATAAAAATTATTTACAAACAGTGCATTATAGTATAACATTATTTTGTTTATATTACTTCGTGAAAACATAAACAAAAAAGTATAAAGAAAATCAAAGGTTTGCATGCTGTCAGGATTGAACCGGCGTCGCCCGATTGTAAAATAAATGACAAGTAACCAACGTGCCAACCCACTGAGCTAGCGGGACCAACGGAAACTCTCTGACTGATTTAAGTTGTTATGATAAATTGTACAACTCCTTCATATATCGATATTCTAGTGATATTATGAGATTATACACGTTACTTTATGTAGCTGGATACAATATATGTTTGCTATGTATGTTTATTGGTGTAGATTATCTCCCGTTGGTTGCATTCGATATAATTATTCTGAAAACGAGCCCAAGCTCAGCGAAACCTAGTCGACTTGTAGGCCCATTCGCATTCGTTGTTTTGAATATTAATTTGATTCATGTGGAACCGTAAGATAACTGCTTGTTCCTCTATGATGATTAGTGTTTGTATTACGTCGGAATATTGCACAATAACTCAATCTGACGCTCGTTTCGACCCAAAAGCTATACTTGTAAACATGCTCTGAATGCATGGAAAGGGTCGGCCTGATGTGAGTTTGAGTCATAAGTGACGTCACATCTCGGCATCCTGAAAAGCGCGCCAAAAATATGCATATTCAAAAATATCTGGATGTACACCATAAAATGTGGAATTTCTAATTCATTGATTTTTTTGTTTTTTGTTGCTTGGTGGACGTGGAAATAGATAGCAGGATGTAATATAACATGAATTCGAGCAATAGATGTTTTTATTCCCTTTAAGTCAGCAGAAGACACTATCTATACCTTAACAATCAGGTCCGTGCTGGTGTCTTTAACCGCGATATCTTGCAAACATTTGTCTGTGTATCCGAGTGGAGCCGACAATTCTCGTTCACCTTGTCTGTCTTGGCGTTGCCTATAAATCACCACCAATCAGTACATTCAACAGTTATAAGCGACTATATATTATAAGGCTTCCATCAACATTAGCAGTGTGAATACATGTTTGATACATCAATGACTATGGCTTCCCTTTCTACTTGCCATGTGGAACAGGAAGCCATTGTCTTTGAAAGTTTTGTTTGGGATGGCAATTTTGTTCACTTTGTTACCTCATTGTTTAGTTATTAATATTTTTTTATTGTTATTACATAGGCTATAGCTGTATAAATTAATTACTAAACTTGTAGCTATACTTACAGCTAATTATTGGATTTTTTGCCACACTGATTCAAGGAAAACACTGACACTGTCAGTGACTGAGTGAGTGTCCTCACCTCAATCCTCACTCGCACTTTCACTGACACAATCAGTCTCAGTCACTCATCATTCTTACAGGTTCTTACAGGTCCTCTTCTGGCTTCTAGGCTGTGATGCCTCTTATGCCAGCTCTGATGTTTGTCGTCAAACTATATGGTGCGCATGCGTCTGACGAGTTGTTCCATAATAGGGGTGGGGCTGTGTAATCGAGTTTAATTGGGTGGTTTTTCCATAATTTGTCTAATTTCCCCTCAAAGGACTGGACTGATGGAGCCTCTACCACAGACTGTGGGAGGCTGTTCCATACGTCCGTGCATCAGTGTATAAATGAATTTTTTTTTATGTTTAACCGACAACGTCCTTTGAATATTTTTAGGTGATGTCCTCGCGTACATGATTCAGTATCCCTCAAAGTTATAAAGTTTGATGTCACAGCTGTATCATATTTGTCTGTTAAAATCTTATATAATTCAATCATGTCTCCTCTGAGGCGACGATATGACAGAGTTGGTAATTTTAGTCTTTGTAGACGTTCATTATATTCAAGATCTTTAAGACCTGGAATTAATTTGGTTGCTCTACGCTGAACATTTTCAAGAGCTGTAATGTGTTTCATTAAGTAGGGAGCCCATACTTGATTTGCATATTCAATATGTGGGCGGACGAGAGATTTAAAAACAGTAGAAAAACACTGTTCATCCATGTAATCAAAAGTGCGATGAATTATCCCCATCATTGAATTGGCTTTATTAATTTTTTCCGACATATGTGCCTCAAAGTTTAGTGATGAGTCAAAAGTGACGCCAATATCCTTCACCTTATCCGTACTTGCCAGCGTTATATGATCATTAGGTCCCAGTGTGTAACTGTCATTTCTTATGGTTGATGATCCTACTCTCATATGGCTGCATTTGTCTGGGTGGAATTTTATGAGTGATTCGTATGTCCAATGTTCTGCATGGGTAAGATCTTGTTGAAGCTTTGTGCAATCTTCATTGGTGTAAATTGGACGGAAAAGTTTCATATCATCCGCAAACAGGAATACTTCGGAGTTCTTTATAACATCCGGTAAGTCATTAATAAATATAATAAAAAGTAGGGGGCCAATCACCGATCCTTGTGGTATGCCGCTGATGACATCATGCCAGTCTGAAAAAGAATTATTGACCCTTACACGTTGTCTTCTGTGGGCCAACAGAGCTGCAACCCAGCTTAGAATATTTCCTTGAATTCCATAGCTCTGGAGTTTCTCTATAAGTCGTAGATGTGGAACTTTGTCAAATGCTTTCATAAAATCACAATATACTACATCAATACATCCACCGTTATCTAGTGTCTCAGTCCATAAATCGAGTACTTTAAGTAATTGGAGAACTGTAGACCGCCCTTTGATGAAACCAAATTGTTTGTCACTCAACAGGTCATTATCTTTCAAGTGTTTAGTGATGGTATCTCTGACTATGCCTTCCATTATTTTTCCTACTATGCTCGTTAGGCTGACTGGCCGGTAGTTATGTGCTTGATTTTTGTTTCCTTTCTTGTGAATTGCAGATATGTTTGCTATTTTCCAGTCTTTGGGTACTATGCCTGTTTTAAGCGACGTGTTAACAATTGTAGATAGTGGAGTGCTAATACTCTCTGCCAATTCCTTTAGTACTCGAGGATGTAGGCCGTTAGGTCCTGGTGATTTGAATATTTTTAGTTTCTTTAGCTTTAAAGCCACTATCGATGGAGTGATAGTGCAAGATTCAACTTTGTTATGACATCTTATTGGCTCCTCCGGAATGTCTCCTTCTGGCTCTCTCGTAAATACGGAAGAGAAGTGATTTGCCAATACCTGTGCTTTTTCCAAATCTGTCTTTGTCAGATCATCCTTGTCTTTGCTTTTTATTAAGTTCGGTATTCCCATTCTTGTGTTCATTTTCGCCTGCGCATATTGCCAAAACTTCTTGGGATTCTGTTTTATTTGATTTATGATATCTTTTTCATATAGTTTCTGTGCCTTTCTTGTCAGTCTCCTGACCTGATTTCGGAGTCGACAAAATTCCTGATAAGTTTGGGCATCTTTGGAGAGAAGATATTTTTTCCACAACCTGTTTTTTCTTTTGATTTTGGTTCGGATTTTCAACTCCAGTGGAACTGGGTATTTTCTGGCTCTCTCAGTTATCACCTTCTTTGGTATGCATTTTCCTTCTGCATATCTAAGCTTAGAAGTAAGGATATCCCATTGAGTTTGCACATCCTCCTGGTGATTAGAAAATTCATCCTCCCAATCAGTGTTTAGCATGTCTTTCAATTTGGTGTAATCCCCCTTGTCGTATTTATAAACAGTTTTGCTGATTGGTTCATAGACTGGCATGCAGTTAAGAACCACCTTAATAATAGAATGGTCACTTCTTCCTAATGCTGAGGCTGTTTCAATTGTTGAGATCTCTGTATCTTCACTAGTGAGGACAAGATCAAGGAGTGATGGTTCTGTTGTACCTCTACCTCTAGTGGGCTCTGTTATATGTTGCACAAAGTAACAATCTCAAAGTTTCTCAATAAATTTAAATTCTTTCTCCTCTGTACTTGCTGCTGTGGTTGACATTGTTTCCCAATCAATTTTAGGATAGTTAAAATCTCCAAGTAGTAGAACACGTGCCCATTTTTTCTCACTTATTTTATCAAGTAGTTTGTTAAGGTTGTCATTGTTCTCTGTGGTACTGTTTGGACTTCTATAAAAGGAGCCTATGAGAAGAGTGTCTTTCCCTTTCAGTTTTAAAGTGCATGATTCATGCCGTGAGTGTGAAAGGTAGTACTAGATTAGGCACTTGTGTCGAAACAAGTGCCCTAGATTAGTAACTTGAACATATATGCTTACTTATTTGCAAGATCTAGTGCCCATTTGTGTCTTTTTCCAAGCGCCCTGCTCGACATTTTCACATTGATGGCGAGAACCGGAAGCTACATAAAAATGGTAACATAATTTATTCAATGTACGTTTCAATTAGATTATTACATATTAATAAAGCAAATATACAACGTATGATCTCTATATGTATGCGTAAATATAATGTCACTAAATGTGTAAGAATAAATAAAACTGTGACGCATAGTTTTTTTTTAAAGACGCATGTATAAGTCGTTATAACGGTTTGTGAAATAAATTGTTATCCTCCCATTTCAGCTATGAAACGGGCACGTGTCCCTTTGATAAAGTAAACACAGTCACAACCGGATATAAAATGACACGAAATGTGTGTAGTACTTACATTTTAATGATACTTCTTGACAATTAGAAACAGTATTGTTGTTATAGATAAGGCTGCTACAATGATTCAGCTTGATTCATAGCATAAACGTTTGATGTTTAATATTTGATGAGCGATAATTGGCGCATATACCACTGTCGGCCTTCATAAAATGGATGAGGCTTTGAAGGGATAGATATTTAATTTTCCTTTCTAAAAGTTTCTATTTGCGATGCTACATTTTTATAGGATGCATATATTAGTAAACACAAGATAAGGCACTTGTATAAAATCCGGACCCACCTCGATTTCGCCGTTATAACGGGAGTTTTGCCTAACTTTGTTTGATACCTCGGTGTGTTAGTTCCATTATTATTATATTCAACGAAGGCTTACATTCAAAATTATTCCAGGCATATTTACGTTTAAGAATATTGCGTCTTAGCCCACATTTGAGGCGTAAATAGCGCCCCGGTTTGCATCAACATACGCTGCTATATCGTTCATTTTACGAGTGCGATGCGGTAACGCACGACCGCACCGGTGCAGACTAGTGCAAACCGGGTTGCTATTTGCGCTTCAAAAGTGTGCAAAAATACAATATTTTTGTAATATAAATATTCTTCCAGGGGATGATGTTGAATTACGCTCTGAGATATCAAAGTTAGGCAAAACTCAAGCTATATCGGCGAAATCGAGGTGGGTCCGGATTCTACACAAGTGCCAAGATAATTCTTCTTCATATTTAAACTGAACAATGTCATTAAGTTGATGGCTGTTGTTAGTGTAGGAGGGTGCAGTTTTTTTGTGTGCATTGCAGTGCAGGTTTACGAGGGTTCTTCGTCTTACTCCTCGGCTGCTAGCCTCCTCCGGAACGTGTCCAGTGATGGGGCAGTGACGGTTGATTCAGGGAGGGCATTCCACTGTCTCAGTGTTCTTGGGAAAAAGGAGAAACGGTAGTAGTCGGCACTAGAATGTGGCACAATATAAGCCTGAGTATGATTATGCCTGGTTGGTCGGTGTACGGGGGTCAGGTACTGGCTGCTGTCTACTGCTACCAGCCCATTCCTCATCTTATGTAGCATTGTTAGCCTTTGATTTTCTCGTCTTTCCTCCAGTGATGTCCATCCAAGCTCTTCTATCACGTTAGATACGCTTGATCTGTATCTGTTTAGGGTGAAGAATGCCGCTCTCCTCTGCACCATTTCAATTTTCTGGATGTTGCCTTTAGTGTATGGGTCCCATACTGATGAGGCATACTCCAACAATGGTCTTACTAATGTGTTGTAGGCAGTGGCTTTCACCTGTGGGTTGTTTATCTGAAGGTTACGTCTCAGGAATCCAAGGGTTCTATTGGCTTTGTTGGTGATGTTGGTAATGTGCTGGTTCCATCGTGGGATAGTGTGATTCCTAGATATTTGGCTGTGCTGACGTGTTCGAACTTGTTGCTGTGGAGTGTGCAGTCATACTCTATGATTTGTCTGTTATGTGTGATTAATTATGCTGGACAACTCTGAACATTTTTGGTTGTTTTACAACAATGTATAAGTTTGCACAACAGTTTGCGCGATAAACTTAAAGTAGTCTTAATAAAGTATTAGTAGTAGTTA
Organism: Paraescarpia echinospica; assembly: GCA_020002185.1. Taxonomy (NCBI): domain Eukaryota; kingdom Metazoa; phylum Annelida; class Polychaeta; order Sabellida; family Siboglinidae; genus Paraescarpia; species Paraescarpia echinospica. The sequence continues at coordinate 56,879,748 of CM034537.1, forward strand.
TTTAGTCAGATCATATTTACAATTACCACGACATCTATTTTTAATTAGTTATTTACTTACATGGTTAAAAATCAATTAAACTGTAACTATACTTTGTTTCCAATCGCAATTGAATGCAATCCTAGCTAACGAACAGCTGCACACTACACTATGCTATCATAGCTGACTCCCAATGTAGACGACAGCAGATTTAATATAGATAGCTTACAATAGAATGACTAAATTATGGTTATTACTACTGCTATTTCATTGGATTAACAATTTTAATATGGATATGAATTGTTCTATTATTATTAATTATATATTAATATAAATTAAATACATTCTTGTTTTAATTACATATGTGGACTTGTTACAAATGAAGCAGTCTTTCTACAGGTATCATCTGAAGACAGAGCCAGAGCACTGGACCTATTTGGAGATTTAAAAAACAAAGTGGGCGATGTTGTCGTACATTTCCAAAACGTCATGAAGAAGGTAGACAATGGAAGCATCTCAACAGCTAAAGTAAGGGGTAATGTAAATCTAACTCATCTCATAAGTGAAATTCAAAATTGTCCCCATATAAACATCCAGAATTTCATATTGATTCAAGCCACCACCTACCCATAGCTAATCATAGCTGCTGGATTCGATTGACATAACAAGGTTGCCAAGATATTACCTACTATGCTGGTCGACCAAACCATGGCACACCCATATATAATGCTATATATATATGTATATATGTTATTGGGGATTTGTGAACTTTGTGTGACCACCCCAAGTACGGCCTGTATTCAGTGTTGTAACAGTAATAATGTCCCTGAGAAGACATAAACTTGTTAGCCAAATGTTGCAATAATGGCAGCATCTGTTGTTCGATGATTCCCTTCCAGGCTCACATTGTATTTATAATTTTAACCTGTTATGTGTAAATCTGGAATTTGAGTGGAAACGCAGATCTTGCATTTCACATTACGAGTGCCTATAGATGCCCTTTAAAAAAAGTCGGATGAGTTTGGACTTGGTGTTCCCATCATTCCTCTCAAAAGTTCTGTAGCATGCTATTCAAATAAAATTATCATAATAATTTATACCATTATGGTTCTTCAGCTTCAGTCTGCAAAATGTATGTAATTCAGAGTTTTTCTTACAAAAGGTACATATTTTATCAAACAGGAAACTATTCTGGTTCTGTATTAAGTTTGTTTTAACTTATAAAACGACACACAAAGTTTGTTCTGTATCTTTCGCGTTTAGTTTTAGTTAGGATTCCATATATATGGATGTGGCATGCAATTGCAGTTAATGTGTTTTGTTTCATTCCAAACACCCCAGGTATACAGAATGCAATCTGTTTTAGTACTTAGCATATTATTATAAATATTGTAGAATTATATATACACCTAATGATAATACGTAGTACCTACTACCCTTGGCTTCATCAACAGCAATGCCGAATTCATGGGCCATGATGTTGAAAATGTGTTTCCATCTGTTGTTTTTTCTTGCATGTCTTTATGTTCCATCATCTTGCATCGTACAACATAGGGCGGCATCTTACTTGCTCAACAAATGTCTCAATCGGAATAGCGGTTAACTTTCATGTTCCCAATTTACTATGGCCTATGCCACCATTTTGAAACTTGGGAAAATACCTCTATATTGACGTACATTTGTACATATGGATGCAGTGTCTGTGTGCGTGCGTGCGTGCGTGTGTGTGTGGCATATTATGTTAGAAATAGTAGTGTTCGACTGTCTTGACGTAACACATTGTATTAATAATATCTTGCAGGGCATCAGCTTCTTGGAAGTGAAATACCATTTACTTTTGGACTACCTCATGAACTTGACTTTTGTCATGTGTCACAAGGTCAATGGGAAGTCAATCAAAGGCGATCCGAGCATTGAAAGACTAGTTGAGATCAGAACAGTAAGTGCTGCATTTTTTTTTATCAAAGGTGTGACTGATATTTAATATAATGTTTTGTGTCTGTTTAAAACACCACCATCAATTCAATTTTTTACTCGTCACGTTTCAGATTCATTTCACGAAGAAGCAAACCTGCCTACTATTCACTATAAGTATGGTGTGCCAGTTTGTTTGGACATAGTTTTTATTTAGTTTTGGTGGAATTATGAGATGAACTATAAAATGAGTACCAAACCGCCTGGTTTGAAATAGGACTTCAGTTGGGAAATGATGGTTGGGCCAAACACCTGCGAATAGACACGTCAAATTCATGTGATTGCACCGAAGATGCTCAATATCATGGCCGCTTTATTTACATGACAAGTGTGCCGTTTTTGGGGGCAAGTGCTTATACCATTGAGATGGCTATAAGGAGGGCTGAAGTCTAATCTTACCTGAGATATTGGAGGATGTACAGTGTTTGGGAAAGGCTATGGTGCAATTGTTTCTTGTTGTATTCCAATGCTTGGTCTCGCGAAAACCTTGTGACCACCAAGTTCAATGGCTTGGTGCTAAATCTCGGCCGGACAATCGCCATTTACAAACTACCAGATGTAACAGCCAAAATTGTCTCTTTAGACGATTACAAAAGTATGCAGGTTTTGTTAAGCAGTGCACATGCAGGACTGCATGACATTGTGAAATCAACTATTGGATATGGGTGAGTGCTCATTTTTAAATCCCTGAAACTCACAATTATCAGGAAACAACCCTGGATAATGATAATCCAAACTGTCAAAAAATGCACTTTTGTTCGAGTCCATTTTGAAGAAAATAATCCCGCTTTACAGGCAAGTGCACAAAAACTGGTAGTAACTGGCATGAATTGTTTTAGGTGTTGGAGAAAATGCGGCCGATTGATCAGAAGCTGAGATATCAGATCGACAAACTCATCAAAACTGCTACAACGGGAGCTGTTGGTGGGTAGTGGTGGTCGTTGCTGAATTGTGGCATATAATGCATGCTTTAATAAAGAATGGCAAAGAACATATAGTAAGGTTGTTTTATCTAAAGCCGTCATAAACAAAGTTGTCCTGTTTTGTGGGTGACGGGTGATAGTGTGCTCCACGTAGGTCTAATTAAAATGCAGTTGTCCTTTCTTTATTTTTTCATATTACTATTAGAAGTGCGTAATATGTACTTGGTACAGTGGGACCTCACTATAAAGGTCACCTTTGGGACTGGAGAAAAGTGACCTGAATAGCGAGGTGACGGTATTAGCGGAACTAATTTCTTATACATAACTGCCACAGAAATAATTTGGGACTATCCTAGTGAGCTTAATTGCGAGATGGCTGCATTACCAAAGTGACCATAAAGAGAGGGTTGACTGTGTACTCTTCCATTACATTGTGTAAGTTGTAAAAGTTAAGTTACCGTCATTCTAATGGGAGACGTGTTGACATATGGAACATTGTGAATGTATATGTACTATGCTTTGAAAGTTATTTGTAAAAGTTAGAAGATAGAATAAGATTGCTCTTGCGAAGTGATCTGTTACGTGTTGGCCACTCCCTTGTAGGCGAGGACGACCCATTGAGGTTCAAGGCCAACCCAGGCAACCTTGCCAGCAAGGTCAGTGGATAAGGACATATTGGTAGATCTGTTATCCAAACTGGGAATTTACGGATTATTATCTAAGACTAAGAAGACTGAGGCAGAGGTGCAAGGACCTAAATGACGATAGAAAGAGGCGAGTGGGCCTTGATGTGTGAGGAGTTGCACTTACAATGCTCCAGAGTAGGCATATTAATACGTATTAATACATCGATGATGTAAAGTACTCATGAATATGTATATATCACGACATGTAATATTAACTGACGAACCTTATTCATAACTTTGATGAGAATTTGTATCATAATTTTTTTGAAACGAAGAAAAAATGAATGTAAGTTGATATGAAATGTTGTGTTGCCAGATGGAAGAGGAAGAATCTGGGGAGAGCGGGGGAGAGGGAGAAGGGAAGGCGGAAACGAGTAAGGTGTACAAGCCACCAAAACTAGCAGCGATGCATTACGGTAAGTCACCATTGCGTTGCTCTCCTTCTGGGGTCTGTGGTGAGGCTAGGCTCGATACTGACCCTCAGTCGTTTTGTTTCTTCTATCACTGCACCCACACTGCCATCTCCACCCCTTCTCCTCCCCCTATCCACCCACATCTCCGCCCCCATTGCCTCCCCGTCATCACCTAGCTTTATTTCATCATCAGCAGCATCAATCCCTCGTAGCGAGGATGATCTTTCCACGGATGGTCGATGTCATTTGGTGTATTCATAGATGGGTTATGAGTCCAATCTGTGCTCGGCACAGCTTCCCATGGTGAGAACATGTATATCTTTATCTAGAGATCTGTCCACCTGCCTTTTGTATGAGTTGTATTCATTTTTTGGATGGGTGGACACTTGAGTTTGTATGGGTGGAAATTTGAGTTTGGATGGGTGGAAATATGCAGAGCAAATTTTGTTTATTTATATGGTTTAAAAATGTGTGCCACACTTGTCAAGATTTACTTATTTGAAATCGTAATCACACCCTAACCTTCGCCAGTCCCTTGCTCTAATAATGACTCTTGCTTGTCCCTGTTAACAATTCTGCCCAATGATTCTTGTATGCTGTGCCTCTGAGGTGAGATTCCTGGGGATATTGGTGCTATAGAAGTTTAGTATTATTACTATCTGTTTGTGTTTAGAGGGAGATGAGACACAGAAGGAGAGATTGGAACGACAGATGGAGAAGACACGCAAAAGGGCCCTCAGTAGCAGCATCATGCAGGATCTGAGACGTGAATACGACGACGGACCTGAAGAACTCAGGGTGAGTGGCTGGAATGTAGAACCCGGATTCAAATCCTGTGCTGCCATGTCGAACCTTGGGCTAGGTTGTTCACTCCATGTTGCTCTGGTTCACTCAGCTGTGTCAATGAGTACCTGGCTATAGACAGCGGTGGATATATGTGTGTGAATAGTCTTTGCTTTAATTGCTGCATGGCTAAATGCTACCCAGAGAGGTTGAGATGGTGTTCGATTGAACAGGTCTGTCAGAGAGTAAAGTGTAAAGCGCCTTGTGCAGTCCTGAAGACTGGATACTGCGTTATATAAGAACTTATCTTTACCACATGAACAGCCTGGGAGAAGTGATGGAAGGGAGGGTGGGAATGGGGAGATGAATTATCCTGAACTGTAATTGTAACAACCTGATGAAAATTGTTGATGTTGGCAACAAGGATGCCTTCAGGGATGTCACTGTTTTGTCACATGAAGACAAGTAGTGAATTAATAGCATGTTTCAGTTGTGAAGATGTGCGTAACAGACATACAGTATTTGTTGCCTCTTTAAAAACATTTGAAAAGCAAAGGAGACAGTGACAACTTAGGTGTGAGGGTGGTGTGTGTTCGTGTGCAAGATGAGATTTGAAAAGAAACCCTGTTCAAAATTGGTCCAGAAATGTCATCATACTTTACTGTCTTTACAACTCTGTCAGTCCATCAAGAAAACTGAGCATTGGAAATGTGTTGACCAAAATAATCATTGGTTAGTTTTAAAATGCTTTGCTGACTGTAAGATTTGTACTTGATTGTAATGATAATTATAATTAAATACATTTTTTTTCTAGGATGACGCCGACTTGCATAGGGCAAAGCTTGACAGAGCTGGCAAGGAACGAACAACGTAAGTCTTGACTTGTTATTATTTGCAGACCATTATAAATATCACTATACAAGATACATTTTGTTAAACTTGTTTTCTGTTGAGTGATTGATTTAGTTTATTTAGTAAAATTATATACATGATAAATATTAATAAAAATAGTGTTGTATATATACAATACCAAGGATAACACATAAAAACACAGTAGTACACTTATTTCCAAAGTGGTCCTCAGAAATTTAGGATAGTTATGGAAAGTCAGTTTTATTTATGCACATGTTCAAGAACAGGCAGTCAAATTATGATGATAATCGTCTTTTCCCTGTGCAGTAACCGTTTTTTAAAGATATGTTTAACATTTAAAATGTGTTTCATAACAATAATAACAATAGTGTATAATTAGTAATATTAGGAAGTACTTTGTTCTCAGCACAAGTTCAAAAAGTGTATTATATTAATTAATGAAATGATAACTGTACAATGTAACTGTTGCCATAAAAACATTGCAAAATATGCGCTCGCTGTCGCAGGTACGAAGAGAAATATTTTATGCGGATGTCAGTCGCAAAGAAGGAAAAGGTTGGTGTACATATAGTTTATAAATTCTTGTGTCATTTCCTCAAAATGAATTGATAACACATTAACAAAAATTAACACATGGTGTAAATGTAGTGAAATATTTGTTAAAACTGTAATCAAGACCATTTTATTCTACACATGCCTGCCATAGGCTGCCAACACCTGCATATGAAAGACTTATATATACAACTGTGTTGCCTCTACCTGGACATTGGCAGTTTTCAGGTATTATTACTAATCTGTGATAAAACCTTTCACCTTAATAATATTGTTAGAGCAGTGTCATAACTACAAGCCTGGTCTTTTCACATTCTTTTATGAAACAACAGTAGTGTGACTTACATAATGACATTTTATTATTAAACAACTAGACAATTCAACTCACATCGACGTTTCAGTCGCCTTTGATGCGAGTCAAATTTTCAAGTTGTGTAATAAGAATATTTTGTTATGTAATTATTGTTCCAACTTGATAACATTTTCACAAAAGTAGTGTGGCTTGTATTATGATCTGAGCTTTGCAATCATTTTCAGAATGAAGCAAAACGACTTCGTACAATGTCTGGACTTGATACACTGACAAAGTTTGGAGACATCCGCGCTTTGACGGGAAACCTGGAATCACAGGAGGTGAGGCATTCTGAGAGAGGTTAGAATGTCAAATGTCTTCCTTCCAAGTAGTTTTACTGGATGGCAAATGATCATATTGCATCTGTTCAGTAATAGTTTCAGACATATACTGTACGGATATACCTTATATAGAATACAGATTTTTTGGTATGGATTTGCGTACAATGGAAACATTTTGACAAACTACACATTTTCTTTTATATTTTCCATCAACTATTCAAGTCAAAAATACAGATTTCAACCCACATAATGTGGCAAGCATGTACGAAACTAAAGCTATTTTCCACGAGAATATTCTCTAGCTTTTACTCATTGAACATATCAGTTTTAAATTTATTTTGAAATAAAGGCAGTTTTAGACGAAAAGATGTATGTTTGTCTTGGCATAATTTGTCAGGCTTAGATGAATTTAGTCCATTGTTTTTGTTTGTGTATATGTTTTACCATGTATGCAATACAAAGGCATAGATGCGTCATTATTCCTGGCTTATCTGATCTTTGACACAACAGTTTACTAAAATGTTTTGCATTTATTGCCCGAGCCATCAGCTCAGCCCATGTCTCCATGTGTCATTGGTTGTGTTTGCAGGAAGACGGTATGCAGCGGAAGAAGAAAAGAAAGGTGGGTGGAATGTGTTATGTAATCTTGTAAAATAAGATAAACAAATGTACATGAACAGTGGTAAGCATGTTTCGATCGAAAAAAAGAGAGTGTGCTTGTTAATTTGTATGTCTGGCCTGGGTGCCTTAACGTAACTGTAAACCTTGTTTGGCATACTTCAACATGTTTAAGATTCAGCATAAGAATGAGGGCGGGCAACATATACTTGGGGCTGGCAACCTTTTCGAATGGAGGGCCAAATAAGTGAGAAGGGCTATCATTTGCCTAATGTTCGTGCGGACTGATATATTATGTTACAAATATATAAACATTTTAGCTCCAAACCTTTGACAGTGTATTCAATTAATAATTATATATTATTATTGAGCATTAAGGTGGAATTTTGATCAGTTGAGTATTAAAAAGTATACTTTATTCATGTTGTTGTCTGTGCTGACGTTTTGACTAGTTTGCCACCTGGGTTTGTTGCCGCGGGACAAAGTGCCCCACGTCTAGCTGCAGACTTGTTCCTGCGAGCTTCCGTGTGTCATGCAATTGCCCGCAGTTAGTTGCATCCCTGTCTTGCGTTTCATGAAATTGATCTTCGAGTACTGCTGCTAACATTGATTTTGCCACCCTTTCAAGGGGGTGACACACGCAGTAGGGCACAGAGTGCTTCTCAGAGGCACCTGCATCGTGTCGAACCTTTTCAATCAACAAAACATCTCATTTAGTTCTTTCTCCCATGGAAGGTGCACCATTCAAATGCATGTTGTCATTCCGTGCAGGCTGTATTGTGTGTCATGTCGCTTTTAGTCCGCAGGCCGCATGAAATAGCTTCACGGGCTGTAGCTTGCCTGTGGGCTGCAGGTTGCAGACCCCTGACAAACGTAGACCTTAGTCTACCTTTACATAAAATTCCCAGAGAAGTGATGTAATAGGATGTAGCATTCTGTGTAAAGGCTGGGATACGCTGGCACTTCTTGCCTGACCAGACCAGACTACATCAGACTGAAGTGTATCCACAACACTGACCAGCACCGACTGCGCTATACTGGTTACACCATATTCACGTAAACCTGAAAACTTTCAAATACGTCAGACCGAAACCAACTAGTCCCGACTACAGTTGACGTAATGGAAAGTTTTCAAGTTTACGTGGTTATCACATCACAACGGCTTCCAGTATAGTGCTGTCAATGTCGGTCAGAGTAGTGCAGCGGTTCTTAACCCCTGGATCGAGACCCAAAATTGGGTCACTAAGCCATTATGAGTGGGTTGCCAAGAGTTGTCAGTGATTTTCCGGAATATCCTTTATTGTCCTGCTTGTTCGTACCCGTTATTTTTTAGACGAATAATTTATGCAATATGTTGGATGAATTTTAAACGCCGTATGATATACTATTATTTCAGATTCATCCAACATTTAGCATAAATTGTTCATCTTGCATGAATCTGACATGGCTTGTTATATTTGAGTGATTCTGCCGAAAAGTGTCATGCACGAATTGAGTGAAAATCGTTGCCGTTTTCGGTTCACTTCATATCAAATCATTCAAAGTGCAATTTCAGAGACAAACATCGCTGTACGTTGTCAGCATATACAGGCATACTACATTGTCTATCAAACTGTCCGACTCCTCTTGTCTCAGAATGATGTCATCAGCGTAATATCTGTCAAACATTGTCAAAATGGTACAGTCATCCCGACTTCATCCGCAATCTCTCTTTGCTTTTGATTTACAAGAGTTGTCCTTTTTCTGACAAAAATCCATTGAAAGGGCACTGATTTTGTTGTACTTCTGTGTTTATTTAGCATGTTTATCACATGTTTTCATTTAAGCCCTGTCGTTTATTTTTGTTATTTTATGTTGACAATTGTTTAATCACAAGTTAAATGTTTGAAGGCATGGGTTGACAAGCAATTCCTGTGACTGCAATTTGGAGGGAGTCTGGTGTGGTCTGGTCTGGTCTGGTGTGGTCTGGTCTGGTTGGGCATAAAGTGCCAGTATAGTCTGGCCTTAATGCATCGTTTAGTAGACAGGAAGCTATCTAACACAGAACCTGCTGGATGATGCATCTCTTACTGAAATGTGTCATGTTCTGGCCTTGTTTATTCGGTCTCTAGTGCATCTTTGCCATGTTTGTCATTTACTGAAACTTAATTATTAAATTTTTCAGGCTGGTGCTAAGGGAAAGAAAGGTATTGTCTGTTTTTTTCTATTTTAATGATCATTCAAAGACATTACATGTGTCTTGTAGTGAATATGTCAAGCCACTATATTTTCTCTTCAAATTTATACGTTATATAAACTTATAAACATATTGCATTAGCCATTACAATACATAAACACTAGTATAGCATCAATAAAACAAATATATAATTAATTCGGAACCACTGTGATATAGATCGACTATTCATATGGAACTTTGAATGTTACTTGTTTAGGTGTCTAACAAACAGTTTTTATTATAAATATATTACTAATGTGCTAATCTGTGTAAATGGTGATTTTAACTTGCTAATACTGCTCTTATGTGATAATATATGTTTTCAACAACTGAAGATTTTAATTTGTTTTTAGGTTCAAAGAAGAGGAGAAAGAAGTTTCATTGATTCAATGCTGTTTTGTAGACCATCGTATTAACTAATAATAAATAAATAATTAACAGGAACTGTTGATTTTCGTTTGTAACAGTTGACTGTCTTTGCGTGTCACAAGTTATGCGTTGCACAGTGCTGTGGCAATATGGTATTGTCATGTGTAAACTAGCAGTTGATCACTAGAGGTCAGTGTTTACAATGAACTGACAGTGCAGTTTTCCACTTCGCATCATACCAAAATATTACGAATTTATTTACTAATAAAATAGCTGGGTCATTTTGTTAACCTTTCCTTTCATTCGTCAGACTGCTCTTCCTACGATTGCTAATCAAGCGATGACGTCATACTATATTAGACTAAGATTAGACGAGGGATGAGAATGAGGCAGGAATCGATTGTAACATTGTGGCTACTTTGAGGATATGATTCTATGCATGCTGTTTCCCAAAGTCAACATAGCTAATGTTGGTCTACTATATTTACTGAACTGAAAATGGCTGGTGTCTCGTGATCGAACATTTAGAAAGACAGTTTGTAAAGATATTATTGCAATGATAACATCTTGTGGTATAAGAATTGTTCCACACTGTCATGACAATACAACAAAATTGTTTGTCAACATCACAAAACATTAATTGATAATATTCTTTTTATTCTGAAATGTACAACAAAGTATTAAATATATATATACATTCAAGGTTGTATAGTTGAAAGTTAATAAATAAATAAATAATGTAAATGTCTGTATGACATTGAAATATATTTACCTGCAAGACACACATTGGAATAAAGATCATCACCATAGTTAGACATTAAAATATATTTATGTAAAAGATGAGCAAATGCGAAGTAGAGACGCATATATAAATACCAGAATGTGAAAACATAAATATCAGTATAGGTCAATTTGCTATATGTAGTCATGACTATTTATGTATATCATACTGTAATTGGAGGTGTCACGTCTAAGTAGAACTACCGCTTTTGTTTTGTTTTGTTTTGTTTTAGGGTAGTTAAATTTTTATGGAATCTCAAAACCACTCAAACCAGTTTTATGGTTAGGGAATTATGTTCACTCTTTGAATCCAACTGTACAGCCAAACCAACATTTCACATAGACAATGCACCAAACAAATTCACAAATGAATGTATCACAAAACTGAAAAAATGTCGGGCCAGTAGCAGAACCCCCACCCACACTCACCCCATGAGCACGGCGTGAGGCTTGTGGTGTCAGATATTATACAATTCCTGTCACGAAAAGCGGTGTATCTGCTTTTTGTACAATATTACATGGCACCTTTGTTTACTGACAAGGTTGTTCAAGTTCAGTGTGAAACACAGAATGCACATTGGTATTGGTCAACATCTGAATGATTGTAAACATCTTCATTTGTTCCATTCATATGCAAAATATTTAAAGAAACCTTTGTAAAAAATGTTTTCAATATTTGCTGTTATCTACGCCTTCTCTGTCTTGCAACTGTGGCTATAGGAAACCATGTGTATTTTGACGAGTATAAAAATCACATCATATTACGTTATCTTGTAGATATAAGTCTAGCTGCTTTGCAATCTTCAGATAAAAGTTGGATTTATATAATATGTTGTGTTGATTTAAACAATCCCTATCTTTTGGCACTCCAGTGGAATTTATAGAATAGTCACAACAACAAAACAGAACACCAGCTTCCTGATGTCATGCCCAGCATTCCTACGAATGTCTGCTTTACACATTCATGTTTATAAGAGATTTCTACTTGGTGCAGAAACTAGATACAAGAATACTTTTAGTATTAAAACACATCAATGATGCACTGCATGGAACTAAAACACGAGCTGAATACGATAACTTTCTGTACATAAGCAAACAGTTTGCAATGATGCAGTTTCAAAGCCGTGCAAGTGGCAGTCATGGCTCCCCTCTGTCCAACGGGTTTGACACTGATGTACACTTCGAGTCTCGTTCCTTGACAACTTGAAGTCGACACAACACGCACGTCTTGATGTCGGCGTGCAAGTCTTCACTGGCAATGGAGAACGGCTTGCCACATTCCTCACACTACAACAATGACACAGACTCTAACTCAGCTTGAGCCCAGCTACAAGGCTGTGTTTATAATCGACAGAACATAGTGCATAACTGGAGTATACCATCATCATCAACTGACACAACTGATTATGATGGATGTTTTTACGACTGCACCTATTGTAACGATCATAGAAAACATGCAGTGTTGCGAAAATGGTTCAAGTTATCTAACCTTTATTAAATGTTCACTACGAATACTTCATGAAACCGTCTTCTTCCCAACTGGCGGTTCGGAATCTTTGCTAGTCTAGTATATATATTAATATATATATAAAACGATATATAACAACTTATTTGTAGCTGTATTTACAGATTCCTGCATGTAATTTTTCTTTGCCAAAGGTGCAGAAATTAATCATTTCAACTTCGATCCCTCGTCCATGAGCCTGTCAGATTAACAAGTACTTAATTAAGACACCTGTGTACCTTGTACATGTTCATTCCAAAAGCTCTCTTCTTCTCCATCAGCGCCGGCATAGACTGAGACTCCTGGATGTTCCACAGTCTGATCGTCTTGTCCTGCCCATGAAAGTTGGTTGGCAAACTTGTCGTACAGTCAGTTAGATCAGATAGGTAGAAGTGTGTTGTGATCATTCTGTTTTATGTTAGAACAGGGGTCGGTTCACGAAGCAGCTAAGAATGTTTTTAACACTAAAATGATTGTCTAAATAAATGACACTTTGAAATACGAGTTTATGCATACACGTGATGCTAAATAATTGCGTAACTTTAAGAACACTTCATGAAACCAGCTCATGGACTATTGTGGTCTGTTTCAACATTTTTAATTGGAAAATTGCAAGAAACATTAAATTTAACAGGTCTACAAACAAAACTGCACTTGCAGATGGTTGCTTTTTACAGAAAACAATCCTGTATTAATTTTCATCTTAATCATAGACAGTATTTGAACATAAAAGTAATTTAATCTTGAAAATTGTCTTGTATAGAAATAAGTTCTTACAGTGCATCCAGTCATTAGGACTGTTAAAACCATTAGATGTCACCCCCGACAGACATACATATCAGGAAGAATTCAGCCATGCTGAAATTACTGCACACGATACTCGTATTCATATCCACCACTATCAGGTACTCATTTATGCAAATGAATTTTTCTAAGCTTCAAAAGAGGGAAGCAAGACGATTTTCTAGATTGAAAGTCCTATGTCGCCATATGGTGGGTCGAGAATCAACCAACTTAATCACCTGTTTCCTTTGAGAAGACTTACCTTGGAACACGACAGCACCCACTTCTGATCTGTACTGAAGCAGACATCTTCAACCCAGCCTATATGACCCTGAAAGTTAAATGCAGTGGACGACAGTGAAAATTTCAATATTTTTTAGTGAATCGCTACATTTACTAAACAAGAGTGTAAGCAGAGGACTGACCTGGTGTACTTCATTAAATTATGTGTTTGCTGATTTGAAAATAATAACATTTTAATATGTGCTGTTGTATTTAGCATAACAAGCATCAGAAAGAGGATATACGGTTGATTTCACAAGACAGAGGGAATCAAGAATATCCAATGGTGTTGCAACATGTTTTGAGATATGCATACATATTTTGTGGGCTATTAGGTATGGTAATAAAAATAATTTCACACATAACATGTTACATTGCTACATTTTAGCATGGAGCAGTAACAAATGACCGAGCTTGACCTCCGATTTCCGAGGCCGCAAATTTGCCGCTGACAACACCAACCTGAAGTTTCACTTTCTGCGTTGACGTTGCAACATCCCAGATACAAACACGAGCATCGTAGCCCCCTGTCACCAGTTGCTGGCCTGTCACAACAATTTGATGGTGATAAAAATATTGAATGGTTATGCAAATGTTGATGAGGGTATTTGTTTAATTAAAGGATGCAGTGCAACCAGAGGGCACAATGCAGCACTAGTTAAAGAACGGTGCAGGCTTGATATGAGAATGTACTAATTTTTACAGAGGACAGTAAATGACTGGAACAGATAATTTGATGATTGTTTAATTCTAGCAGTGTGTATGTATTTTAAAATAGAACTGCTATCTGATAAGGGCGGATTATAAAGGCTTCCTTGTCTGCATGCCATCTGGAGCAGGACGCTTTGGATAGCAGTCTTGTTAAATATCTTGTTAAATACCACGGTGAGATTTATCGTGCAGCACAAGTATTGCAGTTCAGCAACAGGTCAAGTTTGTTTGTCCCAACAGTTTTTTTTACTGTGAACTTATGAAATCATACTTAAATTGATCGCATGAAGTGGTCGAAATATACAAAACAGTTTCTTTAGAGGTAAGTTACCAAGTAATTATAAAAACAAAGAAACGGGATCATCAATCCATTCAAGGATTCCTAAATAGGGTTATGTGTGATTCTGTGCTGTGGAGATAAAATAGTTTTGAGGCAAGATGTGTTGTGCACCATGCTGTCTACAATTGTCCTATCCATCACTTATCAACAGGTAACAAATACTGACAGTATACTTTATTTATACCGAAATGCGCGAAATGGATATTTACGTGCTTTGCTGACACTCGCAATTATATTGTCCTAGACATGTTTGAATACGAACCATCGACGGAGAAATGACAGGAACTGATACAGCCATCATGAGCCTTCTCTATCACCTGTGCTCCATCGTTGCTGCAACATAAGCAGTAGATATACACAACTATGGCAGGTAACATCACCATGTTTATATGCAATATACAATCACAAACCTGGGAAGCATTCAGCATTGTGACAATTAATGTGCAAAGACTATTCGTATACTGTACACAATTATCCACCAGTGTCTAAGTGAACTGGAGCAATGTAGAGTGAACAAATTTGCCCAAGGTTCAAATTGACAACAGGAAGGTTCAAACCCGGAATCTCTTGATTTAGAGCCCAAAGTTTTAACCACTACTCCACTGCACCCCACCACTGTAAGACTCCTGGCACAGATCCAACACAAGCTGGCATAACCAGTTGTACTTTGTCCTATATCCGGTGTTTGTCGGTCTTGATTATGGGAACCATGCAGGCTTGCACGCCCACCATCAAAGATCAATTCCAGCAAATCCCCATGACTACGCATCCGACCGTCCTCGCAGGCTTTGTCTAGCACTGCAGCATTGCCCAATCATAATACTCGCTATTAGGTTTTCGGTGTGGAGGATAATTTGGTAGGTTGATATGCTAGGAGCATTGATGTATTCTGCAGTCTCCAGCTCAGACAGACAGCCACATATATACAAATAATAATACACCCTCGCCTGTAAAGATGCGTAAGTGTCACTATGTGTAAGGCTGATATGTGTGCAACAGTCACATTTTTCTAACGGCCAGGATTCACTGGCACTTTTTGAGCTGACCCGACCTTACTAAACTAGACTCACCCTGATTGTAAAGTATCCACTACACCGGCTGACACTGACTGTGCTATACCTGAAGCCGGCATGACGTCATAATAACATAAACTTGAAACTACTTCGGGACTAGTCGGTGTCAGTCTGATGTATACAAAAGTTTTCACGTTTACGTGATTATGACATCATGCCGGCTTCGAGCACAGTGCAGTTGGTGTCACTCGGTGTAGGGTATAGTGCACACATTGCAGTTGGATGGAGTCTGATCAGGTTGGCCAAAAAGTGCCAGTGTATCCTGGCCTTAATACAGCCATACATGACACTTGTTCCACTGCAGTAGGCCCCTACGTCGTCCTCACCGGTACATGCCCGTCGACACGTCAGACACGTGGATGTTCTTGTCCCATGAGACTGTCGCCAGCCACCGCTCGTCGTTGGTGAGACTCGCATCAGACACGATGTTGATATGACCCCTGAAAACAAAGTTTACCTAAATAATGTATATATATATATATATACATACATACACACACAACATAATCACTTTGCCTATATATGTGCCACTTTTTAGCCAAGTTATATATTTATTATCATTTATTGAACTAATCAGTTCTAACACTTATAATACTTATTATTATCTATTTCATGCATCTTTAGCACCGATGTAGGAACTTTTGTCTATATTTACGGAACTTTGTAAACACACTTCTTATTATTAAATCGTAATTCATAAAGAGAGAGAGAAATGGACTTCGAGAGTGAAAGAGAAGGAAAAGTGGGAGATGGAGAAATAAAGGGAGGGGGAAGTGTGGGAGACAGAGGTAGTGAAGGAGGGAGGAGGAGTGAGAGGGAGGGAGGGGTGGAGGGAGGGGATGGATGGGAGGGAGAGAGGGAGGGAGGGTGAGGCGGAGGGAGGAAGTGCGGGAGACATGGAGAGAGAGGGGGAAATAGGGGAGAAAGGAGAGATAATGTGATGGAGGGAGTGAGAGACAGAAGAGGAGAAAGAGAGAGAAAGGTGCATGATACTCACGTCAGAGTGATTGTGTTACGGTTTGAGACGAGGTCCCAGAACTTGGTGGACCGGTCCATGGAGGTTGTGACGATGCGGTCGCCACTGGGACTGAAGCTGCAGCTGGTCACTGTACTTGAGTGCAAGCCTGTCACACACCAGACACGCTAGTCACGTGATGCAGACGCAAAGTGGACAGGGAATCAAAAGATACTCTCTTTTCAACGCACTGATTATACAGAAGAGAAATTTTAATTATTATAGTACCGTATTAAAGGGAGGCTGTCGATTTGTTTTTATTGTAAAATCATGTTATAAGATATAAACAATATATCTGAAAATATCTATTATAACATACTGACCACTGAATTTAGTTTTAATTAACCATTTTTGTTGTTGAAACTGAAGTGTTTTGGAAGGAAAGTTTGTTTACGTGGCAGCACGCTGCTTTCAATACGTGGTCTCCAGTCTGACTACTAAAGAGATGGATATGTGCATCACGTATTATGACATCACACCCCCGTCGAGTCACAAACTTTCTTGGAATTATCCGAGCTCACTATTCGGGGATGTGGGTGATAGCTCGGTGATTTTTGTAAACAATGAAGTGTTGAATTAAAAAATTATTTTTACTTCGTAAAAACATATTTGGAAGTAAATATGTTAGAAAACGTGTTAGAATACTTAGTTTATTCTATGTAACATGATTTCACAATAACAAACACTAAATGGACCATCTTCCTTTAAGAGGGACATAAAATTACGAGAAAATCAACAGGTTTAGAAACTAGTTGATAAGACTGCATGTTAGAAGGAGAACGGTGGGGATATAACGACTACAGAACCTTTGATCTTGTGGATGAGGTGGCCTGAGTGAGCATCCCAGATCCGTACGACGTTCTCAAGGTCTGACCCAGAGATGATGAGTTTGCCGTCCGCCGAGAAGTTGCAGCAAGTCACAATGCCACCATGACTTCCTGTCCACTGTCACCAACACAGGCATAGTGACACGAAAGTGACACAAACACAGACATAGCTTATGTGACATAGTGACACACATATGACATAGTGACAACACAGTGACAACACAGACATGACATAGTGACACAGTGATATAGACATGCGACACAGCAAAACAAACACAACAGAGTGACACATATATGACACCATGACACATACATGACATAGTGACACAGACATGACACAGTCACACCAACATGACACAGCCATGACACCAACATGACACAGCAATGACAAAGGCATGATTATATAACACATACATGACACAGTGACACATACTTGAAACAGCCATGACACAGTGGCACAGACATGATAGTGACAGACATCATACACTGACACACATACTTGACACAGTGACACGTACATGACAGTGTGACAAAACCATGACACAATGGCACAGACATGACCTGGTGACACATACATTACAGTGACACAGACATGAAACAGTGACACAGGCATGACACAGGGCCACAGAATGACACAGCAACACAGACATGACATGGCGACACAGACATGACATGGCGACACAGACATGACACAGTAACATAGATGCAATAGAGTGACACAGATACAACACAGTGACTCAGATATGACATTGTGACACAGACATGACACATCAACTCAGACATGACACAGTGACACAGACATGACACAGTGACACAGACATGACACAGCAACACAGACATGACACAGTGTACATACATGCCAAAGTGACACAGACATCACAGAGTAACACAGACGTAACATGATGACACTGACTCATATATGATACAGTGACACAGACATGACATGGTGACACAGCTATGACACATAGACACAGCCATGACACAGGCACAACAATGTGACACAGACACGACACAGCCATGGCACAGCCATGACAGTGATGCAGACATGACACACATACATGACACACTGATATAGACATGACACAGTGACACCGACATGACACAGTGACACATACAAGACACAGTGACACATACAAGACTCAGTGACACAGCCATGACACACTGACACTCACCAATAGCTGCCCAGTCTCTGTGTTCCAGGTGTGCAGCTTCTGGTCCCATCCAGAGGAGACGATTCTGTAAAAACGTTTTACAAAAAAGTTTTACAAAGATTTGATGATCATACTTACAGCCATGGATTTTCTTGCATTCTGAACAAGGCTTTTATTTGTTGGCACACAAATTTCTTTAATTTTAAGTCTTTAAAATGAAAAACTGTTTCATTTTACCAAGTAATATCTATGGTTTTCATATTAATTGCATATACCTAAATTTACATAAAACTGATTGCACCACGTTAGCGAATAATAATAATTAATAATAATGTTGCAATTGGTTTTTAGTAAAAATTATTTCTGTCTATTTTATTACTAACTAGTCACAGTGCCTGACTGTGCCCAGGATGAAATAAATACTAACACTTTTCTAGATATGTATGAGACATAATTAGCACTGTCCAAATTCCCCGTATTCACATATACTGCTTTACTGCCTCTCACTTTTATACGACTATTAGAGTTAATGAAACGCCCCCGGCCTGGCTCAGGATGCATTTCAGATGTTTAGAAATATTCTCTGAATTTTCCATTTTCTCTTTTTGATTTATATTGTTAGTGTAGATAATGGCACATGTGCTCAGATGCCACCATTGACATGCCAACTTTGATCAGGCCATTTTGTGTAGCCATCCAAACTAACAAGTCCAGTAATTATAGTCTCTCTTATCCGACTCTTGCTTACGTTAATGAAATCAGCAAGAAGAGGATAGGAACCAACAGTGACTTTAGGCTAATTATGCAGTCTGGGTAGTCTATGCTACTCCAATAACGGAGTTTGTTTTCTATGTAGTCCGCTGTATGGCACCACTGTTATTTCCTTGCCTTTAAAACCACTTTCGATTTTCTTGAAACATAAATGATAAAGAAACAAAAATTACTCAAAATATCAGAGTACATCCAGTAATATATTTGTAGATGGCATTATCATCTGTATGATGACATCAAAATATATAATTCACCACTTGTAACTTAAGATGTAGCCTTTTAACATTTTGAACTGGGCCAAGGGGGCACATTAAAAAAAATTATACCCAATTGCACATCCTTGGGGTGCCTTTATTATGCATACAAAATTTCCAGTTTCTTGCTGTTATGGTCCAAACAAACCTAACTGAGGCTTCTTTATTAGGCTAGGCAGATTACTAGTAATCCATTAAGTCTGTAATGCTCAATTATGAACAATAACAATTACCATTAACTTACACCCACCAGTGGAGCAACAAGCCAAGGACAGGTGTTATCACTGATGCATCATTTTCATTTTAAACATATTCACAGTGAAGTTGAATGAACACAGAAAGAGGCAAATAGACATCAGCACCTAGGAGGAGACACGCTTACAATGCGCTGTAATTAACCTATCTATATATTAATAAGCTAACTGTTGAGTCTTGTTAGTCTATCTCCTCTAAGACAGTGAGGTGCACTAATCTGTTTCTATGTTAAATCTCTTACTTGGACCATTGGCCTCCAATCTACCAATTGGCGATGCATTTCAATAAACACAACAATAGTTATTTAGAGTAATTTACTTACGACGTTGGCAACATATATAATGGTCGCCTATTTTTTTGCTATTGGAGAAATATGGGAACTGTACAAACTTCCCTACAGAGGGCACAACTATTAGCTTACTAGCTGAGTTGTCCTGCGTTGCCCGGGGAAAAAGGCAGTCATGTACATCCTGAAATCATTTACATTGAAATCTAATAAAGTATTGTTGACATAATTATGAACACTGAAAATAGACCAAACCTCAAATGCCCAACATTTGCATTACATACACCCCAAACCCATCCCAAATGTTTCAAGCCTACCCACATTAATAAATTGTATCTGGTCACTGGCCTAGTTGTTAGGACAACCTTTTGTCAGAAATCGCATGCGGTCACCTGTGTAACTGACGTAACCAGCAACAGGCAGCTGGGCTACACGTCCGGGATTTTGTAACATTAATAACATAAAACCTAATACATTTGTGTACATGCACCCAGTGACACATTTGTACGTGGAATAATTACCTGTACTATGACATAAAAAAACATTAAATTCTGTGGCTGGAACTCCACGGAATTGTTGCAATAAGTTGTTTGCCAGGAGTAGCACGCGCTCACGGGACTGACGCGGCGAAATGCTTACGTGACCAGCGACAGGTAGACCTGGTGCATGTCAAGCACTGAGTATTTTCAAACATCAATAACTTAAAAACTATTCAAAATTTCTTCATACATCCAGAGACATATTTGTAGATGGCAGTTATTTTACGATGATATAGAAAAAAATAAAATTCCATTGTTGGAACTCAAGTACAGCCTTTTAAAATATTGAGTCCCCCAAGTTCTCCACCCCCCCGGATGAATTTCGAAAATGTCTAAATCTACGAACCATCTCAGTGATGGGTCCGGCAGATCACATACAAAATTTCAGCCCGATACATACAAAACTGTGGGTGCACAAACAAACAGAGAACGAACTGTTTTATAATATAGATTTCTGGAAAAGTAGGTATAATTTGGGTACTGACAGATGTATATGTGTCAATCCCTCTCCATCTCCAATATTCCGGGAATCTCCAGGATTTGTTATGGAACTCCCACACTCCCGGAAAAGGCTCTTAAGTGCAGTTGGAGGTTTTTGTTGAGACTCAAGGAGTTGCATTTGGAGGTCCGAGGGGGTTTGCAGCTGAGATTTTGTTGAGCCTTAAGGGGTGCTGTTGGAAGTCCCAAGGGGGATGTAGTTATAGGGTTGTTGGTGAGTCTGTAATTCTCCTGCATTTTGAAACTCAAAAGTTGGAAGGTGTACAGTTGGCTTAGGTTACAAGTCATTACATTTGCAGTGATAAACAGGCAGGAATGTTTAAAGTATATTTTGTACTTTTGCTTTGTCTTTGTGCATTTGGTCTGTTGTTCCATGGAATTGTGGGGAAATCACGATTAGAAAGATATAAAATGGTGTACAGTGTATCATAAAAATAAGTTCTTTGACAATGTGTTTACTTCTGTCCATTTAATTTTAAGTAGCTCTCAATGTTGCCTTCTGTACAATTGGCATTGCTTTATAAGTCATGTCAGCAAAATGAATTGAAGCAAATTTTTTCTCCAAAATCATTAAGAGAACGCACCTTTAATCAAACAGACATAATTTTATAAATCTGGTTTTCAAAATGAGAAAAAAAGGAAGCTCATAATGGGTGGTGGGTTACTTGCTACTGGGCCATTCTGGAAGCTCATAATGGGTGGTGGGTTACTTGCTACTGGGCCATTCTGGAAGCTCATATTGTCTTGTGAGCTATATTGGCCAGTGGATTATTCTGGAGGGAGATAATAATTATGGTTTTGTGGGGCAGTGTGTGGTATTTGCCCAGGGGCCATTCTAGTGGGAGTTTGTACTTTCTTGTCGATTGTTATGGTGGGATGTTGGTAAGTAGATGTTTCCTAAAAATGAGCTAATTTTGTTAAAAATTGGGTTAATTTCATTATCTGACTTCTAACAACACTGACAGTTAGGGGGCGGTGTCATAAATTTTCGAAGTACAGAAATAACATAAACCTCTTCGCATTGTTTCAAACTGCCACCCACCCCCACCAAAATCTGGTACAGACTTATGATTTTTAGTAAACCAAAATGACTTCCAAAACCACACAAAATCCCATTGGATTAAGCCAATGTTAATTTGTTTTCCCACAATACACGGTGATGACCATCACGCCCCCTTATATAGTCCCTTGCAGTGGGGCACTTTTGAAACCATCCCTTAACTGGTAAGGGAGGAGGATGGGGAGGGGAGGGGGAGGGGGAGGGGGAGGGGGAGGGGGAGGGGATGAGGGAGAGGGAGGGGATGAGGGAGAGGGAGGGGGAGGGGATGAGGGAGGGGGAGGGGGAGGATCAGATCCTCGCAGTCTTGGTGTATACCTTGAGGTGTCATGAGAAGCCCGGGCTTGGGAGATGTTCCCTCGATGTGCATCGTTGAAGCTAGCCAGTTGTTCCCCTGTCACGAGGTCCCACAACATGATGGAGCTGTCATGGGACGTGCTCAACAACTTTGTGTCTTCGTCACAGAACTGACAGCTTGTGACAGTCTTGTCATGACCACGAAACACCCTGATGCGAACCTGTAATGGTGGAAATATGAAAATCACCCTGGGATAATGGATAGTGGGGCGCACTGGTGCAATGGCTAGAGCTTTGGATTCTCGACCGTGTGCAAGTTCGTTCACTCTACGTTGCTCCAGTTCACTCAGCTGTATGAATGAGTATCTGGCTATAGGTACTGGTGGATATTTGTATACAAAGTCGTTGTGTATTAATTGCAGCATGGCTGGATGCTTCCCAGAGAAGTCGAGATGGTGTTCGATTGAAGTAAAGATAAGTTGTTATATAGCGCAGTATCCAGTCCTCAGGACTGCTCAAAGTGCTTTACACTTTACACCCTGGCAGACCTGTTCAATCGAACACCATCTCGACTTCTCTGGGAAGCATCCAGCCACGCTGCAATTAATGCGCGAAGACTATTCATACACAAATATCCACCACTGTTTATAGCCAGATACTCATTCATACAGCTGAGTGAACTGGAGCAACGTATAGTGAACGAACTTGCCCAAGGTTCGACACCGCCGCACAGGATTCGAACCCGGGTTCTCTCGGATGAAAGTCCGAAGCTCTAGGCACTGCACCAAGGTGCTACACAGGTCTGCCAGGGAGTAAAGTGTAAAACTTTGAGCAGTCCTGAGGACTGGATACTGTGCTATATAAGAACTTACCTTTTCTTTATAACATGCTGCAATTACAAACACACCACCCCGTTGAGGTAATGGTTCCGCTTTTGAAAGTAATTCCGTATGGTGGGAACTAGATGTGCTTGATTTGAAATTGTGACATAAAATGTTTGATCAATCTCCAACCCTACCCACCTCGACTGCGAGTAAATATCCAACACTACCCACTATTCCCCTTTGACTGCGAAAATCTCCAACACTCTCGCCTGTGAGGGTCTAGAGGCTGTTTGATGGAAATGTGCAATCCCTGGCCGAAAAAGAAACCCTCAAAAATCAACAATGATACAGGCCTGATTGTACATAGTCTGGTACTCATTTATATAGCTGAGTGAACAAACGATGTGAAGTGATTGATATTACCCAAGCTTCGAAATAACAGGCACAGCTATAGGGTTTGAACCCAGATTCTCTTGATCGAGACCCCAATATTCTAACACATGGCTGAAAGGTAAGTTCTTATATAGCGCAATATCCAGTCCTCAGGACTATTCTAAATGTTTTCTCTGGCAGACCTGTTCAATCGAACACTATCTCGACTTCTCTAGAAAGCATTCAGCCACACTGCAATTTATGCATTAAGACCATTTTGTACACACATCCACTATTGTCTATAGCCAGGTACTCATTCATACTGCTGAGTGAACTGGAACAACGGGGAGTGAACGAACTTGCCCAAGGTTTGAAACGTTGGCACAGGATTCGAACCCTTCAGTACATTGAACATCCTCTACGATCTACCTCATCTTACTGTTGCAAATTACCTCACTATTTGCATCTAAAACGGAACTTATCGGACGCAGTGGCTCCCTTGGTGTCACATGTCTCTCCAATACTTCCTTAGTGACATCTATCATGGGGACAGCCGTCATGTTTCTATAAGTTCAGACACTGGCGGGGAAGTGACGCAGTCAATAATGCATGGAACACCTCCAGTTTCTACAGAAGCAAGCACTGTAGCAGCGCTACTGTAAACAATCCCCGATGGCAGGCCAGTAGAACTTAATTTATGAGCTGTCTAAACATGTGTCCAAGTAACATAACAAAGCCCAGCTCCGGTCAGCCGTGACAAAACATGCAAGTGCATGTAGGCACAGCCATATAATTACCGTATGTGCTTCCATTAAAGCTCACAAATAATGTCTACGTTAACACGCTAACTTTGGATCATTCACTTCATTGAACCTTTGGTGTCTCATCTACCATGTGGCAATGTAACTAAAATACATAGTATTAGTTATTTACAGTTATTTACTAACATGTTTATTGGCGTTTCTCTGACTTGAGAGAATTGAGTGGTGATCAACCGACCAGCTCATGGTTCCAATGGAAATTAATGGTTTGTTGCCCCACGGGTGGGTGGGTGTACATTAGCCATAATATTAATAACGATCCTAACAAAAAGTGAGACTGTTGATTATATTTGTTGATGACATGTTGGTGATATGTTGAAGATATGTTGGAAATATTTGTTGGATAAGTTAAGAAAATGAAATATATTCTAGGAGAGGTTGCCGGTAGTTGGGTAAATAGTCGAAAATAAGATGGAAATTGGTTGAGCGACTGGCTGATGTTCTGTCAATGTGATCACTAATTCTATACCCTAGCCTTATACGGAGTCATAATGTAGTACATACTGCCCATTGAATGTTTAACTTGATAGTACAACATCATCTATTTTACATAATTATGTACAGTATGTTTTAGTATTCACAGCCATAATGTCTATTTGTATATCAAGTCATTGAATTCCAAATTTGGTGACGATTAGATCAATATTATAGCATAAAATAACATATTACCGGTAATAAAGTATAGTGTATTAAAACATACATAATGGATTCATTTTCCAATTTAATAACATACATATGTATAGGAAATGGTGTAACACCTACATACAGAAACTAGAACAACGAGAGTATTTACACTTGATTACAGGACTAACTGTAAAATCGATGATGCTCAGAAATAATATATTTACAAGTAACAATGACTAAACTATAACAGTATAGCAATTATAAAAACGTGGCTACAGCGTATTGTTGCACGACATTGAAACTGACACTGGAGATGGAGCACTGGCCACGGAACTGTCAGAGACTTTCTATTCATTTCAGAGTATCAAATGGTGTAGAATAGAAATACATTAAATGCACACACATCGGCTAATACACATAATCTGGTCATGAATACCAGTGCAGATGGTAAGGGACACCATTGTTGCATGCTAACAATCACACGGTCGATTGGCTCTGTGCTCTGGTTACAATCTCTTACAATGTGTCAGGTTAATCACAACTCAGTTCCATTCTGCAGGCAGACACAATGAATCTAGTCCGAGCTGGTTGCTACAGCTATGTCTAAGTGCACTAAACCAACAGAGTAATGCTGTGTAACATGGCTAGCTCAGCGCCACCAGTGGAACAATGAGTGACTATTAGTAGACATGATGTGTTGCTATATACCGACTGATCACTAACCTACGGGAGGTAGGGTCTGTGAAGCAGATGTACAGACACAATGTGGAATAATGCAGGAAGTACATGTGGGTGTTTTCCAACAAGAATCGTCAGCATTCAGTATGAATGTGTCATCCGGTAGGTTATGCTACTTAACACTATACTTCAATAAATGCTCCCTTTAGATGTAGGTCATTTGTCTGAATGTGATAATTTTCAAAACATCCAAAGAACACAAATGACGTTGGCAATGATCTGACAAGGTTAACGATAATTGTTAAACAAAACATGATCATAACATAACAGATGTGGAGGGAATTATACTAAATAATTGTTTTAAAATGGTTGTGTAATCATTCTCGTACTTAACTACATTTGTCAAAGATGCCAAGTAATCATAATTGTACTTGACTACATTTGTCAAAGATGCCAAGTAATCATAATTGTACTTGACTACATTTGTCAAAGATGCCAAGTAATCATAATTGTACTTGACTACATTTGTCAAAGATTTCCAAGTAATCATAATTGTACTTGACTACATTTGTCAAAGATTTCCAAGTAATCATAATTGTACTTAACTATATTCATAATTGTACAAATTTGTCAAAGATGCCAAGTAATCATAATTGTACTTGACTACATTTGTCAAAGATTTCCAAGTAATCATAATTGTACTTAACTATATTTGTCAAAGATGCCAAGTAATCATAATTGTACTTGACTACATTTGTCAAAGATTTCCAAGTAATCATAATTGTACTTAACTATATTTGTCAAAGATGCCAAGTAATCATAATTGTACTTGACTACATTTGTCAAAGATTTCCAAGTAATCATAATTGTACTTAACTATATTTGTCAAAGATGCCAAGTAATCATAATTGTACTTGACTACATTTGTCAAAGATGCCAAGTAATCATAATTGTACTTGACTACATTTGTCAAAGATTTCCAAGTAATCATAATTGTACTTGATTACATTTGTCAAAGATGCCAAGTAATCATAATTGTACTTGACTACATTTGTCAAAGATGCCAAGTAATCATAATTGTACTTGATTACATTTGTCAAAGATTTCCAAGTAATCATAATTGTACTTAATTATATTTGTCAAAGATGCCAAGTAATCATAATTGTACTTGACTACATTTGTCAAAGATTTCCAAGTAATCATAATTGTACTTAACTATATTTGTCAAAGATGCCAAGTAATCATAATTGTACTTGACTACATTTGTCAAAGATGCCAAGTAATCATAATTGTACTTGACTATATTTGTCAAAGATGCCAAGTAATCATAATTGTACTTGATTACATTTGTCAAAGATGCCAAGTAATCATAATTGTACTTGACTACATTTGTCAAAGATTTCCAAGTAATCATAATTGTACTTGACTACATTTGTCAAATATTTCCAAGTAATCATAATTGTACTTAACTATATTTGT
Organism: Paraescarpia echinospica; assembly: GCA_020002185.1. Classification (NCBI taxonomy): domain Eukaryota; kingdom Metazoa; phylum Annelida; class Polychaeta; order Sabellida; family Siboglinidae; genus Paraescarpia; species Paraescarpia echinospica. Next base: position 56,906,987 of record CM034537.1, read on the forward strand.
CAAAGATGCCAAGTAATCATAATTGTACTTGACTACATTTGTCAAAGATGCCAAGTAATCATAATTGTACTTGATTACATTTGTCAAAGATGCCAAGTAATCATAATTGTACTTGGCTACATTTGTCAAAGATGCCAAGTAATCATAATTGTACTTGACTACATTTGTCAAAGATGCCAAGTAATCATAATTGTACTTGACTACATTTGTCAAAGATGCCAAGTAATCATAATTGTACTTGACTACATTTGTCAAAGATGCCAAGTAATCATAATTGTACTTGACTACATTTGTCAAAGATGCCAAGTAATCATAATTGTACTTGACTACATTTGTCAAAGATGCCAAGTAATCATAATTGTACTTGACTACATTTGTCAAAGATTTCCAAGTAATCATAATTGTACTTGACTACATTTGTCAAAGATGCCAAGTAATCATAATTGTACTTGACTACATTTGTCAAAGATGCCAAGTAATCATAATTGTACTTGACTACATTTGTCAAAGATGCCAAGTAATCATAATTGTACTTGACTACATTTGTCAAAGATGCCAAGTAATCATAATTGTACTTGACTACATTTGTCAAAGATGCCAAGTAATCATAATTGTACTTGACTACATTTGTCAAAGATGCCAAGTAATCATAATTGTACTTGACTACATTTGTCAAAGATGCCAAGTAATCATAATTGTACTTGACTACATTTGTCAAAGATGCCAAGTAATCATAATTGTACTTGACTACATTTGTCAAAGATGCCAAGTAATCATAATTGTACTTGACTACATTTGTCAAAGATGCCAAGTAATCATAATTGTACTTGACTACATTTGTCAAAGATGCCAAGTAATCATAATTGTACTTGACTACATTTGTCAAAGATGCCAAGTAATCATAATTGTACTTGACTACATTTGTCAAAGATGCCAAGTAATCATAATTGTACTTGACTACATTTGTCAAAGATGCCAAGTAATCATAATTGTACTTGACTACATTTGTCAAAGATTTCCAAGTAATCATAATTGTACTTGACTACATTTGTCAAAGATTTCCAAGTAATCATAATTGTACTTGACTATATTTGTCAAAGATGCCAAGTAATCATAATTGTACTTGACTACATTTGTCAAAGATTTCCAAGTAATCATAATTGTACTTGACTATATTTGTCAAAGATGCCATGTAATCATAATTGTACTTGACTACATTTGTCAAAGATGCCAAGTAATCATAATTGTACTTGACTACATTTGTCAAAGATGCCAAGTAATCATAATTGTACTTGACTATATTTGTCAAAGATGCCAAGTAATCATAATTGTACTTGATTACATTTGTCAAAGATGCCAAGTAATCATAATTGTACTTGACTACATTTGTCAAAGATGCCAAGTAATCATAATTGTACTTGACTACATTTGTCAAAGATGCCAAGTAATCATAATTGTACTTGACTACATTTGTCAAAGATGCCAAGTAATCATAATTGTACTTGACTATATTTGTCAAAGATGCCAAGTAATCATATAATTGTACTTGACTACATTTGTCAAAGATGCTAAGTAATCATAATTTTGTATTTCTGACTACATCCCTATCTTTCATCCTAATCCATCCATCCTGGATTGTACTTTGACTCACATTTGTCAAAGATGCCAAGTAATCATAATTGTACTTGACTACATTTGTCAAAGATTTCCAAGTAATCATAATTGTACTTGATTACATTTGTCAAAGATGCCAAGTAATCATAATTGTACTTGACTACATTTGTCAAAGATGCCAAGTAATCATAATTGTACTTGATTACATTTGTCAAAGATGCCAAGTAATCATAATTGTACTTGACTACATTTGTCAAAGATGCCAAGTAATCATAATTGTACTTGACTACATTTGTCAAAGATGCCAAGTAATCATAATTGTACTTGACTACATTTGTCAAAGATGCCAAGTAATCATAATTGTACTTGACTACATTTGTCAAATATGCCAAGTAATCATAATTGTACTTGACTACATTTGTCAAAGATGCCAAGTAATCATAATTGTACTTGACTACATTTGTCAAAGATGCCAAGTAATCATAATTGTACTTGACTACATTTGTCAAAGATTTCCAAGTAATCATAATTGTACTTGACTACATTTGTCAAAGATTTCCAAGTAATCATAATTGTACTTGACTACATTTGTCAAAGATGCCGAGTAATCATAATTGTACTTGACTACATTTGTCAAAGATGCCGAGTAATCATAATTGTACTTGACTACATTTGTCAAAGATGCCGAGTAATCATAATTGTACTTGACTACATTTGTCAAAGATGCCGAGTAATCATAATTGTACTTGACTACATTTGTCAAAGATGCCGAGTAATCATAACTGTACTTGACTACATTTGTCAAAGATGCCGAGTAATCATAACTGTACTTGACTACATTTGTCAAAGATGCCGAGTAATCATAACTGTACTTGACTACATTTGTCAAAGATGCCGAGTAATCATAACTGTACTTGACTACATTTGTCAAAGATGCCGAGTAATCATAACTGTACTTGACTACATTTGTCAAAGATGCCGAGTAATCATAACTGTACTTGACTACATTTGTCAAAGATGCCGAGTAATCATAACTGTACTTGACTACATTTGTCAAAGATGCCGAGTAATCATAACTGTACTTGACTACATTTGTCAAAGATGCCGAGTAATCATAACTGTACTTGACTACATTTGTCAAAGATGCCGAGTAATCATAACTGTACTTGACTACATTTGTCAAAGATGCCGAGTAATCATAATTGTACTTGACTACATTTGTCAAAGATGCCGAGTAATCATAATTGTACTTGACTACATTTGTCAAAGATGCCGAGTAATCATAATTGTACTTGACTACATTTGTCAAAGATGCCGAGTAATCATAATTGTACTTGACTACATTTGTCAAAGATGCCGAGTAATCATAACTGTACTTGACTACATTTGTCAAAGATGCCGAGTAATCATAACTGTACTTGACTACATTTGTCAAAGATGCCGAGTAATCATAACTGTACTTGACTACATTTGTCAAAGATGCCGAGTAATCATAACTGTACTTGACTACATTTGTCAAAGATGCCAAGTAATCATAATTGTACTTGACTACATTTGTCAAAGATGCCAAGTAATCATAATTGTACTTGACTACATTTGTCAAAGATGCCAAGTAATCATAATTGTACTTGACTACATTTGTCAAAGATGCCAAGTAATCATAATTGTACTTGATTACATTTGTCAAAGATGCCAAGTAATCATAATTGTACTTGACTACATTTGTCAAAGATGCCAAGTAATCATAATTGTACTTGACTACATTTGTCAAAGATTTCCAAGTAATCATAATTGTACTTGACTACATTTGTCAAAGATTTCCAAGTAATCATAAATGTACTTGACTATATTTGTCAAAGATGCCAAGTAATCATAATTGTACTTGACTACATTTGTCAAAGATTTCCAAGTAATCATAATTGTACTTGACTATATTTGTCAAAGATGCCATGTAATCATAATTGTACTTGACTACATTTGTCAAAGATGCCAAGTAATCATAATTGTACTTGACTACATTTGTCAAAGATGCCAAGTAATCATAATTGTACTTGACTACATTTGTCAAAGATGCCAAGTAATCATAATTGTACTTGACTACATTTGTCAAAGATGCCAAGTAATCATAATTGTACTTGACGACATTTGTCAAAGATGCCAAGTAATCATAATTGTACTTGACGACATTTGTCAAAGATGCCAAGTAATCATAGTTGTACTTGACTACATTTGTCAAAGATTTCCAAGTAATCATAATTGTACTTGACTATATTTGTCAAAGATGCCAAGTAATCATAATTGTACTTGATTACATTTGTCAAAGATGCCAAGTAATCATAATTGTACTTGACTACATTTGTCAAAGATGCCAAGTAATCATAATTGTACTTGATTACATTTGTCAAAGATGCCAAGTAATCATAATTGTACTTGACTACATTTGTCAAAGATGCCAAGTAATCATAATTGTACTTGATTACATTTGTCAAAGATTTCCAAGTAATCATAATTGTACTTAATTATATTTGTCAAAGATGCCAAGTAATCATAATTGTACTTGACTACATTTGTCAAAGATTTCCAAGTAATCATAATTGTACTTAACTATATTTGTCAAAGATGCCAAGTAATCATAATTGTACTTGACTACATTTGTCAAAGATGCCAAGTAATCATAATTGTACTTGACTATATTTGTCAAAGATGCCAAGTAATCATAATTGTACTTGATTACATTTGTCAAAGATGCCAAGTAATCATAATTGTACTTGACTACATTTGTCAAAGATTTCCAAGTAATCATAATTGTACTTGACTACATTTGTCAAATATTTCCAAGTAATCATAATTGTACTTAACTATATTTGTCAAAGATGCCAAGTAATCATAATTGTACTTGACTACATTTGTCAAAGATGCCAAGTAATCATAATTGTACTTGATTACATTTGTCAAAGATGCCAAGTAATCATAATTGTACTTGGCTACATTTGTCAAAGATGCCAAGTAATCATAATTGTACTTGACTACATTTGTCAAAGATGCCAAGTAATCATAATTGTACTTGACTACATTTGTCAAAGATGCCGAGTAATCATAATTGTACTTGACTACATTTGTCAAAGATGCCGAGTAATCATAACTGTACTTGACTACATTTGTCAAAGATGCCGAGTAATCATAACTGTACTTGACTACATTTGTCAAAGATGCCGAGTAATCATAACTGTACTTGACTACATTTGTCAAAGATGCCGAGTAATCATAACTGTACTTGACTACATTTGTCAAAGATGCCGAGTAATCATAATTGTACTTGACTACATTTGTCAAAGATGCCAAGTAATCATAATTGTACTTGACTACATTTGT